>JAYKKT010000089.1:22302500-22902500 GCA_036023115.1 Brasenia schreberi | reverse complement strand
ATTTGATTAATGAAGGTTTTATTTCTAATAACCTTCACATAATCCACTCCATATTATTCTTCCCTGGGGGAGCCAATTACACCTCGACATAATTCTCCTTGTGTTCTTCCTCTAATTCCTAGTGAGGCAGAAAATAATGCAGATGATTAGGGAGAAAAGGCAAAAGAACCAAAGGAGATTTTAGTGTATGAGAGAGGATCAAGGCAGATTATTTACCCTCAAGAAAAACCAGTTAAACATCAAATTACCAAAGATATTTCCCCTGCCTCAGATCCTCAATTGTAAGTGGAAGAAGACCTGGAAATCCTTATTGCTATTCGAAAAGGTAAGCCTACTTGTGCACGGTATCCTATTACTGCTTTTGTCTCATATGTTAATACTTCTGAGAATTATCGGAACTTTATTATAAACGCTGAGAAACACAAAATTCCTACAAAATTTAAATAAACAATCAAATGTCCTTTATGAAAAGCTACAATTGAAGAGGAACTGAATGCTCTTGTGAAGAATAATACATGGACTATCACACAACTACCTCGTGACAGGAATATTGTTGGATGCAAGTGGGTATTCCATATTAAATATAAGGCAGATAGAACCATTGAGAAGTATAAAGCAAGATTAGTTGCTAAAGGATATAGTCAGTCATATGATATTGACTACACAGAAACATTCGCACCTATGGCTAAACTTACTTCTATACGAATACTTCTGAGTATGGCAGCGAACTTGAGATAGGATCTATGGCAACTAGATGTGAAAAATGCTTTCTAACAAGGAGATTTAAATGAAGAGGTCTACATGGAACTACCTCCAGGAATGAATATCAAAACAACTAATAATAGACTGTGCAAACTAAATAAAGCTATTTATGGGTTGAAACAGTCTTCAAGAGCTTGGTTTGAGAAATTCAGTAAAGTAGTATGCAATTTGGGATACCACAGAAGTCTAAATGATCATACAATTTTCTTCAAGAAAGGGACAAAATTATCTATTCTTGCTATCTATGTTGATGACATCATTATTACAGTAGATGATCTAGAAGAAATATCCAGGTTAAAAATGAATCTTCATAGATTATTTGACCTCAAAGATTTGGGTAGACTTCACTATTTTTTGGGCATAGTGATATTGTATTCCACCAAGGTATCATCTTAACTCAGCGTAAATACATAATGGATCTCCTTGAAGAAACGCATATGCTAGAATGTAAATTAAGCAACACTCCTATGGAAGTACTTAGGGCCGGTTCATCTCTAAGGGTTGATCCCACCATGGGAACTCGATCCTTAGAAATTTGGCACTCACCCACTCCATCCAAAGATTGGTCAAAATGACCAAAATTCCATTGAAAAACCTTAGTTTCAAGACATTAAAAACTTTTTAGAAAATGGAGGATTTTTCGAATTTGCTTCTTCTAAAGATAAAGCTTTTATTCGAAAATTTTCAACCCAATATGTGATTTTGGAAGGGTTCTTTACAAAAAGAGTTTTACCGACATCTTGTTGAGATGTGTAGACCTTATGAGGTTAGGACTATAATGCATGAGTTCCACGATGGAGAATGTGGAGGTCATGTCAATGCAAATATGATAGCCATGAAAATACTTAGGGCCGATTATTTTTGGTCCACCCTTAAGCAAGATTGTCATGATTATGTTAGGAAATGTCTTCAATACATGGACACACCATTCATATTCCATCGTCCACCTTGCATTCCATTGTAAGCCCATGGCCCTTCACCATGTGGGCATTTGACATCATAGGACCCATCTCCCCAATTGCATCCAATGGAGATAGGTTCATCTTAGCAGCCACCGAATATTTTTCTAAATGGGTTGAAGCTACCTCCTTAACTAATGTCCAAGGACAACATGTAGTGACATTCATTAAGAAAAATATCTTAGCTCGATTTAGAGTTCCAAGAGACCTAGTGTCGGATAATGGCACCCCATTCAAAAATGAGAAGATAGAAAAGTTATGTAACATTGCTCAACACTTCTCATCGCCCTACTACCATAAAGGCAACGGCCAAGCCGAATCCACAAACAAAACCCTCATAAGCATCATGGAGAAAACCTTAGAGAAGGATAGGACATGGCATGAGAAGCTAGACGAAGCCTTATGGGCTTATAGGACTAGTAAGATGCCGGTAAAACTCTTTTTATACAAAACCCCATCCAAGATCGTATATTGGGTAGAAATTTTTCGGATGAATGCCTTATCTTTGGATGTGGCATTTTTAGCGAATCCCCCATTTTCTAGAAAATATTTTATGTCATAAAACCAAGGTTTTTCAACAGAATCTGGATTGTTTTGGCAAATTTCCAAATCGTTTGTGGATGGAGTGGGTGCATGCCATATCTCTAAGGATCGGGTTCCCAAAGTGGGATCGGCCTTTAGGGCTGAATCCAAGAATGAGAGGGCGTCGGCAATGCCATTATCCTCTCTCCCTACGTGTGTGAGTGTACACGATTGAAAGGACTCAACCAATCGAGTGGTCAACTCATGTTATGGAAGAAGCCTTTCGTTTCTAACTTGCCAAATTTTTAAAACTTGATTTATAACAAGGAGTGAATCTCTAAAGACCTCAATGCATGCTGCCCCTGTACACCTACAAATGCCACACCATTCGAGTTAGTCTATGGTACAAATGCCATACTTCCCATTCATACCAAATTGCACTCATTTCATTCATCACTTGCACTCGACCTACCCCTAGAGACTTTACAACATGCTATAATGGCTGAGCTTGATTTATTAGATGAAAAAAGGCTCCTTGCTATGGATCATGCACATGCATACCGGCAAAGGATAGCCCGACATTATGAAAAGCATATGAAGGCTCGCCACTTTAAAGTGGGAGACCTTGTATTGAAAATCATCCACCATCATGGCCCACATCCATTTGGAAAGTGGCGGCCCAAGTGGGATGGTCTCTATGTTGTAAGGGAAACAACCACCAACAATGCATATTGGTTGATTGATGTTGAGGGTAGAAATTAAGTAGACCAAATAAATGCCCAATATTTGAAAAAATATCATGTCTAGGGTCTATGCTAAATTCTTTCGAAAAGATTTTAAAATGGGTCTCTTTTGAACTTCTTGAAAGAAGGACCAAGATGGACTGTATGGCCCTTAACGAGGGAACCGATGCTTTACGAAAAGTAGATTTTTCAAAATCATTTGGTAGCATTTCAAAAACTTTTGGCTTACAAAATGAAACTTGGTTCAATATAGCAAAATATTTTCAAATGGTAGATGCTATTAGGAAATGGGATGATCTTGGTTAAATCGAGTAGCCAAAGGGATAAGTTTTTCCCATTTTACCTCTCTCCCAAAAGGAAAATTGGCAAAATCAAAAGAAAAAGAGACTAAAAAAACTCCTCCAAAAAGAGGTCTTCCTTCAAATAGAAAGAGGAAATACAAAAATTCTTCGAAAGAGGTCTTCTCTTTGAATGAAAAAAAAAAAAAAAACCTAATACAAAAGAAATCCTCTAAAAAGAAAAAGAAAATGAGACCCTCCATGTTGATAGAAAAGAAAAACCAAAGCTAAAAAAAAGAGCAATTTTTCATCTCTTTGCCTTAAACCACGAGACACTTCAAAAGGAACCGTGGTAACTCTTTCCCAAATCCCTACAACTTATCCCAATCGAGAAAGGTTTATCCATGAAAATCCTAAAGTAGGAATAGAATATACTTATTTGGATTTCATTTTGTTTGAGAACTAGACTTTGTTGTGTGGGAAATGGTACAAAACCTCTACCAAGTAATGGGTATTGAAACCCAAATAAAAGGAAAAATGAAAAATCAGAAGTCCTTTTGATTGAGGATAAAAGAAGTTCCCTTTTAAAAATGAATTTTGAAAACCCGAAATGTCAAAATGACATAGGATTATCTTACTTCAGGCAGCCGGCCTTCATATGTTTCTCCCCAAGCTCATTCATCTCTTAAGTGAGTCTCTAACTCCACACTTCATTTGCATCACACACCATGCATGCATACATCCAAAGTCATCCATGCATGATCATGTTCAGGACTAGTACCTAGTACGTGCCAAGTCTCCTTTGGCTAAAATCCCCTCTTCTATAATCCAAGGAAAAGGATTTTATGAAATGAAGGATGATTTATATTCTCAAGAAAATTTGGGAAGTAAATCAAAAATGGTGTTTTCTTCTTTGCCATTATCCAAATAAATTTGGATTAATGCCAAAGAGGGGCATCTGTAAATAACCTAAATAAAAAAAATTTGAAAATACTCCAAAAATCCGAAGTTGACTTGTTTTAAAACTTCTAGCTTTAAAATGAAATTTTTAAGTCTTAAAGATGAAGATTTTAAAAGATTTCAAAATAAAGTCAAAAGTATAAAAAGCCAAAAGATTGGAGTAAAGGTGGGGCAAGCTTCGAGGCAAGGATGATTCAACGAAGGTAAAGCCAGAAGGATGAAGAAAGTCAAAACCATATCCTCACCAAGATCAAATCAAGAATGGATAGCCTCATCAAACCCATCCCAATTGAACCTAGTGCTAGACCTGAGCAGTTTGAATTAAACATAAAGCCTTGTTTGAACCGAATGTTTTTAATTCAAACAATTATCGGATTTTTCTAGTCTTGTTCAACCCTCATCCTTGGGCCAAAATTTATTAAATCACCTTCTTACCTAACCATTGATCAAGTGAAGAAATCAACAAATGCAAGTAAGGACCGGCCGGTTTGAAGTAGGGGTTCAAGGCACCTAGCCGGCCATGCCTAGGCGCACCCAATCAAGTCCACAACCAGCCCACATGGGGCTGGTCCATGGCTGGCCAAAAGGGGACCACTCCCCTCTCCATCTTGGGCCACCTACCTCATGAAAAAGCCTAGAAGGCCCCCCCTTGCCTATAAATAGAGGCCAAGGGAGGGTCGAGTTTTTCATCTTGAATCCTCTTGAGAGTTGTTGCACATTGGGCTATTGGAGTGACAGAATAGGCTGCTAGGGAGAGGCCTAGAGAGGGAAAGGAGTGTTAGTTTCAAAGCTCTTGGGTTTAGGTGAGAGAATTGAGTGAAAAGTGAGGAAAAAGAGGGTCGAGCACCATTTTTGGAGGCCATCTCCAAGGGAATCCGGGTAAGTGCTGGTTTTATCTTGTTTAAATCTTAATCTCTTCTCATTATTTAATTGAAAATGGGTTGTATTAATGGAGCTTCGTCTCCCCCCATGATGTAATATAAGTAGATGTGCTGAAATTTCCTTTTCCTTTGCTTATGCACTCTATGTGTTTGAGTTCTTGATTCTACCCCAATATATACTATAAACACTCTATATCTTCTTATCCCCTCTATGCTTAAGCTATTAGATACATTTCAATTCATTTCCCTTCAACAATTAATTTCGGGATGTTGTGTTGTTGCACTTTGATTCGCGTGAGTTTTGTATCACGTATGTTCTAAAACCTGAAAACTGATTTTCAACATCCTTACATACGTTGATTGTCTGATTTTTCATTTCTGAACCACTGTTCTAAACCCTCCGAAATTTTGCACACCATATCTACACACACATGCCCACTCCTAATAAAATTTTCAAGAATTTTAGGGTCGTGCAACCTTGTAATTAAAACGGTGCAAGATCACGAAAAATTTTGCAAATTGTCTGTCCATTTGGTTTTTCTGCAACAGAGCTCGGGTATTCATCTCATAACTCTATCTGTAAGTGTCTAAAATCAGTGATTTTTGGTTCATTGGAAAGCTGACATCCATAGCTTTCCAACAAGACCAAATTCACTAAATTTGGAACTCTGAGCACCGTTATACAGGCTCATCTTTGAGCCCTTGTATTTTTGTGACAGAACAGTAACGGGTGTATAAGCAGAGGCACTTCTTTGAATTAATTCTGCAACATCATAACCCCGAATGCAAATCTGAAAAATATCCTAGACTCTCCACATCTCGGCTTAGTCTTGTAAAATTTTGGTGATTTTTGGAGGTCTTTAAGGCATTCAAAGAGATTCGAAAAACAAGTCCTGAAAACAGAGTTTTCTGTTTTTCAGAACTTTACATTTTGAACTTGAAACTAGGTGCACTAGTTTTCCATAACACCTTGTTTTCACGACAATTTGGAATATCACCTATCTATTTGGAATCCCTAAGCGCTTAGGATGACCCTTGAGCATCGGTTCAAGAAGGCCTAAAGCGAAAAGAGCCCGCTTATCTACAATCGCCCAATTGGATTTAACTTTTGCTAGTTTTTAGAAACTAGTTAGCACGCTCGCGCATGAAGTAGAACTAAAAGTTTCTTTTCTACATAGGCTTGGAGTGAAAATTTCACATCTACAAAAACATGTCTCCTATAACTAAGATAGAATATTGTCCCGTGTTCGTTCTAGAAAGGCCCATAATGAAATCCAGGCTAACGTCGGTCTAGGCCTTGTAGGAATCAGCAAAGGTATGTAGAGTCCCTGATTTGTCCCTCCCTTTAGCCAATTTGCAGGTAAATATCTTTTCATAATCTTATGAACATCACGATTCATTTTTAGCCAATAAAAATATTCTCTAAGCAACTCTAGTGTTTTTCTTTCTCCAAAATGTTCCGCTAACCCACCACCATGAGCTTCTTAAGTAAAAAGTTCTCGAGAGGATCCTCTTGGAATGCAAAGCTTTCCTCATAAAAAAAGATATCCATCATTTTCGTAGAGCCAATCTAACTCTCTTTTCTCGCCAACCGAATCGAGGGGTGGGATGTTTGGGTCCCTTGCATATTCCTCGTAAGTTTTACTAATGGATATTGGTTCAGTAGCTTGCTACTCAACCAAAATTTTTCTTTTATTGTTCAGCTAGTGCAACTTATAAGGATGTGGATGAGCTATGGTGGGTAAACTCAACTTCTTTTTTAGTTTTGTGAAGGCCACAATGGCACAGTTACTACCATCGATAATGGGCGAGCAAACTTTAATGAGAATTGTGCAACGAAAATGAAATATATTCTCGTGTTGCTCCTATTGAGGAGCGGCTTGAGAGCTCATGATTCTACATATGACCAAAAGTTAACTTCAATAGTTTCAGCCTCAACATCTTCAGGGGTTTGTTCATCCTCACTATATAGTGATTAAGAAGACTTACGTAGTTCCATCACTCTTGTTGGGGCATTGAGACACGATTTGTCATTGTCCAAGACATTTAAAACATTTAATGGCATGGCTATAATAGGTAGCACGAGAGTTTTCAACCACCTCTTTTTCATTTCGCCCGAGTTTTGTTGCAGTAGTAGGTTTGTCTTTCTTGATTTCTTTAAAAATACTAGTTGTACCTAAGAAAGCCTTGTTTTGGGTTGGCTTAGAAACCAGATATCTAAGGGAAGGGGTCTTTCTGTGTTGTCTTTCGACCTTAATGGCAAGCTTAAAAACGTTATCAACGAATAAATAAGGTTGTAATTCCATAGTGTCAACTAGATCTTTGCTTAGTCCACCGAGAAATCAGGCAAAGGTTTGCTCATGTGGTTCCTCTGCTTCGCAACGCAACATCAAGGTGTCGAATTCTTTGACGTAGTCCTCCACACTTAGCCAACCTTGTCGCAAGGTTTGCAACCGAAGGTAGTGCTCTTGTCGATAGTAGTTGAGAACAGTCCACCGAAATTATTGGTTTTCCTTGATACAGTTAGTTAATGGTGTTATAATATTGCTAAAATTCCTGATGAATGTTCGGTAGAACGAGGCCAACCAGTGAAAACTGCGTACCTTGGTCACGTTGGTTGGGTTTGGCCAGTCTTGGATGGCTTTCACTTTTTCGGAATCACCTTGAACTCCTTGCTCAGGGATGATGAAGTCGAAGAATTGCACCTGTGATTGGCAAAACTGACACTTTTTAAGGTTACCATCTAAGTTATCAATAGCGCGCTATAGCGGTTTAGCGGACCCGCAACCACTATAGCGGGTCGTCCTTAGCGGGCGACCCGCCATGGTGGAGTTAGCGCCGCTTACAACGCTATTGCGGGCCGCTATAGCGCTGTAAGCGGTCGGATCCACTTTGGATCGGGTCGATCCACTTTGGATCGGGTCGATCCAGATCGACCCGACCCAATGTATATAAAGGGTTTCACGGAACCCTAATCCAGCCCGTGTCTCTTGCTCTCCCTCTCTCTTGTCGTCCGTGGCGCTCCCGCCTCTCGCCGCCACCATCTCCAGCCGCTCCCGCCTCTCGCCGCCACCATCTCCAGGTATGCGCTCCAACTTGCTTAAAGCATCATCATGCCAGTGAGATACTCTCTTGAACCGCTGCCCAAACTCCCACCATTTAGTGGCCTTCTGCCTCTCTTTCACACACACACGAGCGGCACAATCACGCAGCTGCTGGTGATTACCAGTATTACAGACATATTAATACCTTAATATGTGCTTCATGAAGTGCGCATAAAGAAGGCCAACCATTCAACTTGGTTCGAGTACAAACATTGGAAGGAACCAACTCAAAGTTGAGCAATTGAAGATCCTTTTTCACGAACTCGACAAGAAAAGAGGAATCGTCACAAATGTAAACTAAGACACCAAATTACATTAGATTCTGCAGTCGAGAAGAATTTGAGAAGAGAAAAATCTGCAACTATTTGACCGTTTCTTTTTCTTCTCTTCCCTATCTATTCAGTGGGAGCTACTTCTCGATTTCAAGTTCATTATTCAGGTCAATATCATTAGGGATTCCATCCACAGCAACTTCATGCCTATAATCTTGAAATTTGTTAGTTGTTAACTTGTATTGTAACTTATTTCATTGTTCATACAGGGCATATAGCTCCACTCACACAGTGGTCCGTATGGAAATCTCTCTTGAAATCAAATGCAATTTTTCTCAACTTAAAAGACCTTGAGTTCAGCTAAGTTCTATGGGGTATGCACGTGTGTATGTGCCTCCCTACAATGCTCTCGCTATGCCTATATGATGCATCCACTCTCCAACCATTCATTTAAAGACATTAAGTGATTTCCAAACTGCTGGCAATTCTCTCAAATGTGTATCTTCAACATGAAGAGTACTAATGATACATTCCGTTGCACCTACCCATTCAAGACGATGCATTATCATATTGTCCACAACAAAATCAGGTGCACCTAGAGAAGATTATGTAGGATGAAAAGCTGCAACCAATCAATAATCTATGTCTGCTTCCTTATCATCGTGTTTCTTTTGATGATTATTCTGGTATAACCTTGTTCATTAGTAATTGCTTCATGATCCATGCAACGATTCGTCTTCTTCCGTTCTTCTGTTTTTATTGTTCATTGGTATGTGATGGTTATCTGTTAACATCACATACTAATGAATGTTAATTATTTAATGTTCTATTTCTTGTATAAGGTTGGAAAACTCAAGCTGAGTCGTTATTCTTTTTTTGTTGTAGTGAGTACGGAATCATCAACAAGTGCAACTGCTTGTTCTCAAAGTGCCAGTGGTAGTTGTGGCACAGAGACTAGTAAAACAACTAGTATTAGGTTTTCAAATGCAGCATACAACTATAGACCCCCAGGTTCGAAGGATCCAGGATGGAATTGGGGTTTGACAAAATGTAAGACGGATAATATGTCAGTATTTTGTACATTATGTGGTCATATTTCTACCAGTGGAATAACGAGGTACAAGGACCATTTAATGGGAAGAAGCGGAAATGTGGCAGCTTGCAAGAATGCAACTGAAGAAATAAAGAAAACAATTTATGATTACGTGCACGGTACATCTAAGAAGAAGGCCGAAAAGATTTCATTTCCATATCAAGGAGAACTTTCTAGTATGGAAGGTAACATAGTGACAAGTACCTAATGTTCATCATCTTCATCGTTATTTGGCTCACGACCACCGCTTTCGAAGGGACCCATGGATTCATTTGTGCGTTCATCGCCAGACTCACTACGACAAGCTACATTGGAAAATCGATATAAGAAAAAAGAAAGAGAACGAGTATGCATATCCATTAGCAGGTGGATGTATCAAAATAGAATTCCTTTTAATGCTGTGAGATCCCCTAGCCTTCAAGCGATGGTAAATGATATAGGGCAGTTTGGACCAGGAATGAAGGCTCCATCATATCATGAAGTAAGAGAAACATTCTTAGAGAAGGAAGTGGGAAGAGTAAGAGAGTTTACAAATGGATTTAGAAAGCATTGGGTTACTTATGGATGTTCTATTATGTTAGATGGATGGACAGATAGAAAACAGAGAACATTAATAAATTTTTTAGTGCATTGTCCTCAAGGTACAGTTTTTCTTAAGTCCATTGATGCATCCCATGAAGTAAAGGATGCAAATAAATTGTATACATTGTTAAAAGAAGTAATCTTAGAGGTTGGAGAGAAGAATGTTGTGCAGGTGGTTAGAGATAATGCAGCAAATTATGTTGCAGCTGGTATAATGTTGATGGCTGAATTTAATCATTTATTTTAGACACCATGTGCTGCACAATGTATAGATTTGATGCTTGAAGATATTGGAGAGACAAAAAGACTAAAAGGCATCTTCAGCAGGGCAAAGAAGCTAGTGACATTTATATATGCTCATGGTCAGATATTGCATATGATGAGACATTTTACAGGAGGAAAAGACATACATAGACCAGCTATGACCCGTTTTGCTACTAGATTCTTAACTCTAGACAGCTTATGGCAGTCAAAAGAAGCTCTAAGATCGATGGTTATTTCTAAACAATGAGAAAAATACCTTTCATCAGATAGTATTGAAGGAAAGCAATCTAAGGAAATTCAGGAACGGTGCATTCCATATGCTATCCAGCAAATTCAGGAACATCTGGGAATCTCGTGTGGATTTGATATGTCTGTGCAGGTGCGTTATTGCCTTAATCTCTCATTATTTCAACTGTTGAACATGTTGGTGATAGGAGTTTCTAATCTTCTTTTGCCTTTCATTTTTGCTTTAATGTCCGAACTTTCATGCACCTGGGTTGGAGATGAGGCATACTACAAATAATATGGGCTAAAAGGTATGTGGCATTCCTCCTTTACTAGTTTTTCCTGTTCATTAGTGAGTGTTTTGCTCATTCATTTATTAAAGAATTGGTTATGTTTCTTGATATTTCTTAGAATTAGAAAACCTATTATATATATATATATATATAATTTTTTAATCATAAATAAAAGTGTACCGCTAAATCCGCTATATCCCCGCTATATCAAGGTCAACCACTAACAACCCGCTAACCGCTATTGACAACATAGGTTACCGTAGTCGTTAATGGCAAAGAACCTCTACAACCTTCCGAATGTGGATAATATGTTCATCATTTCACGGTTATAAATCAAGATGTCAAAATATATGACAAGAAATTTGCCAATAAACTCTCGCAACACATGGTTCATGAGTCGTATAAAGGTGTTAGTGCATTTGACAGGCCAAATGGTATCACAAGTCATTCAAAATTTCAAATAACCTTAACTTTGTTTTGAATGTCATTTTGTATTTATCTCCTTCCTTTATTCAAATTTGGTGGTAACCACTCTTGAGATCCATCTTTCACAACAGTCTTGATCCCTTGAGTTCATCCAGTATTTAGTTCAACCGAGAAATGAAATAATAATACTGGATAGTTATTTTGTTAATGGCTCGATTGTTAATACACATTTGTAACGATCGATCCTTCTTGGGTACCAGAAGGGCATGTACGGCTCATGGACTCCCTCACAAGGCCTTTGGCAACTAGTTCTTTGATTTGGTGATCTAGCTCATTATCATCATTGGGGTTACAATGATAGAACTTGTTTGAAAGAGTTGCGCTAGGTAATAGATCAATGTGATGCTCAATACCACGAATTGGAGGCAAACACATCGGTGAATTCCCAAGCTGGTTTCCACTCCCTTATCTACAACCAATTATACCATGTTAGCTTGTGAGATGGCTCAGCCTCTCTTCTGGTGAGTACCAAACTTTCTTTGGCCTGCAACTCCTTGGTAGTATGAATGTGTTCGAAAAAGCTCCAATTCCTCTCGCATCCACTCGAACTGTATGTTTGGCGCAATATACGTTGAGCAAACCTTGTCAAGTTCGGTGCATCTACACCCAAACAAGTCCACCATTCATCTTAAATAAAACACGATAATGATTAATAATAAACACTTAAAGTCAATCAATTAATTACTTAAATGAATATCAATAAAAACACAATACCTGATCGCATCTCAGAGCGGAGTTGGATTGCAATTGACCTCCCAAGATCTCCAAACACTGTATATATTTGCTTAACTCTAAATTGATATTACGAGTAGATGAATCTTCAACAAGATCAATTGTATTTAATATATCCTTTTTCACTTTTATTTAATATATACCCTTTTTCACTTTTTCATCCTCCACAAAGTTAGGAGAAAATCAAATAAAAGGTTAAAAAAATATGCAGTAGCATGCAAATCATGATGCATTTGGTGGTTCTAACATGCAGCAATTATCTTTCAAACCTTCTTTACAAGTGACCGCTTGCAATCAAGATTTGCTTGTATTTCCAATTTGGCCTTATCCATAACATCATATATATATATAAGGAATAACAAGTCTATTTCACTATCCACCATCCTGGTTACCTTAACTAAAAGTACAGTCATCCTCAAAAATTTGTTGCAACTTTTCCAAAACTGAATATTGAAAACATCTACCACAGCAATCCTCTCCTTTCTAGACAACTAACAGAGCCCCATTCATTAGATACAAACAATTTTTTTAATGCATTTTTCTGTATGACAAGACTTCGTACAGTAATGACATTCGTACCAAATATTGTCAACGAAGGCCTAATCAATTTCCATCCACTTATATGAATTCGCATCAAATGCAATACAGAAAAATGACTAAATGAACTTTGCAACATTTCTACATGCATCTATAGTCCCTCTTATTTCATCCATTGCACTCAAATCTTCAAGCATTAAGTCTATGTGCAACACATTGAGTACATACTAAGGATGGATGGTTTGCCTCAAGCATTTTACCAACTGCTCTAAAATTTATAGCATTATTAGTAATTAATTGAATAATATTTGAAACCAGTATTGTCTAACGCGTATCGTATCGCGTATCGCTGGGCTCCACGATACAGGCATATCATATTGTAGTGTGTCGTATCATACTTTAATATTAAAAAATAGAAAATTATTTAAAAAATCCGAAAAAAATCTGAAAAAAACAAAACAAAAAAAATCTAGAAAAATTAAGTAAAATCTTGGAAATCAAAATGATGAACTCCATTTCT
The DNA here is from genome assembly GCA_036023115.1 of Brasenia schreberi. Lineage (NCBI taxonomy): Eukaryota > Viridiplantae > Streptophyta > Magnoliopsida > Nymphaeales > Cabombaceae > Brasenia > Brasenia schreberi. Next base: position 22,889,287 of record JAYKKT010000089.1, on the reverse strand, counting down.
TTGATTATTGAGTCTATGACACCTCAGTGATGTGATATTATTACTTGATGATATCCCCTTTTTCTCTTACTGGAGACTAGCTTTTTAACTAATGCTTGAGCTTCATTACTGAAATGCCCACTCAATGTACAGAAACAACCAAATTGTTCTTCATTGTTTGCGATTTCATGAAATTAAAAACTTGTAGCAGAAACTATCACACGGGCGTGGTTGCGGGTGCGGACACGAGTGCGGGTGCAGGATACAGCAAATTTCAAAAATTTTGAGTGCAGCGACACGGCTAGGGTGTATAATATTATATATTATATATAATATTCAAGCTACAACAAGTGAGACATCAATTAACATAAGTATATGATAATAGCAAGTATACAACTTTATATTAAAGCAAAACACATAAATGGTAGACTACTAATTTCATCATAATACACAAATCAATCTTCACTATCCGGACCCATTTATCCAAAAAGACCCGAACTTCAAAATCGATACCAGATTTTGAAGCGTGGAATAGCCACACAAAAGGAAGTGAAGAAGGTCCGTGTTGAGAAATTTTTCTATGTTCATTGGCGGAGTTTCATGGGAGATGATGGAAGACAAGCTGAAGGAGCATTTTGGAAACTATGGTGAGGTAACTCAGGTGGTCATCATGGGAGATAAGGTCACGAATCGACTAAGAGTCTTCGATTTCATCGTCTTCACGGATTACTCCCTCTTTGATCGAATTCTATAGGATAAATACACCATAGACGGCAGAACCATGAGTTACAAAAAAAAATTAAGAATTTGCATTTTTTTTTGCCATGCCGCACTGACACGGTGTCGGTGTCGCACCCGTGACGAGGTTGACACTCCACCCCTTAGAAGTGTCTGTGTGACTTTGAGCAGAAATATACCTAAAAGTTAACAATAGAAAGGGAAATGATTTTGTCACAATTTTTGTTTGTTCATAAATTATTCTTATTCAATAAATGAAATTATAAACCTGAATTTACATGTTACATACACAGCTTGCAATCCCAAACAAGCATATCGAAGGATGCCTTGGAGAGAAGTGAAGAGAGGCCAGAAACCTAAAAAAAATTTAAAAAAATATTCGAAAAAAAAATTGGGCGTATCACCCGTATCGGGCAATACAGGTCGTATCGTACGATACGGCACGATAACCTATATCATACGATACAGGTTACCGTATACGATACGTATGATATGGATAACACTGTTTGAAACACCTACTTCCTCAACAACTTTCTCGAAAACAGGAAATAAATTATGTACAGTTTTATCAATATGGGACAAGTCATATGATTACAAAAATAGTGTGCCTTTGGGACAATAGACTAGGAAGTTTACCAAAGATCTACGCTAACCATCAGTCGTAATAGAACATCATGTATCCTTCCATGACTCCCTAAATTCATAACTCCATACATTAAGAATATCAACTCATTTATACAATAATGTATCTCTTAAAACATTAAAAATTTATTGTGATAATCTCTAATACTCAAGTTGTTGGCCCCCAGCAGCTAGTTGGGGCCAACGTTCACCTGGCCCTGGTGGCCCTGGCCAGGTGAACCACGATAAGCAGGCCCTAGTGGTCCATTCCTATTACATTTTAAGGTATGTATATTAATCGTTTGTTGTAACAGAAGATGGACAAAAACATCAGTACTTTTTGCATATCAATGAGAATATGGGTTGTTTGTTCATCTACTGAATTAAGAATTAGTTTTTGTAGTCTTGTGTCTGTTATAAATGGCTACCGATTGTGTCATACAATAAATTTAATCGCAAGAGTTACAAACAACAACAACTAAGCCTTTTACCATACTAGACGGGGTCGGCTACATGGATTCTTTGTTTCCACAGATCCCTATCATGTGCCATGTTAGCAGTTAACTCACAATAAGCTAGATCATTCTTTATTGTTTCTTTCCAACACTTTTGTGGTCGTCCTCTACCTCTTTTAATACTTTCCAAATTTAGTTTTTCTAACCTTCTTACAGGTTCTTCTTTTGATCTTCTTTCTATATGTCCAAACCATCTTAAACGATGTTCTCTCATTTTATCCTCTATTGGTGCCACTCCTAATTTGTTTCTAATAACCTCATTATGTATACGGTCTTTTCTTGTATGACCACTCATCCATCTCAACATCTTCATTTCTGTCACAGACATCTTTTGTACATGTTGATGATTAACTGCCCAACACTCAGAACCATAAAACATGGCAGGCCTAATTGCTGCTCTATAATATTTACCTTTTAATTTTAATGGTATCTTCTTATCACAAAGAATACCTGATGCTCCTCTCCATTTTAACCAACCAGCATTAATTCTGTGTAACATCTCCATCAATTCTTCCATCACTTTGAAAAATTGACCCTAGGTATTTAAAACTTTCCTTTTGGGGAATGCAATGTGTGCCAATTTTAATTTCTAAGTCCTCTGAAGTAGCCAAATGTTCAAACTTACATTCCATATATTCTGTCTTTGTTCTACTAAGTCGGAGGCCTTTGCTTTCTAATGTTTCTCTCCATAGTTCCAATTTTCTATTAACTTTTTCCTTAAACTCCTCCACTAATACAATGTCATCTGCAAATAACATACACCAAGGTACTTCATCTTGAATATGTTTCGTTAACTCATCCATCACCATTATAAATAAGTATGGACTTAAAGTTGATCCTTGATGTAACCCAATATTAACTTCAAAGAAGTTTGTCATTCCTTCATGAGTCCTCACACATGTTTTTGCACCATCATACATGTCTCTTATAAGGTTAATATATGTCAATGGGATACCTCTTTTTTCCAATGTTCTCCAAAGAACCCCCCTTGGTACTCTATCATAAGCTTTTTCTAGATCAATAAATATCATGTGAAGGTTTTTCTTTTTTGCTCTAAAATGTTCCATAAGACGTCTCAAAAGGTGAATCGCTTCAATAGTAGATTTGCCTGACATAAATCCAAATTGGTTCTCTGTTGTACTTGATACTTGTCTTAACCTATGTTCAATAATTCTTTTCCATAATTTCATAGTATGGCTCATTAACTTGATACCTCGATAATTCGCACAATTTTGAATGTCTCCCTTGTTCTTATATATGGGTATAAGTGTACTTGCTCTCCATTCCTCGGGCATCTTTTGGTTTTTCCATATTTCATTAAATAGTCTTGTGAGCCAAGTGATTCCTATTTCTCCTAGTATTTTCCAAACTTCTATAGGAATATTATCTGGTCCTACCGATTTACCACTCTTCATATGTTTAAGAGCCTCTTTGACTTCATTCTTTTGAATACGTCGGTAGAAATTGTGATTTATATACTTTTCTGACTTGGCTAAATCTCCTAAACTAATACTAACATCTTTATTTTCATTAAAAAGATTATAAAAATAGTTTTTCCATCTATTTCTTATATCATCATTTGCCACCAGAATTTTTTCATGATCGTCTTTTATGCATCTAACATAATTAAGATCTTTAGTTTTCTTATCTCTAGCCCTAGCTATCCTAAAAATATCTCTTTCACCCTCTTTTGAGTTGAGTTTTTTATATAAGTCATCCCAAATCTTAGCTTTTGCTTCACTAACGACCTTTTTCGCTTCCTTATTTGCTTTCTTATAAGCTTCTAAAGTTTCACTAGTTTTCTTAGCATAATGTAATTTGTAACATGCCCTTTTTGCCTTGATTTTATTTTGTACTACTTCACTCCACCACCAAGCTTCTTTTTGTGCCGGTACACCTCCCTTAGATACCCCTAACACATCTTTCGCCACTTTCCTAATATGTATAGCCATATTGTTCCACATATCACAAGGTGTGCCAACATAATTCCAAACATCTCCTTGAAGGACTTTCTGTTTAAATATATCTTCTTTCTCGCTTTTGAGGTTCCACCATTTAGTCCGAATAGCTCGATGCACTCTTTTCTTCTTTGTCCATTTTTTTATTTGTAAATCCATAACTAAAAGTCGATGTTGGGTGGTTAAGCTTTCTCCTGGAATTACCTTACAATCTTTACAACACGCTCTATCTTTTTTTCTACAAATACAGTAATCAATTTGTGTTTGTGATAAGCCACTCTTATAAGTAATTAAATGTTCATCTCGTTTTTTGAAGATTGTATTGGCTATAATGAGATCAAATGCCATAGCAAAATTTAAAATCTCCCTACCTTCCTCATTTATATCCCCAAAACCAAAGTTTCCATGAATCCCTTGATATCCTAATGCCTCTTTACCGACATGTCCATTTAAATCTCCTCCTAAACAAATCATCTCCCTTTGTGGAATCTTTTGAAACACCTTATCTAACTCTTCCCAAAAAACTGTCTTTATACTATCTTCTAGTCCTACTTGGGGTGCGTAAGCACAAACTATATTCAAAACCTCTGCTCCTAACACTAATTTCAACGTCATGATTCGGTCACCATATCGTTGTATGTCTACTACACTCTCCTTTAAATCTTTATTTATGATAATACCAACTCCGTTTCGAGCCTTTTCTTTACCTGAGTACCATAATTTAAAACCTGTATCCTCTATCTCCTTTGCTTTTTCTCCAACCCATTTTGTCTCTTGTAAACATAGAATATATATCTTTCTCCGAATCATAGTATCTACCAGCTCCATTAGCTTACCCGATAATGTTCCGATATTCCAAGAACCAATACGAATCTTATTATCTAGGACTAGCTTCCTTACCCCCCGCATCCGTCCATAATCAAAATGCGGAGACCCTCTCTGAAAATTTTTCACTACATTCGGGCGGTATTGTAAACACAAGAGTTAGAACAAGAAAAAAATAGAAGAAAAAGCAAAACGGTGATGATGCAAACCCAAAACCCATGGTTCCGTAGAGTCTTGGTAGAATTATTTCCATGCACCATGCAAACACAATGCTGGTTGTACCGGGGCTTGGTGTTTCCTATTGGGCCAGCCGGACCCTGCAATGCAAAAATATCTTTAACGACTGGGAGAAGAAAAAGAAAAGCAAAAATACCTGAAGATCTCTCTGCTGGGCAAGAAGCTTCATTTCTACCAACTTGTACTGCTGAAGCCTGTAAAGGAAGAAATAAGCACTTAGCATTCCATCAAGGGCTTTGGAATTGAAAGTCTGAGATGGTCACATAATTTAGGAAACAATTATTGAATGAAATGTTCAACTAAAGGAAATGGATAGCGTAATGCTTAGAAGGTAACAAAGTCAAGAGAATATTCTCAAATATCCAACTTGAGGAAATGATCAGCATCCATTGCATTACACCATGTTTACGTTATTGCATTTCTTTACCATGCATTACAAGAATTTTGGTTCCAAATTTCCAACTCAAGGAAATGTTTACACTATTTTATGCCCTCAATTGACCCAGTTGCAACTATATTGTCAAAAGATGGATGAAAAAACAATAAGCAATGCAAACATCAAAAACAAATTCTCTATATAATTAAAAGAAAGAAGAGAAACAACAAAAGGCAACCAATTTCAGAAATAATTTGGGAAGAGCAACTGCATTTGTCATTGAAGTAATGAAAAAGCGCAACTGCATTTGTCATTGAAGTAATGAAAAAGCGAGATTAACTTGTATTAGGACATATAATAGCAGAACAGTTCTAGGACATCATCAATCATAGTCACCAACATGATTCCAAGTAATTCTCTGCCAGGTTTTTGTTGGCATCTTTTTTCAGAATTCTCGGAAACCTCTGCCTATGTAGGATTTGCACTAGGTGCCGACCACGAGGGAAGATAGTTGCATTAGTTAATGACATCCAACCTACGACTATGTTAGACCATTGTGAAGACTGGGTCAGACTGGGCCAGATTGGGGCTGACCCAGACCCACCTGCATGGGATCCAACTCACGGCATCCTGCCTGACAGCCAGGATGGTGCTCATCGTAGCCATTGTGCAGGCTGTGGCAAGGAGGAGGGGGTGATGGAAGCCCCTTCCAGATGAGTCTAAGAGAGGGAGAGGGAGAGAGACGTTGAAAGCCGGAGATTAGAGCGAAAGCGTGACAGATTGATTGGGGAGGATATCTGCCGAATTTCGCAAGACAAGCCTTTTACTTTTTTATTCTTGTTTTTTTATTTTTTCAGCCAATAAATCGATAATCGTTGGCATTCCGAGGAAGGGGAGAAAGCCAATGTGGGAGACGACTTTTGTGAGTCATCTTCGGGCTCTAACAAGTCGAGAATCACTTTCGATGAGTTCTTGAGAAGGGGGAAAACCGTTCATTTTCCTTTAGTTTTTCACAGCAAGCAATTGCTACTAGGGGAAAACGGTCCACCGGCTAGTGGCAAATCGTTTATTGGTAGTGGTTGGAAAAGAATTGGATGAAAACCTTCACTTTTGGCGATCGAACCAGCGGCCAACAAAGGTCAACAATGGCATGTTGTGTTGGTCCGCTTTGACACAGACCTAACACGGACCAGTGTCCTTTGAAGAGACACGGATCCGAGTTTAGTTTGGGTCTTTAGAATTTATAGCAGGAAGCAGTTCTGTTTAACAAAATGGATCTGGATCCTTTAATCAGATCGAGATAGAACTATAAAGATCCAGATTGTTTATTTTTGGTATTTCGAGCCCTTTTAATGGCCAAATTTGATGCAGTTTGAATGGTTGGAACTGAAATTGAATATAGAATATTAATACCATGTTTCTATCATGCTGTAGAGAGTAAATCAAGATGATTAGGAGGGACTAGTATTGCAACATTTGGATTCGTATAGAAGTTTCATGTAGGTAGATGTGTTCTCTCTCCATATAAATGGTAGAAATAGTTTTAATTGCTTTTAAATGATGCATGAGATTGTGAAATGTTTGTGAATATTTTGAAATGATTATATATGTATGTTGGTTTATTAAATGGAGTTTATTGAGTATATGAATGCATTTGCATGAGTGTACTTGTGTGAGAAAAACATGGATCTACTTTTCATAGTGATATGGGATGTCGGTAAATCATATATGGTTGTACCAGTTAGTTTTGTTTGCATGTTGTCATTGTGTGCAAGTAAAACATTATCGGGTATAGATCTACTTTCTATTGTAGAATGGTGTGGGATTGTAGATCGGTCGTACCAGGTAGTGCTAACATGTAATTGTTTTGAGTTGTGTTGGCTACTTCTTATAGTTGCAATGAGTAGCTTATGTCAGGTTATATGACATGGGTTGAAAACACGTGGGACTAGTCAAAAAGAATAGAGAGTTTATATAAACTAAAACATATTTGAAATTGATATAGATGCATAATTTTAATATTGTAGTTGGACATATGATATAGATGTGGAGATATTAGGCCTGAGAGGTGACCCCATATCGATGTGTACCTGGATATTGATGAGATTAATTGGGTGAGGTGTGACCCAGATACCTACATAGATTCGAAGGATTGGACTTGTCGAATCAATGATTCAGTCATCAAAGTCCTTGGCCCGACTCGTTGTGGGTATTGTCAAAGGCCATGTGGCCAGTCATGAGGAGGGTTTGGAGGACTCCTATGGTGTGGCTGGTGGTTGGACACGGTAGAGGTCAGTATTATGTATATCACCCTGTATCATACGATACAAGGTGTATCATAACGTATCACGATCCAATTCACTGTATTGAAAAATACAGGTTGTAATGGGCGATACAAGCTCGTATCGCCTATATTTAATGATAAAAACAATATCCTCTATTTTTATAAAAAAATCCTTTCTTGTTTGAAATGGATAAGAATTTATTTGATCTTCTTTCTCTTTTTTAGAGAGATCTTACCTTAAAGAGTGAGATCCAAGAATAACAATAAGGACCATAAAGATAACCAGTTTTCAAAATAAAAGGAATGGAAAAGGCAATTTCCCTCAATAACTTACCAATTATGATCACGTCTAACATTAATAACTTATCAACTATGATTACTAGGTTCGACAACACAACTATCTAACCTTAAAAGGTGATCGCTCAAAAATAACAATAAGAACCATAAAAACATGATACGCCCAAATTTTTTATTTTTATTTTTTTGAAAAAAAATTCAAAAAAAAAGTTTTGTTTTCAAAATTTTTTTTGAAGGTTTCTGCCCTCTCTTTGCCTCTCTTCACTTCCCTCTAAGCCATCCTTCGACTGCTTTAAAAATCTAGCGAAACATTTTCATGAATTCATAAGAGTTTATAGTGTAGACATTAATATAATAATATTATCTTTCAAAAAAATTTATAAATTTTAAAATTACACGTATACTATTCAAGAAACAATAATTGAAAATAAGCCAAAATATCATAAATGATCTTTATATATATATATATATGAGTTGCTTGGGTTCAGCCTTCTAATGCAACAGCGAGCTCGATTTAGGTCACGATGAATGTGGACTGAGATTGAAGAATTTGTATTTGGTTAGTTAAGCTTTTTCCAGCAAACCTATTTGACAACAGTTTGAATAATGTCAACAAATAGGCGATTATTCATATTTGATACATAAATTTGGTTAGTACATGCATTATATGATGAATATTTCTTCATATACGAGCATATCGTGTATTTGGCAATTTGGTTAGTTAAGCATCTCTCTAACGAAATTTACATATTACATACACATTTTGCAATCTCAAACAAGCACATCGAATGATGCCTTAGAGAGAAGTGAAGAGAGGCGAGAAACCTTAAAAAAAATTAAATTTTTAAAAAAAAAAATGGGGCATAGATACACTCCGTATCACACGATATGGTGTGATATTCACCATTTTACGATACGAGGTAGTGTAGGGGTAGTGTATCGTACGATACGGTGCGATACGGATAACACTGGTTCAAAGATCATATCCATCTACGAGCATGGTTACGGTGCTCATATTTTTATTAAATATTACAAGACTTAGTCAACTTAGGCGATGAGACAATTGGAGCGCTTTGAGATATGATTTTGACTTCCACCACGATACGGTAGGATTAGATAGTTTGTTTGACTTTTCTTATTAAAAGAACGTAGAATTTTATTATAGATTGGATCTCTTTATTTATTGAGAAATATGTAAATTTGGATTTGAGCTGTAAAAAGATTGTGATTTAGCTATTTGAATAGCATTGTCCTTAGGCTTTTCTCTTCCCTCGCGCTTCAGGTCGTTAGCTACATTGGATGGGTTAAAGAGGCGTGGACCAGTGTTATCCATGTCGCACTGTATCGCATATCGCACGATACGATGCGTATCGCCCGTATCGTCGCCTAGTGGCCGAACGGAAACTCGCATTTTTACGGGTTTCCTCTCTTTCTTCAGAGTTCCCCAAGCTCCCCTAGCGTGGTTCTTCATCTCCTTGTTGTTCAAGGCTCCAAAAACATGCTCTACGATGTCCGTGCAAGCCTCCTATCTCAAATTTAGATATATTTTTAGTGTTTTTTTTTCATTTTTTCCTTTGTATTTATTGTTTTTTTTGTTATATTTGTATTTTTCTTTTTTTGAATGACAAAATATGAAGTTATTAAGTGTGTGGATATGATTTTTGTTGCATTCATGAAGTGGGAGACACTCTATTTGAGTGTTATTTGATGATTGGGGATTCACGAAGTACTTTTATTTTCAGGTTTTTGTTTGAATTAAAGTACTCAATTGAGATGGTAGGAAAAGGTAGTAGAGACTCACATTCTAAGTCTGATGATCCGACATGACATGGGGTATACCAATTGAGGGTTCCAGATTTAAGAACACATGTTTATTTTGTGAGAGGGTGGTTAGTGGTGGAATTTCACAGTTGAAACACAACCTAGCAAGACTAGGAAAGAAGTTCACCTTGGACAGGCAGAGTTCAGAAGGTATTAAATGGCAATGTCTTCAGATGATTGAGAGTATACAAGAGAGGAGACAACAAAATGATGATTTTGAGAGGTTTGAAGAAGATGATGATATTGGATTTGGATTCACTGACAGTTTACCTTCAGATGCCAGAACAGAGATGGTAGTAGCAGTTCACGAGCACCTAGCAGGGAAAAGAAGGTTGTTGAAGACTTTTGAGGTGGTAGAAGAGGAAGTTCAAGAAGGAGTCGAGGAAGAATTGCTTCTAGCATACATTCATTTTTTTTCTCCTACTACTATACCTGGTGCTCAACCTGAAATTCGTACTGCTATGGCTTCAGAACAGTTGCATGATCAGGCAGACCTTGTAGTGAGCAGATGGTTTTATGATGCATGCATTCCATTCAATGCAGCAAATAGTTTTCATTTTCAAGCAATGGCAGATGCAATTGCTAACATCGGTCCAGGATACAATATGCCCTCCTATCAAAAGTTGAGAGGAAAGATCTTAGATAAGACCGTCATTTAAGTAAAGAATATTGTTTGACATTGAGAGAGTCATGGAAGGAGACAGGTTGCACTATCATGGCAGATGGATGGACGGATAGGCGAGAAAGGACCTTGCTAAACTTTCTTGTCTACTGTCCTAAAGGATTTATGTTTTTGAGATCTCTAGACATGTCAGAGGAGAGGCACACTGTGGATATCCTACGACAAGAATTTGATACGGTTATACAAGAGGTTGGGCTAGAGAATGTAGTCCAATTGATTACAGATAATGCAGCTAACTACAAAGCAGCTGGGAGGGAGTTAGCTGATATTTATGGGACTTTCTACTGGATACCATGTGTAGCCCATTGTTTAGATCTCATCCTTGAGGACATTGGTGAGATGGATGAAATAAAGGCAGCAACTGAGTGTTGCCAAGATATCACAAAATTCATTTATGAGGAGATATACAACCATGCATTTTGCAATGAGTGTTCGGAGCCAATCCTTTAGTGCAACGGGTTGTGAAAGGAATTGGAATGTCTTTGAACACATCCATACAAAAAAATGCAATAGGTTGGAACAAAAGAGACTGAATGATTTAGTTTTTATTCGTTGTAACATGCACCTTCGTGAAAGGTAATGTTGTATTACTTAAATGTTCAATTCAATAAATTGTTTGACTTCAATTGTTAATATTATTTACTAATTGTTTATCTTTCTTTGTTGTAGGCAATTAAAAAAAGTAAATAGACAAGAAAGCCAATTTGATCCAATAAGTTTGGATAATTTTGATATATATTAGAAGACTGGATTATAGAAGACAGTGAAGATTCTGAAGAAAATACCCTCCTAACTGAAGAAGACATTGCATGGATTAATTTGGAAGGAGCGCAACAACAGTATCAAGGAGATGAAGAATTTGATTTCCAAGCAGAAGGTGTTGCTGATGATGATGAGGATCTTCAGCAATGAGAAGATGAAGATTATTTAGTTGATGATCCTAATTATAATTTATAAAATGTAAATGTATTTCATTTTTTTTATTCAAAATATGTAAATTTGGATGTAATTGTTCAATGTTGAATGCTCAATCTGTACTAAACTTTGCATTATATGAATTTAAAGCAATTACCAGTTTTTTTTCGGATTTTTCCTAATTGTTCTTGATTTTTTTTGGATTTTTACTAATTGTTGTTGATTTTTTTAATATTTTTTGTATTATTTTAATATTAAAGTATGATACGGGCGATACGATACGATACGCCCGTATCATAGAGCCCAACGATACGTGATACAATACACATCAGACAACACTGGCATGGACCACTTGGCAGGGCCCACAGTCCATGTCGTGACAACCATTACCATGGATTCTAGAACAATTTGATCATTTCCATGGGGCTCCTAACAATATGTTTTATTGCTCGAATGAGTGGTAAATAAGCATGGATGGCAACAGTACCACAGGTACGCTGCACGACATGCAAGATTGACCCATTAGAGACATATAGGAGGAAAAGAACTAGTCCCATCAATATGTTTTACCACATATAGGCTAATCACATCAAGAATATTCTAGAATGCAGCCCAAAAGTTTAAATTTGGGAGCATGAAAGTGAAAACAATATTTGAATTGATTGGTAGGATAGGCCACCTTTGTAGTAACTCGTTTGGGTGGTGATATCATGATCAAGGAAGAGATTTAGACCTTATGTTGAGTGCAGTAAGTGGCATATCGCTTTCGGTCATAATATATCATAAGTTTTTCCAAAAAAAAATTAAGAAACTGAAAAGAATTAGGAAAAAACAAGAAAAATCCTATATAATGGTTAAGAATAAAAAAAAGTGGGACAAATATTGGCATTATTTCAAAACAATAGAATATCACAAATTTAATAAGTTAACAATGCAATAAGCTACATTAACTAATAATAATCATGATATATACAAACACAAAATATTAACTAATTAATAATTAAGAATAATCTAACCATTGGTCCATTATCAAATCAAAGCAAGTAAGTAAAATTCGTAAACATCCAAAGTCAGATAGAGAGGTCATGTAACTTGAACACTATTAAAAGTTACAGGACTAAAGACTCGACGATTCATGATCTCAAACATTGGAATATAGCCGATCAACTAAATAATTCTCTACTTGTCCTTCTCCTTCGTAGTCACCACCATCATCACCAAAGTCAATCTCATTAGCCTATCCCTATTCTCCTTCTAGGTTGACCCATTGAACTTCTTTTATGAGTACATTTGGTTCATCATCCTCTTCAACCCTCCCCTTTAAAACATCAAAATTATCAAGACTAATTGAATCAAATTGGTTTTCTACTAGAAGAAATCTTTGTCAATTGTCTGCAATGACAATAAATAAAAGTCAAGCTTGCTTGAAAATGAAATTGTTTACAACATTAAATGAGATGAAAGCATCATAAAATCATCTTCCTACTACAAGGTTTATCAGTTCATGAATTTGCTTCATAGCCATAGCAGCAGCACGAGTACCAAACTAAGAACAAGGTATAGTACTAGCAGAAAAAATGAGTGTATGCTAGAAGGTACAAAAGATGATCTTTGTCTACCTCTACCTCTCCCTCTTCTATTACATGTTTCCTCTTCCATAATCCTCTTCCCCGTGCTCACACCAAAACTAACAACCTTTGACCTGGCACTAAGAATGGTATCATTGTCATCCTCTTCCTCCCACAACCTTGCCTCTTATTACCTATGCCATATATCATTTGCATACATTGTTGTCTAATAGCTTCTCATATTTACCTAACTTTCCTGCCTCTTATCAACCTTGGGCCATACCATTTGCATATGCTGCCATTTAACAGCTTTTGGCACTTTTCTAACCTTTCCTGTGCAGGGAGCCACCTCTTTCTAGTTACGGATAAGTGATACTTTAGAGTGGCGGACCGCTGTTGGGACCAGCTCAGACAAAGGTCTCACCTGAATTTTGAGAAAATAAGATGTGTTTTTTAAAACTTTCTTAAAATTTCAAAACCTATAAAGGTGGGCCTCACCTTAAACTTCCAAAAGTAAAGAGGTGGACTATAAATAAAGTAAAGTTTACTCATTAAAGTGAAGATTTAAACAGATTTTAAAATCAAAATACATTGTTGTATATGTGGATCGACCCTATTTAGTTACAGCTTGCTTTACCCCACAACTCCTCAAGCCTTTCAAGCTATTCTCACCAATGTGAATGTAGACACAATAAACATAATGGCCAATGGCCCACCGCAACGTACCTCTATATTCAAGGACCTTATTCTCAAGGCTGTCCTTCATCGGTGTTTCTAAATTGATTCAGTGTGGTCAAATACTCTTTGTTATTAGTGTTCTCCCATCTTTTCTTGAGTTATACAGGATTATTAAGTTTGTGGTATTTCTTAATCAATTTCGTTTTGACAGATGTTTTTCCTTTTTTGTTGTTGGTGTTGTTCATTTCCCTTAAAATCCTTTTTCTTCCCTTTCTTCTATGAGTTTTGTACAGTACATTTGGAATTTTGTTTGGTATATCATCAATCTTCGCTCTTAACTCTCTCCTTTGCATATGAGAATCCTCATAATGCTTCTAACTGTTCCTCTTTAAAAGCACATTAGTCTGAAATCTGGAAACAATTGGCGTTTCAGTTTAAATAGATGATTGCATTATCCAAGAACCTGAATCTTTCTATGTCCATATGCAACCAAACCATCCAGTTCTCATGCAGAAACCTAGTAACCTCTATGCTCCTAATGATGTTGGAATTATTTTGGCTGGGAAAGGGCATTATTTCTCCATAGATTAGTGGATGGATTCTCACTCTTCCTGCTATTTATGTGGATTACTTTTGTTGCCGAGGAAAACTTGAAAAGATGGTAAAAGTTTGTAGTATATGAGGTTTTTTATTTGATTTAGTGGCTTTTTTGTCCATGATGTTCTCCGTTTCCATCGGAATACCTCATGACGAAGGGCTCATCCAACACAAAGTTGTGATCCAAAAAATCTTATGAATCAAATATTGTAAAAAAATATTTAAAATGTGATAAGAAAAAATTTAATGAGCATGAAAGCTGTGGAACCATTTTTGTGGGGTCTCACTTTAAGGAAGTCATGGGTCCACCACTGATGCTTTCATCAGGATACTCTACCACTTATAGGTTTATCAAAGGAACTACATTTTACTCTTAGTCTACTATTTTCAACTAAATTATTACCATTGCTATTACAGATCATCAAAATGTCCCCTAGATTTAGAAGGTCTCAACATCTATCCTCAACAATAAACCCAAATGCTTAACATAATAAGAAACAATGATGCATACAATAAATGCATACAAAGTTTGAAGAAATAGAGGAAAACACCTCACAGACCAATGAAAAGTTTGAAGAAACGAGAAGAAATAACTACCATAAGCTTGAAAATTTTCAACGGTCAAGAAACTAGCAAAACCTCTTCCTATATGTGCGAAGATGAGTGTGAAATAAAGGAAAAACAATGATTCATACATAAAATGCAATATAATTATGAAAAATAAAAGAAAATATAAATTTATACCACAAAACATGAAGATACCACACCTACATGGTTGAGCAAGCTTTGTTTCGCAAGCAAACCACAAATAAGGCAAGAAGGGCTCTAAAGGCCCCAACTTGCACAAAATTGCGTGAGGCGGTTCACGTGCAAGGCTTTTCTTCTTTATTTCCCCTTATCTACACGTGAATTGCACCTTGCTTTCATGAACTTTGGCTTTTTTATGGTTTTTCTTCTTCATTTCCCCCTATCTACACTCGTGTTGTGAGGAGCTTTTGCCATCTGACTTGCGAACTACACTTTTTGAGTCTATGGGTGTGATTTATTAATGTTTTCAAGTATAAACTTTTGTTTTTCTTTGTTTTTCATAGTTGTTATTGCATTGCTTTCATGAATCAGTGTTTTCCTTTATTGCACATTTATCTAATCAATCTTTTCCTTTATTTCACTCATCTACGCATATATAAGAGGTTTTGCTCAAGGTTGTAAAACTTGTGTCATATCATAAGATGCAAGATGAGCTTATTGTGTATTGGTACCTGAAGCGATGTGATTCGGGTGTATGTATCATGTTTGTGTATGTATCGGAACATATCGTACGAGTCCAACAACAACAACAACAACAACAACAACTAAGCCTTTTCCCATACTAGACGGGGTCGGCTACATGGATTCTTTGTTTCCACAGATCTCTATCGTGTGCCATGTTAGCAGTTAACTCCCAATAAGCTAGATCATTCTTTATTGTTTCTTTCCAACACTTTTGTGGTCGTCCTCTACCTCTTTTAATACTTTCCAAATTTAGTTTTTCTAACCTTCTTACATGTTCTTCTTTTGATCTTCTTTCTATATGTCCAAACCATCTTAAACGATGTTCTCTCATTTTATCCTCTATTGGTGCCACTCCTAATTTGTTTCTAATAACCTCATTATGTATACGGTCTTTTCTTGTATGACCACTCATCCATCTCAACATCTTCATTTCTGTCACAGACATCTTTTGTACATGTTGATGATTAACTGCCCAACACTCAGAACCATAAAACATGGCAGGCCTAACTGCTGCTCTATAATATTTACCTTTTAATTTTAATGGTATCTTCTTATCACAAAGAATACCTGATGCTCCTCTCCATTTTAACCAACCAGCATTAATTCTATGTGTAACATCTCCATCAACTCTTCCATCACTTTGAAAAATTGACCCTAGGTATTTAATTCTATGTGTAACATATCGTACGAGTCCATATCAAAAAAATTTACATGAAAACCCAAAACCAGTAGGTCTTAAAGGCTTTTTTGTTTGCTCTAAGGGCTTCCATATGGCCATGTTTTCTATCAAGACTCAAACCCTTTCCCTAACTCCCCTTTACTTAATTTTATGGAGAAACCAGAAGAATTTCTCTGAAACCTGTGAAAATCCATAGGAATCGGTGGCATACTCTTTTGGATTCTCAATCTTTTTTCACCCGGTTTTTCACTAGAAAAGTTATGGGTTTTCATAGGCTCAAAGTTTATTAGCTTTCCCCAAGCCTTCTTCTCATTGTAATTCATCTCTACTCGACTTGATGGCATCCGATCGGTCCGACACGCAGATCCAACATAGAAGTACTGCACTCCAATATATGAAAGTAATAGACTTGTAATGCAATCCATAAAGTTTTTTTATTAGATGTGTAGTGAAATAGGTTTGGAAATGTTTGCGTAAACTTTGAGAGACTTTATAGTAAAGGTTCTCAATCGAACTTGTAATGCAACCAATTGCAAAAGATTAAAGCATAAGCGTCATAATGATACAGTACTTATACATTGTAATATGCAGCTATAGAAAGGTAACTAGTTATTTAGTTATTAATCAAGTTTTCAATTTAAGTTCTTATTCTTTAACTTTTAGTTTTGATTTTGACTTATCTATCATCCTTATAGGCAACTAAGAAAGTTATCTTAAAGTAAATATGAGAGTCAATTTGATCCAATCAGTCATAATAATTTTGATGAAGAGTGGGTTCAAAGAAGACAATGTAACAAATTCAATCACTGGAGAAGATGTTAAATGGATCAACTTGGAAGGGGCACAACAATATCAAACACGGAATGATAATATTGATTTTGGTGATGATAGTGGTGATTTTGAAGGAGGACAAAAAGAGGGTTATTCAGTCTTTGATCCATATTTTAATAATTCTTCTTGTTTAGTGATGCAAGTTGTAACTTTAAACAATGTTTGATTTGATTTAATAATAGACTAAATCAATTGTTAGATTATTTTTAATTGTCAGTTAGCTTATTTACTTGTTTATATTATGAATTTATGATTATTATTAGTTAACAACAACTTTATATTATGAATTTATGGGGTAGAAAGTGACTCAAAGGGATGCATCACAACAAAAGAGACATAAGGTATAGAAAAATGTTCCTAAAAGAATGAATGGGGAACGCTACAAAGCCTTCTATCAAAACAAAAGCACCGAAAGTTCTGAATAGGAGAATGTAAAGGATAAGTGAAAAAAATAGCTAGCAAAACAAAGGCATGTTATTATTAGTTAACAACAACTTTATATTATGAACTTATGGGGTAGAAAGTGACTCAAAGGGATGTGTCACAACAAAAGAGACATAAGGTATAGAAAAATGTTCCTAAAAGAATGAATGGGGAACGCTACAAAGCCTTCTATCAAAACAAAAGCACCAAAAGTTCTGAATAGGAGAATGTAAAGGATAAGTGAAAGATGTAGCTAGCAAAACAAAGGCATGTTATTATTAGTTAACAACAACTTTATATTATGAATTTATGGGGTAGAAAGTGACTCAAAGGGATGTGTCACAACAAAAGAGACATAAGGTATAGAAAAATGTTCCTAAAAGAATGAATGGGGAACCCTACATAGCCTTCTATCAAAACAAAAGCACTGAAAGTTCTGAATAGGAGAATGTAAAGGATAAGTGAAAAAAGTAGCTAGCAAAACAAAGGCATGTTATTATTGGTTAACAACAACTTTATATTATGAATTTATGGGGTAGAAAGTGACTCAAAGGGATGTGTCAGAACAAAAGAGACATAAGGTATAGAAAGATGTTCCTAAAAGAATGAATGGGGAACGCTACAAAGCCTTCTATCGAAACAAAAGCACCGAAAGTTCTGAATAGGAGAATGTAAAGGATAAGTGAAAAAAGTTGCTAGCAAAACAAAGGCATGAGAGCACTCGTACAAGAAGCTTGGTAGAGATGAGGACAGAAGAAAATCTTGCACACTAGCCAATGTCGGGAAGAGAAAAACAAATAATCTTGTAACAGTAAAGAGCATCAAAGATGCAGAGGAGACGCTTAAATAAGTGCGAATATCAAGAAAATACGGAAGCATTTTTGGAAGCTATTCAACGAAAATATGGAGGTCAAGATCAGATGGCATTCTAATCCGAGCCTTAACAATGTTGAGAATGAAGGTAAACAAAGCTCCGTCAAACCCAGAGTAGCCCAACCACTGCGATCAAAAGAAAATCATACATTACAAAAGAAGAAAAAGAGCAAAGGAAGTAGTAGAAACCAACGAAGTCCCCACATTAGATGTAGAATAATCCACAACTGAAGCATCTAACACTAACCCCTCTAAGAAAACAAAACCCTTACCCCCAAATAATACCAGCCAAAGAACTTTGCTTTCCCAGGGAAAGCTCGCCTGAACAATTACAACCATAGCATTCAACCGTCAACTCCAAACCAAGCAAGATCGGCGCGAAATACAGAAAAAAAACTCTAAAAGGAATCACACAACGAGAAAAACGAGATGGGTAGTCACGACATCAGCAAAGAATGAAGAGAAGAACGACCTCTCTTGAAGAAATCCCAAGGAAGAGTTGACGTCGAGCCCCGACTGGGTGAGGTACGTCTGCACATCCTCTATGAACGCTGCGGCTGGGATCCCTCTTCTTTCTGAGGGAGTTGACGACGAAGCCATTGCTGGTGTTGCAGCAGAAACACGGTGAGATCACTCCTCGCTCGCCTTCGTCCCGCAGCTTTTACCGCCCTCTTCTCTCAGATGTCGTCGCCCTCGCAAGCTCGCATGGCGTCAAACAAAGGGTCGGACCCGAACGGGTACATCCCCGGGCACGGCAAAAACACGACCTGAAAAAGTTCGTGATAGCATCCACAAAAAACGGCGAGAAACAAATTCGAGTTGTGTTACCTGTTTTGACACGAACGCAAGATGACAATCGAAGACACGAATGTGAAATGGCAATTTCGGACACGACAGGAACCCAATAGTTGGACACGACAGAAACAAATTCTAGCTTTTACATTTCCATTTCTCGCAAGTACACATGAGGGAATTTATAGAATTTAAAAGATTTGGAGAGAGCAAGCAGTCATCCGACAACAGCTCAAAGTAGTTGTAAGCTGTCTATCTTGCTAAGGGTTTACTAACCTACTGGCTTAAGCAATCACCCCTACGAAATTCGGATCGAGCCTAGCCTATTCGCGTGAGCCTCAGCCAAGTTTGAGCCTCGGATAGCTTCTTAGGCACTTCTGCTTCTCTCCATCTGGTTCTTTTTTGTTCAGAGAGTATTGCCTTCCCTAGATTCGTCTTGAAAATCGTAGAGATTTTCCATAAGTTCCTTTCTTATCCGATTATCGTTCTAGTAGTTGATCTTGTTGCCACCTAACTAGATTTCATGCAGAGGACCTGCAATGCTTCATTATCTGCAAGATCCTGGATCATGTCTAGTCATTCTGGTACAGTGGGAGGCCAACGCCCAGTATGCACGCACTGCAAGTCGAACTTGAGGTTTGCAACATAGACAAGTCGAGACCCCTGGCAGGTGGGCTAATGCAGGAACAATGGCCATTGTCATTGGGCATAGGGGATTCTCATAACTTTGTTCCGCTTTAAAGGGAATGAATATCCTTTTACAAAGGTTTGGTCCAAGCTCCTTGAGTTCTAGTACTGTATAAAGGTCTGCAACTTCAGCTTTGGATTCAGCACTTCAGTTTGACTCCATAAAACCTTTTTACTTTGGCAGGTAAGCCTCTTCCTATATGTGGACTGAGGATCCATCTTTAATTTTCTATAAACGACCTTTCTTTAACACCATGTTGAGGACTAGATAAAGTATAACTTTGACTACATCCCAAGTTTTCTTTTAGAACATTTGTTTGTACTTTGCTTTCAATAGTTTTGACATGAGAGAGTCACGAGAGCTGAGCAGCATTTTTCATAAGTTAAAGGGTTATGAGCTCATACGCCTATTTGCTTTTGTGTTGTATAATCTTTCTCACTTTGCTTGTCCTTGCTGCCTCACCAAATGTTACTATCATTATTTATTCAATATGTTGACAAGGCATCTTTCGTGGTAGAACGCAGCCCACCCGGGCGAGCCTATCTAGCTCCAATCAACTAGGTCTGCATATTACTGATATGCCTTGAATATTATACATTGTCTTGGCTTTCGTGAAATCACTTATATGCTTCATATTCTTAGTATGGTATGCATAGAATTTGAGTAGTCCCAAGACGTGCAAAAACGTGGCCCGCGGTTTTATACAGTAGCACTTGGATTCTATTTCTTTAGAAGTTCTTGGTTATTTTGTATGTCAATTTGTAGTCCTTGTTTCGTTTATCCATTTTTATGAACTCCATTTCGATATCATAAAGTTTTCAATTAGTCTCCAATAGTTTGTTGTTTTTTACTTCCATTTATATGAAATGTGCTTAGATATTATATTAGTTATAAATCGAGTCTTTTTTGTATTTGATTTGATCGGAACATGTTCAGGCCACTTATGACTGCCATTGGTACCAGATAATGAGCGCACTTTCTTTTGCAGAAAAGGGACGTGCCATCAATGATGGGAGAGCCAATCTTTTGAGTAAGATTCAGATAAAGAACATTCCTAACTCAGACGTTCAAGCGGCTTAAGACTATAAGATCGTTTCTAATTCATACAACAATGCATTCTTGATTTAAAAGCTTAATTTCTAAAGGGGGATTACTAAGGAGACACCCTTTTACTAAGGGCACACCTCTTAAGGTTAAAAATCTCCATACTATCGTAGTTAAGCATGGTAGCACTTCCTCTCTCTCTCTCACTCGCACCCAAGGAGGTGCACCCTGTGTGCATCTCCCTTATACAGGAAATGAGCGTGGGGCGCATCTTCTCTGCATAGAAGACACGCACTCAACCCAGCTCGGAGATGTGCCAAGGGCTCGCCTCTCCCTAATCATCTTTTTTTCGCATGTGTCATTAGATGTCTAACACAATGGATCTTCAAGTAATTTCTTTTATCAAACACTGTATATTTATTTATTTAGATATGATTAGATTTTCATTTTTTATTTAATTGAGTTTGATAATGCTTTAACTCATAAGGATCGAAGACCTGGTATGCTGCATAGTAAAGGTTTTCTCCACTTCACAGCAACAAACACATGTATATAATGTATTCAATCTTTAGATTCTTATTTGTTACATGTTAACGTATTAATTTTTGTTTATAACTTCAAATACCAACCAAAGGCCCCCACTGGTGGATATATAATTAAATATATGTAATTTTTAGGTTATTAATTTTACATGTTATGTTAATCTTAGTTGTTGCATGTTTCACTTCCTTGTACTTATTCATGCGTTTAAATGTGCTATTGCATGGATCACATACTAAGAAGAAGCTTGTGGTTCATGCAAGGCCCAAACGGTAGGCACAAGGTAGATATACGTATGGGATGTATGCCCTTATTTGTGAGATGCATGAACTTTGCATCTTGTATAACTTGGGCATGTTGAGCAAATTATTGTATTGTATACATATAACCTTAATTGTTGCATATTAAATTCATGTTTCCCTGTCCACTAAAATTGTGTATACTTAATTGCAATAGGTATGTACACCTTTATTAGGGAATATTTGTTAGTTAAAACATGAAACTGTAAATTATACGCTAAATAGGTGAAAATTGATAATGATTTTCGATGATTCTTCAACCGTCAAACATACTATGTCTAGTACTTATAAACACCAAACTTAAGATCTAATGTACATTTGTACCGCTTCTCAACGGTGAGCAACTCTAAGCAACAAATTCCAATCCAAATCGGAAGTTGAATCCAATGGTTTGAAACTATTGGAATAGCTATAACCATTTTAAAATGAGTAGAATCAGAGCAACGCCCCTAAGTGGTGCCCATAGCCAATGGTACTTGTGGCAATCCAAGATGAGGCCTATTTGTTACTTTTGTGGTTTTTCTTCTCCTGGGTCCGCTTTCTGTGTCATGTTTGTTTTCAAGCTTTGATCTCACCTCTAACATTTCCACTAGTTTTATGTTTTGGGTTGTATATTTTCATGTCTTTCATGTGACAAACAAGTCAACTAAGACATGGTCATCTCTTTTAGAACGGAATAATTGAGAAAGAGACTATGGAAGGAGTGACCTATGGTTTCCCCTAGTATCCATCGACGTTGATGTTTGGAAGTATCGACCTAGTAGCTTGAGGAAAGCGATTGTGTGGGATATAGAAGCAACTGTTGTGACTCAAAAGTGGCATTTTGAGGTCTATTGGAGGTGTTGGCATTTAGGGGCACCATGGAATCCCAAGACCTTTTATGTTGATCAAGTGAGGCACCAATGTTGCCAGATCAGGCAGTTGAATCCTTCTCTATGTATTTATTTGTGTAGTTTTCTCTGCTGAAATCTTTTTTTCTCTTGCTTTATGCAAGGTTCATTGAAGTCATCTGAAAATGGAGCCTGATATAGGTTGCTTGAGTCTTGTTATTGAGGAAGGGGACCTCGCTACTTTGTTCTCCCCTCTTGTGAAATAGCATATAATTATAGTTGGTTGACTGATGGCATTCCACATTACAAACATTTTTGACACAAGAATAACCGGTATCTAGGTTTATTCTTCATTCCAAGCGACAAAAATTTTATAGTGAAAGACAAAGGAAAATCTTTAGCAAGACCGGTAAAATGTTAAAGGAAGCATGGCTGATTCCAAAGCAAAGTTGGAGGTAGACCTCATTTTGCCATCTGAAGTTAGAAACGACAACAAACCACAAGAACTATCTATAAATGATTAGATAGAGCCATGGCAACCATGAATTGGATACACAGATTTCCAAAACATATGCTAGTGAACCTTGTAGCCTCATTATCTTATCATGACCCGATTTTGATGCCTGCAACCACCAACAACAACAACTAAGCCTTTTCCCTTACTAGACGGGGTCGGCTACATGGATTCTTTGTTTCCACATATCCCTATCTTGTGTCATGTTAGCAGTTAACTCACAATAAGCTAGATCATTCTTTATTGTTTCTTTCCAACACTTTTGTGGCCGTCCTCTACCTCTTTTAATACTTTCCAAATTTAGTTTTTCTAACCTTCTTAAAGGTTCTTCTTTTGATCTTCTTTCTATATGTCCAAACCATCTTAAACGACATTCTCTCATTTTATCCTCTATTGGTGCCAAAGGTTGTATTTAATATAAAATAAAGAATATAATTGTAGTTTTATAAATGATCTATTATGCCATTATCAAATCTAATTTCTTATGGTATTTAATAAGCCAATTGATAAGAAATTGCCTATGATAGATATTTTTCATCCAATCAACTTGCTCATGGTTTCTCATCTAACTATTATGGTCATATGCTAACTCTATAGGTTGAAAAATACTCATAAATTCATGTCTACAATTAAAACATATAACTTAGTTGTTAAATTATGAAAAATAATTATATGAAAAATATTATAGCAAATAATAATAATACAAATTCTTACTTGGAGGAAAGACATGCCCACTAAGTTACTATACTTCTATTCGGAATACCTTTCCTATAAGTATACTAATGGTATTGCACTCCAAGCATAATTGTCATGTGTCAATAGATAAACAATCGTTATTGGTGTTATATCTCTAAACTTATCATCATGTAGTATACAACTTAGTTGATATAACAAATATAATAAAGCCTTGTTTTCATTACTGGCCCCTCTTCTTAAAAAATTACTTTATAGTACCTCAAACTTGGTGTCTCTAAACTTATTCTCTAACACTACTTCATTGATGCTCATCCTAGCATATCACTCATTCCTTACTTTTAGCCATCATCTCTAACATTAAAGCAAAAAGTTATTCTTCCATTGGAAGACCACATATCTTGTAGACATTATGAAGTGTGATAGTCATTTCACCCATTATATGTGAAAGTTTTTTGGGCCTCATTGAACTCTCAATAAAAATAATCAACAATGCATGGTCTATAACTTAATACAACAAACCTTCTTTCTCAATCAATCACTCCCGTCTGTAATTTGAACCCAATTACTATGTCTCAAATCTATTCTCTTCACTAACCATAATCTGCTAGCATTATACCTTGTGTGACCTCTTACTATTTTCATATTGTATGCATATTTACATTTACATAATCAATTAGAATAGTAGGTATTGATATTGATTATACAATTTCACTAAAGTCAGGAGTTACCTATTCCTACTAGATCTTATAAGTAATATTCAAAGCTAGGGAGCAATCACAACATATCAGAAAATCTCTCATATTCTTTGTAATATTAATCTAAATCTCAAACTGTGAGGTATCTATATTTTTCTCATAACATGAAGGCCAAGCTTCAACAACATTTGTTTCTATCAAAATGTCTACTCATCATATGGAGAGTCATTCTTTTATGATATAGCGTTACGTCTTAGATAAAGCGATAATATTACACCTTTCTGCTCGTGTTATATGACTGTATAACAAAAAAGAAAAATCAATTAGTCAAATAAGAGTTGTTCGAAATAATAAAGATACGTACCAAGCGTGTCTCTCATGTAATGAGATTGTTTGAGCCATGTGTCCCGTGAAAACCCGTTGAGTTTCTTTACTGATTTCTCTTCCCTCGATACCAAATCAATGATATACCTCAACAAATTATCAAATATCTTTTTCGAATCCGTTTTAAATTTCTTTTTTTCTTCTTCTTTTTTTGATGGATTTCGATGAGTTTCTTTGATGTAAATGGATATAAATCGAGCAATGCATGACTCCAATATATCGAGGAGCAAAAACTGATGAAAAAGGAGGTGAAAAATGGTAGTTCACCACGTAGGAGAGAGAGTGTTGAGATGAAAAAGGGTATATTGATTTATCAAAATTATTTTGAAAAACGCGTAAAAATGAAGTGTACGGATCGTAAAAAGAGTGTGAGCCTTATCAATCCTCGGCGCAAAGGTGTTGTAATTTGAGTTATTCCTAACGTCCAGAAAACAGTCCCGACGTCTCCACTTGGCGGAGACTGCAGACACCAGCACACCACCAAAATTATGATACTGAAAGCGTGTCAGTCTTTGGCGGGGTTGAGCAACCTAAATAATTTAAAGGATCTTTTGATTCTTGTTTTCTTTATCATTTTGATTTTTTTTTGAGTTCTTCATTTTGAATTTTTGTTCACCGGTTTCAACTACCAGAGTTACTTGTTTGATACGAAGGATAATCGTGTATATATAAGTGAGCAATCTGCTTCTCTCTTCTCGTGCAATCGCCTTATTCTAGCAAACAAGCTGCTGGTACTCATTAGGTATCCTTGTGGTGTTTTCCTTGATGTGCAGTTTTTTTCTCTTCTTCTTTCCTGTCATGGTTTTCTCTCTCTGTGCTTGTACGTCTATCTTAATTTTACGCAATTCGAGAGTTGCATTCTGTTTGTTTTTAGTGCTGTTGGGTTGCACTGTAGTTTCTTTACTTCTCTCAAGTTTGAACTTGAACTCTTTTATGTTGGTCATGTAGTCTCCTTTGACATTGATCCTTGTACGCATTTGAATTTCCGTTGTTTTGAATATTTCCCACTTGGTTTTCTATACTTTCTATCAGTGCTTTGTTCTGGTTTGCGTTCTCAGCATATACCATCATTTCGTAAATGCTATGCACACTTATTTGTTAATCTTGAGGCTCTTCTTTTCTTACTTTTGTGAAGATTTTGTGGAACTTGACGTGATTCAGGATTTTGGGAGTCTGGGACTATTAATCTGCGTAAAGGAAGATGAAGGCTTATGCTGTTGAAGTAGAAAGTGGAAGCGGAGAGATGGATCGCCGTCTGTCGGGCCCATTTACCGGAGTGTCTTGTCCAAAGATGGTTTTCCGGACGTCAACGACGGAGTGAATACCTCTTGGGATGTTTTCAGGTAATGACAATGAGATGGTTGATGACATGCTTAAGTGAAGTTGTCGAAATATTTTAGTGGTTTGTTTGCTACTACTTTCTTTTGAACAAATTTAGTTTAGGAGATGCATTGAGAATATCGAGAAGTGATGATTGAGTTATGGGAGTGACTTTGTGCATTTGAGTTCAGTGCACTCTTCAAAAGAAGACATGCAAACTGATTTTCCGCTAAAAGAAAATCAATATCGGTTTGATCTCCATTCACGATAACCTTGGTACACTTTTTTTTGTTGTCTAAAACTGGTCAAGTTTTATCGATGGATTACAAAATAAACAAAGAAATTCTTTTGGCTTATAGAACAGTTTCTATACATTAGACCAAGAAAATGTGTAAAAAATCTATTTTCAAGGTTTTTGGCATGCTGAGCACATCCTTATTTCCCAAAAGATCACCGCCCACACTGTCTTTCACTAGACTGGAGCTTGAGTATGGGGAAACATTTTTTTTCCATTGCATATGCAGTTCAAATTGTGGAATTAGTTTAGAATACGCTACATATTGTTGGACAAATATGCTTGTGTGGCCTATCAAGTTCTCTAGAGTGGCATGTCTGACAGGTCTATATAAGCTTCAATGCAAATTTCTGTTACCATCTTAAACTCTAAAGTTTGAGACACTGCAATTCTGGAGTAAAATCCAGATGCTATGTGTAAAAGCCAAGCCTTTGTTGAGGTTCCTAACAGCCTTTTTATGCATGGATTCGATTTCCATCCTTTTGGGCTTACATTCTTGTAAAATTAACTGCTTTTGATCTGAAGGGAGGCTGTCAGAAGATTTCCTGGAAATAGGATGCTTGGTTGGAGAGAGATCATCAACGGAAAGGTATTTTTATGACCATGTAATATCTGACCTACAAGATAGTTCACTCATTTCAGAAAGAAAGATCAGGTCCTGATAGATTTCTCTTCTTGTGTTTCTGGTGGCCGCACTATTAGGCTGGTGGATATGTGTGTAAAACTTTCAAACAAGCCTATGAGGAGGTTCTGCAAATTAGTTCCGCTTTGTGCTTGTCTGGTGCAGAACCGGTAAATAGGCTTTACTTGTATCATCTAAGGTTTTTGATGACCAACTTGTTCATCGAAATCTCCTTCTTAATCTCAATTCTGCATTTACTAACATAGAGATTCTTATTGCATCCATAGGACTCTCGGATTGGGATCTATGGAGCCAACTGCCCTCAGTGGATAATAGCCATGGAGGTATTATCCATATTGGTTTCTTTGTGATATTCTTGTTCTGTAAGAATAGCTTAAGGTAGGCTGTGTTATTAAGTGTTTCTCATCTGTAATAATAGCATAACTAGCATATCTTGCCTGTGTCGTGCAGGCATGCAATGGTCAGAGTTTAATTTGTGTTCCTCTTTCTGACACATTAGGTAACTCTCTTTTGTTCTCCACTGTATGTTCAATAGAACTCTCTTTGTATTTACAACTATTTAATGGCCCCTTTTCACTTTGATAACCATTCCTTTGTATGGCAATAGGATCCAATGCTATTGATTTCATAATCGAACATGCTGAGATTGATCATGTCTTCATTCAGAGCACAAAATTTCCAGGGGTGAGAACAGTACATTTTTCGGATTGAATGGAAGTTATATCATGCTTGTCATTTGTATACTCATGCTCTAATCTTATGGCGGTTGAAGATTTAACTGGCCTCTTGATAGCAATACAGTACCCAACGTATCGGGCGGGCTGGTATATTTAGCCAACCAACCCTTTTACGTATCCACATGCATATATTGATAGATTGATAGATAGAGAATCATTGGGATATTAAATCACAAGTACAAACAACGTTGCCTACTAAAAGTAAATAAGCAACTGGCTGTAAGGATGGTGAATCTGTATTGAAAACCAATATTATTACTATCATCCACATTTCACATTGATCTGTGCAAAGCTTTGCTGCATGTTGTGCTTTATATGAAAGCTAATTCATCTTTTGATTTGTTTTAGGAGCCGTGAAGGCAATAAAGGACGTTAGTCCTGTAAGGAAGACGATCTTCAATATTCTTTACAAATAGTAAGCAAACTTGCAATTTACTTAATTTAGCCGGTTCTATGCAATATAGCACTGATACTTTGTGGACCTTCATTATCAACAGCAAACTCTCTATGATGAACTTGGGCTTTAAACAGAGACTGGCTGCTCCTCTAGCAGACTTGCTTGCTTTCCGTAAGGTAGGATCTATGGCCTTTCTCTTTTACAAAATTAAATACGTCACACACAACAAGCAATAAGTCACCAGGGTAGGAGTTCAACTCACAAGTTGGTCATAAGTTCGATACCCAGGGAATGCGTCTGGCTTCAGCCTCCCAGTTGTACGAAAAAGAAAAGAAAGAAAAGAAATGTCACATGAATTGTGATTACACATACTGATCATTCTTCGTTTTGTGTACAGATTCAGGCCGGGTTGGGAGGCCGTGTGCGGTTAATCATATCAGGTGCTGCTCCATTATGAGGTGAGGTCGAGTAATTTCTTCGTGTTACTAGCTGTGCCTTAGTAATACAAGGCTATGGTATGTTAGCTTTGAAGATTTTCTTCTTCTTGATTACCCTTTTTTATCATTGAGATACATTAAGAAATATGAACCAAGTAAGTTTTTTGACAAAATAATATGTTTTGGAATGCTTTTCTTAAATCAGTTGCATCAAAGATAAGGAGGAGAAAGTTCTCATTATAAGCGAGGATTGAAATCAAGATGAGATAGAACAATTATTTTCCTACGCATTTTAAGGAGAGTATAAGTAGTGGAAGAAAACAACAGAATATGATCTTGATCCTTTTAGAGTTCAATGCCAATTCACCTATGTTGCACAGAAACTTCAACCAAGGTGCCACACCTGTGTCAAACACTCCAACACTCAAAGTAGACACCCGTACCTCTCCCATGTTGGACTCAACACTACAGCTTTGAAATATTTCTTAGTGCTTTTGTTATTATGATACTTCATGAATATTATCCGATTATTATTTTATATTGACCGATTTTACAACTTTATTGGGGAACTAACTTATGAAAGATGATAGTTTTTCTTTTAGTTTTATGAGATAATTTCAATAATATATAATAACATATCGAAGTCATACTATATATGCATATATGTCTTTACATGTGTGCCCACAGCATGATTTTCGAAAATTGCTCTGTCCTGCATCTGCACGGGGACCTGTATCTGCACCTGACACCCATGTGACAGAATATAGCAAATATTGAGCTCAATATTGACTAAGGATCCATGCAGCTGACACCATAAAGGGGTGAAAAGGCTTGGTTTCAGTTTTGGTTACATTGTAATTATATTTTTGTATAAACTGATTACAGATTCACAATATCATAGTCTAGTGCATGACATATGTAAAAACACAAGTATAAACTGCTCTTTTTTCATTCAGCTAAAATTTCGTTCTTGACAACCTTCCTGAATTTCTTTCCAGGGCTCACAGAGACCTGTGGAATGAGCACAATTGCTTGTCCAGATGAGCTGAGCATGGCAGGAACAGTTGGCATCCCCAGCACGTTCATTGAGCTACGCTTAGAAGAGGGGCCAGACATGGGGTACAGTCCATTTGGTGAAGTTCCTCGTGGGGAGATATGCTTTAGAGGAAAGACACTCTTTTCTGGATACTACAAGAATCCTGAACTAACAAATGAGGTCTTCAAGGATGGATGGTTTCATACAGGTAAGACTCCCCTGTAATTTTAGGGTTAGATGCTAGTATAACTCAAGTGTGAGCGTAATTGGTGATCGAGGATCCATGTACTCGACCCCACTTAATGTGGGAAAATGTTTTGTTTCTGTTACGTTATTCTGTTAAGATAACTCTTTCTCTTTGTACTGATTCCAAGTTAATATTCACAGGCGACGTAGGAGAATTGCAGCCCAATGGAGTACTAAAGGTTATTGATAGAAAAAAGAATATTTTCAAGCTTTCTCAAGGGGAATATATTGCAGTTGAGAATCTCGAGAAAGCATATGGATCACCACCCATTGTTGAAGATGTAAAACTCTCTCTCAGCTTCACCTTTGAACCTTCATTTGCATTAGTCATGCTAAGTATCACACATCCTGAGTCCATGGGCCCTGCCCACGGTCAGCCTCCCACCAACCGGTCAGCACAGGATTGACTATCTGGCGGAGCCCACAACTCGGGGCGTCATTCAGTGAACAAATAAATTGATATATCTTTGTTTTCTTTGTAGATCTGGGTATATGGAGACAGCTTTCAGTCTATGTTAGTTGCGGTTGTCGTACCAAATGAGGAGCACACTAAGAAATGGGGCAGCTTAATGGTTTTCTGAATTCATTTACTGATTTATGTGGACTTCCTCAACTAAAGAACCATATTCTGTTTGAGCTGAAATCTGCTGCAGATAAGAACAAGGTCACCTTTTCTATAACTTTCTATCTTTTTACTTCTGAAGTTTAAGCTAAGCTATTTCATTTATTGTTGACAGGGCTGGTAAAGGAGCCAAACAAACCCAATAGCCCTTCTTATTTGCTCGGCTCATTTTCTATATGAAGGGCCCAGTTAAGCACTAGCCAAACAACGTCCATTCAAACATGTCCACTGACCGCTTGCATCCTTTTATGAATCAAGCTGAACAGAGTTGAAAGAGAGATTTGCTTAAATGCCATAGGTGAAATAGCCCCTGATTGACCTAAACTCTTCCTTTGTGAAAATTTAAAACAAAATGGCCCTTCATTTACCTTTAATACCCTAATGTGATTACCTCGGGCATTATAATTTAGGTAAATATTTTAAAATCACCAATAACAAGCTTTTACAAGTCAAACCGAGCTGAATGTACCAAGTTTATGTTCAGTTCACATGTTTTGACGACCATACGGGAACAAGCCAAACTAAAGCTTCTCAATTCGTTTAGCTGCCTTAGTAATTGACTCGGTGCTTACTTAAAATAGTGAGACGGTGTTATTTTTCACCATTTGCTTTTTATAGTTGTCTCTTATACATGTGCTGTTTACTTGTAGTTTGTGGTGCTCATGTTTCTATTCTTTTATCTCTTAGAGATTTTCCTTTTTCACTTGTATTATGTGAGTATCTGTTTATCTTGTTCCGGAAGATAAGTGTGAGGAGGATGAGTAACACAAATTTTCAGTCAAATTATGTCAGTTAAGTATCATGGTTCGGTTTTGCAGTTGAAGAAATTTGAATATGTGGGGCATTATTGTGGAGACCGTGCACTTTGAGGCACAACCAGATCTTCCCACTCCTACAATGAAGAAAAAGAGAGCTCATTTGCTAAGACATTATCAGGTAAATAAGCAAGAATCATGTGGTTATACTGCTTATTACATGAAAACCCAACATGGGCATAATAACCTGAAAGGTGTGTTTATGTCAAAGGTATGCATGTCTCGTGTCATGCTTGTGTCCACCTAAACTAACATGAAAGCTATGTTCAGGTTTGACCTGTTTACCAACAAACATGTGTGCGTGAGCCCTCCTGCCATCGTTAGATACAAAACTATACCCAGTGTGTTCACCACAATTCTGGCTGGAACACATTACGACTTCGTGACTAACCCAGAGAATGCGTACAGATTACAAACCAATGTGCAGGAGGCATCTGATTAAAATATATTTTTCACAACGAGCAATAGCTCACCTGACTAGAGGATCAACTCAAAAGTCGAGCGTCATGAGTTGGATACCTGGGAAATGCATTTCTCTTTGGCCTCCCCATCATACCAAACACACACACGTGCACGCACTCACATACACACACATAGAGAGAGAGAGAGAATTTATATATCGACACACACACACAGACATTATTAGGCACTGTCTTGCTCTTCATTATAAAGACAGATTTCCATGTTGAAAAATGTTTATTTTGCTCTACTGCAGGTTGACATTAATAAATTATACAGCAACCTGAACGAAGGCAAGATTTGAGCTCTCATTGTTGACCACTGGATTTCTCCTGACTTGAGTTAATTACAATCTCAGGCTAAAGTCAGAAAGGAGCAGAGGAGATCATCACCTACATGCTTATTAGTCGCCTGTGGGGCCTCATGTAAATCCATTAAGCAGTCCCTTCCACCATGATAATGTATTGATTGCATGCGTCATATGTGAATGTTAATTAACCACTGAGGTTTTCTTTTGTGTGTGTGTGAACGAGCATGTATTTGTGTGCACGTGTAAGGGTGATGGATATATTCTAGACGAAGCAACTCATAAAGGAAGATTGACAAGGCATTGGCGCGTGACTTTAGCCTCAAGAGCATTCCACCCACAAAGAATTCATGCTGCTGCCGATGATCTTGGAGATAGCCCGCGATGGTGACCTTGCTTAGATGGAGAAATATAAGTAAATCCAACCCTGCAAAAACCATCAAGGTCCTAAGTTTGAAATTCCTTGTCATACTAGCCCCCAATCAAATCCTCGATGGACACAAAGCTTGGAGATGTTTGGTGACAATGTGGGAGATGGTCATGTCCTAAGTTCTCTTTCAAGACCAAGTGGACATAGGTTCTCGAGCGAGTTGTCAGGCACTATTGCAACTCGAGGTAGTATGCTTGTGTACTAGTGCCAAGTATCACCCAACCTAGGACTATTGTTAGTGACCAAGTCCATGTTGTATTTGATGAGCCATGACCGATAAAAATCAACTGGCAATGGTAACATGTTCACAGAGTAACTCGTCAACTAGATGACAAAATGATCAATCCCCTAGACAAAGATATTTCTTTTGCTGATTTTCACTTGATAGATCAATCATGTCAGGAAGACCTTATCGAAAACTAAGTTGTCGAGCAAAACAATGAAGATAATAAGGTTCAACCGCAATCGGCTTGAACCTCGAGGAGTGAGACCTCACATTATAGCCTTGAGAAGATCTTTGATACATGATGGAGATCTTTGATAAAGTCAACTATGGTGGGTGAAAACAGCAATCCATAGTACAGTGGAGGAAAATCGGCTTCGTGCCCATCATAGGTTGAAAGAAGTCAAGTGATGATATACTCGGAAGGAATGGTCACAGTCGGGATCTGGCATAACTGCCCCAAGTAGGATACAAGCAACTGTTAGCGCATGTTATAAAATTCAAACTTTAGAAAATACAAATGTATCAATAGTTGCAAAAAATACAATGGTCCTCCGGCTAAATGAGAAGGGTCATCACTCCGAAGTGCTTCGACAACCAAGTTTATTGAGTGTTACACTATGACAAGAAAGGAAGTGAGCAATGGCTGTATACCAGATATGATAGCTGAAATGTACCACAAAAACTCAGCATTGACCTTGGTATCATGAACACTAATAATAAATCGACGAAACCACAATAAGAGGAAAACATGGCATCCCTCATAAGATATAGAGCTAATGTCTCAATACTTGCATATGAAGTCATCCTATGAGAACTGCAAAGAGAGGCTAAGGATGCTAAACTATTGACCTGTTAGCAAAATGAGATGAGCACCATCAGTCCACAAATTGGTAATTGCCCAAATGTCTAAGATCATTGCGGACATCATCTCAAATGAGGTTTTGTCAAGAAATCTAAAAAGCGAGAAAAGAATACTGGAATTGACCATCGAAGTAAGGGATGATAGCATAATGAGGACGTGAATGCCTCATTCCAGACAAAGATAGCATTTATGCTTCCTCATACGATCAAGCTAATCAACAAAAGCATCTGGCCAACTCCACCAAGTGCGAGAAAAGATTCAGTACGAGTGAAAGAGAAACAATGGGCAAACTCTGGTAAGGAATTTGGCCAAACTTTTAACATGTAATGTTCATAAGAGAATTTAATTTTCCACTGATGAATTTGGCCAAAGTTTCAATCTTTATGCAATTTCTTGTAGAATCGAAATATTTTAATTACCCTCAACTTAATCTACGTAACATGGGTTTTGTAGCATAAAGGTTCATAAAGACCATGTACAATCAACTAAACTAGCTTATGTGTTCAGTCCAGAAAGTTTACAATCCAGTTCATGTTCGGGGCATTTTGTTTGATTATGAACGGCTCTCACCGATTGAACCCCGAGCAGCTCAGTTCATCTATCAACATCAACCCCAACAATTTGACTTCCCGCTGAAATGGAAAATCAGGTCATGTGTCCCTGCTTTGCTTCAAATTCGGTTCCTAAACAGAGCATTAATTTTACTTCATCCAGCTTTTAGTTCAGTAACAAAAAGTGCCAACAAGGTATAGCCCTGATGCTTGTACGAGTTGGTTCGCTTGGAAAGGGGTTGCGCGTAAAAAGTCCACCCAAGGAAGGTCATGAGTTCAACAGCCGGGATAACACCTAGAAGGGACGTGTGTAACTCCCCTTAGCCTGCCAATGTGATACAAGTTGTTAAAATTCCGCTTAGTTCAGTTACATGTGGATGTTATATCAGCTATGAATAGACATGGATGGTTCTGGGTAAATCTGAACATCGGTTCCTGTTACCCTGAAACTGGAACTAAACCCGCCTAGGGCCGGTTCCCGTTCCGTTTTGATAACTAAACTGCCCAGAACCCCTGCGCCCCCCCCCCACCCCCCCCCCCCCCAAAAAAAAAAAACAATTAAATCATACTGGTGGACGAAAGATGTCAGGTAATTGGGTTTCAATCTAAAGTTTGAACTACTGTATCCAATTAACATAGTTGTGGACGAGAGAGGTCCTTGTGAACAATCTGATTCAGACTTTAAAGTTTCACAAATTAATTTGAAATGAACTGCAATTAGATCCAAATGCAATACCAAATCCACGTAACTAAAAAGAACTTGATGATAACTTAAATGTAGTTTTTCGCTTGAAGGTAAAACCATTTTTTGAATATTTTATTTATTTAAATCTGTCATTTTGATATTTTAATACACAGAGATAATCTTTTATCATAATAACCTAATTAGAAAATCATGTACAATTTTCCACACTTGTTCGTATCATCTACATTGAGTGTGATTTGCCGGTCGTGTCATCAAAGATGCACCCTGAAAACGTGTCCCTCTAGCAGTACCCGAAGAGGCCGGATACCTAAATGTTCTTATCAGTTCCAAAATTCAGAGCAGTCAATCTTTTGGAACATAGCCAATAAATTCGTGTCTGGTATATTAAAAGAAGTCAAGGCTAGGTCGAACCAATGGTCCCAAGTGATGAAGATGAAATGAACGAAGTCAAAATTAGACGTGCTACACAACGTGCA
Source organism: Brasenia schreberi (assembly GCA_036023115.1). NCBI lineage: Eukaryota > Viridiplantae > Streptophyta > Magnoliopsida > Nymphaeales > Cabombaceae > Brasenia > Brasenia schreberi. The sequence continues at coordinate 22,854,071 of JAYKKT010000089.1, read as the reverse complement.
TCTCTCTCTCTCTCTCTCTCTCTATATATATATATATATATATATATATATATATATATATATATATATATATATATATATATATATATATATGTATATATGTATATATGTATGTATGTATGTATAAAGTGTGTGCAAACTAGTTTTGTTGCAAACCAATGTAAACATTTCTGACCATCTATCAAAAGAGGTCATGGGTTCGAATTGAAAAAATAAGATCATCAGGCGTATTTTTCCAATCCGAACCATCGATATCTTTTTTATCAAACGGTTTGAAATGTTTGCATCTCTTTGCACACAAACCAGTTTGCATACATGTATACTCTTTTCAATCTGAATCTTTGATCCACGGTGATTGAACGGATAGAAAATGTTTACCCAGTTCATAGATATAGATATAAATATCTGTACGTGTCCAAGTATATCTATAGATGTAAACATCTAAGTATATATGATAATTGCGGTGGTATCTTGTTTGTATAAATCAAACCATCAAACACTAGATCCAACCATGCAAATATTGCATTATATAACGTTGAAAACTTTATCAGTTTTGCTGGACAATAAGATTTAGCTGTTGATATGGCTCAAAATTCATGAGAAAGTTTTTCATGTTTTTAGATTAAAACCGACTTTGTCACTTGAATAATGCTAAATACAATCCAATAGCTATCTTTTGTATTTGCCTTTGTTGTAAACCAATACTATACAATAAATAGTGTATACACAACCATAAAGCTGCTCTCTCTCATACACACAAACACACACAATTGATTTGTCGTATTAATATAGTAGGGCACATTCATTTCAGTCGGTATTAAGTTGAATTGCCTGACTCAGTAATGTCGAGTCAAGATCCAAACTGCCAGGTTGCCTGAAGCAGGTTCAGGATTGAGACCAAGTCATAACAAAACACTTGAGTCACAGATATGCTTCGGATACATGTAGTCAAATGGTTAATTGTTTCAATTTTACATTAAAACTTTAATAATATTTTGACTTGACTTGAAACTCGTAGCTACTATATGTTTTTAATAAAATTTATACTTAAAAAGGATTCAACTCTCTCTCTCAAGCATACAAAACAGTAGTCACTAAGAAATATACATGGATACACATGCATTTTCACATCCAGAAATAAACATTCCTACTAAACACATATCCCTAATTACTAAGTGCCACCCCATTCCTATTTTCCCCGACTCCAACTCCCCTTTCTCTAATGGCATGCTCTCTCTCTCTCTCTCTTTCTCTCTCTCTCTCTCTCCTCCTCCTCCTCCTCTCACTTTACCATGTGATTTCTCTCTCTTTCACCTCCTCTTCACCAGCTAGAACTCTCTCTCCTTTGGTTGTCTTCTCCTCTTCTCATTCTAGGTGGTTTCCTTGTTTTCTTGCATTTTTTTTTAGAGTTTTGAATCTCTTTTGAAAGAGATATACACATGTTAAATCTTTTTCAAAGGAGAGAGGCTCATTTCATGGTTATGATTGTTAAATAGAATGTCTTATTTTTTATACTATTCTATCTCAGGATAAATATGGTGCATAGTGGACATATAGAAAGGTTGTAATGTTACACCATCATGGAGATGATATAATGTAATATTATATAGGAGACAACCACTAAGATGACAAAAAGGAAAAGAATGAGATGCTTAGGTAGATACTAATCAGGAACTCCATAAACAACATGATGTTGAAGCTAGGCTTTCAAATTATCAAGAAGATCTTCATGTAAATAGTGATACAACAGAGAGTGATGGTGATGGAGATAGTGACAAAAATGAAGTTGCCGATGTTCCTGAGTTGCTTTCTAGTTTTGTTGGCCACATTGCTTCCAAAATATTGTAGGATAAGGTAATTAAGTAAATCTAAATGTTAATTAAAATACTTTGTTTCTAATATTGTGTTTAATTATTTCTAATACTACGTTGAACTATATATATATATATATATGCAAATTTTTGCCAAAACTAGTGACAATATGCACACGTTACAATATTTCGAGTAAGTTCCCTTTTCTATCCTAGGTTCAACCCGGTTGTTAGTATGATATTGTAAAGTAAAGTAGGTTGTTGAAATAAGGAGCATTACTTTGTGAGGTAATAAACCAATTTATAGAACATTGGTTCTAATAACTTCCACATACCATGGGATGAGATGACTATCACCTTTCATGATGCGCATGAGATTCTTGGTCTTCCCATGGGTAAAGAGCTTGTCCCTTTGATGATAGAGTTGATGGAGTGAAGCAAGGAAGACATTTTATGTGATTGTTTCGAGTTACCTATTGATCATGTGATGCAAGAAATTTAATTTGCATCCATTGAGTTAAGTCTAATTCAAGATAAAAAACGTCATAAGCAACTGTCATCCAAAAAGATTGGTATACTGTTCTTGTTGTCCATGTTGGTCATGCGATAAGGTGGTCCCTATTCTTCGGAATATGCAAAAAACCTTTATTAAAATCAAATATGGGCTCGTCAATTCACCAAAACCCATGTATAGCTTGTCCCATGCAACCACAACAAACCAAGTAGATTCGAGCCCGCTTAGCAAATGTGGCACCCAAATGCGAGCCAACTTTCAAACTCGGCCAACACCAACCAAGCCACACCTTGACCTGGCCTATCTCACGAATAGTCATACAAACCAGCTCCCAATCTGCACCAACGAGACCGTGGCTGATCACGGTCCTTTTTGGTTTCTTAAACCACACTGCTAGAAGATGATGGAATTCGCCGAACAGTTAGATGAATTCAATCAAATAAAAGATTGCTGGAATCCGTTCACAAATTCATGATTTTTCGACCATAGAAAGGTCTCATTTTGCTCCAATTTATGGTGTGATTCCTTAAGTATTTCGTGCAAATTCCAATGCTTACTAACAACAAGAAGCCACACCAACAAATCAGCAACAAACCAGCAAATCGGGACCAAATGTGGAGAACCAATTGGCAACCGTGAAAGAGTCAACTTACAAAACTGCTCCACCGGTTTTCACCAAGAAGGGGCTTATCTCCACCACCGTCCTAGTCTAACACATCCATTATGGAACATCTTGGAACCACCATAACAACCAGAAACACTCGCAACAGTCAGTTGGAGGTGGTACGCTCAAATTGTCTATAATGAGTCTGATAGAAGCGGTTAAACCACGAACTGTCACAACTAGTTCTTCAACTCCTTTCAACAACCTTCTACCTCCAAAGCCACTACCTTGGGCCACCACAAACTACTCTAAATCTTTCATGCCAAAATGCCACTGTTCCTTCACTGGATCATCAGAAAATGATACCTAAAGGCACTCGATGATGGTGACAGTCACACAACTGCCCAGTTTAATTCCTCTTCTTTACACGACAAATAAAACACCAATAGAACAATTCCTCTTTCTTGTATTCCCACACGACCAGCACGTTTTTGCATGAGATGAGAATCCTTGTAGATCAACATGTTTGTCTCTAGTCAATGGAACACACACATGTACAATGGACAGAAACAAGAAGACAATCTTTCTCTCAAAAAGATGTAACTTTTATTAATGGTTGTTCTCTATTCTCTTCCTCATTACGAGAGCTCAAAAGTTTAAATACTCAAACCTACTACAAGCAAATCAACTGAATACACAAGAACCAAACTAAACCCAACTAAAAAAGGACCTTGAACAAACTAAGCAAAGCGGCAAAGACTCAACCCTGACGTGCACCCCAAGCACACATCTGAATGTGAACCTCCTGAAAGATGCATTGTAATATATCTAGGGTCTTTGAAAATTAAAGGATGCGGAAGCTCGCAAAAACCGAACTGAGGGAAATAAATATAAAGTCCATAGCAAGAGGGTCCACAAGTGACCCTGCACAAGATGGGCGGCTTCCTCGGTAATGAGATCGGAAAGACTTCATAAACCGACGAATACAACATTCCTAAGAACAATGAGGCTTAAGAACAATGAGGCTAAAGAAATTGACTCGCTAGATATACCTGTGGCAACATAGGGAAATACAGGTTTACAACCTCCAAGGCTGAAGTGCAGACCTTATCCATGTATAATGGCATCTTGCTTGGTTGTACACAAACTCATCTAAGACGCCACTCGACTTTGTGATAGCAGGCCTCAAAATCAAATTCAAGTCGTCGCTTGAAGGAGAATGTCATGGAATGAGCTGAGTGAGGATGCCCCAACATCTAGGTAGAAAAAGGTAGCCATCATAGACCCCGCATAACAGGCGTGGAGACAAGAGAAGGAAGGCAACTAGCAGAGGGCTGGGTCTGGCAGAAGAAGCTTGTAGATCTCCAGGCGGTGCAGGAGGAGCGAGGGTTTCCGGAAGTAGGCGGAAGGAAAATTAAAGAGAAACCAAGGTTTTATAATGGGCCACGGTAAGCGTACATTATACGCTTTGCAAGAAGGTACAAAATCTTAGATGACTAATGAGATGCTTCAACGGGCAACTGAAGATCATAGGAGGACAATTGTTGATGCCGCCTCCTCGACCTCGATGAAGGCAAGGCCTCCGGTCGACCAGGATGAAAAAGGCTGATTGAACATGGCATGGTGGCAATTCTCTGGTCCCATGGAGGGGAATCTGCCCAGCAAAACAAAAATGTCAATCAAGAGAAGCGACAAATGTCTTTTACCGATTGTGTTGCATCCACGGTATGCCGATGTAGAACTCGGTGTGAACTACCGCCCTATAAAAAGACATCTCGTACGAACATAAATGCATCCACCAAAACCAGCCACGTGGAAAGCTGAATCCACCTCACACCTGCACGTGGACTCACATGTGCATTGAAATGGTTCACACTGGAGCCAAAATCAGCCTGCATTACCACTGCCAAATCGTGTAGATTCCACCACCCCTGTTTGTACCGGAGGTATAATTGCCTTGAGATGCAGAGAAATCGAAACGACTAGGGATTGTCTGGAATGAAAGTAGAAAGTAGAAAGTACAAAGGGGACAAGGAAGAAGAAAAAAGGGGCTCTCATAGACATCCAAAAGTTTATACTTTAATATCCTTTCTTTGGTTGTATCTTCCTTTTGGCTTATAGTAGTAGAGGAGAGCAGTTTATGTTACTTTTTGTCTCATTTTCTTCAAGTTCGTTATAGTCTTTTAGCTTTTTCTCATAGATGAAACCCAACTCTTTGGTGTTCTCTTCCTCCGTGACTATACTGCTCGCTTCTATGTAGGCGACAACTTTCTAATAAATAGACCTGAGTTTACTCTCTTCTTAAGCCAAACTACTATCAACGATGCTTGGATACTCAACCATCGCTCTCACATTTGTCAACACTATCATCACTGACCTGTTTCGGTAAAAGGTCGTTCAAACTTTATCCGTATGCAATAGCTATTAGGAGGGAAGTCGAATCTCTCAGCAACAGAATTATAATGGAAGAACACTAGGATCGGATGTCAGCTCATATGAAGTGTTAGATACTTCAGAATCAAATGTCTGGATAATTACTAGAAACAACTTGTACATCTTAATTAAAATACATGAGTTGGTTATCTTAGTTTATCCATTCGTTTGAGGGTGGCATGTTGTACTGTAGAAAAGCTTGGTATCAAAGCTATGCCATAATGTCTTTCAAAAGATACTGAGAAACATGACATCTTGATTAGAAACAATGCTCTTGGAGATCCTGTGCATCCTTGATCAAATCTCTTAGGAACAAATCAATGATGTGTCAGACGTTTAGTTTTCCTCCATAGAATTAGATGACACATCTTAGAAAACCTGTGAACAACAATAAAGATTAAATCTTTGCCTTGCAGGGTTCATGGCAATCCTAGCACAAAGTCCATGCTAATGTCTGTTCACAGATGTTCAACAATAGGTAAGTGTCTGTAAAGGCCTTCTTTGGCCGAATTTATAGTTTTGGCCTGTTTGCATTTGACGCAACTGTCTTAAAATCTGGTGATATCTTTGAGCATCCTAGGCCAGTAGAAATGCCCCTTAAACAACTCCAATGTCTTCTTTTCTCCAAGGTGGTCGGCCAGTCATCCACCATGGGCTTCACGAAACCAACATTTACTGTAGTGAACCTTGCAGAATGCACAATCGATTAGTTTTGAACAGGAACCCATCGTGCGTATAATCACCTAGAGATGCTCCTTGGTTATTGTTGTAAAATTGGGTCATTTGTGGATTATCGACATATTGATGTTTGAGTTGCTCAAATCCCACAACTAGATGTGCAATATGGTGAGAAGTGTATGTCACCTAGACAATGTGTTTACAACAACATTTAGCCTACCGGCCTTATGTTTCAGGATATACAAAAATGCTTCTAAGTGCTCCATCCATTTAGCATGCTGCTTATTTAGCTTACTTTAGCCATGTATAAACTTGAGAGTTGCATGATCAATATGAATGATAAATTCCTTAGGAATCAAGTAGTCTTGCCAATTTTGTAAGGAACAGATTAGAGCATAAAACTCTATGATAAGTGGAGTAATTCACATTACCACCTTTAAGTTTCTCACTAAAGAAGGCAATGGGTCGACCTTCTTGGGTTAGTACTACCCCTATCCCAACTCTAGAGACATCACATTCTACTTCAAATACTTTTTCAAAATCGGGAAGGGCCAATACCGGAACACTACATTATTTCACCTTAGGAGAATTAAAACTCCTTTGTTATGTTGATCCTCATTTAAACTCTTCTTTCCTTTTTAAGTAATCAGTGAGAGGAGCAACAATAGTTCTAAATTTCTAATAAACCATTGATAAAAGGAGGCCAAACCATGGAAACTCCTTATGTCGTTTAAAGATGTGGGAATCGACTAGTTTTAAATGGCCTTAACCTTGGCTAGATCTAATTCCACACTTTATTGAGATACAATGAAACCAAGGAACTCAATCCGATCTTGGCAAAATTTGCATTTCTTAGGGTGGTTGACAATCAATTGATGCTTTCTTAGTTGGGTCAATACAGTTCGAAGTTACTGTAAATGAGTTTGAAAATCGGAACTATAGACCAAAATGTCATCGAAATACACAACCACAAACTATCTCAAGTACGCTTGCAACACATGATTTATCAATCTCATAAACATGTTGGATGCGTTAGTTAGGGCAAAGGGTATAATTAAGCATTCAAATAAGCCAAATTCTATTTTAAAGGCGATTTTCCACTCATCCTCTTCTTTTATTTAAATCTGGTGATAACAACTCTTAAGATCAATTTTTGAAAATACCTTGGATCTGTTCAATTCATTTAGTAGATCATCCAATCTTGGAATGGGGTACCTATACTTAACGGTAATCTTGTTAAGTATTCAACTATCCTTACACATTCTTAGTGAACTGTCCTTTTTGGGTATTAAGAGAGAAGGGACAACTAGGGGACTTAGAGATTCTCTGACCAACCCTTGCTTTAGCAAATCTTGGACTTGTCGTTCCAATTCTTTGAGCTCACCGAGTGTGGCTCTATATGTGGCCTTATTGCGTAGTGAGACCCTTGAAATAAGACAAATTTGGTGTTTTATCTCCCTTATTTGAGGCAGATTATTGGGCAACTCTTCACAAACCACGTCTCCAAATTAATTTAGCAATGTTTGGACTTTTGGGGTAACTCATATTGATCTTACAAAATGATACTTGAAGAAGTAAGTAGGCTTACCTAAGTGCTTCCATGGTTTTTTCATACCTAGAATAGAAATGAACAAATTCTCCTTGTTGACCTAGGATTCAGGCATGGAAGAGTGTTCGACCATGGGTTTGAGTGTGATTTGTTTTCCTTGTTGCAGGAATGTGTAGGTGTTATCCGATCCATCATGGATAGTACCTCAATCAAACTACCAAGGTCGTTCAAGCAGGATGTGATAGGCTCCATGAAAATCACATCATACATCACTTTATCATGATATACCCCACCAATTGAGAAAGGAACTTGGACTTGTTCAGTCATAGTGATTGCATCATTGTTATCTAGCCATTGAGTTTGTAGGGTTGGGGATGTAAGGTGCAGATAAGTTGCAGCTTGTTGACCATTTCGGTAGAAGCAATGTTAGTACAATTACCACCATCGATGATAAATGAGCATACTTTACCAAGACAGTGCACTTGGTATGAAAGATGGATTTCCTTTTATTAATATATGGTATTACTTGGGCTTGCATAATCCTTCGAATGATCAAAAGTTTTCCTTTATCTACAAGAAATTTCACTATTTTTGGGCTAACATCTTCTTCTTCGGATTCATAATCTGATTCAATCCCCTCAGTTATAAGAATCACTATTTTCTTGTTTGGGCATTGGGATGCAATATGTCCTCACCCAAGGCACTTAAATACTTAATGTCACACGTCCTAGTAGTTTGCGTAGGATTCTTGGATATGCCTGCAGAACAAAATTTCCTACTTTGATGATCTTTGGTTGGATTATGTGAATAGCTCAAGTTTGACCCCATAGTCGTACTCACAAGCTGCATAGATAGTCTTCTATTGCTTCTCTTTTTAAGTTTTCATTTTACTTTAATGGGAAATTTGAAAACATCTTTTAGAAACACAGAATGTTGCAATTCCACCAAATCAACAATTTGTATGTTCAATCCACCCATAAAACAAGCAATCACTTATACCTTAGGCTCTTGAATACTACATCGAAGCCCGAGGGTTTCAAATTCTTTGATATAATCTTTGATTGCCACCCCCCCGTACCAAACTTTGGAGTTTAAGGTATAGCTCTTGATTGTAATACTCAAGCACAAATCATTTCTTCATCACTCGTTTCATATGGCCCCAAGAGTTAATATCAGGTTCACCTTCCCTCCATCATTGTTCCTTGAGATTTTACCATCATAAGTTGGCATAATATGAGAATTATAGGGCAACCAAGTACACTTTCTTTGCTTCTGAATAGTTATAGAGTTCAAAAATGTTCTTAGTGTGCTAAACTCAGTCAAGGAATTCTTCTGTTGCACTAGACCCTTCAAAAGGAGGAATATTGGTTTTCGGTTTGTACTCACCTTCATACCGGTCTTGGTGGTTTATTCTATTCAAGGAGTGTTGCCTTGATGCTGGGCTGAGGAGATCCTCGACATCCTCCTCTTCCAGGTAGGGTAGATTGCAAGCTGATACAGTTTGACATGAAGGTGACATATTTCGTACACTGCATACATCCATGGATAGATACAACACAAGTCAATTTAGTTGTTGTATATCGGTCCTCATCTCTGCTCTAAATCCTTTTATTTTTGTCTTCATAACTTCTACAACATTTTCTAACGTCATGAATTTCTCTTGTTTAAATGATAGTCTCCTTGAAATGGTTGTTGTTCCTCATGCTCACCTTTGCTAGATGATCTACCCACATAGCTCATTTTAAATTGGTAGGATTGAAACAAGCACACTTATAGGGTTGATTGCTAATCTAAATGAAATCACAAAATAATGTGCTTAATGCCGAGAAAAACATGAGAGGATGAAACAGAAAAAATGGGTAAGAGGAGAGGTGAAAGGAAGAGTGAACAACCAGCTATCTTATACTCCAATGCCACAACCTAACTGATGAATTGAGAGAGAAGGAAACATACCACAAACCTTGCTAAAGGACTTGATAAGCAATTGAAAACTCATATTTTACTTGACAGAGCATCAAAAGGTATCTTATAGATATGATAATAGTGTTTTTGTAGTTGAGAACAAGCCTCCTCAACTGGCCAATGAAAGAGAAGACAAGAGTTAATGTTGTCGTCCAATTAACCAGTAAACAAAATACTATATTAATTACCCAAACTAGCAGATAAGCTACCACTCAGTTTAACCAATAGACAAAAACTAGGTGTTAGGTAGTTGTTGGAGGGAGATGCCACTTGTCCAAGATCTCCAGCTAGGGGATGTGATAGTCGGCTGGGTTGTGCGCTGCCTCTTGGTGTCGGGCCCTAGAACGGGTAACAGGCTGGTAGATTCGGTGTGGATGTTTTCATGGCCGGAGTTAGACTTGCTTGTATTCAGTTTCGAGATGTTGTATTCTTTGTCCTCATTGATGCCCATATCAACATCCTTAGAGATGCCTAACAAAGTGATTGACATTTGCCAGCCCGCAAGAGGAGAATTGGATTGTTCCCTAAAGTCAATCATGTTGTAGGATATGGATGCATGACCATTACTGCATCATCCCTAAAGATCACACCATATCATTTTATTATGTTTTTACCAATAGACACCTTTACACCAAAGCTTTAGGTTCAAGATGTATGTTCACTTAGTTCCTGTAAGGATAATATTGGATGACTCAAGTAATGATTAAAATTGAAAGGTACCATTATTGAAAGCATAATATGATGACCGGTTTGATAGGGCACTTTACACATCACAACTTTGTGGGGATTGTTGGATTTAATGTTAATTAAGGTTGAGTTAATTAAACCCATGTGCATTAATAACATTTAATTCATGCTTAGTATCACTAAATATTCAATTGATGTATCATTGATATATGTGAAAGCTTTAAAGTGTAAAAATTACATGTGAGGGAGTTGTGCATGTGAAGACGACAAGGTTTAGTCCCATATTGAAGAATGAGACAAACCCATATATGTCCTTTTATATAGTCATGAAGCTTAGTTCAAAGAGCTTGGAGAGTACATGTTAGACTATACTCACGTGCACGGTGGGCTTGTGCTTAGAAATGTTTTCGGTTTATCTTTTTGCTCAAAAAAACTTTTGATCTAACGGCCAAAAGTGTTTACGCGAAAATAGTTACGGGACAGAGAGCTACATCGGTTGGATCAGATCCATGATCCATCACGTAACCTATAAATAAGGGGTTAGCACTTCCTAATGTGCACTTTTAATTAAGCACTCTCTCTCTCCTCTGTCATTGCTCTCTATGTCTCCTTCTACCTGTGGTGATTGCTCCCTGCTACCCTTCTTCTTTAACCAAGGCAACTGAGGCATGATCGACGATAACTCGAAGCAAGATACGTGGCTTTGGGTTGTGTGTGCATTTTATCATGGGAGAAAAGCGGCATTGGTTTCTTTAAGGCAAGTCTACAAGGGCGACTCACACAAATAAGTTATTTTCGGATTACTTTTTGCTTGTATTTTTCGTACGAATTGTTTATGGCTTACTTTGGATCTGTGGTTGTTATTGATTGGAGCATGTTTATAATTATTGCATATTGGTTTCTTATGCATGTAATGCTACAGTTTTTTCAAAGACTTGAATTGATTGTAGAGGATCTCCATCGCCGTTCCGACCAAAATGGTCTCACTCACGTCCATGTCTTTGCAAGGTCGCATTCAGTTAGCTTCAGTCTTTAAGTTTGGATTTTGATCCTAAACCAACTTTGTTTTTAAATGAATAGAGTCAGCTGTCTTCTTTGGATTGAATTTAAAAGCTTTTTGGGCCAATCCATTTTGGCGTTTTTCAATCCTTTTGAGATTTTATTTTCACGTATTTAACATAACTTCGATAAGCATATTGATAGCATGTAAAATCACGTCGATAAGCGTATGTAACATCCTTTGGAAACACTACTCAATCAAGCAATCAAGTCAGTGATTGAAAAATGATCAAGCATAATGATCCATATAATTGATCCCACTTAGTCTTGAAAAATTATTTGTTTTGGTTGAGGATTTTCTTTTCATTTTCCATGCTCAGATGGATCACTGAGATACATCAAAAGAAAAAGAGAGGCATGGCTCGGACTTTTCGAGTAATCTTGAAAACCCAAATTTTGGCCCGCTGCAATATTTCATTGGAAGAATAATATTAGAAGAAAATTTATTGCATAAGGTTCAAGTATAGTTATATTATGATTTCATAAGAATTTTTTTTGTTGTGAACCAGATTGGGGTTCAGTGGTGGTAGATTAATTGTAAAGGACGACAACCCATTGACGCCCCTACTATAGTAGGGGTGCAACCCGCAACATGAACACAACGAGAAGTATGTTTGTGGCCATCCAAAGTGATAAGACAATAATCGGTTCGTGTTTGGGGATGAACGTAAGTATGACGAATAACAAGATCACATGAGGAAAATCAACAATGTGAAGTTGCTGGCTACATAGCCCTCAACAATGAAATGCTGACGCTCATGCTCGACTACACGCGCGCTAAGCGTCAAGGAAAAAATCGGGTTCTCCTGCTCTTGACATAAACACGACCCAAAACACGAAATTTGGGGTCTCAAGCCAAATCAATCAATCTACTGGTTAGGCATTTTAATGTTTTGAAATGTGAAAAATTGAAAAATGACAGTCACATGATACATGCAGTTGGCAGATTTGATGTGATGAAATTAATACTAAAGTAAACCTTTTATCCTGTGTCTGTCTCCAACCTCTGATGCGACTGTTCATTTGAATTAATTGGATCTTTGTGTCCAGCTGTTACCGATTTTGGATCCTAAACCCTAAGTTCATAGGGATCAAGTTTTAGGCTTCATAAACCAAATTTATTGATGCAATAATGTACAGTTAGTTTGACATTTGCTTTAGATCTAAAAAATGTTATTCTTAAAATAAAGGCATATATATTATATAAACACAAAATCTTCAAGAAAACTGTTAGAATTTTAACTGGCGCACTTATGTCATTTATTCTAAAGCTCTTGAAGTGATGAAGGGTCAAATATTCATCCATAGCACATGGGGCAATGCTGCTTAACTCATAAACAGGGTGAGATATTTGGTGATAAAAAATGGTTTACTGAAGAATCTAAATTATCACAGCTGCGGTCTCAGGCTTTCTCGACACAACTCGTGTCTGATCAGGGAGATCTTCAAAAATGCGTGTCCCATTTCATTATCTCACATGGTGAGGATGATCCCCTGCAACAAAGCATAAAAGAGGAAGGAATGTGTGTGTAAGCTCAGGAAAATCTGTATAATGTTGTTAATGCAGGCAATATAAGACACTACACAAAACCCTGACACCGGTTCGTAACCAGCCCGCAGTTCAACCTGTAACTGAACCAGTTTTGAGCAGGACCGAACTGTAACTATAGGAGCCGGGGGTTTCTACAGTCTAAAATTTTGAATTTTATACCCGACTTGTGACCGAGTAGAACCTATGGTTCTAAAACGTGCAACCAAAACCAGAGAGGTTTCAGTTTGGTTCTAGGTCTCGGTTGTGACAGAACCGAGAATAAACCATTGGCCCTCTGGAACCGATCATGTCTCATGAAAAGATCAGGTTATGCTTGGGTCGGCCCATTTTTCACTCGAAGAATGACAAGCAAAAACACAATTCAAACAGGAGATTGCTGGCAATATTTTTGTGTTCGTATGTCTCCACAATATGAGAAAAATCGTGCGATGTTTGACCTGTTTATGATGCATACACGGAACGAGAAAACATAACAAACCAAGAGACAAATATTTCCACCCTTAACTTGTATACATGCTATTACAAGCATTTGCCACTGTTTTCCCTCATCCTAGATAGCACTGATTCAAGACTCAACGCGGGTTCTGCTTACTACATTCAAACCAGTTCATGTCAGATGTTTAATCGAGCCATGCGTATCTCAAGTAGAAGCAAGGACCGCTTAAGAAACTGCTCAGCTCGAGCTCGAGTTATGTTCGACCAACTCGAGATCACCTTGCAAGGTTTCTCTAAGCTCGCAGAGTCCAAGATTGACTCAATTAAACCTGACGAAGATTCATTTTGAATAAGATCAAGCTCTAGCTGAGTGTGTGAATTAACACGCACACATAGAGAGTGAATGATTGTATCTACCCACCAGTGATGCTGTCTACTCATACTCAATTTTTGCTTTTTAGTGGATGAGAGATAATATTATCTCATTTTTTAAAACCCTAAATTTTTTTAAATTACACTCATACCACTGAAAAACAATGGATGAGCATGAATAAGTATGTCAAAGGTGGGCAGGATCCAGTTTTCAGATAAATATATATCTTGAAGCAACCCGATCTCAGGTGGTGGATAGATCCGGTTTTCGTGTATATAGCTTGATTAGGCAGCATTACAAATATGGTATTCTTTGTGTGACTACACATCTACCTCACACTAATAAAAATTTGACTTTACAACCAATTACAGAGCAATTTCGTTTGTTTAAAAAATCTATTACAAAACAATTCCTATGGTCTAATGGTCAAAATTAGAAAAACAATTGCTAAAATCCATCTCTACATACTTTTTGAACAACCATATTTGTAAACCCCTTAAATTTTTCTCAGAAAATATGTTCTTAAAATTTATTTTCAAAAAGTCAATTTCAAGGAACATGAAGTGAGACTGAGTCTTGACTTTTACAAAAATTTAACCTCACATGAAGAAGAACTGAAATATTTTTGAAAGGAGAAAATAAGGAATTTCGAAAGCTTCTCATTCCAGATGACACTAAAAATTTATCCCATGAAGTAAGTCAACCATGATTGTTATCATACCCTTCTTTAGATATTTCTAACCTTAAACAAACTTAGTTTAAAATTTCTGGTTAAGCTACACCCATTTTTACCCAAAAAACTCTATTGAGTCAAAATCAAATCCTGCTTTTATTTTAGTTGTCCATAGGATTTTATTAAAAAGAAACTTATTTATATTAGGTATTAAATATAGGCTAGTTTTTATATTTATTGTACATAAAAATCTCGAAACTTACATGTAGATACAAATTTATGCACATTTAGGGCACTAAATGAGGCTTTATTTTTAAAAATAATTATTTCAATATATATATATATATATATATATATATTGGGGTAGTTTTTCATAAAAAGCTTTATAGTTTGAGCATTATTGGACATATAAATGTATGATGAAAGTTAAATTTTATGGATGACACTTGTGATGTTCTCCTTTTGCTCTTATCACTATTATTTTGCCAAAAGCTCTACATTTAAATTTATTTTCAAAAAACAGGGCAAAAGAGATCTTTTATTCAAAAAGCTTTTATACATTTATATACATGATTGAAACCTTGACTCAATTAGGTTTAAATGTTATTTTAACGTAGCCTAGGTGACCCGAGCTCATTAAACCCACATTTGTTCTAGCTTACCCATGTCTATGGTTTTGATTTAGTCAACTCCCTAACCAAGCACTATATTAAAAATTCAATTTTTAACCAAACCAAGCCTACATTAACCATGGCTTGACTTACCTCATTGGAATCAACTTCACATCAAGCCACAATGGGTCATTTCACTTTGATGCTTCAGAACTAACAATTATCAAGCTTCATCAAGGTTTCAAGTCAAGATGAGCACTCAAATTGGAAATGAACCAACCTAAGAAGCCATCAAAGAAATGCCAAACCTCAAACCAGGCCGAACCACTCAAGGAGCCTCGAAGCCATGAGAGAACCAGCTGGCCTTCAAGCCATCTCATTTTAAATGGAGTCTTCTTGTTCCAAAGGAAAGATATCCAAATTCAAATGGAGTTATCCTGGTTCAAATAGAGTCATCTTGGTTTAAAGGAAGTCTTCATTCTTATCTATAAGATGTGAAATCATCTATAAATAGGCTCCTTGGCCCTCCCTTGTAATTCTCTCAATAGCCTAAGTGTTGCACTACTGCAATACAATCAAACCAAGTGGCATTTTCATCTTCTCCTTCCTTGTTTCTCTCCATTTCATGTGCTTGGTGTATGCATGCTATATTTGTTGCAACCATCACACAAAGATACACCAAGAGCGGATCATCCCTTGCTTACCATCTTCAATTTATGACTTCAGTTTTTCTACCCACTTAGCTAATTCCTTATTTTATTAGATTTCCTTCTCCGTTAGAATCCCTAAAAGCCCACTCGTCCCCTTTTTGTTTTTTCCATAGCCATATTAAATAGTTTTAGTAGGTTCTCCTTTCTGCCCCTTAGCAGCTCCCATAGTTGTTATCACCTTAGGAACCGCCTCCAATATAGTTGCTACCTTTTTTCAACCCTTAGTGTTAGCAAATCCCAATAGATTGCATAACTTTCTCCTTTAGATCCATCTCTATTAAGTATTCTTTAGTTCATATTTTTTCTAGCCATATTACCTTTCAATACTTATATCCTTGCATATCATCATTTAGGTTCCTGCATCTAATTTTTTTATTACTCACATCTTCTTTCCCTTTATAATCTGATTTTTTTGTAACTACGTAATAGATCATCATCCATCCTAGTCATTTCCGTAAAAACCTTAATATCAATTGGCTGCATCAATTCCTTGCCCATTTAATCCTTTACTCTCTTAAAAAACCATCGTATGCATCTTAGGTTTCCATCACCATTGCATCAAAGTTGTCATTGATCCTTGCATTTAGGTTATCATTGACTCATCATTGCCTTTTACTCATCATAGCACCTTCATCTTAACAATCCCTAACTCAACCCCTTAGTCGTATCATACCTATATTAGTTGCACCAATGCCACTTTTGCATAATCCTTGACATCTTAGCTCTTTAAAATCATTGCACCATATAGCTACATAAACGCCTCTTTCATATCCATATTAGTTGCATTTACATCTTGTATCTTGATAATTAGTCTTTCACCTTAGCTAGTCCATTGCATACATATTAATTTCTGCACACGTAGATACACATTTCTACAAGTGTCACATACATACTTAGGGTTACCACATGTTTATAATTTTAGCATCATTAGAATTGAATTTTGCATCTTAGGTAATTAGTTCCACACTTATAATTTTCTGAAATTTTCACCATAACATAATTATTAGCATCTTAGACATATATGGAATTATAGCATTCATATAAGTCTATTTCAGCGTATACATAATTTCAACATCATTAAAGTTAATTGTTGCATCTTAGAAATATTATTTCTCCATTTAGGATTGAATGTAATTTTCAGCATAGCATAATATAACCCTTTGCCTCTTAGCACCACCCATTTAAGGTCGTCGAGCCCTAAGATCCATGTAAACCCATTCTAGAGCCTAATATCCACTTTAGAACCAAATCCCAATTATAATCCAAAGTCCATTTAGAGAACCATACTCCATTTAGGATATATATCCAGTATAGAACCTATACTTCATTTAGAATCCATATCCATTTAAGATCATATCCACATTAGAATCCATATCGATTTTAGATCCAAATCCAATTAGTGTCTCATATCCATTTAGAGACCCAAATCCTAATATAAATCCATATCTAATTAGGACCCAAAATCAACAGGAATAAGAACTCTTTTATGCTCACATTTGAATTCATATATTTAGGAAATTTTTACCCTAAATTAGCCAAGTGATTTGTAGCACAAGAGTTGACCCTTTCCATTTGGAGTGAGAAGGTAATTGTGAAAAGAACTTTAATAGGGCCCATAATATAGAAAAAGAGCAAATAAGAGGTGAGCCCTTTCAAACTTAGTTTTTATTTACTTTCAAATAATTAAGAAGATTGGATACAAATAGATGGTTCTATAGAACCTAAAATTTGTATTTAGTATTCTTAATTCTAGTAATTTTAAAATTGTCGAAAATGATTGGGTAACTTTTCTAATAGTTTTAGGTATGAAATCAAGGGTGTAAAACCATTGACAATGATATAAATATTTCTGATGGTTGTTAATATCCATTTCTGCCAGCTAGGAACCACCGACACTATTTTTCTTAATTAATTGATTGGCAATGACCCCGTGCCCTATCCTTACATGGTCTCTCCCTTTTTGATCTCTATCTCACACCCTACCTCTGGCGAGCAACATCTCTCCCTCCCTCTCCAGCAAGCCTTTCTCCGTGCCTCGTAGCCTTTCTTTGGAAAGACTCTGTGCCATATATCATCATTTCCATCTCCCACTAATAGTCTCTCCATCTCTTGAATCATGGTCTCCTTGCCTTTCTCCGGTGATAACCTTGTGCCATTTGCTATAAACTCTATTTGTGTAAAGCAGCAAGCGTCTCTTGTCACACTAGTAAGCATCCCTCTCTAGTGACAACCCCAAATCACGGTGTCTTCAGTAATGAAATTTTGAAAACTTTATTTGATCAATTGTTATTTCGTAGTTTAGTGATAACTGTGACATTCCAAAAAAGTTGACTCCACTTGATCACATGAAGCAAAAACAATTTGTCTTTCTTTAAATCCATTTGCAATTTCAGTTTATTATTGTGTGCAATTGAACGTTGGGGTTGTAGAGCTTTACTAACAAAAGAGAAACAATACATAAACATTAAGACCATCCAGTTTTGTAGGTAATCCCTTGTTTTGTTATTACAATTTACCAGCTGCATATTTTTATTACTAAAGTATTGTTATTGTAAGTCAAATGATTGTGGTGGGAGTCGTACAACTAATTGAGGTATTATTTGAAGGGAACAAAAGTTGGTTGCATCTTTATGTAGATCTTGGTGATATTTTTTCTTTTCCTTCTCCCTTTTCTTCATCATATTAGATTGTTAATAACAATGATAGCATAACTAGTATAGGAAGAGGTTAGGTGGACCTCAACCAAATAGCAAAACCAAGTAAACGGATTTGTTGTTTTCTTACTTCCCATTATTGTCCAACTCAAGACTAACATAACATTATTGGAATTGATTGAGTCAATTAAATTTATTATCAACGCCATTCAAACAATCAAAGTCCATTCTTTTTTCAATTTCAACTAATGACAATAGGGTTTGTTCCTGATTTTTGCTAGCTTTCATGTGGTTAGTAGGCATAATTAAAGTGAAGGGGATTTAAATGAAAGGGTTCTATTGTTTGGAAGGAATAACATGTCAATAGGTCTAATAGTGTTGTGGTCATATATTGTCACACAAATACAAATTTGCATATATGTAATTGTGCGTGAACATTAGGTTTGTGTGCAAAGTCGTAGTAGATGTGGTAAGATATTCAATGTAGAATACACTATCTTTGTTTTTATTGAGAAAGTTGCTTACAAAAGTTATTAGGCAAAAGTTATTAGGATTAGAATGATAAATACTCTTTTGTGACAACTATTTTCATAGAAATTTGAAAGATATGAGCTATTGCTTTCTTTGAAGGAATGAACTAGATCCAATCTAGATCCAATGGAAAAAAAATTGATGCTTATTTGATGTTAATTGTGGTTCAGAAACTTGATGCATTATGATGATAAAATTCTAGATGCAAAATATTATTGTGTTTTTAATATTATTTTCAATTAATGCAAAATATTAATGTATTTTTACTATCATTTGCAATTTAGAATGTCTTGTCAATTCCAATGCACTAAGAGATTTGATTTTTAAAATGATGGAGGACCGGCTGGTCATAATTCATGAAGGACAAGTTATTTTAAAACCCTCATGTTTTAAGCCAAACATAAGAATGAATTGATGCACTATCTACTAACTTATTTTGGGATGTTCTTTGAGATAGTGATTTTTATCTATGCATCATAGATGAAGATGTAATCCCACAACATTTAACAAGAGAATAAAAGATGGCAAAACTCTAATTCTTTGAGTAGTAAAGATGTATTTCAATAATGTCAAGGTTATTAAAACATCATATTTGGCAAAAGTTCACATAGAATGGTGATAGTCCAATTGGCTAGAAGAAAAAAAACATCTTCTTTGATCTTTTATATTAGAAGACATTAAAGGTACACCATAATATTAATGTTATTCATATTGAAAAAAATATAAGTGATAAGATTTTGTTGTTTCTTATAGAAAAGGATGAAAAAATAGATGATAGCATCAAGTCCCATATGGACATGTAGAAATTGGCTTAATTAATGTTTTCTATGGAAAAAAAATGTACAGATGAAACTGATATGGTGACCTTTTCACGTGCAGTGTACCAACTAACAAAAGATGAGAAAGAAAAAAATTTCTATTTTATAAAACATCAAGTGACCTGATAAGATGTCTTCAAATATATCTCAAAAAGTACAAGTTTATGAGAATAAAATTATGGGTTTGAAAATTCATGATTGTCACATCACGTGTGCAACATCTCTTTTCAATAGAGATGTGAGAAAATGTTCCTAAAATATAACCACCACCTTTAGTGAGTTGTATGTTTTCTGTGAGTTGTGTATGAAGACTATTGATATTGGTAGAATAAAAATTATTGGAGAAAGCAATTATGAAGATTCTTTGTAAATTAGCAATGATCTTGCCTCCTTTATTTTTTGATATTATAGCACATGTGGTAATTCATCTTCTCAAAGAGGTATGATTTACTGGACTTTTACAATATCAATAGATGTGTCCAATTGAGAGATTTTTGTTTACACTGAAGAATTATATACATAATACAAATTCACTAATCCATTTTTGAAGCTTACTTATTGGAAAGAGTGACATACTTTTGTATCAAATATCTAAATGATTATATTATGTTAAGAATTGATAGGCTAATGTAATTTAAAAATTGTCTAATTGGTAAATCTAGACTTATGTCTTTATGTACTAATGATATGAAAGAGTACGCAATTTTATTCTATTTAGTATGCTAAATAGTGATCCCTTTATATAACTCTAAAATAGTATTTTAAATTGGACATTGGTAAAAACTAATTGTCATTTTCTATAGCATGCATAGAAACAAATTGAATGAGAAATGTCAGGACAAGATTAACCATTTCAATGAAGTACTATTAGTTATAATTTCCATTGATAAGCTTAATTTAAATAATATTTTACTTTATTTAATATTATTTATATTAATAATTTCATGATAAAATTATTTTTCAATATACCACAAGGTACTAAAGTGGATTTTCATGATACAAAAGGATGCTGAAAGGAAAACTTACTACCACATCAAGTATCAATGCCATGTTAGCACTAACATCAACATTTCATCAAACATGCTTCGTTGATATACTCCATATTAGTACCACATCAACTACTGTGTCACATCAACATTCTTTGTCAGCCATGTCAATTGTAATTATGATAACGTTAGTTTAGGATAGTAAACTATTGAGTTTTTGGAACTTAATTCCTTAAGTGATAGAAAATGAACTATAATGCATCAAAGTAGATTTTTAGTAAGCCACATGGTACTAATATGAAGTTTTTCCTTAATTCTATGTAAGATATTTTCATCAATTTTCTCTCACCCTGAAAAGCTAGTTTTACATATTTAAAACTTTCCTTTTAAAGGATACAATGTGTCAATCTTAATTTTCATGTGTAGTAATCAAATCATAAAACTAGTATTTCGTATATTGTCTCTATTAAGTCAAAAGCCTTTTATTTTATAATGTTTCTCTCTATGGTTTCAATTTCTTGCTAACTTTTTACTTAGTCTGGTCCATAATACAATATCCTATGTGCATACATACACCAAGGTACTTTATCTTAAATATGCTTTGTAACTACATCAATAACAAAGGAAAATGATTACAGACTTAAAATTGGTCCTTAATGCCAACCGGCCATTCAATTGGTTGAGCCCCGACAGAAATGTGATCACTTAAATCACTCCTGCTGAGAAGATGGTGAAACCCGAACCGTTGATTAAATTAAAACGATCAAAGTTGTTCAATTGATCAAGTTGGGAAAGGTTTTCGGTGACGTCACATGGAGATATCATCAGAAGTTTCATAACCCTAATCCTATGCACCAGCCAAATGGTTTTGATTATGCTCGAACAAACTCGTTTTTTACATACTAGATAGTGAAACCGCTACTTATGTATATACTTGGTATTGGCCATAATTTGCAAAAACATTATGTAATATTAATAAGAGGAGGAAGGGTTAAGGATTTACCCGGTGTGAGATATCACCTTGTTCGAGAAACCCTACACGTTGTTGGAGCAAATGATGATCAATAAAGGCGTTTTTGTAAGTTGTATGTTGTTATCCAAAACTTGTAGAGTGGATCTTCACATGATTGAACAAGAAGCTCTCTCCTTAACCGCAAAATTAAGTAGAAAATTGCAGCAGCAACAATAAAGAGCCTTGTGAATGAGAGTGGCACCCGTTGGTGGTAGGTGAAAGTTGAATCCCTACTTTGGGAACCATAAAGTCACAGTTAGCACGCGGATGTGGTTGATGTAAAAGTTTTAAAAGTGCCATCTAATGAGCTTCTTTTCACAAATTACAAGCCAAACCAAGCTGAATACATGTTCATGTTTAGCTTAGATGATCCAACAAACCCAACACAAACAAGCCATGAATGAGCGGAACCCAAACCATGAGCAGCTCGGTACATTTACCAGTGCTACCTTTCAAAGACTAGTGTGTGCATGCTGTCAAGAGAACACCTCAAGAGCTAATTACCTTTAATGTGGGAAATTCTGGCGAATCTAATTCATGAAAAGATCATTTTATTCCTTCAAGGTTTTTACATTGATACAGTTAAAAGATTTACATGGAAATGCAACTTTTAGAGCAAATTGTAAAACTAATACAGGAAACTGCAAAGCCGGTAGGCCTTGTTAGATATATGCATTGCATTACTTTTTGACATTGGAGATGAATCTTCTGAGGTGAAGCGGAGTTCAGTTACGTGAAATTCAAGTTAGGTGGCCCAAATGAATTTTCAAAAAGTTTAGATCGCCTGTATAGATGAGAATTTTAGATTTTTTTCAGATTTCGAGTGAGTAGACCTGGCCGGTTCCACCAAAACGTGGAACATGAACAAAACCATACCCTTCTTGGTGCACGTCGAGTTCCAGTTGGTTTAGGTATGGTTTAATTTGAAAATTTTTTGAAAGAAAAATGAGATTTTAAAAATGGAATAGAAAAAAACTTGTGTTTGCTCACACATATATTAATACACGTAAATGCGTTTGAACATGCCGAAGCCGCACATACACATCAAGAAGGCTGCACGTGCTTCCACACACAGATCATGCATCGTCATAGTACTTCAAGTACATTCATTATCCTCTAAAACATCATGGAAACTCAAGAACCTTCGTTATGTAATGAGAGGAGTTGAGAAGTGTACAAGCTTCAAGAGGAGCTAATTCTTCAACTTAACCTACGGCAGGCAATACTTGGTAACGATACATTAAACACTATACATACATATATATTCTACCGATACTTCTCTTGCATGGAGAATCACTTTTGTGGATCAGTAAACAGGCAGCCAGCTATTGCCGGCAATGAAGTCTATGCTCATGTATGCTTCGGCTTCCTCTGCAGTCAGCTCCTTGGACCATTGCACACGTTCGTCACGAGTCGCCCCTGGCCCGTGGCAATCATACTCAGCATACAGCAAGTTCCTGGTAGCATCAAGGTAAATGCATGAGTTTTATGTGTGTTAGAACAACCGAAACCATGCGCTCTCTCACAGTAAGTGCGGGCCGTTGCTCTCTCTCTATCACACATATATATAGTGTGTGTGGTGGGGGAGTGTGGGTGTGCACGCGTGTGTGTTTAATGAGCTAGAAATATCATGCAAGTTCATCTGCAATGCACCCTTCGGCAGGATATGATCTCTATGCAAAGATATCAGGGACCCTAGATTCTTCGGCTCTAAAATGTAGTTTTTATATAATAAAAAAGTGTGAGTAGTTGATTCCAAGGTTTTGGCAGTGAGTTCATGGTTTTGTTTAGAAAGCATTAAATGTAAAAGATTTATGCATCCTGAATCTAGTAAATCAACCATAAGTTTAACAAGAAAAATGTGGGGTGATTTATTCATTCATGGTGTGGAAGTGCGCACATGCAGCATGACAAAATGGAAGCACAAAAATAAGGCATGAGTTGTTTAATGCCTATGAAAAGGGCAAATAGAAAACATGGACACAAAGATGTCACATTCATAAAAATCTTATTATTGTTAAAATCACACCAAACAATTGTCAAATTTTGATTTGCACTAATGGGATTAGCAAAATTAAAACACTTAAACTTTCTCTTATTATTAAAAGGCTGCCCAACGTTTTGCACTTTTTTTTATCAAAATCAACTCCAACTGTCTGCACTCCAATCGATACCTCACCTGGCTAGGGGCTCGACTCACAAGGTGGAGATCATGAACTCGATGCCTGGGGTGTGCTTTCCTGGCTTCTGCCTCCCAATAGTAACCGAAAAAGAGAACCTCGAACAATCCAGAGTACGAGTAATACGTATATGCTAAGTTGATCACGCTTTTATTATTTATTATTATTGATTCTTTACATGTGTTTTCTAAGATTCTGCAGAGGAAAAAAATTACAATTCATTTCCTATTTTTCCCAAGGACAAAACAAAACTTACGATTCATTGCCGGAGAATCTCCAATTGCTCCATCCTTCAGGCTTGACAGTTTTCGAAAGGTACGTCTTTGCAAAGACGACTCGCGAGTAATCGCTGCGAGTTCTTCCCAAATAGACGCTGCCGACGCCATAAACCCGGCCCTTGTCGAACACAAAACCACCATTGGCGGTCGGAGAATGCCTGTTTTGAGCTGTAATGGAGCCAAGAATCTCCTCCCTCTTGTCAGGAATAACGAACACCTCACAGCTCTGCATGCATGGAAAAGAGATTATACAACATTAGGAAATCTCTCCAGTGCAAGGCTGCAATATTAGTTCACAAGCTCAGTAGAGAAATTCACTATTGTGATGAAAATTGTGCAAGACGGGAGCCATCACCACTAAAATGGAGTAGCAGGGTATATCGAAAATGATTTTTTTATAATATCCTCAAAAGTTCGGGACAGATGAGTAAATCAAGCTCCACATAAAATACCAACGTGAATGACAACAGTCCATTTTGGTGCGAGATCATGACCTATAAGATCACCTGATCCAACTATAGACCTCGCATCATGAGTTCAATTAATTAAAGAGCCATTGATTCCAACTCCTTAAAATGGAAAAGGACAAACCAGAGCATAGTTCCAAAGCCATGGATCTCGGTCCAAGATCATTCATATGGAACTGACATGAATTACAAGCATTTTGATGCCAGATCAGAAATCGGGATCATTTGAGCTAACACCCCCTCCTCTCAAAAAAAAAGAAAGAAGAACCAAGTCTTTCCCCATACTACATGGATTCAATCTAACCCCGTAAACATCAACAACAACAACTAAGCCTTTTACTATCTTACATGGGTTGGATACATGAATACTATCTAACCCCAATAAGATGTGATGATATATAATTAATACCAAAAAGTTACATGTATAAAGTGCCATCTTGGCTCTCTCGACTAGCGAATTGACTCATGTAGTTGATGGTGATGAGTTCAATGCCCCCCTCGTGCATATCTGATAAAGGATATGCCTAACCCCAGCTTGTCAACAGGAAACGTGTACCTTATATATTGATTGAGCGCGGCCGTAGATGAAATCGATGGATCCCTGAATGTAACACGACTCATAGTAGTGCCTTCCCTTGTAGTCTGAAAGAGTGTTATGGCTGCTGTAGAATGCACAGTGATAAAACGCGGACTTGTCTCCTCCAACCAGAGCTGCCACCGATTGATTGCAAGAGGCTCCATGCACTCCGACCGGAGCATCATTCTGGAAGAAAAAGATGCGACATTATTAAGGTGGGGGAGCTTGTTCATGACTCATCTCATTAGATATGGAGCTGGCTATACAAGACATGACACAAAAGCCCGACATGTGCACAACCCAAAATGTCATGTCCACAAAAAGTAACCAAAAAAGATATCAGGTCATATTCGGGTTGGCCTGTTATTGACACAAAAAATTATATATACACACACACACATATATATATGTGTGTGTGTGTGTGTGTGTATAATACTCAAATTGAACATGCCCGCAAAACTCCTTTTATGCAAAACATGAAATTGTTGGAAATATAACGCTTGACTGTAACCCAACTTGAACATGCCTTGGGAAGTCCACATTCATGTTTACCTAAAGTAACACCAAAAAACAAAGGACCGTTGGGTTAACCTGTTTTGACACGAACGCAAGATGGCATGACATAAACATGACCCCAAACACATTCGACATGGAAGCAAGATGACATGGCATAAAACATCAACCCAAACACAAAATCACGGCCCTTAATTAGACTGTAGCTTGTTTAAGGACTTCGGCATCTAATTCCTCGCATTTTCACATCGAAGCCCTATCCGACCATGATAGATATGTAGATGATATTTCATGAAAATGATAACTTGTGATGTATTTGTCTCAAACATGCTGAAAGAATAATATATGGACGATAAAGCATTATACCTTGAAGCTGATTCCCCACGCAATGAAATTAGAGGCATGCACAGTGAAGGTGGCAGAGTCGGACGAATTCTCCTTGGAGGCAACATCATCCCATACTATAAATGTCTTTCCCTTGCCATTCCCTCTCAAAAAAATGAAGGGTTTGGTCTTTGGGATCTTAACTTTCCCACTGCCATATAAAAAATAGAATTATTACATCATTTAGAGAAAATATTTAACCATGTTTATATTTGTTGGTGTAGCTTATTACAAACACAAATTGATTATTTTATTTGTAGGAAAAAAGATAGATCATGTTCTAAAGATTGCAAGTAATTCTATAAAAAAGTTTAACCACCCAACATCAACTTAGTTATAGATTTAGAGGTGAAAAAGTGGACAAAGAAGAAAATAACTCATTGATCTATATGGACTAAACGGTGGAACCTTAAAAGCGAGAAAGAACATATATTTAAAGAGAAAGTCATTCGAGGAGATGACTGGAATTATGTTTGTACACTTTGTGATATGTTTAGGAAAGTAGCAAAAGATGTATTTAGGTAAATCTAAGGGAGGTGTACTTGCACAAAAAAAGCTTGGTGGTGGAGTGAAGTGGAAAATAAAATCAAGGCAAAGAGGGCATGTTACAAATTATATTATGCTAAGAAGACTAGTGAAACTTTAAAGACTTATAAGAAAGCGAAGAAATAAACGAAAATACTGTCAGTAAAACAAAAGCTAAATTTTGGAAGGATTTATATAAAAAACTTAACTCAAAAGAGGGTGAAAGAGATATTTTTAGGATAGTTAGGGTTAGAGATAAGAAAACTAAAGATCTTAATTTTGTTAGATGCATCAAATACGAGGATGAGAAAATTCTAGTGGCAAATGATGATATAAAAATAGATAGAAAAACTATTTTTATAAGCTTTGTAATGGAAATAAATATGTTAGTATTAGCTTAAGAGAGTTAGCAAAATTAAAAAAGTATATAAACCACAATTTCTACTGACGTATTCAAAAAAATAAAGTCAAAGAGACTCTTAAACATATGAAGGGTGGTAAATCTGCAGGACCAAACAATATTCCTATAAAAGTTTGAAAAATCCTAGGTTTTTATAAGCTTTGTAATGGAAATAAAGATGTTAGTATTAGCTTAAGAGAGTTAGCAAAATCAAAAAGTATATAAACCACAATTTCTACTGACGTATTCAAAAAATTAAGTAAAAGAGACTCTTAAACATATGAAGGGTGGTAAATCTGTAGGACCAAACAATATCCTATAAAAGTTTGAAATATCCTAGGTTTTTATATGCTTTGTAATGGAAATAAAGATGTTAGTATTAGTTTAAGAGAGTTAGCAAAATAAAAAAAGTATATAAACCACAATTTCTACTGACGTATTCAAAAAAAAATAAAGTCAAAGAGACTCTTAAACATATGAAGAGTGGTAAATCTGTAGGACCAAACAATATTCCTATAAAAGTTTGAAAAATCTTAGGAAGACAAGAATCACTGAGTTCACAAGACTATTTAATGAAATATGGAGAAACCAAAAGATGCCCGAGGAATGGAGAGCATGTACACTTATCGAACGTAAGTTAAGACAATTATTGAATACAACACAGAACAAAGTTGGATTCATGCCAGGTAGATCTACTATTGAAGTGATTCACCTTTTGAGGCATCTTATAAAACATTTTAGAGCAAAATAAAAAGACTTCACATGATATTTATTTATATAGAAAAAGCTTATGATAGGGTACCAAGGGATGTTCTTTGGAGAACCTTAGGAAAAAAGAGATATATTATTGACATATATAAACCTTATAAGAGACATGTACACTAATACAAAAACATGTGTGAGGACTAAAGAAGGAATGACAAACTTCTTTGAAGTTAATATTAGGTTACATCAAGGATCAACATTAAGTCCATATTTATTTATAATAGTGATTGATGAGTTAACAAAACATATTCAAGATGAAGTACCTTGGTGTATGTTATTTGCATATGACATAGTATTAGTGGAGGAGTCTAAGGAAAAAGTTAATAGAAAATTGCAACTATGAAGAGAAATATTAGAAAGTAAAGGCTTCCGACTTAGTAGAACATAGACAGAATATTTGAAATGTAAGTTTGATCATTTGGTTACTTTAAAGGACATAGAAATTAAAATTGGTTGCATCTCCCCAAAGGAAAGTTTTAGATACTTAGGTCAATTTTTTAGAGTGATGAAAGAATTGATGGAGATGTTACGCATAAAATTAATGCAGGTTGGTTAAAATGGAAAGGAGCATCTGGTATTCTTTGTGACAAAAAGATATCATTAAAGTTAAAAGGTAAATATTATATAGCAGTAATTAGACCTATCATGTTTTATGGTTATGAGTGTTGGGCAGTTAATCATCAACATGTACAAAAGATGTTTGTGACATAAATTATGATGTTGAAATGGATAAGTGGTCATATAAGGAAAGACCTATACATAATGAGGTTATTAAAAAAATGGGAGTGACACCAATAGAAGATAAAATGAAAGAATATTGTTTAAGATGATTTGGACATAGAAAGATGATCAAAAGAAGCACGTGTAAGAAGGTACGAAAAACTAGATTTTGAAAGTATTAAAAGAGGTAGAAGACGACAACAAAGTGTTGGAAAGAATCAATAAAGAATGATCTAGCTTATGTTGAGTTAATTGCTAATATGACACGTGATAGGGGTATATGAAAAACAAAGAATTCATTTAGCCGACCCCGTTTAATATGGGAAAAGGCTTAATTGTTGTTGTAGTTTGGTTCATCATTTCTCTCATCTTATTTTTCTTAGTATAAACTATTCCTTGCCATTTTTACTGTTCTTGTACAGAGGACCTCCTTCTCTCCACTACAGGAGAGACGCTAAATTTAGGCGGTTGCCGACAGCGTGATGTCGGTAGTATAGAGTAAATCACAGTGGTTAAACCACAAAAAAAAGTAGAGATGTATTTTTGGTTATCATAAAACAAATAGCATTTTTTCCAAAACCAATCTCCCTAGTGCCAGAAGAGTCTATAGAAAAGAATTAAAGAGAAAGCAATAGGGAATCATGTAATTATTAAACTCAATCAGTTTAAGTTGTTCTTAATGCTATTATTTATTAAATCAGTCCCCTTGGGAATTTTTGCTTTTCCATTTTGTTAGAATGGAGAGGCTGAAGTCAGGTATGCATGCCCTGTGACTCGAACTCAACGATGCGCATCTTGTGAGTCCAGCTTTCTGCCAAGTTAGCTGCCTACAGTCCCCTTGGTACATTTGGATTCTTATTGTTGATGCATACAATCAATTGGCAGGACTTTGAACATGAGTTAATCAAGTACACAATTTGAACTTCTTCAATCACTACAATTAGGGGACATAATAATGATTGAAGACATGATTTTTATTAAGTAGACCCTGCTAACTTAGAGGTGCTTTTAAGTTGTCCTTTGAGATGTCTTTTAAATGATGAAGTAAGAGGGTTTAGATTGAAATCAGAGGCGACTAAAAATCGATGTAAAGTGTAGGAAAAGGCATGAGAGAGTCTTGTGTATTTAAGTGCTCTCTTTGTTTCTTAATCCTCGCTCGCATTTTGCAAGGGAAAAAGAATTAATTCCGAAACCAAGCCTACTCCCACTCTAAACCATTTCTTTTTATCCAATAGTTTTCAGAATTTTCTCTTCCTTCTTTCGAAGTGTTACCTTTTTATTTCGGCTCCACAGAGCCACCTCACCTCTCCAATTGTCAATACCAGTGCAGGTTGCCTCGATTCTTTTATCTTGTCAAACGAGCTGATAGAAAGAGGAGCCCCGCAACCCAGATAAAGATGAAACCGGATGAGAAATAGAGGGGTGCTGCACTAAGTAGGTAATAATAAGCAGCTGTAAAACTCAAACGAACCTTTTATCATGAGTTTGGATATATATATATATATATATATATATATATATATATATATATATATATATATATATATATATATGTGTGTGTGTGTGTGTGTGTGTGTGTGTGTGTGTGTGTGTTAGTGATTCACGATGCTCCAACTAAGCCTTCTCCAACTTTAAACCATTTAACTTTCTTTCATCCACACCTTTTATGGAATTTCCTCGCTTCTTTTTTTAGTGTTTATCATCCATTTCTCACACTTATTTGTCTCATATTCATATTCATATCATATATATATATATATATATATATATATATATATATATATATATATATATATATATAAACGTTAGAACTACATGGAGTATATCCTTTTTAACATGTGAAGCTAATACCTCTGCCTTTTATTATTTTGTCATGCCAATTGATATAATGCTAATCTTTAAGCCGATCAGCATAAAATCCCGGTCTATATCCTTAAAAACCGTTGGTGTTTTGTAAAAGCAAGGGCTATGAATGAAAACAGAGGTCTCAAAAAAGTGAGATTGACTTTTTTTATAATAATGGGGAGTAAGAAACGAGGTATCGAACTCACGACTTTCATCTTGTGAGTCCAGCGCCCGCCAGGGGAGGTAACGCTCTGAGTACTAAAAGCGAGGTCGATTTGAGATGAAAAGTAAAATGCATGGCATTCATCCGACTGCTTACAGTCTATGATCGCTCAGATCAGATGGTTCTACCTCTCGAGAGAGCATGCACGGACAAAAAGAAAAAGGAGGTTCAGATCAGGAGGTTCTGAAACCGCTTTCTTTTCGTGCTAGATCATAGATCATGATCGCTCAGATCTGCACGGACAAAAAGAAAGAGGAGGTTCAGATTGTCTCAAAGTTACCGATAGACGCCTTTCTTGACGTGGATGACGACCCACTGAGAGTTGCCGTCGGGCACAGCGTCGACGGCCGCCTGAACGGTGGTGAAGTTGCCCTTTCCTTCCTGATCCACTTTGATCATCGCCACGGCTCCCACCTTCGACGAGAGCAGCGGCGAGTCTATCACAAACTCGCCGCCCGCCGCCGGCTCTGCCATCATCAACGCCACCGCCACTGCCATTAAGAGGATACGATGCCGGAGACTCGCCATCCTCATCGCCGGAAACAATCTATCGCGTCCCTCTCTTTCTCTATTTGTTTATCTCTCTTCGTTTCGTGGTGAATTCAGGTGAGGAGGAAACAAGAGTGAGGGATGGATTAATTAAGAGAGAGTGGGACGGGCTTTCCGGTTTGTGGTTGTCGTCGGAGATGGGCATGGGCTGCCGGGATTCGCGGGCGAGACTGTAGCCGTTGACAGTTTGCGGACGGGCGGAGATAGCGGATGGACAAAAAAGAGAGAGAGAGAGAGGTTCTTCTAAAAATTCAGTCTATATCCTTAAAAACCGTTACTGATTTGTCAAAGGCCTATGAATGAAAGCAGAAGAAAAAATTCCGGAAGGGGTTGGACTCTGCAGCGTCACGGGATCAAAGGCTAGTACGGTCCGTAACTCGTTTCTGCATTAAAAATACATATTTGCTAAAATGTGATATTGACATAAAAAAAGAAAACAACTTATGTGAACGGTGACGCATCTAGATGCTTTTGTCATATTCCAGGAAAACGATTAACTTTGGATAATTGTATCAATGTCTATCATGTTAGAAAGTTCCAAAAAGTATGCTTGAGCAGAAAAGACACCACCACTATTTACCCATAAATACCATCCTAAAGAAATCATGATAATGATCGTGAAAAGATCGGATTGCTCATCTTTTGCATTTTACGCACAAAAAAAACAT
Organism: Brasenia schreberi; assembly: GCA_036023115.1. Classification (NCBI taxonomy): domain Eukaryota; kingdom Viridiplantae; phylum Streptophyta; class Magnoliopsida; order Nymphaeales; family Cabombaceae; genus Brasenia; species Brasenia schreberi. The sequence continues at coordinate 22,822,325 of JAYKKT010000089.1, read as the reverse complement.
CATAATTGATAAGCGCACACCTCTTTTACTCTACACACCCAAAACTTTTCGTTTTTCCTAAAATACTCATGCATAATTCTAACATTCATGAGATTGTCCTCCCAACGGAAAACAAGATAGTCTCTCTCCTTCCATGTGATTCGGCTTGTAGCTTCCATTTTCACCCGTTTTTTCAGTTGATATTAGCTTCTCACTTCATTTTAATCATGTCGTAGGAGATCTACGATAATTTTTACCAAAAAATTGGATTAAAATTCATTTTTTGGCCAATTTTGAAAAAACCAAAAATAAAAGAGAAAAAAAAAGGGTTTTATGATTTCTAGAGCAAATTCGAAGTAGATTCGTCGATTTATCGAGGTATTTTGTTTATTTTGTATTGTTCTATCGATTTTTATTTGTTTTTAAGATTTGCTGATGATTTTGAGTGTTGGGGTGTGTCTCCATAAAATGGGAGACGTGTCTCAGGTGCGTCTCGCACTTTGAGTACAATCTTATTAATTATTTTTTTAATATACAAATATAGCTGATAGGACAAAAATACGAGAGTATAACATCATCGCTTCATCTAGGAGATGCAATGTAGTGGCGTATAGAGGATGTCCCCATAGATGACAACAAGGAGAAAATGAAGGTAGCCCTTTACGCTACGAGAATGAGGCCCGAAAATTGGGTTGAGCTTATAGAAGTTGTTTGTGTATGATTGAACAAACGAACTTAATGTATGAAATGATAGATCATGCATTGCTAACTGCTTTTATCGAGCGCTGACAGCCAGAGATAAACAACTTCCATATACAATAGAGTGAGATGACTATCACACTTCACGATTTCCACGAATTACTTAGTCTTTCAATGGAGGAAACTAGTTGCCTTAACAAAAGAGATGATAGTTAAGTAAGGAAGAAATTCTAAGTGATATATTAGGAATGAGCATTGATGAAGTCTTTGAGTTCGGGGCTATTAAGTTTGAAGTGTTATGAATTAATTTTGCAAAGAGGAGAGCGAGTAATGAAAATAAAACCCTATATTATTTGATGGCATACAATTGTAGGAGGGTGACAGTTATGCGTAGGGTGCATCTACATTAGCGTATTTATATAAAAAACTAGGCAAGGCATCTCGGATAGAAGCATAATAACTTAGTAAAATACTTCTTTGCTTTAGGTAATTTTTTTTACTATTATTGCTTCTATTATTTAAACTTTTTCTTAGAAATTAACAAGTTATATATTTTATTTTCAGGCATAGATTTATAAGTATTTTTCAGCTTTCAAATTCATTATGCGACTATAATGGTAGGACGGAGAACCACGAGTAGACCGATAGATGGGTAGTATTTGTCACAGGTAATTTTCTATTGATCGGCTAACTCAATATCGTAATGGTTAGACTTGATGAGTGCATATAAGGTATCTTGAACAGAATATATTCGTATGTTATGTATACTTATGTGTTATTTTATGCAATACAGATTGATTTACAATCATATAGTTCTACAAAATACCTCAATTGCAATACATATAAGTTATCGAGATATCATGGATGCATTTGTTACATAGATGTTGTGGAGTCTTACATGCCAGATTGTGTGGTTCGTTAGTTTGGTTGGTGTTAAGGCACCTTGATAATAGTGATAAGATATTCTGGTGCAAAGAGGCCTTTGAAGTCACACATGTATAAAGCACAATACGAGTCACGCGATGTGACATGGGAAACTCAAGACACTCATATGGGTATAGTGTTGGATATACATGGAGTGATATATCCAAATGACACATCGATTTATTTTATAAGATTCTAGCACTTAGCTATGTTATGCTCGACCTACTCCAGTACGTTGCCTAACTGGAGTAGGCCGCTTTATACATATTTGTTGGATATACATGGAGTGATATATCCAAATGACACATCGATTTATTTTATAAGATTCTAGCACTTAGCTACGTTATGCTCGACCTACTCCAATTAGGCAACGTAATACAATGGTCTATGTACAAATAAACAAATGATTGTATAGTATAGCTGGCAATGCAAGGTCAGCACGAAAACTATACACTTCTCCGGCTTCTATAGCTCGATTGTCCAACCAAGACGAAGATCTGGATGAATTTGGGTGGACTTGCTTTTTATACAAAATACAACATGCAAAATTGTGATTGACAATGTAACACGAAATACGAGTATCCAACATATGAACTCAACCCTTACCCCTGAACACCTCGACATTTAGAAGGCTTCCAACCGGAGGAGCACCATGTGTAACCAAACTATGTTTTTATAATGACAAGTTTTTTTAGCTTGTGCTACATAAGAGGAGGCTAGACAATTAAAAGATTCCTCTACCTATACCGAAGAGCCTCCGGTCTAAGTATCAATCTAGGGATTCTATAACCAAGGTTGGTCGACGATTAAATCTATGGATAGAAACTCTGAATACTCAAGACTTTCTACCTTTATCAAAAGATCTACAACACAAGCCTTTTGTTTTATTGTCAGAAAACGTGCTCAATAAACTAAGAGGGTGGAAAGAAAGATATTATCTCTAAATGAACAATCTTTAGTTGAGTGGCCACGAAGGCAAAAAGTCCACTTACTTAAATGTCCTAAACTATGTGAGCCGAAAAGTACAAAGAGATATAGGCTTCTGATTCATTAAAGATTTCAATAAGATCCCTTAATACTCGGAATCTCTCACGACAAAGGTAATAAAAGCAAGGTACTTCCCTTAAATTGATATCATAAAAGCACAACTTGTACATTGTGAAATTACACTCAGAGGAGGTTTGGTAAACTATTGGGATAACGAGAAAAGGAGTTCTATGGACAGTTGGATACAATGAATCTATTGATATATGGGAGTACGGGTTATCTACCAAGACTTGTAGAATACCATGTTTGAGCCCAAAATGAATGCTAATCTATCCACAAGCAAAAGTCAATGAGGCGATAAGCCAAGAGCAAAGAAGATTAGAAATCAAACATGTATGAGATGTTTTCCTTCCTTTTGAAGTGGACTTGATGTATAGTGGCATCCTGTTATCATGTAGAGCTCATAAAGATGATTTTTTATTGGAGAGGTACTTCCCTTAAATTGATATCATAAATGCACAACTTGTACATTGTGAAATTACACTCAGAGGAGGTTTGGCAAACTATTGGGATAATGAGAAAAGGAGTTCTATGGACAGTTGGATACAATGAATCTATTGATATATGGGAGTATGGGTTATCTACCAAGACTTGTAGAATACCAAGTTTGAGCCCAAAATGAATACTAATCTATCCACAAGCAAAAGTCAATGAGGCGATAAGCCAAGAGCAAAGAAGATTGGAAATCAAACATGTATGAGATGTTTTCCTTCCTTTTGAAGTGGACTTGATGTATAGTGGCATCCCGTTATCATGTAGAGCTCATAAAGATAATTTTTTATTGGAGAGGTACTTCCTTTAAATTGATATCATAAATGCACAACTTGTACATTGTGAAATTACACTCAGAGGAGGTTTGGCAAACTATTGGGATAATGAGAAAAGGAGTTCTATGGACAGTTGGATACAATGAATCTATTGATATATGGGAGTACGGGTTATCTACCAAGACTTGTAGAATACCAAGTTTGAACCCAAAATGAATACTAATCTATCCTCAAGCAAAAGTCAATGAGGTGATAAGCCAAGAGCAAAGAAGATTGGAAATCAAACATGTATGAGATGTTTTCCTTCCTTTTGAAGTGAATTTGATGTATAGTGGCATCCCGTTATCATGTAGAGCTCATAAAGATGATTTTTTATTGGAGAAGATGAAAGATGGTCTATTCTCAGTCAAGTTGATATACCATTTCATCAAGATCCTTCAAGACAATGACTCGAGAATTAGTATACTAGTGAATGAGAATGATAAATTTAGGACGAGTATGAGGAAAACCAATAAATAGTCAAAGATACTCAATTTCAATGAGGCATTTCCTACCCACACAAATCAATACAAACAAGGTATTCAATGTGAATACATGCAGTTAAAGATTGTATTTGGGTAAGGAGAGCATGGTTCTTGTCACCCGTCGGACTAAATTCAATGAGTATGCAACGATTTGGACGTAGAGTTAACTCCTTTACGAAAAGCGGCATATAGAGGGAAAGAGAAATGTATAATTATGCATAGTAAGAGATGCCTCGATAGGAAAGGATGAACAAGCTAGTCTTAAAGTTGTGTTGCACAATGCAAAAAGTTGAATTCTAGTGGCAGAGTTGGATGCAGCCAAGCGATTCTCAATACAAGCAAAAGCTCAAGAAACAAAGAAAGGCATGCAGCTCAAGAAAGAAGCGATCTTTCGTGTCATAATCATGAAAGTAATAGTCTTAAAGCAATTCAAATAGTCACAAAAGAAAAATTCTATAACTACATTGGAGTTATATATAATGGAAGATTGTTTTTCAATGACTGCATATTTCAGACACCGTAAGTTTATTCATGTCTGAATGCAGGGTAACAAGGTGGCTCATGAATTAGCAAAGACAAGTATTTCCAATATAATTGTTTTGGATGTTGTGAGAACTATCAAGTGTTCTCTTATAATCCTTTTCTAGTAACTCTTAAAAAAAGAACCAGGCAAAGTGTTTACCTTGTTTGGGATATTTAGTTGTCACAATTTCCTTAGTTGATTTTTATTTCATCATTTTTCTATCTTTTTTTTCGCAATAAGAAGCTGAAGCCTGAAACACGTGCTCATTCACCTTAGGAAATCGAACTAGCCACATGCCTAGTTGGAATCAAAGAGCCATGCCATGTCTACTAATGCTCTGGGTGCTTCGTCATTGCTTTGTTTATGCATGACATGATATGCCATTTTCATTATATATCTTCTTTCACGTGTAGCAGACTGATCATATTGTCTTTCATTTGAAGTAACAAGAGTAGTAGTTTGAGAATTTGAGTTACTTCCACAAGCAACAACGCATAGTGAATCAAGCTTGTTTCCGATCACTTTGAGGTTGAATCAATTAAAGCATCTAGTGTTTCATTTTTCTCCGACCACTCTTTGACTCCAAAATTTGAAGCCTTTTTGGGTAGGTGACAGTCATTCCTTTAAAATCCTAAGTACCATCACCAATCTTCCAACACTCAAAGACTAACGAGACCCAAAAGGGTGGTGTAAACTTGAAAAATATTCTCTAGATGTTAAACGTGTAACATGCAACAAACACAAACGTTCTACTTTAAATAAGGGTACGTCCTAAAGCAGATTTGTTCATATTGATCGAATTGACTAGCAAGTTGGTTTGGTACATAAGGCTCTTCGATGTCCAACACATTGAGTCCAATCATGAAATAGGGGCAAATGATAGCTCTCGACTTTATAGTTTCTCCAGTAATAAAGTTGTCCTTTGATCCACAATAAGTCCAATTGCCTGTGATATGTAATAAGAAGATTAGTAAGATGAACTTTATAAGAACACTTCCATCCACATTGGTTGCTACCCAACTTTAAAAACAGAAAAATACTCATAATTCATGCCTAAAACACAAAAAATGTCATTATTTATAAATTATCAAACAAATATTACTATATTAACATAAACAAAATGAATAATTATTACTTGAAATAGAGTACCTTGGCCATTAAGCTATTGTATCTCTTTGCACGAAGACTTCCTGAACTATATGTACAAATAGGCTAACCATGCCTCACCCCAAGCATAGTTGTTGATTCTTCATACTCTATCAGCCAACAACTATACTATTGAAATTGGTATCTTATCTCTTGACCTATCCTAGTATATCATGTATCCAATCTAACACAATACGAATAATAATGTCTTATGCTTTGATATAATCTCCCTCATCTGAACCATACCTACTGTTGTTTTATTTTATGATACCTATATTGATGAGTTCAATCATAATATATATCTTATCCATTGCCCTCCATCATTCCTATGAAAGTTACAAGGTAGCATATATGAAGGCTAAGAATCCCATGGACATCATAAGAAATTATAGTCATCTCACGCATAGCATATCATTGTCACCATTTGATCAAGACAGTCAACAATGGTAGATCCAACATTTGAAACAACAATGCCTTCCTACTTAGGTAACCTAGATTGATGCACAATATCTCGTCAATCGCTTGAAACTAGCACATCACTTCTTCCATCAAAAAGAGCTAGCATTGTACCATGTATAACATGTAACAAATTTCAATAGTCCCAACATATTCACACACAACAGATTAGTCACGATCATATCTAATAATCTTTTACTTATACATAGAAAGCTAAATATAATAAAGGTTAAGAGAATATGAAAATACAATAGAGTATGCAATATAAGCAATATAATACACGTAATGAGAGAGAGATATGATATAACATATGTATATATAATATATGTTTAACATATGTATATGTGCGTTATGTGCATGCATATACACACATATATATGTGTGCATGAGAGAGATATGGTACAACATATTATAATCTACACCAAATGTGTATGCATATATAGAGAGAGGGGAGAGAGAGAAAGATGTTATGTGGCGTAGCCATGTCTCACGACAGTAGATGTTGTCAGGCCGTGACAGGCAAAACAGGTTGATGCAAGCTTGTTGCTTGACCCCATCCAAGGTGTCACAGCCCCAGAACATCTACTTTCGTGAGACATGTCTAGGCCACAATTTCTCCCAAAAAGAATCATGGCTAAGCATCTCTTCTCCATGACCGGCGACTATAAGACACAAGAAAGGTCCAGCGGTCTGGCTGATGCCAAAGACCAAATGGGGAGAGAGACAGAGACAGGTGAGAGGGGAGCGAAGAATGATGAGAAAAGGGGAGGATAAAATATGGGAGCAAGGAGGGGAGAATGCAAACCATAGGGAGAGAATATGGGAACGAGACTGTGAACTTTGAGGGGTAGTTTGAAGAAAAATAAACAAGGGTCTATGTTTATGTTTAGTAAAAAGGGGTGTATGAATAGCATTCTCCTCTACTTGAAAAACCTTTGAAACCCTAAACGTCACAAAATTCAATTGAAAATGTTCTGGGGAATTTTTTCTGCCTTCCTTACTCATATTAGAGCTTAATTAATATCTAAATCTACTAATATAAGACACGACATGAGAATCTGACATGAACCTTACTTGAAGAGTTGGTGCTCATGACCACCCAAAATAATCATGGAGTTTGAGCTTACTTGTATAAAGATGAGTGTCAAATGATACAACCAACAAAAGATTGGTGAAATATAACACTTGACACAAGATCTTGACATAATGGAAACAAAGAAGGCCAGGTTTACGGTGTACCCAAAGTAGCATGAGATGATGACCTGTTTTGGTACAACATAACAAAAATAAGGCTTGGAATATGTCACTGGGTTGCTACCGGATGACCCGCTAGATGACTGCCAACCAGGCACGACCTAGGTGATGGCTCGAGACCCCTCAACTTGATCAGCCCCTCGATTCACCACCCTGGAGACACATCCTAGACCACACCCATCCACCACCTCCTACCTGTTTCTCCTTTTCATGTCGGCATGTCCTCCACCCTGTTGCTCCCTCTCCCCTCCCCTCCATGTGGAGAGGAAGAAGACAATAGAGAGTCTCTCTCTCTCTCTCTCTGATTATTTCATTAAAGCAAATGGTAGTTGAATCATAGCCTTGCAATGAAAAGGGTTTTTTATACCTGAACTGTATCAAATGTAAAACCAAATGGAATTGGATTCTGAAAACCCGCATCCTACAAGGACTCGATACTATATCAAAACTATGACTCCCCTAGACGGGTTTTTACACGGAATAGAAAAAAATGAATACAAGAACAAAATCTGGAGGTATGCACTGAAAGAGTTAGCTCAACTAGTAGGAAGTGTTGACGCCTGTATTGTTGGTAGAGAGTTCAATTCCGAAGAGAGTGCATGGAGTGTGTGTTGAGCTGCGGCCTCCTCTTGTAACAAAGAAAGAAAGGTATGGAGGTATAAACCTCATTACAAAATCAAGAGTCAGGTGTCACCCTTAGCTTAGCCCTCCTGTGCCCTTATATTGCTCTGGGTGTGATGTGAACGAGTCGAACCCCTTGTGAGACGGAATACACTTTTATCACCTATAGATATGATTGGTCCATAATTGGCTCGATGATTCAAATTAGAACCACACCGTCAATAGAACTAGAACTGGGGGTAACTAGAACGGGCTCGATGTTTCGAACCAAAATTGCACCACCAGCCGAAGCGGCCCCGAAATTGAGGGTTTTCTGGTTCAATTACTGTTCATGGTATTTACAAATGAGTTTGGAACTGGAATCAGTGGTTTCAAACCATCACTAAGTTTTATATATTTTTTCCAACACTCATTATGATAATGATCAATACCTCATTGGTAGGGCACTCTTTATAGTTGCGGTTAGTAGAAAATTTGACTCTCACAATATCCATCTGCTCTTATTTATAAAAAATTGAAACAGTTTTGAAACCGAAGTCAAAACTGCCCTTGAACCGATGGTTCCGAAATTGAAACCGAAAACGGTCCCAAGGTACTTCAGTTTTGGTTCCTAATAACCTGGAATCAAACATGTCTACATAAATATCAGTATTTGTTTGATAAAGTCTTATTGAATGGGATCGAATCTGAAACCCTAACCACTTAAGGAGCTTAGGACTTACCTGTCCATTAAATTTGGAGGGTTAATATGTACACGTCATTTTTTCTATCCATAGGCCTTTTTTTCAAACAATACCAAAATTATTCTTCATATAAATAATTTCTTCTTTATGATAAAAGGCTTAGTTGTTGTTGTTGTTATATATAAATATTTTCTTCTCTCATACTCAATTCCATCCTTTCTCTCTCTTCTCTCACCCAATCTTTCTACACCACTCAATTACAGTAAGGGTCTATTTTGTCGAATCTCTTTGCTCGGGCGACAAATATTTCATTTAGTGTTTGTTGCCTTTTTCGCAGTTGAATAATATATTCTTACAAATTTTGTAGAAAAAAAGAAATAAAAAAAAAAGATAGAACAATAAAAAACAAGAAAAATGAAAAAAATGAGATGAAGAATAAAAAAATAATAACAATAAGAATCAAGAAACATACAAAATTTGATCTTGATTTTCATTTGAATTATGATTGAAAACAAAATCAATACATCAAATCAATGATAAAAAATATATCAAATCAATCAATACCCCCACCAAATAACTAAAACCCTACTCAAATTGGCTTTCTCCTCCTATTTTTCCTTTTCGGCTTCTTTTCTTCGTTTTTTTCCCTTTTTTTATCGAATTCGAGATAGTATGAGATGATGATGGTTTGATACGATGTCTTTAAAGTTGTGTGGGTTAGCGGAAGAAAAAATGAAATGGGAGGAGGGAGAGGGAGATTTTCGAAGGTCAAGAGTCTCAAAATCGGAACCACGACAAAAAAATAAAGTCCTTCTCTTAAATTTGCGCTATCCGTTCGCATGGCGCCAATTTCACTTCGTCGCTCCGGACGAAGAGAGCGGTGAAGGTAAGAAGATGACGCTGAGGGCGTCCTTCTGCAATTTATCGTTTTCGATTCTCTCTCAGGTTCGTTCAGGTATCGCCGTCAATCGTCATTGCTTCATGCATTCTCACTTTTCTCACTTTTCCTTTTTCTGATCCGGTTTCCGACAAACCGAACGCGACCAAAATTCCGAACGTCAATATCGATTTCTCTTCAGGGAATAGAAGAGTTGGCGAATGGAAGGAAGTGAAAACCCTGCCGGAAAGAGTCGGAGTTCCGACCCTCGCCAGGCCTCCCTTTGAGTCCCTGAGGAACGGGGTTTGGGTTAAACTGATCTGCGGGGCTAGTTTTGAGGTCAGATTCTTCTTTTTCTTCTTCTCCTTGTCTTCGTCACGATTGAATTTTCCTACGTAGTTCGATCTTCCTTCTAATTCAGGATGCGGTCGATGTCAGGATTCTATCCTTTCTTTACACTCTTGCTGGTGGTAAATAATTTTAAGATTCTGGTCGTGATGGTTAATTTATTTGCGGTTAGGTTTGAGCGAGTGGTCTATTTATGACCGGAAGTGAGCGTGATCAGTTTAGGTTGTATTTGTTGGTGCGTGATTTACACAAATCGTGCAGTGGACTGCATAGATTGTGCTGCCGATGCATCCATTGTGGGAGCGGTTAGAGAAGGCATTGAGGCGGCCAGGGAGATTATTCCTGTAAGGAGCCCGTGGATCATGATCAGTGTTAATGATGATGAGGATCTTCATTTTCTGAAAGCGGGTAAGATTGCCCTCATCCAGCGGTTGTTGGTCCCAGTGGACCCAGTAAACTTGTTTGCGCTAGCAGGGTTCAACTTCTCTCTGTCTCTCTAACATATATGTGTGAAATGTGTATATATGTATTTATGTGTGTATATGGATCTTATTCATACTTAGTTCTTCGTTTCTAGAATTTGATGCAGAAGATTGTCCACCTGTTTGCTCAAGACCATGCGAGACAGCGTGTCCTGCAAATGCCATATCATTGCAGAAGGTTTGGACTGATTTTTTTTTTATAGAATGGTAACGATAAGGGGGAAGGCACTATGTACAGGCTAGCAGGTCTGGCCCTGTTTTAATGTTGGGATTACTGTTGCTCCGTTTCCTATGTTGATGCTGTTTGGTGTGGTTTGTGCTAACTTCTAACTGATTTGCCTTTTGATGTGTGGGGGGGAATTACAGCAGAGCGTTGCTATGGCTGTGGTCGTTGTTTGGCAATTTGTCCTTATGATAGAATCAGTAGGTCATAATTTATTGCTCACAGTATCATAGTTTGTCCTTATTATACTTGCCTTTCATGTAGTATAAACGGTAAAAAGTTGATGCAGATTTCCTGACTTTTGTTGTATGGTAGCCATAGTATGGTCTCTTGTCCTATAAAACATAAACCTTTGAAGTTTTCAGCTTTCCAATTTGAAACATGTTGTACTTAACATTAATGCATTTCTACTTTTATGTCTCCAAGCCTCCAAGCAATGCAAAAGGGGTACAGCTCATCCCAATGGGTGTTCTCTCATAGCTGTGACTCTTGTATTTGATACCTAGGATGCACTTGGGTTAGGCATGTTCCCACTTGCCAACTTAACATAAAAGAAGAAATTTTCTAAAGGTAATCTTCTGTGCCTTAGTGTGAACCATCAGGCAATTCACTGTAAAGTTTCTATTGATGAGAACCTAAAAGATGCTAATCTTTTACTTCAATCACTTCTTGACGTCACAAACTGACCAGGTCCTGGATGCTACATGGCATGGTGATGAAAAGGCATTTCAGGGCTGTAGATGACTGAGGATTTTGTTGCTTATCCATGCATTCAAAGGCACTGTTTGGTGATTCCTTATGTTCTTAGATATTGAATCCTATGCATTTCTTTCAGTTTCCCCTATCGAACCTAAATATTGTACTGCTTTCAGAAGGTAATCCCTGAAGTATATTTTGACTTGCATCAAGTTTTATATTAGTTCCTTAAAGAAACATTTATATCTTCTTAATTAATGGGTGGGATTTCTAAAGTAGAAACTCTACAATTCTTGTATTCATCTCGTTGTGTCAGTAACAGCTTAAATATTTCACCATTAGCATCCGACTGATAGAAGAAAACTTATTTTTTTACAATTTCTGGATATTAGTTTAACTTATTTTCTTGACTTTTGAGTTTGATTGGTCTAAATCCTAGATTACCTGGAAAGACATTGGCATCCCTTTATTTCTACGGTATTGTTCATAGTCCTTGTTGATGGTTCCAACTATTGCATTATGGCACCATAGTACCATCATAGTTGGACAGTGAAATTTTATGAAATTCTTGTTGGTATTTGGAGGGATGCATTTTGTCCTTTCTGGCAGAAATGTTTAATACACTCACGTTGAAGTCTTGCCACCAATTTTTGTCAGGAGCCAACTGCTACGTCAGAAATATTTCCATTATTATTGAACTCCTCAGCGAAAATGTGGATGCAATAGAGATCCATACAAATGCACGGTGAGGAAGGCATTCTCCTCTTAGACATGGATGGGTTACCAGTTAATAATCATTGAAAAGTAACATATCTTGTCTCCCTGTCACAACTTGTAGAATGGCTGACTGACTTTAGCAAGTTTACAGCAATTAGCAGCATATTATGTGAGGGGATGTTGACAATCAGTCATACATAAGTTGTGCATGTTCTATTAAAGAATTTGTGCAGATATCTAAGATCAAGATATGGAGTTGAAGTAGTTTGAACTTCATAAGTTTTGGATTATGATTTATCATATCTCATACCTTGTGACATTATTGTTAGAGATTGTTTGTCATGAGTCAATTAGACGTCATTATGAGTCTTAATGTAGGTTATGTCTATTTAGTAGTAATTAAGAATGATTAGGGGCAGTTTAGGAATTCAAGTTAGATGGATTATAAATAGGTAGATTAGGGTTAATTCTAAAGTTAATGAAGAAAGGCTAGACGATAGCCAGAGAGGAATGCCTCCAATCTGCCGATATTTATAAGTTAATTTTACTTCTTTTTAATAAGATTATTACAACATGGTATTAGAGCCTATAAGGTTGGAAAATCAGCGTTTTCTTGCTTGAAAAGAATCAGTTTTATTACTGAAAAGAGGACAAATGACATCACCTTCTGTTGTATGACAACAAAGTGGCAGACGCACCACATCTGATGCAGTTAGTCCCTAACTATTAAGACTTGAAGGCTCCATCTCATTGTGTGATTTCAGCCTGGAAGTATTAGGCCTGATTGTTATTTTGTGACCCATTTATATCCTGCCTTGAGCCAACATCTTTGCTACATCACAACGACATAGTCAATAGCAGCAAGGCGTGAAGAGAAAAACTTAAAGGGCTGCAACTCTTAAAGAGGTGCAAGAGACTTTTCCATCCAAACGACAGGAAAGACAACAATTCATTTTTTTTAAATAGTCAGTCTAAGTTTCTGACTCTCATCTAATTCCATCCAAACGACAAATTGGTCGATTAGAGTTGAATACAGGCAGGTGATTTGCTGTTGAATACTAATCTGGTAGGCCGATTGGATATGAATACACTCTACTTCAAAGTTTCATTTTCCTTGTGTTGAAGATTAGACTTTGTTTTAAGAAAACTGATTGCTAGAGGTATTGTATTCAACATTGCATATATATGGCAAGTAAAGGAAAGGGGGTTCAAAACCCTTTTGTGATACCTGAACATACCTCAAATGAAAAAGTAGAGAATTTTTAGATTACAATAACGAAGTTAGATGGCAGAAATTACTTAGAGTGGTCTAGGTCTGTGGAGCTGGCTGTTATAGCTAGAGAGAGATGGGCTCACCTAATGGGTCAAATACCGAACCCAAATACTCATGATACACAATATCTTGCTTGGAGAAGAGAAGATGCATTAATATCATCTTGGTTACTTTAGTCTATTATTCCATCAATTGCAAAAACTTCTATGTTTCTTGAATCTGCCCATGAAATTTGGTGTGCAGTCTCTGAAGCTTATTCTAGAAAAAAAAATGGTAAAAGAGTACGAGATTTTGGAAAGGATCATAAAATGTAAACAAGAAACTCGTTCTATCAATGAGTACTATGCATATCTTCGAGGCCTTTGGGATAAACTTCTTTATTATATTAATATAAAGTGTTCTTCGTGTTACACTGAAAGAAATGTTGAGATTGAAAAGAAAAAAGTATTTGACTTATTGTGGGGTGTAAATTCAGAATTTGAGTCAATAAAACTCAATATATTGGGCAGAGATGAACTTCCTTCACTGGGGACAGTATACTCATTATTAATCAGAGAAGAATATCGTAGAAACCTTGAGAAGAACAACATTCCTGTTACAGACCAACATGCACTCAAAATAAGAGGAGAAAATTCACATTATTGTGGAAGAGGTGGACAACAAAGTCGTGGACGTGGTAGATTTCATTCTGATGAGAAGGAAAAACTTTGTATGTTCTCGTTGTGGAAAATCAAGGCATTCTAAAGAAAACTGTTGGGAATTACATGGCAAACCTGATTATTATAGAAACCGAAACTACTTTGCTCATGCTACTGAAAATCCAACTCCCACTACAGATGGAATCTAAGAGATTATTAAAAGGATAGAGGGCCTAGAAACAAAATTATCCGAACAATCTCAACCATCTTCTTCTCAGGCTATAGTAGCACAAGCGACTCATACTGTGAAAGGTAACAACTTCTCTCATTCTAATTCAAAAACTTGGATAATTAATTCAGGTGCTACAAATCACATGATAAGAGAATCATCATATTTTTCAGAATACAGACTTCTTCAAAAGCAGGAGCCTATTAAGTGAGCAGATGGTTCTTACTCTTATATGATTGGACAGGGAAGTGTACCAACATATTTTTCATACTTAAAATTAGTCTATCATGTTCCCAGTTTTTCTATAAATCTACTTTCAATCAGTTCATTAACTCATATTATGAATTGAGTGTAACCTTTAATCCTACTGGATGTGTGTTTTAGGATTTGAAAACGGGAAAAATCTTTGGTCATGGTAGACTAAAAAGGGGCTTATATACATTTTGAAAGACCACTTTCGGCATACAACCTCTTATAGTGCTTCAGCCGCAGCTGTTCAGGATGCAGAAATTCGTCTTTGACATTGTCTACTTCATTTACTTGTATCGAAACTTCAATATGTTCTATCTCATCTTACAGTCAAGTCCAATAAACCTCATTTTGAATGTGAAGTATGTCAACTTGAGAAACACCAAAGAGCCCTTTATCCTTTAAGTGACTCTAGGCGATCTCAACCTTTTGAGATCCTTCATTCTGATATATGGGGTCCCAATTCAGTTACTTCATTGTTTGGTCAGAGATATTTTGTCTCATTTATCGATGATTGTACGTGTCTTACAATTATTTATTTAATGAAATCAAAATCTGAAGTTTCTTCTATCTTTCCAATTAGGAAACAGTTACAAGAATATCTACACACACATGGTATTGTTCATCAGACTTCTTGTTCTTATACTCCTCAACAAAATGGTATTGTTGAAAGGAAAAATCGTTATATTCTGGAGGTAGCTAGAACTCTATTACTCCAAAATAATGTTTCTAAATTCTATTAGGGAGAAGCTATTCTTACTGCTATTTATGTAATCAATAGAATGCATAGTAGTGTACTCAAGGGTGAAAGTCCAATGAAATGTCTCGATAAGGAATTAAAACCTTTTTATATAGTTCCTTGTATCTTTGGTTGTACATGTTTTGTGCATATTCATCTACCTAGTTGTGATAAACTTGATCTTAGGTCTGCAAAGTCTATTTTTCTTGGCTATTCAAACTCTCAAAAGGGCTATAAATACTACGATTCTCTTGTTAAGAAACTATATGTATCCATGGATGTCACCTTCTCAGAATCTACTCCTTATTATTCTTCTAAGGGGGAGTCACCTACATCTCAACATAATTTTCCTTATGTCCTTCCACTAGTTCCTAGTGAGGTAGAGGATAATGCAGATGATTATAGAGAAAAGGCTAGTGAACCAAAAGAGATCTTGATGTACAAGAGAGAATTGAGGAAGATTATTTACTCTCAAGAAGAACCAGCTCAATATCCAATTACCAAAGATATTTCCCCTGACTCAGATCCTCAATTGCAAGTGAAAGAAGACCTGAAAATTCCTATTATGATTCGCAAAAGTAAATGTACTTGTGCAGGGTATTCTATCTCTAATTGTGTGTCATATACTAATACTTCTAAAGAGTATCAATATTTTGTTATGAATGTTGAGAAACACAAGATTCTTACGAAATTTGAAGAAGCAAACAAGTGTCCCTTATGGAAAATTCCTATAGAGGAGGAACCAAATGTCCTTGTAAAAAACAATACTTGAACCATCACAAAACTACCTTCTGACAAAAATATTATAGGATGTAAGTGGTTATTCACTATCAAATACAAGGCTGATGGAACCATCGAAAGATATAAAGCGAGATTAGTTGCTAAAGGTATAGTCAGTCGTATGGTATTGACTATACCGAAACATTTGTACCTTTAGCTAAACTTACTTTCATACGAATACTTCTTAGTATGATAGCTAACTTGAAATGGGATCTATGACAACTAGATGTAAAAAATGCTTTCTTACAAGGAGACTTGCATGAAGAAGTATACATGAAACTACCTTCAGGAATGAGTATCAAAACATCTGATAATAAAGTGTTCAAGCTAAATAAAGCTATTTATGGGCTGAAACAGTTACTAAGAGCTTGGTTTGAGAAATTCAGTAAAGTAGTATGCAATCTGGGATACCAAAGAAGTCTCAATAATCATATAATTATTTTGAAGAAAGGTACAAAATTATCTATTCTTGCTGTCTATGTTGATGACATCATTGTTACTGGAGATGATCTTGAAGAAATATCTAGGTTAAAAGGGAATCTTCATAGATTGTTTGACCTTAAAGATTTGGGCCGACTCCATTATTTCTTGGGCATAGAGGTGTTGTATTCTACTCATGGTATCTTTCTAACTCAGATAAAATATATCATGGATTTCCTTTAAGAAACAAACATGCTTGATTGTAAACCATGTGACATTCCTATAGAAGTAAACCAGAAATTGTTCATTGGTGACAGTGAAGAGTTCAGATACATTCACAAATATCAAACTTTGGTTGGCAAACTTATATAATTTACAATTACTCGTTCAGATATTACTTATGCAGTTGCCATTGTGAGCAGATATATGCATTCTCCTACCAAGAACCATATGGATGCAGTGTATAGAATTCTTCGATATCTCAAATCAACATCTGGCATGGATCTACTTTATTCCAAATCCTCCAATTTGCACATTGAACTTTATTATGATGTAGACTGGGTTGGATCTCATGATGACCATAAATCAACTATAGATTATGTTATATTACTTGGTGAGAATATTATATTGTGGAAACGTAAAAAAGCAGACAGTTGTCAGATCTACAGTTGAAGTAGAATATAGAGCGATAACTCAAGCCATGTGTGAGGAAAAATTGGTATCTTCATTAATAAGTGAACTTGAATTCACTACTATTCAACTTATACAACTATATTGTGATAGCAGGACAACAATTCAGATGACTTCCAATCCTGTATATCATAAAAGAACCAAACATATAGAAATTGACTGCTACTTCATCAGAGAGAAGATATCTAATCAAGAATTCAAGTTGGAGTATGTACAATCAGCAAAACAGAGGGCTGATTTTTTTTACTAAAGCTACTACCAACAGACAACTCAAGGACATTTTATCCAAGTTGGGTGTTCTCAATATTCACCCAACTTGAGGGGGAGTGTTAGAGATTGTTTGTCATGAGTCAATTAGATGTCGTTATGAGTCTTACTGTAGGTTATGTCTATTTAGTAGTAATTAAGAATGATTAGGGACAATTTAGAAATTCAAGTTAGATGGATTATAAATAGGTAGATTAGGGTTATAATTCTAAAGTTAAGGAAGAAAGGCTAGATGACAGCCAGAGAGGGACAACTTTTGTTGTTTGGGGCAGATTGGAGGAATGCCTCTAATTTGCCGATATATGTAAGTTCTTTTCAATAAGATTATTACAACAATTATACCCAGGACCACTAGATGAGCCAAATGAACTTATATGAGCACAATCTAAAAGATTGCACATGAACTTGTTTAATGAAAATATTAAATTTCAATTATGGAAATGAATGTCTAGATGCAATTTACTTCACTTCAATGAAGAGCTATTTCAAGTTTCCTTCTTGAAATGAAACTTTTGACTGTAAATAATTGTTGATAATCGGATGTTGAATCTGTTGAAGACTATTTACTTTTATTGTTAATTATCTAGTTTGGGTTGTCTGACTCCTATTGGATTAGGAGCCGTATGCCATCTCTTTTACTTACTAGGGGTATATTAGTCTTCTAAGTTATAAACCATTATATATGCTAACCCTAATTTTAATGAGTTTTTAAGTGAAATAAAGAGAGAGAGTGGATGGTTGCACATGTGGATGCGTGAGTCCTTGTTTCACTTTAGTGATGAAGATTTGTATGATTTGTGATGTGTTTATATTTTGGGTTGTTTACCAACATGGTATCAGAGTCTAATCTTTGCAATTAGGATAATCGTTTCATACAAGAAAAGACCGTATACATAATGAGGTTATTAGAAATAAATTAGGAGTGGCACCAATAGGGGATAAAATGAGAGAACATCGTTTAAGATGGTTTGGACATATAGAAAGAAGATCAAAAGAAGAACCTGTAAGAAGGTTAGAAAAACTAAATTTGGAAAGTATTAAAAGAGGTAGAGGACGACCACAAAAGTGTTGGAAAGAAACAATAAAGAATGATCTAGCTTATTGGGAGTTAACTGCTAACATGGCACACGATAGAGATCTGTGGAAACAAAGAATCCATGTAGCCGACCCCGTCTAGTATGGGAAAAGGCTTAGTTGTTGTTGTTGTTATCGTAGTTCCCAAAGAGAAAAGGTGTGTAGGGCAGCGTGAATCAGTTGTAGTATGTAAAAATTTGAATTAGGTCAGTTTTATCTTCATGAATAGTCGTTACGAAAAAAAATTCTGGAAAAAGGAAAGTGAAAATTTTTCCAGTCCTATAAGAAAGTGGTTTTCTTTATGTCTGACAAAGGTAAAATGGTAGACTGTGGAGAAAATGTTATTTCAGAGAAAAGAGAAGGATTTCAAATTACAAACATAAAATTAGATGACAAAAATTACCTATAATGGGCCAGATCGATTGAACTGGTTGTTATAACAAGGGGGCAATGTGATTATTTGATTGGAGACATTCCCACTCCCTACTTAATTGATCATTCCTGCTCTAAATGGCGTAGGGAAAATGTCCTAGTAAGTGCATAGCTCATCTAATCCATGATACCATCCATTGTAAGTACCTTTATGTTTCTAAAATCAACCAAAGACAGTTGGGCGGCTCTTCATGATGCTTACGCTCAGAGGGAGAATATTGCAAAAAAGTATGAGATTATAGAAAGAATCTGCAAATACAGAGAAGGGGAAAGATCACTGAGCGACTACTATGCAGAATTTCGTGGCTTATGGGAAGAATTACAGTACTACTCAAAGACCAAATGTCAAAGTTGCATAAAGGAACAAACGAGTGAGATTAAAGAACGAAAAGTGTTTGATCTTTTGTGGGGCATATCTTCTGAATACGAGAATAATATCTTAAGAAGAGAACTTCCTTCGTTGAGTACAATATACTCCTTTCTACTACGAGAAGATGATAAAAGACGTTTAGAGAAAGAAGGAAAAATAAGCCAAAAAACAACTTCATTTGTAGGCAAAAATGTTATAAATATCATATTATTAAAGAAAAACATGAGGAACTTATAAATATGAGCACCCGCTGCCGCCCAACCTTCCTCTTCTTTTCTCACTACACACTTAACCCTAATCCTCTTATTTATAAGTAGTATCTAACTTAAATGACTAATTTACCCCTAATCTTAATTAAGTACTACTAAATAGACAATAAGACCCATAACAACTACTATATGTGTTTAGTTAACAATATCTAACACTACCCCTTAAGTTAGGTGAAAGATATTGAGAACACCCAACTTGAATAAGGTATTGTTGAGTTGTCTGCTCACAATAGCTTTAGTTAGAAAATCAACCATTTGTTTTGTTGATTTAACATACTCTAATTTGAATTCTTGATTTGTTATCTTCTCTCTAATGAAGTGACAGTCTATCTCTATGTGTTTGGTTCTTTCATGATATATTGGATTGAAAACGATTTGAATTGCTGCACCATTATCACAATGTAATGGTATAGGCTGAATAGAAGTAAACCCAAGTTCACTGATCAATGAAAATACCTATTTTTCTTCACACATAGCTTTAGCTATCACTCTATATTCTGCTTCAGTTATAGATCTGGCAACAACTATTTGTTTTTTTACTCTTTCAAGATATAATATTACCACCAAGTAGTGTCATATAACCTATAGTTGATTTTCGGTCATCTTTAGATCCAACCCAGTTTGCATTAGGATAAAGTTCAATACTGAATTTGTAAGATTTTGAATAAAGACGACTCATGTCAAGTGTTGATTTGAGATATCGAAGAATTATATTTGGACGAGTAATTGTCAAGTATATAAGCTTGTCGACCAAAAATTGGTATTTGTGAATGTCCTTGAAATCTTCACTATCTCCAATGAACAATTTCTGATTTATCTCCATAGGAGTATCACTTTGTTTACAATCAAGCATGTTTGTTTCTTTGAGTAGATTCATAGTGTATTTTCTCAGAGTTAGGAAGATACCTTAGGTAAAATATAACACCTCTGTCTCCAAGAAATAGTGAAGTCGGCTAAAGTCTTTGAGATCAAATAATTTGTGGAGATTCCTTTTTAACCTTGATATTTCTTCAATGTCATCACCTGTAACAATGGTATCATCAACGTAAACTACAAGAATAGATAATTTTATACCTTTCTTGAAAAATACAATATGATCATTTAGACTTCTTTGATACCCCAAGTTGCACACTGCCTTACTGAATTATTTAACCCTAATTTTGTACCTTTCTCAAACCATGCTCTTAGTGACTGTTTCAGCCCATATATAGCTTTATTCAGTTTGCACACTGTATCATCAGATGCTTTAATATTCATTCCTTGAGGAAGTTCTATAAATACTTCTTCATTCAAGTCTCCTTGTAAGAAGACATTTTTCACATATGATGTCATAGATCTCATCCCAAGTTTGTTGCCATGCTAAAAAGTATTCTTATGGAAGTAAGTTTTGCTACGGGTGCGAATGTTTCATTGTAGTAAATTCCATATGATTGAGTATACCCTTTGACAACTGATCTTGCCTTATACCTTTCAATGGTGTCATCGGTCTTATATTTAATAGTGAAAACCCACTTGTATCCTACTATATTTCTGTCAGGAGGAAATTTTGTGATGGTCAAAGTATTATTTTTCACAAGAGCATTTAATTCCTCTTCTATTGCAACTTTCTATAAAGGACACTTGTTTGCTTCTTCAAATTTTGTAAGAATCTTGTGTTTTTCAACATTCATAACAAAAGTTTGATAATTCTCAGAGGTATTAGAATAAGAAACATAATTAGTGATAGGATACCATATACAAATACGTTTACCTTTGTGAATGACAAAAGGAATCTCTTTATCCACTGGGAATTGAGGATCTGAGTCAGGGGAAATATCTTTGGTAATTGTAGTTTGTATGGGTTCCTCTTGAGAGTAAATAATCTTCCTTAATCTTCTCTTGTACATCACGGTCTGCTTTGGTTCATTTGTCTTCTCTCTATAGTCATCTGCATTATCTTCTGCCTCATGAGGAACAAAGGAAAGCACATAAGGGGATATATTTTGAGAAGTAGTGACTTCCCCTGAGAAGAATAATAGAGAGTAGATTATGAGAAGGTGACATCCATGGATGCACATAGTCTCTTAAGAATAGGATCATAGCATTTATAACCTTTCTGAGAATTCGAATAGCCAAGAAAAATATACTTTACAGACCTAGGATCAAGTTTATCACGATCAGATAGATGAACATGAACAAAACAAGTACAACTAAAGATTCAAGGAATTATATGAAAAAGTTTTAATTCTTTATAAAGACATTTTATGGGCCTGTCACTCTTAAGTGCACTACTAGGCATCCTATTTATTAAATAGATAGCAGTAAGAACAACTTCTCCCCAATAAAATTTAGGTACATTGTGTTGTTGTAAGAGAGTTTTGGCTACTTCTAGAATATGACGATTTTTTTTCCAACTATGCCGTTTTGTTGAGGTGTATAAGAAAAAGAAGTCTGATAAAGAATATCATGTGTATGTAGGTATTCCTGTAAATATATATTCTCTCCCATTATCTGAACGAAAAATTTTCACGAAAGTATTGAATTGAATGATAATAAATTTATGTACAATTGGAAAGATAGCATAAACTTCTGATTTTGATTTCATTAAGTAAATAATTATAAGACGCATACAATCATCAATAAAGGAGACAAAATATTTTTGATGAAACAATGAAGTAACTGGACTGGAACCCTATATATCATAATGAAGGAGTTCAAAAGGTTGAGATCGCCTAGATTCACTTAAAAGATAAGGAGTTCTTTGTTGTTTTCCAAGTTGACACACTTCACGTTCAAATTGAGGCTTATTTGACTTGATTTAAGATGAGGTAAAACATATTGGAGCTTTGACACAAGCAAATGACCTAGACGACAATATCAAAGATGATTTTTTGCGTCTTGAATCGTTGCAACTGAAGTACTATAAGAAGTTGGATGTTGAGGGTGGTCCTCCAGGATGTGTAAGCCCCTATATAGGCTACCATAACCAAAAAATTTTCCTATCTTCAGATCCTGAAACATACAGCTAGTAGGATTAAATGTTACACTACAATTCACAGTAGAGGTCAATGAACTGACTGAAAGTATATTTATAGAAAAGTTGGGGTTATGATAGGCTCATTTTAAGTCTATAAAACATGTGGGTACACTTCCCAGTTCAATCATATAAGAATGTGAGCTATCAATTAACTTAATTGGCTCCCGTTTTTTAAGAAGACTATATTATGAAAAATATGATGACTCTCCTATCATGTGATCTGTAGCACCCAAATCAATAATTTAAGTTTTTGAATGAAAGAAAGAAAATTTGTTACCCTTCATAGTATGTGTTGCCTGTGCTACTGTAGCTTAAGAAGAAGAGGGTTGAGAATGTTCAGATAATTTTGTTTCTATGTCCTCTATCCTTTTGATAATTTCTTGAATGCCATTGGTACTGTGCGTTGGATTTTGAGCAGCATGGGCATAATAGTTTCGATTTCTAGAAAAATCAGGTATAACATGTAATTCCTAACAACTTTCTCTAGAATGTCTTATTTATCACAGTGAGAACACATAATTTTATCCTTCTTATAAGAATGGAACCACGTCCACATCCACAATTTTGTTGTCCACCTCTTCCACGATAATGTGAGTTTTCTCTCCTTGTTGTTCAGTAATAGAGGTGTTGTTCTTCTAAAGATTTTTGCGATCTTCTTTCCGAATTAATAATGAGTATATTGTGCTAAGTGAAAGAAGTTTTTATCTGCCCAAAATGTTAATTTTTATTGACTCAAATTCTGAATTTACAACCCACAATAAATCAAATACTTTCTTATTCTCAATTTCAGCATTTCTTTCGGTATAACAAGAAGAACACTTTATGTATAGAAAAGAAGTTCATCCTATAATCCTCGAAGATCTACATGGTACTCACTAATAGAACAAGTTTCTTTGTTACATTTTCTGATCTTTTCAAATATCTTGTACTCTTTTGCAACATTCTTTTTTCTGAAATAGGTTTCTGAGACTGCACATCAAATTTCATGAGCAGATTGAAGAAACATAAAGATTTTTGCAATGGATGAGATGATAGACTGAAGTAACCAAGATAATATCAATGCATCTTCTCTTCTCCAACCAGGGTATTGTGCATCATGTGTGTATGGGCTCGGTATTTGACCCATTAGGTAAGTTCATCTTTCTCTTGCTATAACAGCTAGTTCAACAGATGGCTTCTGCCATCTCACTTTGTTGTAATCTGAAAATTTTCTACTTTTTCGTGTGTGGGATGTTCAGATATCACGAAAGGGCTTTTAACCCCCTTTCCTTTCCTAGCCATTTATAAAAGATCGAATAAACTGACTTTTCACAATCTTTTTTTTTTGTTTTTCTGAACAAAGGTCCAATCTTCAACACTTCAATTTCAAACAAACCGAATGATGTTTAATGCTGGAAATATTCAGAATCCAGCAACTTGGAAAAAAACACCATAATCAGTAATGGTGCACAAAATTAGAAGAAACATGAGGGTCTTTAACATCACGTTTTTTAGAAGATACCACAACGTCACCAATCCGAGACTCGTCGACCCCTTAAGTGCCAGGTCATAATGCAACCAACTGCATCACTTAACCTCAAGAACGAAATCAAAACAAAGATATCAAATCTGGAATCCTAAAAAAGCAAGGGAATTTGGACGCGGTTATATTTTTGTTTCAAATGTAGAAGACAAAAAATCAGATTGGATGGCCCCACCCAGATGGTATGAACAATGTCAAGCTTTCTAACATAGATAATGGCATTAACCAAGAAATAATAAAGGATGATTTCCTTTCGACTGACGCAGTCTTGATGCGTGTAGGCCGACCCTTAGGAATCAAAGAGGATATACAAACTGCCACATACTAGAGTTCTTCAAAAATCTGTTACTCAGGACAGAACAAATTTTTTTCTTTGTAGATGTCTAGATTATCAATTGTCTCTTACTTTTCACAAAAAAACTGATTTTTTCTCAAACAAAAAACTGATTTAGGCTCTGATACCAGGTTATAAATATCATATTATTGAAGGAAAATATGAAGAACATACAAATATCGGTAGATTGGAAGCATTCCTCCAATCTGCACTAAAACAGAAAATCGTGGCCAGTTCCAGGCTACCGCCTAGCCTTCCTCTTCTTTTCTCACTACACACTTAACCCTAATCCTCCTATTTATAAGTACTATCTAACTTGAATAACTAATTTACCCCTAATCTTAATTAAGTACTACTAAATAGATATAAACTACAATAAGATCGATAACGACTACTATATATATGTTTAGTTAACAATATCTAACAAAAAATGTACTTAATTATTCAGGATCTCGTGACAGAGGAGGTTATGAAAGTCGTGGTAGAGGTCGGTTTCAATCTACTCCAGATGAAAATGATAAGTTGTGTTATTCATATTGTGGGAAAACTCGACATACAAAAGAAACTTGTTGGAAATTAGTGGGCAGACCCAACTATAATCAGAACAGACTGAATAAAGCATATTTTAGTGATCAAGTTGAAAGACAGAATCTGGAAACTGGACTGAGTTCATTGGCTAATATGAAGAAGGAAATCGAAGAACTTAAAGTGAGACTAGCTGAATCACAAACTACATCTACATCTTTTACTGTTGATTCCCAAGCTACCATGGCATATCCTTTTTCGTTCATGGCTTCTATTTATTCACTTGTTCCTAATTCAAGAATATGAATAGTTGACTTTGGCTTAATAGATCATATGGTTGGCCGTCGAGAATATTTCTATGACTATCAGTTGATTAAGAATGGTATTGGAATTAAGTTGGCCGATAGGTCTAATAGTCCTATTATGGGAAAAGGAAGCATAATCACTGCTTTTGGCACTCTTAAAAATGTTCTACATATTCTCAATATTTCAATCAATCTCTTATGAGTTTATGATCTGACACAAGACTTAGATTGTGTGGTAGCCTTTAATTCTATGTGTTGCACTTTTCAGGAACTTAGGACAGGGAGGATCTTTGGTTAGGGTTGCTTGAGGAGAGGATTTTATTTTTATGAGGAAACGACTAGGATAACTATGCAGTCTACTCTAACTACAAAAGGGGAGAAGGAAAGTAACATCATAATGCATCGTTTCCTTTGAATGAAACTAAAGCTTCAAAACCATTTGAAATTGTCTATTTTGATGTTTGGGGCCCATGTTCTATTACTTCATTGCATGGTCATAAATACTTTATTTTTTTTATCGATGACTGCACTAGATTTATTATGATTTACCTTATGAAGACAAAAGATGAGGTGAAGAATATTCTGCTTATATACTACAAATTTATTCATACCCAATTTCACGTGCCAATTCAAGTCATTCGTAGTGATAATGGAGGGGTGTATATGTCTCAATCACTACATTCTTTTTTCTAAAGTCAAGGAATTCTACACCAAACATCTTGTTCTTATTCCCCACAACAAAATTATTGGCATCTACTTTATTTTTTTTATCGATGACTGCGCTAGATTTATTATGATTTACCTTATGAAGACAAAAGATGAAGTGAAGAATATTCTTCCTATATACTACAAATTTATTCATACCCAATTTTAGGTGCCAATTCAAGTCATTCGTAGTGATAATAGAGGGGAGTATATGTCTCAATCACTACATTCATTTTTTCAAAGTCAATGAATTCTATACTGAACATCTTGTTCTTATTTCCCACAACAAAATGGAGTCTCTGAAAGAAAAAATAGACATATTTTAGAAGTTGCTAGAACATTTTTTATTAGGTACAATGTTCCTAAATTTTATTGGGGGAAAGCTGTCCTAACCGCAGTATTTCTTATAAATCGCATGCCCACTCGGGTCCTTAATGGTGATTCTTCTTTCCATGCTTTATGTCATAAAAAAAAGGTAATTTCAAGTAGTTGTTAAAGTATTCGGATGTACCTGTTTTGTGCATATTCACAACAATTCTAGAGATAAATTAGATGTTGGAGCTATTATGTGTATTTTCTTCGGTTACTCTTCTACTTAAAAAAGGTACAAATGTTATGATCTTGATGTTACGATGGATCTTATTTTCCATTAAGACTCGTTTTATGGTGTTAATGAAATTCAATCATCAGATCAGCCTGCTTCGATTGTACTACCAATTCCACCATTGGAATGGACAACTGATAACGCACTTGCTAATGTGTAATGATTAACAAAAACTAGTGGAATGTTCAACCGTGCTGGCGTATGGAACTAATTAAGATGAGATGACTAAGAGGGTTGGCACAACAAACAAACAAACAACAACTAAGCCTTTTCCCATACTAGACAGGGCCGGCTACATGGATTCTTTGTTTCCACAGATCCCTATCATGTGCCATGTTAGCAGTTAACTCCCAATAAGCTAGATCATTCTTTATTGTTTCTTACACTTTTGTGGTCGTCCTCTACCTCTTTTAATACTTTCCAAATTTAGTTTTTCTAATCTTCTTACAGGTTCTTCTTTTGATCTTCTTTCTATATGTCCAAACCATCTTAAACAATGTTCTCTCATTTTATCCTCTATTGGTGCCACTCCTAATTTGTTTCTAATAACCTCATTATGTATACAGTCTTTTCTTGTATGACCACTCATCCATCTCAACATCTTCATTTCTGTCACAGTACATGTTGATGATTAACTGCCCAACACTCAGAACCATAAAACATGACAGGCCTAATTGCTGCTCTATAATATTTACCTTTTAACTTTAATGGTATCTTCTTATCACAAAGAATACCTGATGCTCCTCTCCATTTTAACCAACCAGCATTAATTCTATGTGTAACATCTCCATCAATTCTTCCGTCACTCTGAAAAATTGACCCTAGGTATTTAAAACTTTCCTTTTGGGGAATGCAATGTGTGCCAATTTTAATTTTCATGTCCTCTGAAGTAACCAAATGATCAAACTTACATTCCATATATTCTGTCTTTGTTCTACTAAGTTGGAGGCCTTTGCTTTCTAATGTTTCTCTCCATAGTTCCAATTTTCTATTAACTTTTTCCTTAGACTCCTCCACTAATACAATGTCATCTGCAAATAACATACACCAAGGTACTTCATCTTGAATATGTTTTGTTAACTCATCCATCACCATTATAAATAAGTATGGACTTAAAGTTGATCCTTGATGTAACCCAATATTAACTTCAAAGAAGTCTGCCATTCCTAAAAGCGCATAAAAATTATGGAAAATTATGGTTTGGGTATGACGCCTGGTTCCTCTCATCAATTTCCTTGCCCTTACTATAATATGCCAAGTACATGACACCCTCCAATCAACAACAACAACAACAACTAAGCCTTTTCCCATACTAGACGGGGTTGGCTACATGGATTCTTTGTTTCCACATATCCCTATCGTGTGCCATGTTAGCACTTAACTCCCAATAAGCTAGATCATTCTTTATTGTTTCTTTCCAATACTTTTGTGGTCGTTCTCTACCTCTTTTAATACTTTCCAAATTTAGTTTTTCTAACCTTCTTAAAGGTTCTTCTTTTGATCTTCTTTCTATATGTCCAAACCATCTTAAACGATGTTCTCATTTTATCCTCTATTGGTGTCACTCCTAATTTGTTTCTAATTATCTCATTATGTATACGGTCTTTTCTTGTATGACCACTCATCCATCTCAACATCTTCATTTCTGTCACAGACATCTTTTGTACATGTTGATGATTAATTGCCCAACACTCAGAACCATAAAACATGACATGCCTAATTGCTGCTCTATAATATTTACCTTTTAACTTTAATGGTATCTTCTTATAACAAAGAATACCTCATTCTCCTCTCCATTTTAACCAACCAGCATTAATTCTATGTGTAACATCACCATCAATTCTTCCATCACTCTGAAAAATTGACCCTAGGTATTTAAAACTTTCCTTTTGGGGAATGCAATGTGTGTCAATTTTAATTTTCATGTCCTCTGAAGTAACCAAATGATCAAACTTACATTCCATATATTCTGTCTTTGTTCTACTAAGTTGGAGGCCTTTGCTTTCTAATGTTTCTCTCCATAGTTCCAATTTTCTATTAACTTTTTCCTTAGACTCCTCCACTAATACAATGTCATCTGCATTTGTTCGCGTCTTATAATTGTCTACTTAATAAAATAAAAAGTTGTCTGCTATTTTTCCTATTGTTCATAAATTCATTCACTCAATTTAATACTTCTGTGAAAGTTCTTTGTTCTGACAATGGGGGTAATATATCAATGAATAGTTGTTGGACTACTTACATTCACATGGTATACTTCATCAAACATCTTGTTCATATACATCCCAACAAAATGGCATAGCTAAAAAAAAAATTAGCATATTCTTCAGGTAGCCAGAACTCTTTTTCATTAACATAATGTACTAAAATCTTATTGGAGAGAAGTTGTACTTACTACTGTTTATCTCATAAATAGGATGCCTACTAGTGTTCTCAAGGGTGATAGTCATGTAAAATGTCTTGATAAGAACTCTAAACTCTTTCATATCACTCCTCGTATCTTTGGTTGTATATGTTTTGTTCATGTTCATCTACCTGGTCGTGATAAACTTGACCTTCGAGCTGTAAAATATATCTTTCTTGGCTATTTACAGTCTCAAAAAGGCTATAAATGATATGATCCAATTCATAGGAAACTGTATGTATCTATGAATGTCCTATGGATGTCACAATTTTCTGAATTCACTCCTTATTATTCTTCTTAGGGGGAGTTCTCCTGTGCTTCTCATAATTCCCAACAAAACTGAAGTTCTCGCAGGTAAAAATGAAGAGGAGCAAGATGAACCTGAACAAAGATCACAGTGTATAAGAGGAGACCAAGAAAAGTTATTTGCCATCAAGAGGAGATCACACCGACTCCAACAACCAAAGATTATTCTCTTGATTCAGATCCTCAATTAGCAATGGAAGAAGACTTGAAAATTCCAGTTGTCATTCGCAAAGGTAAACGATCTTGTGCATGGTACCCAATTTCTAATTATGTTTCCTTTGTTAATACCTTAAAATATTATCAAGCTTTTGTTGTAAATGTTGATAAAATAAGATCCCCTCAAGCTTTGAAGAAGCCAACATGTGTCCTTTATGGAGAGATGCAATAGAAGCAAAATTGAATGCACTTATTAAGAATAATATTTATTGTGGGCTGCAAGTGAGTTTTCACTATTAAATACAAGGCAGATGACACTATTGAAAGATATAAGGCGAGACTTGTTGCTAAGGGGTACAGTCAATCATATGGGATTGACTACAATGAAACCTTTGCTCTTGTAGCAAAGCTTACTTTCATAAGAATTCTTAGTATGGCAACAAATTTTAGATGGAATCTATGACAATTGACTATAACGAAACCTTTGCTCCTATAGCAAAGCTTACTTTCATAAGAATACTTCTTAGTATGGTAGCAAATTTTGGATGAAATCTATCACAACTAGATGTGAAAAATGCTTTTCTACAGGGAGATCTAAATGAAGAAGTATTTGTGGAACTTCCTCCAGGGATGAATATTAAAGCAAAGGAGAGTACAGTATACAGACTGAATAAAGCTATCTACGGACTGAAACAGTTACCAAGAGCCTGGTTTGAAAAATTCAGTAATGCAATATGCAGTTTGGGATATCAAAGAAGCATAAATGATCATACTTTATTTTTTCAAGAAAGGTACGAAGTTGTCAGTCCTTATCAAAGAGCCTGGTTTGCTAAGTGTTGACGAAGAGTGAAACCTAACCAATGGGAAACATTTCCAGCAAAGTTGTCCCAACTGACGTAATCGGCAAGAATGATGAAAAGTTTACCAATCATCTTCCTTCGTCCAAGGGTTCAAAATGTGATGCCGGAGAAAGTGATAGCATTTTAAGGAAAAAACTAAAAGATCAAGCAGGCTCTTCTTTCAATGGTGAAAGTACGTTGAAAGTTGGAACTCTGTATGTGGAGGAGCCTGATCAAAGTAAAAACCCGACAAAGAAAAGGAAATCAAAAGAGGGGCAGGAAGGTCAGGAGCTTCCAGGGGGTCTTGTTAATAAAGGGCATAAGACAATTGGAAGGGACCAAGTACAAGAGTTAAGGCATGATATTGAGCCTGAGGGGACGGAGTCAAACACTAATAGTAGAGATGCAATCACTGAAAATAAAGGAAACTTCGTGCCTCCTGTGCACAATAACATCTGTGACTTCCCATCTGTCAGGTGGAATGAGAAGGAACATCAGCTTGAAGAGTTAAATGGAGTCATAGCTTCTAAGAGAATGCCAGGAGTCAATTCCTTGAAGGACATTGGGAATTCACAACATTCAACTGCAGCTACTTCAAGCTCCTTGAAGGTTTCTGGGTCTTGTAAGTCTAAAACCAACCTTCCGGAGGTGAAGGGCTCTCCTGAATCTGTTTCATCTTCCCCTCTACGTATACCTAGTGTAGATAAAGCTACTCCAGAGAAGATGTCTGGAAAGGTTGATGTGTCAAATCCAGGTGTTTTGAATAGAGGTAGTCCACAGAAATGTCAAGATGGTGAAAGGAATGGTCGAAAGAGTTCATCTTCCACTGTGAATATAATGCAAATTGGTGAAAAAACTGCTCGATCTGTTCTGGATGTGAAGAGAGATCTGGAAAAGTTCAAGCATTGGATGGTTTTGAAAACGTCTGTTGATGCATGGGACGGCTACTTTTCTGATGATGATGAGAATAACCAAACTGTGGATGCCCTTGATAACTTCGAACATCAAAATAATTGGTTAAGTGGACTGAAACAAAACAGCTATGAGTTAGAAAGGAAAAATTATGATGCTCAGGATGGTTCTCTTCAAACAAAGCCAGGAAATGGGTCCTCTTCAAGGTCAAGAGAGAACCACTGTGGCACTAAATCAGATTTTGGAAAGGATGAAACTAAGGTGTCTGATTTCTTTAGTAATCATAAGGATATGCACAAAGCTGATACAGTGCTTAAAAATCCCAAGGAAAGTCAACACAAGAAGGTAGATCTGGTTTTAGGGAAAACTCTCAGCCGCTGCCTGGTGAAGCTCTCTGGAATCAACCTCTCTCAGATAGAACAGATTCCACAGACTTGGCTTCAATCAGGGGAAGATCACAACCCTGCCCTTCATTTCTGGCAAAACTGGAATTACAAAGGGTAACCGTTGCATCTCATAAAGGTAGCAAGTCAGATGTACGTTTGGTAGATGCATCTAGTGGTGATGCATCAAAGATGCCCAAACAACACAAGGGACTGGATACCTCAAAGGTTACGAGTAATGCTAGTGTGAAACATCCTGCGGTTGATGACATTGTAAGCAAGAAACTAGATGTCAGAAGCCCTGTTAGGAAAGAAAATGCTCACACTGCTTTGAAAGAAGCTAAGGATATGAAAAATTCTGCTGCTGACAGACTAAAGGTTTGCAACTCTTTCAAATTTTCAACTTTGTGCTCTGGCTGTTATTCTAGCATAATGGCTAATTGGTCGAATGTTGTCTTGTAGAATGGTGGTCATGAGCTTGAAAGTATTGGCCTGTACATCCATGCAGCTCTGAAGTTTCTCCATGGCGCTTCACTCTTAGGACCCAATAATACCGAAGGTGCAAAGCAAGTGGATAGTCTTTCAATCCATGTATATAGTGATACTGCAAAGCTCTGTGAGTAAGTTAATCTAGTCACATGATGCTATGTCCATTTGTCTCATTGATATACTCCAGTGTAATGGATGAAATGCTAAATAAGGGGAATGCAAAGTTTGCTTCTAAGTATTTGTAAATGGGTCTTATTGTTTACAGTGTACTCTTTCTATACTGCAAGACTGCTAATAACTAGAGTAGATACTTCGTGTCTTAAATCTTGTAGGATCTAGTACCTTACTGTAGTGTGTCCTTACTTTAGGGATGGAACTGCACGTAATGGATCTGGACTTATTAGAACAAATGAGCATTTTATTCATTTAGCGTTCAATTTTATAAAACTTGGGCAATACTAGCATAAGATGACAGCTGACCCTCCACATCCAAATTTGATGTTTTTAGAGTACCATACAGAAAGACAGCTTGAACTTTGCCTCAGAAGAAAAAAGGGACTCTGAACTGATAAAATGTATCCACTTTAATTTGTATGCTCCTGCTGTGGTATGTCTTCGTCACTTTAAGCATACACTGTTGTGCCTCACATATAGTGTTGCAAAGAAACGAAATCTCTCTCTCTCTCCCTCTCTGAAAGGAAAAAGAGAAAAGGATTGGAAAATTATTGTGCATTTCACCTGTTCTCACGTTTCCTTTTTGTTCCCTTTCCTTTCTTTACCTCTTAATCTTGCAGAAAAGGAATCAAGCAATGCAAAGTTGACTATCTTGTCTTATTGATATTCTTTTCAAGACACTAGTAACGGTTCATTTTTGAAATTAGCAAAATTAACCAGAAATCAATAGTTTTTATGGTGACTGTTAAAATGTAATAGAGTTGGGCCAATAGGGCACATAAGTTTAAGTTTGTAATTAGGTTCCAACAACACAAGTCACCGGGACCAGACTACCCAGACCAGACCATCCGAACCAGGGCCAATAGGACCCGGCCAGCAAAGCCCAACCAGTAGTCGTTGGGCCAGCCTTTCACAACCATCAAGCATCCAACGGCTAGTTTTCTAGTCGTTGGATGCTTGCTAATGGCAAATTCTTGTGTATATAAATACATCATTATAACATTGTGATAAATCGAGCTTGGTGTGGCTGATTGTATATATATTTCAATAAAATGAATTCAAGGATTTAACCTAATTTCTAACATGGTATTAGAGCCTAAACGACAATAACGATGGCGGTAGGGCCGTGACGAGGCAGTTGAATGTAGACGACGATGATGGACGCCCATGCCGAGGATGCCATCAACTAGTTTGGCCAAGGGCGATGGAGGTGCCGTGAGCTTGTCAGTTGGTTGTGATGGTAGGTCACTTGGTGGTGATATGAAGCAGTAGGGAAAGGCGACAAGCTTTCTTTTCAAAGGTCACTGAAAAGAAGAACCATCTTGCAGTCAAGGACGAGGGCAAGGTAGTAGCAGTTGAGAGGCTCGGGTCTTAAGCCAAACCTCGTAGAAGAGAGGTCCAAGAAGATGTCGACTCTACTTCGGCCACCAACAAGGTCGAGTGCTTCGATCCTTTCCTCTTTAAGAAGAGTCACGACTTAAGATCAACCTTGCAGACGGATTGAGACATCGTGATTCTATGCCGATGCTCAATCCTTGACCCATCATACCTGCTCCACGTTACCGTGATCAAGCAAGAGCGTCAACAAATCTTGCTTTGGTACACATAATTAACCAAATTCTGTGGGATTTGTTGCCCACTCGACCATGAAGACAATGAAGAATCGACAACTTGAACACCATTCTCCACCGGACGAAGAATTGACAAGCAGGGAGAGAGAAGAGAAGAGAGGATGGAGAATGGCGAGGCCAAGGCGGTTCCGGCAGGTAGAGGCAAGGGATCTCCACTAGACAGAAGTTTTTATGGCGAGACGGGACGGTGGCGGTTTAGGCCAATGGCGAGTTGGTGGGTAAGATGTGAGATGCTTGTGAAGGAAGTAATGGTGATGGAAGAGGGCTCTTGCGCTTTCTTGCTAAAATCCGACATCGAGAACTGGCAATTTGGTGGACGAAAGGGGTCATTTCCATCGGATAACGACTATTCTGAGTCGGCGTTAGGGCGGTAGTCGTTGGCTTCGAGCAAGTATGATGGCGGTGCTATTTGGTCAGATGGAGATGATGAGAGTGAGCGACTCTGATGAAGAGGATCAGTGGCTAGTCAACAATGGCGGAGGTCAAAAAGGGAGAGAGAGAGAAAGAGAGGGAGAGAGAAAGATGGAAACCGTTCAGCAGGGAGTGAGAGAGATAGAGACGAGTTTATATGAGATTCTTGTTAGACCAGATCTAGACCCGAAGCTATTTCTGGATCCGATTTGATCTTTCTTGGCATTCAGATTCGAGTCCATCCGTGTGTGCTCTTTCCAACTTGTTTATTTTTTTAATATTTGTTCGATCAATTGTTTGATGTCTCATTTACAAAAAAATTTGTTTGTTGTTTGTTGGACAATAAGTTGTATCTCTTTGTATGATTAAGATTTTCGTATTGTGGTTGTATGACACTTTTGTTGGCCTTTTGTTAGAGACCTTTGTGATTAAGGTGATTCATGTTATTGGCTACTGGTTGGAGTTCAGTCAATGTTTGGAGATGCACTTATTGATATTTGATAATTTATGATCTTTATAACTTTGGAGTTGCATTTTCATGTTATTAAGATCTCTGTGTTGTAGCTATATGTTACGTTTGTTGACCTTTTGTTAAAGACCTTTATGATTAATGTGCTTCATGTTGTTTGTTATTGGTTGGAGATGAGTCAATGTTGAAAATGTACTCATTGTTATCTTAATAACCTTATGCTTGATACAAGTATTTGAAAATAATGCATAAAAGAGTTTTGCCTTGAGTATTGACTATTTGTTTGCTAGATTTGACTATTTGTTTGCTAGATTTTGAGCATTTTATGCGAATGATAAAAATTGCATTCAAAGAATTCTTATTTTTTGAGACATATTTTATGTTGAGAAAATTCTTTTAAGTTGATTATGAATCTTTAAAACCTTTTTTGATCATCTTAGTGAATTATCTTATTCTTGGAATCATAAAATCACGTTTGAGATTGTGAGTTATTTAAGGGCCTTGACATTTGATTGATTTGGATGGTTTGAGCTTAGCCTTAAAAAGCTTGTTTGGTATACCAAGGTCTTTTTGTAATATCAGAGTTTGCGATGATTCATGAAATTATTTGTTATTTTTGACAATTCTACTTAGATGATCAATGTTTTTTAGTAAAGAACTTCTTTGAAAACATAGGTTTTCGTGTTTGGAGTTATGTGATCTTAATAATTATATTGGGATTAATTCTATAAGTTTTTGGTATAGGTATGTCATAAGGAAGGTCATAAGTTAAAGCTTTGGAAAAGACTTTTGTAGCTAAACATTCTCATCAGTGCGGATTCACACATTAAGGATTGAAACAAACTTTTAGTATGCACACAGTAAGTTTGAGTTGGGGTGTTAAAATGTAATAGAGTTGGGCCAATAGGGCCTATAAGTTTATGTTTGTAATCAGGTCCCAAGAGACCTAGGACATCAGGACCACGACCAGGTTAGCAGGACCCAACCAGTAGCCATTGGGCCAACCTTTCACAACCAACAAGCATCCAACGACTACTTTTCTAGCCGTTGGATGTTGGCTAATGGGAAATTCCTGTGTATATAAATACATTATTGTAACATTGTAATAAACCAAGCCTAGTGTGAGTAATTGTATATAGATTTGATCATTTAATAAAATGAATTCAGGGATTTTACCTGATTTCTAACATGACATGCACCATGGTTATTTATTTAGGATGGTGAAAATGATGAGAGAGTTGAAGAATGGAAGCTTTTGAGATTCTTTCTTATGGAGTCTGGGGTGGCGGGTTGTTTTAATGTGTAAAAAGTATAAGGATAGTCCACATTAGAAAAAGAAAAGGATAGAGAATGTAAATGCAAGCACAATCAAAAGCATCCTAAATTTAGATTTGTCTTCCAAGATTTGTTTCTTTGCATGGTTTAAGAATGTGAACAATACATAAAGTGAACCCTAAAATGGTCTAGAAACTAGGTAAGATTTTATATATGAAGTACAAGTTATGATGAGGTTTGTGCTGATGAAAGATGCAAGACTTGCTAAAGTTGCACTTTTGTGATATTCATATCTTGCCATTTCATTCTTATCTCATTTATTTTGGATGAATAGGTTTTGCGCTCATGCATATGAGAAACACAAGGATATGGCTGCTGCAGCACTAGCATATAAATGCATGGAAGTGTCTTATTTGAGGGTTATGTACTTAAAACACTTGTATGCCCACAGGATTCGTCACGAGTTGCTGGCATCATTCCCTAATGTTCCTGGTATGGAGTAGTTCGTCTGTCTTATGCAGGTGATGCTCAGTTGCAGTGGGTAGCCGGAGAGTTTTTTTTTTCAAGTGGAACTTGTGACAAGACTTGAATTAAATTGACTTTGAACGGTTGGAGGTAGATGACTATCTTTAACAACTGACTTGATAAAATCAGTTACATTCCTTCAGAAGGAACAATTCATACAATTATGATGACCCTCGGGATGACTGAAAGTATTGCTCGTGTATTAGGTATTCTGGAAACAGGAAGATATTTTCAGTAGACGTTTTATTTACTTTGTTACTGGGATGCTAGTATCCAAGTTATAGCGTCACTGTTTTCTCTTCTTTGGCAAGTCACCTGCAATAGAATATTTTTCATCTGATCAATGATCTGGAGATTTTAGGAAATGATGGCATGAACTATTTGAGCAGTGGAGCATTAGATTTCTTAAAGTGTTATGTTGGGCAGTTTTATTGCGGCTTGCATCTTAATGGGATTCACTGGTTAATGTTTGTGGTATTGTCATGGCACCTATGAGCAAACCGAGGAATCATGGTGTAGTACTTTTATGGAATGTGCAGGGATTATTGTTTGTTGATGGCTATTTACTTTTGACTTTGGTTTTTCTGATTCTGTATTTTTTTCCCCTTAAGATTATGTTCACGTAAAGACATTTGTTTTTTTCTTTTTTGGGTATGTGAACTGGTGTTTCTATTCAGGCGAGTCCCCTTCGTCGTCTGCTTCTCATGTTGACAATTTGAATAACCCTGGGACATCTGAGAAGGCTTTTATCCAGTAAGCGGAGCTACTTCTCCTCAAAGGGCAAGCAGCCTTGCTATAAGTGTTCGCAGTCGCTGTAACTTTGACTGGTTACTCAACCTTGTAAGTTGCTTCCATTAGTCTCTGTGTACTTTCTTCCAAGATGGACATGAAAAGCGCTGTTAACCTGGAAGCTAGCGGCTTGCTTAGTGTAAAATGCTTACTGAGATTGCAATACCTCTTGTCCTGTCAAGAGAAATTGGATGCATGTAGTTTGTTCCTGCTTCAATTTCCAATTTTTGTCTTGATTCCTCGGAGTAAATAATTTTGAAACATCATTCAGGGGATATGGTTATCTTTACAGATTTGTGCAACTAAATTTTCCTATATTACTATTGTCATAAGAGGTAGTTACAAGAATCAACCTAGATTTTGTGTGCTATTGAATTTGATTTAATACCACCAGGGTTCAGGGTACTCTGTTCAATATCCAACCTAAGATGGTCTGATAACTGCCGATTAACACATTGAAGTGTTACTTTTGATATCTGATATAGTTCTAGAAAATCCAATAGCTAGAACTTTAGAACTTCAATGCAACGCCTATCATCCTCTTCCATGTTGTGATTGTAGACGCGCGAAAATCCCCGCCTCTCGCCTTTTCAGGGCTCGGAGCGGATCCTCTCGTGTGTCTAAGGCCTATGTATGCAAACAGGGCGTGCCAGCTAGCTTACCTAAGCTAGCGAAGATA
This sequence comes from Brasenia schreberi, assembly GCA_036023115.1. Classification (NCBI taxonomy): domain Eukaryota; kingdom Viridiplantae; phylum Streptophyta; class Magnoliopsida; order Nymphaeales; family Cabombaceae; genus Brasenia; species Brasenia schreberi. The sequence goes on along the minus strand of JAYKKT010000089.1, from coordinate 22,784,476 downwards.
TTTTTAACACTGACTTCTAAACATGGCGATTGTGAGCAAGTAAGCTCTTGTCGTCGCAGACCTTCTTGCACCGATGCGCAAGGGTCACTCTGTACGCTTTGCAAAAATCGAGTTTTGGAGAGAAAGTCTACGAAGCGGTTCGAGGTGTCTATTTCGGGTCTTTAAAATGCGATTGCATGTTTTAGATCACGTGGATTTGCACGTGCCTAAGTCTTTTCTTTTATCCCTTTTCGGGCCACCTAGTTTGTGTGTTATGAACACTCCACTACATGGGCGAATTCGAGCGGGGCTTGCTTTGATGCAAATATGCGTCCTACCTCGTGGTATGGCGTAGATGCAATGCAAACTCACTCTACTCCAAAGGGAAAACCCGAAATGTAAAGACAATACTGAAGGGAAATAACCGAAGGGAAATAACCGAAGGGAGATATGTATATAGAGTATGTATATGAGCCCTTACTCGGGTCTTGCAAATAAGAGCGAAGGCTCAATGTGGGTGCGTGCTTGAATTGAAAGACTTACACACACGACATGAAATTAAACCCAAATATAAATTGCAGTATGGCCTTGACTAAGGTCTTGGGAGTAAGAGCGAAGGCTCAATGTGTGTGAGTGCTTGAATTGAAGTACTACACACACGACATAAATGAAACCCAAATATAACTGCAATAAGGCCTTTACTAAGGTCTTGGGAGTAAGAGCGAAGGCTCAATGTGTGTGAGAGTGCTTGAATTGAAAGACTTACACACACGACATGAAATGAAACCCAAATAGTATAGGTCGGCCCTTACTTGGGTCTTTCAAATAAGAGCGAAAGCTCAATGTGTGTGAGTGCTTGAATTGAAAGACAACGCACCCAACTTAAGCAAAAACCCTTCGAGAATGAAAGTATATATATATATATATATATATATATATATTTATGTATTAGGGGCTGATTAGGCCCGTGCGTGTTCAAAATCGTGCACAACTAAGAGAGTGCACGTGTGTGGGTGTGCCAAGCCACGTTATTACAAGCGGGGGGAGACTATGCTCCGTTATTACAACCCCGTATCAAATTGAATTTCAAGCAAGTATACAACTAAAGACCGAGTTAGGCACTTACTAGTAGCTGGTCCGTAGAGGCTTGCTTGAGCGTGGGCTTGGCCTTCGCCTTGGGCTGCAAACGGGAGCTCCGCGAGGGTGAACGACAAGGGGTGCTGGCCGGCTGCAAATGGGGCACGGGATAGGCGCCTTGATGGTGGCCGGCTGCAAGCAAGGGTGTCGCCTTGGTGTGGGGGATTAAAGGGGGTGGGCCAAGTGAGTATGTAGGGTCACTAAGAGAGTATAGAGTGTTAGGGAGTATGGACCTAAGGGGAGCTTAAGGGAAGGTCGAATGGGAGTCTAATAGGGTGGCCGGTTGTAGTTAGGGGAATGTGGTGGTGGCGGGCTGCTAGGATGACTAAGGCTGGAGTATGGGAAGGTAGCTAGTTAGGTGATGGGGCTAGGTGGTAGCGGGGATAGTGGGTGTAAGGGAGTGTTATGGGCAGGTCTTATGAAGTCTAATAGGGTGGCCGGGTGTAGTTAGGTTGGTTAGGTAGTGGCGGGTAGTTAGGATATACTAGGTTCGGCTGAGTGAGAAGGGTGGCAGCAAAGGGGAATGGCTGGTGGTAGGATGTTATGGTAGGGGACTAGGTGGCTGAGAGTGGAGAGGGAGTGAAGAAGGTGAGATGAAGGATGGGGTACTAACCGGGCTTGAAGAGAGGCGATGGATGGAAGAGAGCAGCCGGGTGTGGTGGAGCGACTGGTTCGGCCGAGGGCAGGGGTGGTGGCAGGTGGTGGTGTACATGGCGGTGCAGGTGGTGGTGCAGATGGAGCAGGTGGAGCAGGTTCGGCTGGGCTGGGAAGTGGGGTCCCGGCTGGGCTTGGGGAAGGCGACTAGATAGGATGACCCGGCTGGGATGGGTGAGGCGGTTACATCATGGAACCCGCCCCCAAGGGGGGGGTTTATATAGGGATGGGTAGGTCGGTTAGGGCTGGGTTTGGGGTAGTGGTTAGGTGGTTTAGGTAGGGTGGTATGATGATAAGGTGGGCTAGAAAGGGTAGGGCCAGATATTTTAAATACTAGTGGTTTGGGTAGATTGTGGGCTTGGGGTGGTTTAGGGGTTTAGGGCTTGGTTAGGTGGTTGGGTTTTAGGGTGAGGTTTAGTGAGCTAGGTTAGGTGATTAGGCTAGGTTTAGGCTAGGTTTAGGGAAATTAACCTAGGTTTAGGGAAGGATTAGGGAAGTGGGTTAGGTGATTAGGTTGGGATTAGGCCGGGATTAGGGAAGTGGGTTAGGTGATTAGGCTCAGATTAGGGGTGGATTAGGGTGGTAGGCTAGGATTAGGTATTTTGGGTTAGGTTTAGGTGAAGGAGCTCCCTTTGCATGGCCCATAGACCTTAACCAACTCATGTTGGTGCAGCCCTGGGTTAGGTTTTGGCTAATTATAAGCTTAAACCCACTCAATTAGGCTTACCCACATGATTAACCCCAAACTTGACACACAAGTCAAGCTTAATTACAACCACACTTGATCTTATCCATCCCCACTCTCTCTCATGCCCATAATCCCACGTGAATTTCAAGTGGGCCCCACCTCCATTTATGAGAAGGTGATGTGGGCCATGGATATGGATATTAGATTGGATTTTTGAATCCAAATCCAAATCCAAGTCCATACATGGGTTTGGATTGGGATCTGGATATATATGGTCCAGATCCAATCCAAACTGAACTCTGACTCCTTCGAGCTAGGTTCGAAACGGACGATTTGTGCAGGGTCTGACAGCATCAGTACTCCGTCTGCGTTGGGTCTTCGCCAACATGGTCATCCGCTTCCGTTTCTGCCTTCCGGAGATGACTTCAAATGACATTTTGATAAGAACAGGGTCTTGGACGTTCGAGATCTTGGGGGTATGGATGTGATACGAGAGTTGCTGTGCCGGGCTTGACATGTGCTCCGGTTCCGGGCTCTCTTTGACTTCGCTGGTCCTGTCTTGATTAGGCCAAGCTGCTTTTGAGTTTCAAAAACGTGTTTTAAAAGGTTTTCAAAAGCTATATTATATATTTTTGAAATACAAAGTTTAAAACATATGTACAGGGTTGTCTGGAAGGCTCTTGGGTTTCGAGACTCAAAATGGCCCTTTGGGGCTGCTTGTACAAAACCAGGTTGTTTTGAAGAAATTTGTGGGATTTCGGGGTGTTTACAGATGCCCCTCTTTGGCCTTGTCCAAATCGATTTGGATAAGGGCAAAGATGACAAACACCCCTTTTAAAGTCTCCCTAGATCTATCCACGAAGAATATGGGATCGTCCCAATTTTAGCAAAATCTCAATTTACAAACTCTGGTAGGAGGAGATATCACGCCAAAGGGTTCTACTACGGAATCTGGTCCTAAATGGGATCATGTTCATGCAAGTACCATGCGTGGAATGCAAATGACATGGGTGTGGTGCCAAAAGTGGCGACCTCCCAAGGACCAGATGTGGTCGAACTCTAGAGACTTACAAGGCCTATTGCTCCAAGTGAGCAAATCCTATGCTGTTCGATGTTCGGTTTTCAAAACTTATTTACAAAAGCTATTTACAAAAGGGACAACTGTCTTGAGCCTCGATCCTAAGGATCTCGAGCTCTTCGTGCTTGCCCTTGTTTGAGTCTTAACACTCGCTTATCTAGCGGAGGTTTTATAAGAAAATAAGGCATATTTCAAACTCCTACGCCTTACTCGAAACGTCGAATTCTCAAACAAGATGAAATTCAAGTAAGTAAATCCTATTTTTACTTTAGGATTCCTCGAAATGAACCATGCTTTAGCTTGGGATGGGAAAGAGATACCACGGTCCCTTCTGAAGCGTCCCGTGGTTTGAGGCACAGAAGGCGGAAAACTGCTCCTTTTGAGTTTTTTGGCCTCTTTTTCCTTTTTTTCATCGAGGGTCTCCCTTTGGGAGTATTTTTTTCTTTAATCCCTCTCTTTTTTTATAAGAGAATCGATTTTTCTTTTAAATTCTGGTTTCTTTCTTTTGGAAAGAGACTCTGAATGGGAAATTCCCTTTATTTGGGCCTTTGTTTTCCTTTTGGAAGGAGAAGAGAAGAGGGGAGGACTTATCCCAAGCCTATACTCGATCCATTCCAGATCAACCTATTTAGAAATAGCACGTACTACTTGCAAGTATCTTGCTATGTTGAACTAGGCCTTTCTTTGTAAGAAGGAGGATTTTGAAATGTAACCACTATTTTGAAGACTCCGCTCTTTCACAAGTGCGAATTCTCTCACTCAGGGTCACACGAGTTTGCCTTTGCACCTTATTCACATGTCTCAGGGCAGCTATCCCCAAAATTTTCGAAAACTGGAATTTAGTCCAGATCCTACACATGATACTTCTTTAAGTATTGAATATTGATAGGATCTGCTAAATTCCTACCTTCTACATCAATCAACCAATACGAATTGTTCGTAGTGGTTGCTCGTACAACATAGGGTCCATCCCAGTTGGGGCGCCACTTGCCTAGGGGGTGTGGGCCACGATGGTGGATGGTTTTTAAGACCAGATCTCCCACTTCAAAGTGGCGAGGTCTCATGTGTTTGCTATAATGTCGGGCTATCCTTTGCCGGTATGCACGAGCATGATCCATGGCAAGGAGTCGCCTCTCATCTAGCAAATCTAGTTCGGGAAACCTAGCATGCTGAAGTGTCTCTAGGGGGAGGTCGAGTGCTATGGATGTATGGAATGAATGCAGTTGAGTATGGATGGGAAGAATGGCGTTTGTGCCATAGACCAACTCGAATGGTGTGGCATTCGTGGGAGTCCGGATGGAAGTCCTATAAGCCCATAAGGCTTCATCCAGCTTCTCGTGCCACGTCCTACCCTTCTCTAAGGTTTTCTCAATAATACTAATGAGAGTCTTGTTTGTGGCTTCGGCTTGGCCGTTGCCTTGAGGGTAGTAGGGCGAGGAGAAGTGGTGAGTTATGCCATACGTGTTGCACAACTTAACCATCCGCTCGTTCTTGAATGGGGTACCATTATTATACACTAGGTCTCGTGGAACCCCAAATCGAGCCAAGATATTCCTCCGGATGAAAGCCACCACATGTTGCCCCATTACATTGGTTAGGGAAATGGCTTCCACCCACTTGGAGAAATACTCCGTGGCTGCTAAAATAAGTCGATGCCCATTCGAGGCCTTTGGAAATATTGGGCCTACAATGTCAAACGCCCACATGGTAAATGGCCAGGGGCTGACCACGGAATGCAATGCAGATGAAGGGATATGAATGGCGTGCCCATGCACTTGACATGGATGACACTTCCTAACATGATCGTGACAATCCTTTTTCAGAGTGGACCAAAAATAGCCCCCTCTAAGTATTTTCATCGCCATCATGTTGGCATTAACATGACCTCCACATTCTCCATCGTGGAACTCATGCATCACTATCCTAGCCTCCTCTAGGTCGATACACCTAAGCAGAATGCCGGTAAAACTTTTTTTGTATAAGACCCCACCTAGAATGGTGTATCGGGTCGAAATCTTACGAATGAATGCCTTATCTTTGGATGTGGCATCCTCGGTAAATCTCCCATTTTCTAAAAATTGTTTTATGTCATAGAACCAGGGTTTTTCAATGGACTTTGGGTTGTTTTGACAAATATCTAAGTCGTGTGTGGATGGGTGGGGCGCATGCCATATTTCCAAAGATCTGGTCCCTGAAATGAGATCGACCTTCAGGGCTGAACCCAAGGAGGAGAGGGCATCGGCGATGCCATTGTCCTCTCTTCCTACGTGTGTGAGTTTACACGACTGGAAGGATTGGACCAATCGAGTGACCAACCCGTGATATGGAAGTAGTTTCTCATTACGTACTTGCCAAATTTTTAAAACCTGGTTTATGACAAGGAGCGAATCTCCAAAGACCTCGATGCATGATGCCCCTAGAGTTTTCGAAATCCTTAAGCCTTGTATGAGTGCTTCATACTCAGCTACGTTGTTGGAACATTCGAAATCTAAGCGGACTGCTATGGGAATCTCGCCCTTTTTAGGGGAGATTTGGATGACTCCAGCACCAGCCCCTCGTTGGTTTCGTGCCCCATCGAAGTGCATCTTCCACACTTGGTTTTCGAAAGAATTTGCCAAAATGTGGTTTTGAAAATGGTTTTGCAATATGCCTTCATCAGGCATTTCGACAAGAGTGGGATATGCGTCCTCTAAGGGGAATTCAGCCACGTAATCTGCTAGGGCTTGCTCCTTAATGGAGATCTGGTGATGGTATTTTAGATCATACTCCATTAGAAGGAGTTGCCATTTGCCCAATCTACCCGTGAGAATGGGTTTTTCGAACAAGTGCTTGATTGGATCAAGCTTGGACACTATCCAGATCTCATGATCTAGGAAATAGTGTCTGAATTTCTGGCAGGCCCAGACTAGGGCCAAGCACGTCTTCTCCATGGCTTGATAATTTCATTCATAAGCCAAGAGAGTTTTCGAAATATAGTAGATGGCATACTCCTTATGGGTGTCATCCTCGTATTGAGCCAACAGGGCTCCTAAAGCATTTGAATGCACGGAGATGTATAATAAAAGCGGTTTTCCTTGTTTTGGAGGATTCAAAACGGGGGGATTAACCAAGTATGCCTTCAGTCTCTCGAAGGACTTTTGGCATTCGTCATCCCATAAGAATTTCATGCCCTTCCTCAACAGTTTGTTGAAGGGTTCGCATCTAGTTGCCAGATTCGATATGAATCGGCGAACGGATTGTAAGCGACCCTGGAGGCTACGGATTTGGGTGAGATTGGAGGGCGGAGCCATGTCTATGATGGCTCGACACTTAGAGGGGTCGACTTCTATTCCCCTTTGGCTCACCATAAAGCCTAGAAGCTTCCCTGATTCTACCCCGAACACACATTTTTGAGGGTTTAGCTTTACTTTGTAAAGCCTAAGCCTTTCGAAAATCTTTTGTAAACATTCGATATGGGTGCATCGGGTTTTGGATTTTGCCAAGAGATCATCTACATACACTTCTACAAGCTCATGAATTTGATCATGGAAGATCGTGGTCATGGCTCGTTGGTATGTTGCGCCAGTATTTTTCAAACCAAAGGGCATGATTGTATAGCAGTACCTGCCCCATGGGGTTGTGAAGGCGGTCTTATCCTGATCTCGTGGACTTAGTTTGATTTGATTATAGCCTGAATAGCCGTCCATGAATGAAAACATTTCATGATTTGCAGTACTATCGACTATCAAATCTATGTTTGGTAAAGGATAATTATCCTTTGGAGTGGCTTTATTCAGGTTTCTGAAATCGATGCATATTCGAATTTTTCCATTGGTTTTTCGAACCACAACGATATTTGACAACCAATCAGAATACGCAATGGGTTTTATAAATCCGGCTTTTAGCAGATCTTCTAAACCCTCTTTGACTTGCGTGTGTACATTCGGGTGTATTTTCCTAAGCTTCTGCTTTATGGGTTTTACACCTGCATCTAAGGAAAGACGATGCTCGACAATGCTGGGATCTATGCCCGGCATGTCTTCATACGTCCATGTAAACACATCTAAATAGGTTCGTAGAAATGCAATGAATGCTAACTTTTCCGTTTCATGCAAGCATGCGCCTATTTTGATGGTTTTGGGATTGGAATCATCCCCTAGGTTCACCTCTATGAAATCTCCTCCTATTGATTGGGAAGGTCTTTCAAAATCGAGAATTCTATAAAATTCTGGGAGCTCAGAAGTGGGATCTTCCTCAGGGGGATCCACTTCTGGGCTTTGATCATTCTCGTGGGCTATAGACCCGAGGGAACTTGATGTGTGGTTTTCAAAATGACCTGGTTTTGTACTTGGATTTTCAAGTGATTTCGAAATTTTTGGTCTGGCTATGCAGACGACGTTTCTTTCGAAATCCTTTTCTTTTGCCAAAGTCCTACCAGGAGCAGCTATGTACAAAATCTTTTTGGTATTTTCCAAATTTTTGATTTTTTTGGGTTTTTGTAAAACAAGAACCTTGGGAACTATACAAAGCACTCTTTTTTCGAGTTTTTGTTTTTTCATTGTTTTTGGTTTTTCTTGTTTTTCGATTTTTTTTGATTTTAAGCTTTTCAAATGTTTTTGGTATTTTTAGAAAAGGGATCTTCCGTCATACCTACAAAGGGAAAACACTACGGGTTAGACTCGGAATAGGAGATCTAAATCGTAGGTCTCTTCTAAGGCAGGCTCCGGGGCACCCTTGACCCAGGTGGTCACAGGGGGTGGCAACGGCGGTATTCGGGGAGTATAGCCGATCCCATATCGGCTTGGGTTGGCCCTAGGAAGGATGGACTCTAGGAGACCCTGGTTCTGCGCCCCTAGACTCTTGTAGGGCGTGTAGCCCATGTTCAACAACATGTTCCACGACTTTTTGTTTTTTGAAAAAGTTGGATAGAAGTCGTGGTCCTGGAACATGCTATCGTCCATATTAGGCTCGTATGACCTCTTGTCCAGGGGCTTTGGAAATAGGGAACGCTTGGGTTTTCCTAGGAGGATTAAAGTCGGGAGGGGGCCTGCTTTGGGCGGCCCCTTCACACATACAACCTTCCTAGGGTTGTTCAACACGAGCCGAGGTGGCTCAACCATAATTTGCCCCAGGTTAGCCTCATGGGCCTGGGAGCTTGATAAACCAGGGGAGTTTATGATCCCCTGAAGCTGTAGGTGACTCTCACCTAGGATCACTACGACCTGGTCCCTAAAAGGGATCTTGACACACTTGTGGAAGGTGGATGGCACAACGCACAAATTGTGTATCCAGGGTCCCAGCAACAGGTTATAATGGGGGTGGATGTCCAAGACATGGAACACCCCCGTGTGTTCGATCCCTCCCGTTTCCATTGGGAGTTCGATGGATCCTAAAGGTCTAGACGCATTCCCATCGTATCCAGTGATAACGATGGGGCTTGGGTTCACTGAAGTCAAGGTGACTCCGATTTTGTACGCCACATGAAGTGGAAGGATGTTGAGCCCTCCTCCACCATCGACTTGGCACCTATCCAGAGAGTGGTTGTTTAGAACCACCTCGATATGCAGGGCCTGGTTATGGGTTTCGTAGGGTCTATCTACATCATCTTTCGAGAAAGTGATGGGCGATTTTGCTCCTAATAAAGCCACTTGGGCAGACAAGGATTCCAGACTTATGTTCGAATCAACCTTGGCCCTTTCTAGAATTTTCTCTAATACAAGTCTATGCCTAGGCGAGGTTTTTATAAGCTCTAGGATAGACATGTGAATAGGAATCTTTGAAAGGTGGTTTTCGAAGTCATAAGGATTTAGGATGACTTTGTCCTTATCTGCTTTTGGCAGAACACTAGGGATACATGCTTTTGAGGGACCAGGCACACTGACCACCTTTTGAGCACCTTGAAGGTGCGGGGGTTGATAGATCCTCCCGGATCTAGTGACTTCCCCCACGACCAGCCTAGAGTTCGCGCTAAACTTGGCTCTAAGGATGAGCTGAGGAGAACCTTGGATTCTCAAAACTGGTTTTACCGGGGATTCCACCTTTGGTGGTCCCCGAATGACGACTTGGGCGGGCCTCTTGTATAGTACAAGGATGGGCGCATAAGTAGGTCGATCAGGTTCTGGCTTTCGTGCTAGTTCCTTGGAAATGGTGAGGGTACATACCTCCTTTCCTTTCCCACTGCTACTGGCGTGTTTGGGAAAGGGTTCTTTGAAGATAGCTTGAGGTGGCTCAGGTTTCGCAGTGACCTGGAGCCGGCCTTCTGCTATCAAGTTCTCAATTTTATTTAAGAGAGAGAAGCAGCGTTTGGTATCATGGCCTTTGAGCCGATGATAGTTACAAAATCGGTTTAAATACCCCCCTTTGGAAGTGACTCTTTCGGGGATTTCAGGGAGTTCTATCATGCCCTGGGCAAGGAGGAGGTCTAGGACCTCCGACACAGGTTGCCCCAGCGGAGTATACTCTCGTTTTTCAACCGGTTTTTGAAAATTGCGTTTCCTCTTATTTTCTAATTTTTCAAAATTTTTGGAAGTGCCTGCAATGCCTGGATCCACCCGGACATTGGCAATTTTATGGGGCTTTGCCCCTTTGTCCGTCGTGGGCAGCCCATATGCGATGGGCTTTTCCAAACGGGTTTTTGGAACGACACTTCCTTTCCATAAGTGATCGTATGTTCCTTTTCGCAAGTTGGTTTCGAAAAGGGAGGCCTTTTTGATCAACTTATGGAAAGTTGAAATCTCATGGAGCGAGAGAAGGGTTTTTAACTTGCTTTTAAAATTATCCAGGATGAGCATTACTGCGCATCCTTCGGATATGGGCTCTCGCACTTGGCCCAAAAGCGACCTCCATCTTATAATGAAGGCATGTACGTCTTCGTTCATGCCTTGCTTTGTATCCCTTAAGGTATTCAGAGTCGGCGTGACTTCTACGTTGAGTGCAAATCTTTGCATGAAGCAGTTCGCTAACTCTTTAAAAGTAGCGAACTGGCTTAAGTCGTAGGAAGCCAGCCATTTGGCAGTTGTGCCTTTAAGGGATAAAGGGAACCAATACACCCATTTCATCGAGTCCTTTTTCTTCTTATGGGCTCGACGCAAGAAAAGCTGCAAGTGAGACCTAGGGTCTCCCATGCCATCATACCGATGGAAGTTCGGTATTTCATCGTCGCTGTCTGTTTCGTAATCCATAGGAAGGATATCAGACAGGGCGTAGCTCTTTTTCTCTTTATTCTGCCCTTTGAGCAACTGTTGTAGGGCTTTACGGTCCTTTTGTGTGAAGGACTCGTGGTATTGGTTGCCTTCCATTACGGAGGCCTCTTTGTGCTTGCGAGGTTTTTCAAACTTCTTTTTAGGCCTTTGTTCACCGTTTGATGAACATGAATCGCCTACTTCAGCCTCTTGGCTGAGAGCATCGATTTTGGCCTCAAACTCCCTTAAGTCCTCGATTTCATCTAGTTTTATTTTGTTTTTGAAAATCCTCCTAGAGTGAGAACTTGATGCGCATGAGCCTTGGCTCGACACTTCACTTGGATTGGATTTTGACATGCTTTTCAAGCTTTTTCAAAATGTCTTAAGTACAAGCAAAGAAAACAAGTTAAAATGACACCTTTTACAAAAATTTTCGCAAGACTTCTACTTAAAAACTCGATTTTTGAAAGGCTCACGTCCCACCGGGCGTGCCAATCTCTGTAGACGCGCGAAAATCCCCGCCTCTCGCCTTTTCAGGACTCGGAGCAGATCCTCTAGTGTGTCTAAGGCCTATGTATGCAAACAGGGCATGCCAGCTAGCTTACCTAAGCTAGCGAAGATATTTTTAACACTGACTTCTAAACGTAGCGACTGTGAGCAAGTAAGCTCTTGTCGTCGCAGACCTTCTTGCACCGATGCGCAAGGGTCAGTCTGTACGCTTTGCAAAAATCGAGTTTTGGAGAGAAAGTCTACGAAGCGGTTCGAGGTGTCTATTTCGGGTCTTTAAAATGCGATTGCATGTTTTAGATCACGTGGATTTGCACGTGCCTAAGTCTTTTCTTTTATCCCTTTTCGGGCCACCTAGTTTGTGTGTTATGAACACTCCACTACATGGGCGAATTCGAGCGGGGCTTGCTTTGATGCAAATATGCGTCCTACCTCGTGGTATGGCGTAGATGCAATGCAAACTCACGCTACTCCAAAGGGAAAACCCGAAATGTAAAGACAATACTGAAGGGAAATAACCGAAGGGAGATATGTATATAGAGTATGTATATGAGCCCTTACTCGGGTCTTGCAAATAAGAGCGAAGGCTCAATGTGGGTGCGTGCTTGAATTGAAAGACTTACACACACGACATGAAATTAAACCCAAATATAAATTGCAGTATGGCCTTGACTAAGGTCTTGGGAGTAAGAGCGAAGGCTCAATGTGTGTGAGTGCTTGAATTGAAGTACTACACACACGACATAAATGAAACCCAAATATAACTGCAATAAGGCCTTTACTAAGGTCTTGGGAGTAAGAGCGAAGGCTCAATGTGTGTGAGAGTGCTTGAATTGAAAGACTTACACACACGACATGAAATGAAACCCAAATAGTATAGGTCGGCCCTTACTTGGGTCTTTCAAATAAGAGCGAAAGCTCAATGTGTGTGAGAGTGCTTGAATTGAAAGACTTACTCACACGACATGAAATGAAACCCAAATAGTATAGGTCGGCCCTTACTTGGGTCTTTCAAATAAGAGCGAAAGCTCAATGTGTGTGAGTGCTTGAATTGAAAGACAACGCACCCAACTTAAGCAAAAACCCTTCGAGAATGAAAGTATATATATATATTTATGTATTAGGGGCTGATTAGGCCCGTGCGTGTTCAAAATCGTGCACAACTAAGAGAGTGCACGTGTGTGGGTGTGCCAAGCCACGTTATTATAAGCGGGGGGATACTATGCTCCGTTATTACAACCCCGTATCAAATTGAATCTCAAGCAAGTATACAACTAAAGACCGAGTTAGGCACTTACTAGTAGCTGATCCGTAGAGGCCTTGCTTGAGCGTGGGCTTGGCCTTCGCCTTGGGCTGCAAACGGGAGCTCCGCGAGGGTGAACGACAAGGGGTGCTGGCCGGCCCCAAATGGGGCGCGGGATAGGTGCCTTGATGGTGGCCGGCTGCAAGCAAGGGTGTCGCCTTGGTGTGGGGGATTAAAGGGGGTGGGCCAAGTGAGTATGTAGGGTCACTAAGAGAGTATAGAGTGTTAGGAAGTATGGACCTAAGGGGAGCTTAAGGGAAGGTCGAATGGGAGTCTAATAGGGTGGTCGGTTGTAGTTAGGGGAATGTGGTGGTGGCGGGCTGCTAGGATGACTAAGGCTGGAGTATGGGAAGGTAGCTAGTTAGGTGATGGGGCTAGGTGGTAGCGGGGATAGTGGGTGTAAGGGAGTGTTATGGGCAGGTCTTATGAAGTCTAATAGGGTGGCCGGGTGTAGTTAGGTTGGTTAGGTAGTGGCGGGTAGTTAGGATATACTAGGTTCGGCTGAGTGAGAAGGGTGGCAGCAAAGGGGAATGGCTGGTGGTAGGATGTTATGGTAGGGGGCTAGGTGGCTGAGAGTGGAGAGGGAGTGAAGAAGGTGAGATGAAGGATGGGGTACTAACCGGGCTTGAAGAGAGGCGGTGGATGGAAGAGAGTAGCCGGGTGTGGTGGAGCGACTGGTTCGGCCGAGGGCAGGGGTGGTGGCAGGTGGTGGTGTAGATGGCGGTGCAAGTGGTGGTGCAGATGGAGCAGGTTCGGCTGGGCTGGGAAGTGGGGTCCCGGCTGAGCTTGGGGAAGGCGACTGGATAGGATGACCCGGCTGGGATGGGTGAGGCGGTTACATCATGGAACCCGCCCTCAAGGGGGGGGTTTATATAGGGATGGGTAGGTCGGTTAGGGCTGGGTTTGGGGTAGTGGTTAGGTGGTTTAGGTAGGGTGGTATGATGATAAGGTGGGCTGGAAAGGGTAGGGCCAGATATTTTAAATACTAGTGGTTTGTGTAGATTGTGGGCTAGGGGTGGTTTAGGGGTTTAGGGCTTGGTTAGGTGGTTGGGTTTTAGGGTGAGGTTTAGTGAACTAGGTTAGGTGATTAGGCTAGGTTTAGGGAAATTAACCTAGGTTTAGGGAAGGATTAGGGAAGTGGGTTAGGTGATTAGGTTGGGATTAGGCCGGGATTAGGGAAGTGGGTTAGGTGATTAGGCTCAGATTAGGGGTGGATTAGGGTGGTAGGCTAGGATTAGGTATTTTGGGTTAGGTTTAGGTGAAGGAGCTCCCTTTGCATGGCCCATAGACCTTAACCACCTCATGTTGGTGCAACCCTGGGTTAGGTTTTGGCTAATTACAGGCTTAAACCCACTCAATTAGGCTAACCACACTTGATCTTATCCATCCCCACTCTCTCTCATACCCATAATCCCACGTGAATTTCAAGTGGGCCCCACCTCCATTTATGAGAAAGTGATGTGGGCCATGGATATGGATATTGGATTAGATTTTTGAATCCAAATCCAAATCCAAGTCCATACATGGGTTTGGATTGGAATCTGGATATATATGGTCCAGATCCAATCCAAACTGAACTCTGACTCCTTCGAGCTGGGTTCAAAACGGACGATTTGTGCGGGGTCTGACACCATCAGTACTCCGTCTGCGTTGGGTCTTCGCCAACATGGTGGTCCTCCTCCGTTTCTGCCTTTCGGAGATGACTTCAAATGACATTTTGATAAGAACAGGGTCTTGGACGTTCGAGATCTTGGGGGTATGGATGTGATATGAGAGTTGGTGTGTCGGGCTTGACATGTGCTCCGGTTCCGGGCTCTCTTTGACTTCGCTGGTCCTGTCTTGATTAGGCCAAGCTGCTTTGGGGTTTCAAAAACATGTTTTAAAAGGTTTTCAAAAGTTATATTATATATTTTTGAAATACAAAGTTTAAAACATATGTACAGGGTTGTCTGGAAGGCTCCTGGGTTTCGAGACTCAAAATGGCCCTTTGGGGCTGCTTGTACAAAACCAGGTTGTTTTGAAGAAATTCGTGGGATTTCGGGGTGTTTACAGTGATGTATCCATGTTTTGTAGGCAAACGATGTACACTTAGCAATGGATGCTATGAGGAGGTCACAAAATGCCTTGACAGTTGCTACTGGAAGCAGCACTGAGTATGACCCTGAAGCACTTTAATCTGTGAAGAAAGTAGTTGATTTGAGCTCCCATGATGTTAAGTTGTTGCAGCGTCTAGTTTGTTTGGCAATGGGGAAAATTGGTAGCTAAATTTACAGCACTATGGTACTTCAATTTGACAATAAGTTATCAGTATGATTTGTTACTAAGAACTCAAAAGTGCAAATTACTGAGCACGTCAAATTTTTACTTTGCTACTGGATTGCTTATCTGGCCTAACTCTGCGGCAGTCAAATGGTTAAACAAGCTTAGATTTTTGGGTACATAGCTTGTTGCAAACTTCTAAAATGTGATGCCTCCCAAGTGCTTCAAAGTGTTCTCATTTCAGAAACTTATGGTGCCAGCCTGCTAAACGACTTGGAGTTTCCCTGGTTCTATACTTGTATGAAAAAATTGTGGTGAATTTGGCATGATGGTGAAGTTTGAGAGCAGATTTAGTCAGAAGGCAACTGTGAAGGAAAAACAATAGACTATAAGCTTTTGGAAGATAATACAATCTTGCGTTCTGTATCTCATAAGTTTCTAAGAGCAAATGTGAGAACAAAAAGTGGAGTTCAGAAAAATCAGGACGAGATTCACTCCTTGCACTAGCATCAGATTTGGCATGCGCTGCTTAAGGTTTTCCCTGGGCATTGAACTGAGGTCGGTTAATGTTGATGCATCCTAGAGTTCTATGCTTTTCACCGAGTAAGATGTCACTGCTTTGGCTTTTTATTCGTGAAGTTGATTTTTCTGGTGTTGCTATTAGGTTGTCTCTCATGCTTTCATTTCATTGGTCTGGCTTTTGCTGCATTGATTAGCAAAAAATAGGAGTTTCACAAGATCGATGGGTGCATGGAAACCAAAACAAGTGTCTTGATATTCTTCAATTCCTAAAGGCAAAAGGTGTAAGATTGTTTTGCTACCTTTCATATTATGTTTCTGTTAACGATAGAAAGTTGATCATCTTTTCCTTTTTCGCTTCTTAAGTTTCAGGAACATACTTTGTTTAATTATGTAAATTGTTGGTTCATTTGAATGTGCGTGCTGTTGAATGGTACTCATCATATCAAATGAAATACGAGAATCCTAGCAGGTAAGCCTTGTTACACTGTTTTAAGACATCAAACAGATAATGTTGTTACTTATGAAGTTGGCATGCAGTGCTTTCATTGATATTTCATTCTAACAGTTGATCACATAACTAAAATCATAGAATTCCTTTCTCTGGACTACCTTGTTTTCTATGCACATGCTTTCTGGATTTTTTATTTCGTTGTTAAGAGTTGGTCATAAATACAGTGAAAGGCATCCAGGTTTAGCTAGGTCATCGGAACAAGCTTTCTGAGATTTTTGTCTGGGTGGAATCTCAGTGAGGGACGTTGACTAATTCCATATAGAGCATAATAGCACATAAAAGCATCAATAGCCACTGCCAAGTTTTCAAGGCGGGTGTTACATCCTTTTCAACACCCCTAAGCCATCCAAGGAGAACTCTTCCAAGTATTCAGAGTTTATGCGCTTGAGCATGATTTAAGAAGAAAAAGTCGTTTTAGCACCGTGCAGTAGATATGCCATCATTATGGAGGTTTTCACAGTTCACCCGTCTTCCCTTGTCAAGCATACAAGATTGGTTACTTTTTATGTGATACTGCAATGCATAATGGTTTTGCATTGCAAGATATCCCTGTAGTTTACACTGATGCGTTTAACCTGTTGCAGTGCACCATCTCTATTGACCATAAGTTTGGGTTTGGATATGTTCATTTGTCATTTAAAATCTGCAGGCGTTATCTACATCAGTTCATACATAGAAAATAATGGAAACAAATTATTTGTGCTTTTCTTTCCTGATAAGAGTGCTGTGGTTGGGTAGACCCCACCAGATGCACACCAGGGTAGCAGAGTTTGTCATTATAACGTGCATTTGGGGTCATTAGATCAAGATGTTATATAGGCCAAAACATAATCAAGTGCACTAAACCTTTATAGTAGAAACGATTTATGTTCAAGTTACAAAAATCTGCACCTTGCATTGAGTGTATTGAAATCTTCTTTGCAGTCAATATTACTGTGGTATCAATAAAGTTACTACTGTTATATGTGCCCCCATCTACCGACATTTTGACAGAAGAATACGTGATATCTTTCAGGTAGAGAACAGGCTCTTTAGCTGATTATATGAGATGGCCAATTGCCGCAGTTCCTTTTCTTTTTCATTTTATGTATTTTTAATGACTACATGATGGGAATGGATCAAGAGTCTAACCTTCCTAGCTAACGAATCATAAGATGCATGTATAAAATTTTCCTCAATAAAGTTCTTTTTTGATTTTTTTTGGTGGTTGCTCTTAACTCGGTGTTTATATGCGCTCTGACTTATCCATAAGCTTTGAAGAATCTATATTTGGGGGACCGTGCAAGATAGATGTCCGCCTGGAAATATGTGAGGACTGCAAAGGAAAGGGGACAAAATCTCGTAGTGGCATAGTTTCTTGTAAAGATTGTGGAGGTAAGGGAGGCACAGTGAAAACTCAAAGGACACCGTTTGGGATGGTTTCTGATGTACACTTTTGTAATATGTGCTTTCTCTTTCTCCATTTATTTGTACCTTGTGCAGTTTCTATGATGGAAAGGTACGTGAGGATAGGATATCCTGTATCTATCTTAAAATTTAATGGAAATGATATGAGTTTCAAGTTAGGATCTAGAATCCTTGTGCAATAAGCGGAATCCCTATTCCTGGCCATGTCATTACAGTGAGTCTGCCAAATCTTAAAGTTGCTCTGGCATATAAAATCATTTAAAATTTTTGCAAAGACCAATTGTTATAGATATATAGACAACTCTTGTTCTTATTGCTTGGCCAGTCCCAAGCCCGGATAAAGGAGGAGGGTTGTGTTAGGCTTCTGACAGCCAATGTAAAACTTTGTTGGACTTCTCTACCATGGATTGTACAAATTATGATAGGGTTATGTGGAAACAAAGAATCCATGTAGCCGACCCCAGTTAGTATGGGAAAAGGCTTAGTTGTTGTTTGTAGTTGTTGGTTGCTCTTAACTCGGTTTCTGTATCCTTTCAGTTTCTTTTGTTGTTTTATTTACTCTGGGACAAGATTGAGTTTATCTGTTGAAAACAGCAGCAATTTGCGGTTGGAAAATGTGGTAATTAGACCATCTGCAATGGAAGAAGCCAAATCTTGTACTTGCAGCTTTGTCCCCCTCATCCTTCAAATGTAAATAATGGAAAATTCAGGCTAAAACTGGGTGACCCAAGAGAGTCCTTCAATTGTGACTGCCCTATAATGTGTAATTCATTTCGCACTGGACAGTCTATCTCGAAATGATGACTGCCTCTAAAAGCTGAAGATCCAAATTTGCTGGTTTATCATAGAGATTGCTTTTCCAGCCTGCCTATTGCAAACTTGTAAATTCTTTTCGTCTTCTGTATTTCACTTGCTTTTTCTTTCTGGGCTTATGCAAGAGGACCGGTTTTGCTTTGCCTCCTCGCCTCTCTTATTTGTCCATGTTGAAAATATAGAGACCCCTTATCATTTGGGTAGATCGGGACCTCGATGTAGTGTGACTAGCCTTTTTAATTCTTGCTTGCTGATGAAAAAGGAAGTGAACCTGATCGCTGTTATTTGTTTATTTAAGATTAATGCGACATTCAGTGCAGAAAGCCCGAAATTCGCCGTTTATAGACTTGTTGAGTGTTAGCAATGGCTGGTGCTCGTAGACGTGTCGAACAAGCCAAAGAGCTTAAAATTGTAATTCTGTTGAGCTTATTAGCTCTTAAAACATGGGCGAAGTACAGACCAAAGACGAGCCGAGTTAGATGAGTTCAAAAAAGATGCTTATTAAAGTTAATACTTTCAATGTTCACATGTTTTATTAAAAAAAAAAATCCTACATACATTCTTCGTATAATTTTAGTGGAAAATAGTGACAGTTGACTAGATGCATATCCTAGGGATGGCAATATTGGCCCGACCCATGGGGCACCCTTAGCCAATCCGATCCGGTGAATTCCTGGTTTGATTGGATTAGGGTACGGTGATTATCCGAGCTGCTTTGACTTGGTGGAGTCAGGTACATGACAAGTACGCGCTACCCATACCTGTGCTCGGGTAATAAATAAGAAAGCTTGTTTCCGAAGGCTTTGACTCGATAAGTAGACAAACATGTGTATATTTCTGCATTCATACAAGATATTAAATTTCCTACTAGTTAACCTTAAAAATTTCAATTATTTGAATTAGATTTGTAAATTATTAGAAATGAAGTTGAATATGCTCTTAATTTGAGGATTACTATTTGCACACCCCAGATTAACTTTTTTTCTGATTTTCAAAAATACTTGTCATTTTCAAAAATTCTTATATTGTCCCTGTTCTATCCTACCATTCCTCTCTTCATTGCTGCAAGTTTTCTTGTTCCTTTTCTTTTCTTATTGATGTTGATTTTTCATTCTATGATTAGACACCTTGTTTTACAATTAGTTGATGCATAATGAACCCCACCGAAGCTCCGTCACCTTTTTTTGTAGAAAAAATAAGAAGGAAAAGAAAAAGAAAAAAGAGAGCTTTACACGTTCTATTCAATGAGGTATTTTGTATTTTTTAGAGAAATGTTTCAATTCAATCATTTTTTTTGTGTATTTAATGTTGATCTGGCAACAATGAAGTCATCACGAATTGGGTAGAGACACTATTTTCTCTCTATTTAGAGACACATTTGAGCCACACCTTTTTAGATGGAGAAACGCTGTTGTGCTCGAGTGCGGTGATCAAATGAAAAAAGACAAGGAATAATAAGATTCAATGAATGACTTATAATATCTATTTTTTCTTGTCTAATCAACAATTCAACCTCAAATATAACGGATTTTTTTTTTCTTTTTTGATTCGATGAAAATGTTGTTGATTATTTTAAGGGTTCGTTAGTTTGTTGGTTCTTCAATTCAATTGTTTTTTTAGTATCAAATATAAATCGATAATGTTCCGGCGATAGGAAAAAATTATCTATACACTAAATGTGACCAGAAAAGGGTTTCTATTCCTATTACTTTTGGGTTCTAATTGGAGTTTGGTTCTAAATTGGTATGAATATTAATGAGGATATGGGTTCTAAACTGAATATGGTATTCTAATTGGGACAAGGACCTAAATTGGGTATGGATTCTAAACAGAATATGGGGACCTAATATGGACATGGAGCCTAAATGAATATGCATCCTAAAGTAGATATGGACCTCTAAATGACTATAATGGTTTTAATTGGATATGGGCTTCCAATATGGATAAGGGTTCTAATTAGGTAATGATTTTCAAATGGGTCATGGTTTATTGCAGATGGATGACATAGAAGTAGGTGTATCTGATGAGTATTTGATTATAAAGGCCAAGTAAGTTGTTGTGGTCAGGAGGCAGCAGGTAAGGTGCTAACTCATATTTGGAATTGAATCAAATGTATATGCAGAACTTGTATTAAATTTCAGTAGGGAAAACTCAATAATCATACGGATTGACAATCATGATATGTTTAGTATACTATGAATGCTCATGAACTGAACAGATGGATAATAACCATGATGGCAATTAGTCGCTATGCAATAGGTATGTAAATTACTATCCCTATATAATGAGTAGTGAAGCTAATATTGATGCATTGCCAACTAAGGTAGGATGCTGAAATAATGATATCACGATTAATATGCAGACTGATGCAAATGTCTAACGCCCCACGTGTGATGAGTATTAATATGAAACTGCCGTGCAATGAAGGGTTGAAATAGAAGAACTGATTTATACTATACAAGAATTAGTTAATATGATTGTGAATGCAAGAAACTAATTGATGTGTATTGGTTGGTGATCATAAAGAAACTAACACACAAGAAACAGAATTACCTAATTACTAGCTGTCTAATACAGTTATTACATAATATCGAATAAGGAAAATGATAAAAACTGAGTGCATGAAATGCTGTTAGAATAAGTTATCTAATATATTATGATCAACATGCAAGGACTGGTAACGGCTATGGTGAAAGAGTGTGACTAAATATCTAACAAACCTTAGAATATAATACGAATAACTATTCCGACTTATGGTATAAAACTAACGATATTATGAAGGACTTAATAGAAATTAATGAACGCAGGGGTTAACTATGCATGAAACTGACGGAGGGAAAGAAAAAGATGCAAGGTGAAACTAGGGACAAATGTGGGTCGATGGATCCTACAGTTGACTAGACCAGAATTACGCATGGAACAGATTAGGGCCGGTAAGATGCAAACAGTTGGGACTAGAATTTACCCTAAGAGGTTTTTGAAAATCTGGACAATATTACTTGGTAAAACAGTGAGGTGGGTTATGATAAATCGGTAAAAAGAAATCAGGTATCTATCTGCTAACAGAACCAGAAAATCAGAAAGCCATGATAGGTATAGGGTCAAGGAAAAACCTATGAAATTAATAACTAGGGGTAAAGGATGACTATGAAGAGGTCGGCCAATACCTAGAGCAGTTTGCAACTAATTGATATTAAGGTTTTACCAAAAGGGCTAGGATAGATGATATCTATGATGCAATATCAGAAAAAAATTGGGCTGTAAAAGGAAGAAGGATGTGAAGATTTAAGGAGCCTAGATGCTAGAACCTAAATGTGATATGCAAGGAAGTAAAAAAAAAAAACCTAATATGGCTAATGTAAAAGAACAAATATGAATTTATGAGTACCTAATATGGCTGGACCTAAAGAAAATAAAAAAAGGTTATGCGATCTATTGGAGTTGACAAACACACTAAGAGTCAAAAGAATGTGGCGACCAAGGGAAGACGGTTCCTAGGGTAATGATGACTAAGGGAGATGTTAGGGGAAGAAAGGAGAACATACTTAGTTTGTCTTATGAGGCTAAAAATAAAGAAGACATGGGACGAATGGGTTTTTCTAATGAGACCTAAAGGAAAAAACACTTTATTTAAAATTAAGAACTAATTATGGGAATAAAGAAAATCAGACTCACAAGCTGGAAGCCTCTTGCTGGTTTTCGATCTCTTGGATGGACCTCTCGGGAGAACACAAGATATAGAAGCCTTACGAAGTCGCCCTGGCCCTGGAAAGCAGCTACTTCTCTTGGTAGATCTCCCCTTCACCAGCATACACGAGAGAGAGAAGGAAGGAAGATGTCAATTGCTTAATTGTATTGCAGCCATTAGGCAATGTTACAATGAGGCCAAGGGACCTATTTGTAGAGGAGAGTCTAGCCCTTATAGATCAGAACGAAACCAGATTCTAAGAAATAAAAAAGGTGGTAATTTAAAGCTTTAAAATATAATTCCCTTTGATTTTAAAGTCACATGTAGTTAACTGACGTCCATTTTGGCTTGATTACATAGTTGATTTAGCAGACTCCCACGTGGTTTGGAGGCTTGACATGACTTCTCATAGTGTCTCGATTGCCATTTAAGTGATTGTCTTGACATAAAACCTTGATAAGCTTGATAATTGTTGGTTTTGAAGCATCAAAATGGAATGACCCATTGTGGTTTTATGTGGAACTGATTCCAATGAGATAAGTCAAACCATGACTAATGTAGGCTTGATTTGGCTCAAAATTGAATTTTTAATATAGTGCTTGACTAGGGAATTTTGACTCAAAATAAAATTTTGAACCATAACATGGGTCAACTAGAACAAATATGGGTTGAAGGCTTGAGCCATGTATGTAAATGTCTAATAAGTTTTTTTGAATAAAGGCTCTCTTTTGTCTTATTTTTGAAATAAATGTAAATATAGAACTTTTTGGTAAAATGGTAGTGATAAGATAAGGATAGCATGACAAGTGTCTTTACATGACTTATAACCTTGTATGTCTAATAATACTCAAAATATAAAGCCGTTATGAAAAACTACTCCCTTATACATATGCATTGAAAACATTATTTTTGGAAGTAGACCCTCATTTGGTATCTTCAATGTGCATAAATTCACGTGTAAGTTCTGAAATTTTTATGCACAATAAATATACAACTAGCCTATATCAAATATTTAACATAAAATAAGTTCTATTTTAATAAAATACCAAGGACAACTAAAATAAAAGGACGTTTTGATTTTGATTCAACGTATTTTTTGAGTAAAAAGGGTGTAAGTGAACCAAAAACTTTAAACCACGTTTATTTAAGGTTAGAAACACTTAAAGAGGGGTAGGATACCATCCATGACCAATCCACTTCATGAAATAAATTTTTGGTGAAGGTTGCTTTATCGTCTAGGGTTTAACCTTAAATATATTAGTTCCACCTTGTTCTCCTTTCTCTTCCAAAAATATTTGATTTATCTTTCATGTGGTCTCTAATTTTTATAAAGATCAAGACTTAGGGTCTCACCCCATGTTCTTTGAAATTGACCCTTTAAAAACAACTTTAGTAAAATATATTTTCCTAGAAAAAATTTGTGTGTTTACTGCTACACTCCATTAACTACATTACAAGAGCACAAAGAGAGCTTATATGACACCTAAACCAAATGGAAACGGATCCTAGCCCACACCCAAACCAAATGGTGGACCAAATGACAACCAATTGATCCAAAACTTAGCTGAAATGGATAAAACTCAGATCCAAATGATCCACCCCACACATGGGCTCACTCCCTAAGCACACCAAAGCTGATCATATATGACCACTTATTACATATCCCAAGGACAACAAATTCTTGAAGTTTGTTTTTGAAAATATATTCCACCTTGTTCTCCTTTCTCTTCCAAAAATACTTGATTTTTCTTTTATGTGGGATCTAATTTTTATAAAGATCAAGACTTTGGGTCTCACCCGATGTTCTTTGAAATTGACTTTTAACAACAACTAATATATTTTTCTAGAAAAAGTTTGGGTGTTTACTATTATACACTCCATTAACTCCTTACAAGAGCTCACAGAGAACTTATATGACATCTAAACCAAATGGAAATGGATCCTAGCCCACACTCAATCCAAATGGTGGACCAAATGACAACCAAATGATCCAAAACTGAGCTAGATCCAAATGATCCACCCCCACATGAACTCCCTAAGGACACCAAAGCTGGTTGTATATGACCACTTATTACATAACCAAATCAAATAACCAAAAGTTCCAAAATTTACACTTTAACAACTCTCCCTCGGGGACCTTGCCCTCGAGGTGCCAACAAGCAAAGTCCACATCATTGATTGTTCCCCTTGCTGAGTTGAGCTCTATCTCTAGATGCATGCCTCCGGCCTCAAAAATGTATACCATGTGCCATATGCCACACACAAGGACACCTGTCTGCACACCACGTACCAACTTCCACTCAATGTACTGGCGATCGCCTCACACCTCCATTATGATGACCTTGCCATTGGGCTCCATATAGTATGAAACACCACTAAAACTGGGTGGTGGCACCTTGCCACACCACTCGTCGCACTATCACAACAACCCAAGGGTCACCTACACACCATTACTACCCTATTGGTGTGCCATGATTGCACTAGGACATACTGTCATCTCTCTTGGTTGGGCCTGACTCCCACCTATATGGAATTCAAATGGCAGCAAGAGGTTGACCCAGTTTCACTACAATCCTTGCTCTCCTCCCCGATTGGTTCTATATGGAAAGGGGCTGCCTGAATTATGTGTTCTCCACCCTCATCATCTTGAGGTCTCTCATCCTTGGGTCTGTAAGTTTAGTCTTCTTGGGGCACTCCTGCATCAAGTGAGACGCTTGAAAAATATAGCATGGCCCAAGCTTCGATAAACCACCCATTGGAGGAGGCTTTCAACTTTCTGAAGTACTTGACTATTGTCCCAAAGATGCCCCCGATTGGCTAGCTTGCCTCCGCTCCGTGCTCTTTGGAGGTTAACTAGGTGCACTACTACCCCAACTAGCTCCATCCTTTTATGTTTCAATAATACAATGGGGCGAGTTGAAGGGCCTGTGACCATATCCAAAACCTGTCTAACACTAGGATGGAACCCCACCTTCCGTAAGTAATCTGACATGCCTTCATCCAATTGAAGTTGAAGTTATCCATTGTTATTCCGATGACGAACTTGATGCAATTGAAGGCACTCCCAGACATTCTGAAATTGTCATGAGTCAAGTCTATGTAAATAGTATTACTTGGCTTAAACCCAAGTAGTCTCAATAGGTTAGGTCAGGTCCATTTTTTTTATTTCTTGCCTATAATAAGACCCATGTTGTTGGTAAGTATTTCCTTTATTATTTCTAGTATGAGGAATGTATTTAGTAAGTTTGTAGAAAGGAAACCATAGCTGGTGGTCATTGGAAACTTTTCAAATCTCCCAGGACCAGGTTTTCTTGTTCAAGGCAAGTCCAATAAGGCATGACCAACCCTATAAATACCCCCTTTGGGCAGGTGTTGGAGAGCATCTTGTTTAGCCATTTTCAAGTTAATAGAAGTTCTGCAAGTTTCAAGTAAGGTTCCTTCCTAAGACCTTCTTGTCCCTTGTTTCTCTTATCTAAGTATTGTGTGAGGCTTAGTGGCAAGTTGTTGGCATGATTCTTATCATGAATTCATGGCGGATTGCTTCAACAAACCCGACATACATAAGTTTCCTTGTGTAACTCACCATCACGTGGATCATCATCGCATATCTCAACAGGAGAAAAAAATTCAAAGTTGGAGGTTGATGAAACTTCTAATTGCTAATCAATTTGTGCCAGAAAATTACAAACAAGAATTATATCTCAAACTTCAAAGTCTGCGTTAGGGAGGAATGAATGTTGAAGATTATATAAAAGAATTTGAGACTTTAATGATTCGATACTATGTACCAGAGCCAGAAGAACAAACTATAGCTCGTTTTCTTGCAGGACTTAAATTGCAAATGCTGTTGAATTACAACCGTTTGTTTACTTGGAAGATGTCATAAAACTGTCAATTAAAGTGGAAAGATTGCAGAAATTGTCTAGTGCAAAGAACAACTCTGCTTAGGAAATCTGTTGCTGACGGCTCTTCTACTGCTCGTTCCAAAGATATTAAGTGCTTTAAGTATTTGGGTGAGGCCCATATCACCTCTCAATTTCCTATAAAAAACATCATCTTAAAGGGTGCATTTGACAATATTGAGAGTGAAGATGAGACAGAACTTGAGCAAGAAGAAGAGAGGATTCTTATAATGAACATGAAGATTTAGGAGAACTATTAGTGATCCATAGAATGCTTAGTGCTTAGCCACCTCCAGAACTTGATTAAAGGGACGTGATCTTCCACACTCGTTTTACAATCAAAGGAAAGGTATGCTCTCTCACTATAGATGGTGGAAGTTGTACTAATGTTGCCTCTACAGAGTTGGTAAACAAGCTGCAATGGAACCCTATAACACATCCCAGGTCATACCAACTTCAGTGGTTGAATAACACCGAGAGCTCCAAGTAACTCAATATGTAGAAATCCTCTTCTCTATTGGAAAAAATTATCAGGATACTATTCTATGTGATATCATCCTCATGAAAGCCAACAACCTGTTACTAGGACATCCCTGGAAGTTCGATAGACGAGTCTTTCATAGTTTCACTAAGGATGAGAAGACCTACCACAAGAATTCTAGATATCCTTCCTAAAATTTAGTCCTAAACTCTATAACTAAGTATCACCCTTTATTTGTTCTCTACCTAAAAGAAACCCCAAGTCCATCACTCTCAGACTTCTCAGAATTCGGACATAACTATCACAAGAATTCTAGGATATCTTTCCTGGAGACCTTCTGGTCTACCATCCATTCGAGGCATTGAGCATCAAATTGATTTCATGGCCAGAGCTTTACTTCCCAACCTATTTGAGGCCAGCCTACAAGAGCAATCCAAAACAAACTAAGGAGTTTCAAAGGCAAATTGACGAATTGATGAACAAGTGTTACATCAGAGAATCCTTAAGTCCCTGAGTGGTCCTGCATTAATGGAACCAAAAAATAGATGAAACTATCAGAATGTGTATTGACATCAGAGTTGTTAACAAATTTACTATTAAATACAAGTACCAAATACCCCCGTTAAATGATTTGTTGGATGAGCTGCATGGAGCCCTATTGTTCTCCAAAATTGATTTGAGAAGCGGATACCACCAAAACAGGATGAAGGAGGGAGACGAATGGAAGACGGCTTTCAAAACCAGGAACGACTATATGAATGGCTAGTTATGCCATTTGGATTAACAAATGCCCCGAGCACTTTCATGAGACTTATGAATAAGGTTTTGCGCGATTACATTGGGAAATTTGTTGTTATCTATTTTGACGATATTCTAGTCTATAGCAGGACTATACATGACTATGAACAACACTTGTGTTTAGTCTTCTCCAAATTAAGAGAACAACACTTGGGTACGTAGTGTCCCAGTACGACATCAAAGTGGACGAAGAGAAGGTAAAGGCTATTATAGATTGGTCAGTTCCTATAAAGCTCAACGAGATCAGAAGTTTCCATGGACTCTCATCCTTTTATCGGCGTTTTATCAAAAATTTTAGCATTATCATGTCAGCCATCATGAATTGCATGAAAAAGGAACAACTTTGTTGGACGCCTTTAGCCCAAGAAAGATTCAAATATATTAAAAGAAAATAGAGCTCTCCATCATTTCTAGCGGTATTAGATTTTAACAAAGCATTTGAGGTTGAGTGTGAGGCATCTAGTGTAGCCTAAACAACACTTGCATACATCTGAAGCAACAAATCCGACCTATTGCATTTGTTAGTGAAAAGTTGAAAGGAGCCACTTTTAACTATTCAACATATAACAAGGAGTAGTATGTATGCCTTCATTTGTGCCATCCAGCTTTGGCAACACTACCTCCTTCCAAAGGAATTTGTAATACACACTGATCACGCATCTCTTAGACATTTGCTGACCCAAGGAAAGTTGAGTCGTAGAGTACTGAACAAGGTAACCAGGGGTTATATCGGCCTCTACCACTCCCAAATCATCCTTCAGAAGCACTTAGCATGGATTTTGTTCTTGGTTTACCCCACACCCAGTGAGGGAAGGATTTTGTTTTTGTTATTGTCGATCGTTTTTCACGCATGGATCATTTTAACTCCTGTCATAAAACAAACTATGCTTCACACATTGCAGAGTTATTCTTTCAGGGAATTATGAGGCGGCATGGGATCCTCGCTCCATCGTATCCGATCGAGATTCCAAGTTTCTCAGTCACTTCTGGAGGATATTATGGAATAGATTGGGAACAATGTTCAAGTTCAGCATTGTTTGCCACCTTCAAACGGATGGGCAAACAGAGGTTGTCAATAGTGAAGCAAGCACAACATTTGGTACTTTCATTGAGATCTCTTGTAAAAAATCATCATTGTACTTGTTGGAAAATATTTTGATGCATTAAACAAAAATAACGGTGGCAATATCGACTAAGATGCCTTCCCTTCTTGTCCCTGAGGAGTATCTTTCGGTTAGGTCAGATAAGATTTATAGTGGGAGAGCACAAAAGATCAGTGGCAGCGGGACAATGAAGAAGAGGTTAGAAGCTGGAGACTTATGAAAAGATTAATGAACAAAAGATTTGTGTCAGAGTATTATAGGCAAGAGAGATGTCTGTAGATGATTAGTTTAAAGACTTTGAAATGCTGAGATTGAGGTGTGAACTATAAGAGTCTAAGGAACAAAATTGATGCTAACAAAACCATAGTTTGGCATTATGGTTGCAATGGTTTCTAGCTTTCCAGGAATTCTCTGCCACAGTCGTAACTGATAAGGACAATGAACCTACAATCGCCATTAAACCCAAGCTAGATGAGTTTAGATGAGATAAGGAGAAGAGAGATACTTACTTCTACACCACAAAATGCCCTTCAAACTGAACTGCAATTCGTTTAATTCCAATGACTTAAATAGAGATTACAGAGCAGTAATGACAGGCATTAAAACAAGTTGAAAATAACACCTAAGAACTAACACAATATCATTATCCTATAAGCTTAGGGAAAGCCTGATTTAATGGTCAACCAACTCATTAATGAGCATAGTAATCAACTGATACTGGTTTGGAGGACCATTTATAAAATCTTCTTGGGTTGGATCTACAACTGCATGACTTGTCCTGGACTTAGATTGTGTTACTAGTCCCAGGGATCGACTTGGATGGATTATGTCCTCAACGTTACAATAATTCTATACATCTTGTTCATGAGATGTGAGCTGAATAAAGCTTGATTCTGGAGCATTTCCCAATTTTCTATTTTTTTTAGCCTTATGTCTGCATCATACTCCCGGGGTTGGTAAGGATTTGTCATCAAATCCTGTAGTTGGTGTTCGTCAGTTTCCATGCCAAGGTGATCTTCGATCAGTTGCTTGCAAAGAGCTTGCCACTGTTTGTTACAAAATTTTCCTACCAATATACTTACATGACTCAAGACGTACTACACTTAACTACCAAAAGATACAACATAAACCAATGCCCACTATGCTAGACTAGAGGAAACTATGACTAAAGAAGTAAAATTATTCTACTCTAGGAACTATGTACTGAAAAATGGTGGGGCTGCTCATGGAGCTTCAATTTCCTTTATGATGATAAAACTTCCACACATTCACTAAATGGATTCATTAGGCCTGCAACAATATCAAGTGTAGAGACACAAAATAGTATAATTGAGTATATCGGATCCTGCAAAACAGTGATGATATCTTTGTGGCCAACTCTGTCGTGGAATTACCTTCTTGATTAAGGTCAGGGATAACCATCTTGAGTTGCGGACAAAGAGTTGCATTGTGTACTTCAAATATATCATTTACCACATACAACAAGCAAAACTCGATAACAACACGATTCTTGAGCTTTAATCTTAGATACTTGGAAACAAGAGGCTGAATTCTGAGGGTCAGGTTTGAATCCAACTCCTTAAAGAGAGCATCACTAGTTTTAGGATCAGCGATAGCCTCTAGTTTGTCATTTGCTGGATCCAATGCAGCAATTTCGTCACTTAGATTGAAGCAAAAAGATTGACTCTCTTCTGGTGTGCCTGAAATTTTGTTCCAGACTGAGGAAAATGAGATCATCCTTTTCTTTCTCAAGAACAATAGGATTTGGCTTAAAATTATGACTAGTGTTCTCGGGCTCCTTTTTGTTTTGCTCTAGACTGAGTGATATGAGAGTGATTTTCTTTTTATCTTTTACGAAAGAATAGGTATTGTGAAACCCATCATAGGTGGTCCTCTGGTCGAACTGCCATGGCCACCCGAGTAGTAAGTGACCACTTCTATGGGAAAAACATTACATAGTACTTCATCTCGATAGTTTTTCTCAATAGAGAAGGGAATGCTAACCTGCTTGGTGATGTCAAACCTCTCTTCATTGTTTAACCAATTAATGTAAGGATGAGGATGATCCTACATAATCAATTCATTCTCGATACTGCAGCAGGTGCCAAACAGTTTCAGTGACCAACATTCCGTCCTTGTTGAGCATGATGAGGCTATTGTTGACTAGAGCCCTTCTACTTGCCATTCTATTGACATCCCCAGGGCAAGACTGTTTGG
Source organism: Brasenia schreberi (assembly GCA_036023115.1). Lineage (NCBI taxonomy): Eukaryota > Viridiplantae > Streptophyta > Magnoliopsida > Nymphaeales > Cabombaceae > Brasenia > Brasenia schreberi. Next base: position 22,754,269 of record JAYKKT010000089.1, on the reverse strand, counting down.
GTTTTGTCCAACGACGGTGAGGACCTTGGAGCGAAGTATGACATTCAACTAGGTGTGGCGTTAGTAATGAAAGAAAAAGAGCTATAGGATGGTAAGTGCAGGGGTGATAAGGAGGAAAGGACTGGGCTTATAGGAAATGAAAGAACAAAGAGTAATGAATAAAAACATAGCGAGGGTTGGGTGCACGTGAAAGAGGCAAGAGAATGGTAATGAGTTGCAAGAGACGTCGGTAGAGTGATAATGGTAATGAAAGAGAAATAAGAGATGGATGAGATAGGTTAGAGAAGGTACAATGAAAATTGGTTACCTGGTGTTGTGAATCCTCTCTATCTCAATGAAAGCACCAAATGATAAGTACCAAATGGTGATTAGGCGTTTTAGAACCTGAACCTGATAATCGCCGCTAGACCCAAGCTAGACGAGTTTAGATGAGATAAGGAGAAGAAAGATACTTCACACAGCAAAATACCTCCAAACAGAACTGCAATTTGTTTCATTCCAATGGCTTAAAGAGATATTATAGAGCAGTAATGTCAAGCATTAAAACAAGTTGAAAATAACACCTACAAACTAACACTACATAGTTATCCTGCAAGCTAAGGGAGAGTCTGATTTAATCGTTTCATTAATGAGCATAGTAATCAGCAGGTACTGATTTGGACTACCATTTATGAAATCTTCCTTTGTTGGATCCATCTTTGCTTGACTTGTCCTGGACTTAGATTGTGTTACTAGTCCCGGGGTTCGACTTGAATTGATTATGTCCTCAACATTACAATAACTCCTAGATATGTACAAAACGAGAACCAAGCTATAGATTATGTCCTCAATATCAATTAGATCCGAGATCTATTATTGAATTGCTCATTCAATGAGCATTCTCCTTATTATGCCTTTGTAGGCATGGAAATTTTCACGCCTGGTTTTTGAGATCGGAAATGAACATTTTCGCACCTAAGTCATTTCTGCGAGCGTGCCAGCTAGCTTACTCAAACTAGCGAAGGTTTTTTAAAATATTCTGACTTTTCTGGCGATTGTGGGGAAGTGAGATCTTTTCGTTTAAACCTTCTTGAACCGATGCTTAAGGGTCAATTTAAATGCTTAGAAACTTCGTTTTTACAAAACTTTGAAATGTCGGTGTTTTAGGAATTCGATATATGCCTTGTTTGCAAGTTTTATTACGACTTTTTTGACGAGCCTAAGTCTTTGGAGTTTTTTTAGCTATTTAGGCCTGATATGTGTGTGAACATGTGGCCTATTTTCAATGTGGTTTGAGCTTGGATTTAGGGTTTCTTTGAAAGCGAACGAATGCAAGGATGCAAAATCTTTTCAGGTTTTTGAAATGATGATGTGAGATAGGCTCGAATTGAAAGGGCAACTCACACAACTTTCACTAATGTAAATACCCGAAATTGAAGTGCAACTCATGCAACTTTCACAAATGTAAATACCCGAAATGTAAAGCAACTCACGCGACTTGAATGTAAATCCACACAAAGGGAAATGCAACTTGACTTGAAGTAAACTCACACAACTTGAAAATATATAAATATGTTGTATCCTAAGAGCGAAAAGGCTCAATGTGTGTGAGTGTAAAGAGCGGAAAGGCTCGAGTGCTTGTGTGTGCTTCTCGTGTGAAATTGAAATGACAACTCACACAACTTTCACTAAAGTAAATACCCAAATTGAAATATATACTTTAGCTTAAGAGCGGAAAGGCTCAATGCACGTGTGTAAGTGTGAAATTTAAATGACAACTCACACGACTTTCACTAAAGTAAATACCCAAATTGAAATATATACTTTAGCTTAAGAACAGAAAGGCTCCATACACGTGTGTGTAAGTGTGAAATTTAAATGACAACTCACACGACTTGAATGTAAATCCACCCGAAATTAAATTGCAACTCACATAGCTTTCACTAAAGTAAATACCCGAATTGAAATAGTAAATACCCGAATTGAAATATATACTTTAGCTTAAGAGCGGAAAGGCTCAATGTGTGTGCAATCGTGTGCAATATAAGAGCGAAAAGGCTCAAGTGCACGTGGGTGTCCTTTGTGTGCAGTTAAGAGCGAGAAGGCTCAAGTGCACGTGTGTGGTTGTGTATCAAACATAAATATTACATTTCGGGGGGAGGCTTCGCTCCATGAATTTAACTTAAGCGAGTAATGTAAAATATAATGTAAATAAACACTTACAAGTGGTCGGTTTTGCCTCTCGAGTCGCTCGGGTCCGTCCTCCTTGGCAACCACGAGATAGGTCTCTCTAGATGGGTTCCGACGTGAGGCTTGGGTGTGGTTCACTTGGGTGCAACCAAGTAGGTTTGGGGCTTAGTATGGGCTGGGTTTGGCCAAGGTGTCTTGGCTAGGTTTAGGATAAGGTGGGTCTAATCCTAGCTAGGTCGTTTGGGACAAGCCTAGGTCGGGTGTGGTTGGGTGTGAAGGCTGGGTGAGGCAAGGGCACCGTTTGGGTGTGCTGCGGGTCCGCAACAGGGTGAGGCCGGAATGTAGGGCGCTGCTAGGTTGTAGCAAGTCGGTTGCAGCACGATAGGGGATGCTATTGGAGTGTAGCGGGGTGCGGGACAGGGATCCATGCTGGGGTATGGCTGCAGGCTGGCAGGGTGTATGGCGCAGGTGAAACATGGCAGGGCGCTGCGCGACAGGGGTGCGGTGTGCAATAGGCTGGGGTGCAGGATGGTGATGAGGTGCGGCAGGCAAGGCGCTGCTGGAGCGCGGGTGATTGGGTAAAAGGATACGACAGAGGTGCGCAACTGGCACTGCTAGGGTGTCATGTCGAGGTTAAGTAGGGGGAGTGGTTTGAGGCGGTTGGGCTAAGGGTGCAATCTAGGCACAAACCGAGTGTAAGGTGCACTCGGTTAGAGAGTTTAGGCTAGGTCAAAAGGAGCTGGTTCAAGGCTAGGTTAGGTCGGTGGTGAGGGGTTGGTTCAAGGCTAGGTGTGGTTAGGTTTAGTGGCTAGGTAGTGGAGTCGGTTTAGGGGTTATGGGTAGGTCGGTTTAGGGCAAGTGGGTGGAGTCGGTTGGGTGAAGTGAGGCAGTTGGCTAGGTTAGGGTGAGGTTTGGTGGAGTCGGTTGGGGTAAGTGGGCTAGGTCCAAGTGGGTCGGTTGTGGCTAGGTTAGGGTTAGGTTTAGAGACCTACCTCTTGGAGCCGAGTCCATCGTGTGCAGCCCTTGTCCACGCCGTTCCATCATGTTGGTGCAGCCCCATGGTAGGTCTAGGTTCACACAAGGTTCGAACCTACAACCCTTTGATCAAGCCCTCATGGCTAACCTACTTGAAAAAGTCAAGTCCACCATTCTTCTCTCTCCTACTTTATGCACTCCCCACGCCTCTCCCAAGCAAGTTCACGTGAACTTTCACCCCCCTTGGTCCTATTTATAGGCAAGGGAGTGGGTCTTGGATTTGGTTTTTATGATCCAAATCTGATCCAAACACTATTTGGGTATGGATCTGGATATTTATGTCCAGATCCAATCCAAATTCCACTTTCTTCAGTCCTTCTTGGTGTTTTGAGATGAAAAGTTTTTCACGGGCCCTGGCTTCTTAGTGCTTCATTTTGGGTTGGGTTTTTTCTAGCTTTCTTGTCCGACTGTCTTCTCACCTTCCGAACTTTGTTTTGTTTGATTTCTGGTATTTCAAGCTTGGGCTTGTATTTCTGATATCTTGTTGGTGCTTTGGCTTTGCATTTCACATTTTGGGGCTGAAGTCTGCTCTTGGTCTGGATGCTTCTTCTGCTTTTCGGTCCTGTTTTCATCAGGTTGGGCTGAACTTTCGCCTTTTGACCTGTTTTTGGAGTTGCTTTTCGATAAGGCTCCACCTGCTTGATTTTGGCTCCTTAACAAAATTTGGGTTTTTGGCCCAGGTTTAAGAGCCTTTATTTGAAAGGATTTCTAACAAAAGTTTAAAAAATTGCAACTCTGAGGTTTTTGAAAGTTCAAAATTGGTTTTAAAATGGTTTTTGCAAACCAGGTGTTTTATTTGAAAATAATTTTATTTTGGGGTGTTTACAGATGCCCCTCTTTGGCATTATCCAAATTTATTTGGATAATGGCAAAGAAGACAATACCCCTTTTTGCTTTCTCCTTGGATTCGTCCTCAAGAATATGGATTGTCCCAGTTTTTTGAGAAAAACTTTTTCCTTATGCTCGGTAAGAGGGAATTTTCGCCAAAGGGGACTTTCCTAATGTGGTTCTAGTCCTAATTGGGATCATGCATTTGACGACCATGCATGCACATATGAGTGAATGATATGGATGATATACTAGAAGATGATTTTTTAGAGACTTTGAATTATGAAATGGTCGGACTCGGGAGGCTTATGAAGACTTGTTGCACCCAATGAGCTGGTCTTATGTTGCTCGATGTTCGGGGTTTTTCTCAATTCGATTTTGAAAGAGGAAAACCCTTTTAGCTTCGATCACAAGGATTTTCAGCTTCTTGTATTTCCCTTTATTTGAGTCTTAACACTCACTACTCTAGCGGAGGTTTTATAAGGAATAAGAGAGCATTTCCAAATTTCTACGCCTTACCCAACAACGTCTAATTCTCAAACAAAATGAGATTCAAGTAAGCAAGGATACATTAGTGAATCTATGTGCCCCCCTAATGTTCCTTCTCTACTTGTACCCAAGAAGGATGGTTCCACCAAAGTATAGTGGTGCCTTGAATAAAGTTACCATTAAGTACAGGTGTCCCATACCTAGACTATGATTTACTAGATGAATTACATGGTGCTAAGTTGTTTTCTAAGATAGATCTGAAGAGTTTATACCATCAAATTCGTATCCGAGAGGGAGATGAGTGGAAGACAACATTGAAAACTAAATTTGAGTTATACGAGTGGCTAGTGATGCCATCTGGCCTCACAAATGCACCCAACACTTTCATGTAAGTGTCTTGATATGAAAACTTTGTAACAAACAGTGGCAAGAACTTTTTGCAACAACTGAGGAGATCACCTTGGCATGAAAACTGAAGATCACCAATAGTTGGATTTGAGGACAAATCCTTACCAACTCAAGAGTATGATGAGAATCCAAGAGCATGCAGAGACAAGCTGGGCATGAAGAAAACATCAAAGATAAATCTCACTCAAATGGTTGTTGTGTCCTGAGACAAGAATTGGCTGAAGGACCCATGACCCGATCTAGGGCTAGGACTCAGTAATTCCAGATTTAGTGGATCTGTTTTGATGCCTAAGTAGATCCATTAAAATTCATATTGAGTCCAGGGAGACTGTTTTCACCTTTTTGTTCTATTGGTTAAGTAGGAGGTGGACTGTTTAGTCATGATTATACTGCAAAAAACAATATGTATTTGATTGGCTAGCTGGGAGGCCTGTTTTTCAGCAAAAATAAACATTTTCTGAATGAAAAGGCACTTGCTTGGATTGCATCAAAGGAAGTTACAAATTTTTTCTTCTCTTATCTGGGCCTTTAAGGTTGGGTGCTGAGTTCCTAGCTTCCTCTCCTTATCAATAGTCCTTGTTGTGGTAGATTTAAAGTTGGTTAGTATTTTTCTCACTATTTCTTAATGAGAAATCTCGTTTCAAGGTAATGTAAGCACAAGACAAGACAAGTTTCTCAATTTGTCCAATTAGTTCAGAAATATGTTAATGAGAATATCTCCACTAGAAGTGCTTACAATCCCACTACAGAAATTCTCAAAAATGACCTCACTCTTGAGACACCACAAGCATTAAATGTTGAAACCGTCAAACTGTAGAATTAGTTTGTGATCGTGTTTTCTATGGTAATTAAAGTAAGAATTCGTCCAACATGGGAAACGTGGGAACAGTCTAGAAAACCAGTTTTTGTGTTCTCAATGGCTGGGAAAATAGAATGCTGCATTTAACACACTAGGAACCTGCACCTTGAGTTAATTGTTGCATGAGAGTTGCTTGTGTTTTGATTTATTTCTATATGACTAGTTTTGGGGCCCTTGTCCAAGTTAACAAGAATCACCCGTAGCTTAGCTCATTCACAATGGTAAATGCATTGCTGAAGGGGAATGCATCACCAAACAAGAAGTTGATGGTTCTATGGGATCTCATGAAGATGTAGAAAGTGAGGACGAACAGGAACCTCTAGCCCCGATGATGTTGAAGAGGTGGATGAAAAATACGCAGATGAAGGAGAATTCTTTGTTGTATGGTGGACCTTAGCACCCATACGATGCCAGACAATGAACGGAGTGATACATTCCCATTTAGCAACAACTTCTTTCGATTTTGAATGAGCCGAGACACTATTTACAAACAGTTGGTTTATGGGAAATTCATGTTCACTCGCTACAGGTTTAACTGATAAGAGAGAACTAAGAAAACTATCTCACCACTAATTCTGAACTGAATTAGATAAGAGAACACAATTTCACCAGAAAATGGATGTTATTTTCTTCATTCCACTAGGAGGTCTATTTAAGCTTGGACAAGGACTGCAAAGCTGGCCATACAGAAATAAATCAAATCACAAGTTCCCACGCAATAATTTGCTCTAGATGCAGGTTCCAAGGGTGGTTAAATGCATCATCCTATTTTCCCAGGCATTGGGAACACAAAAATTGATTTCCTAGACTATTTCCATGTTTCCCATGTGTTGGATGAATTCATGCTTTAATTACCCTAGAAAACACTATTATGAATTAATTCTATAGTTGATAGTTTTCAGCATTTAAGTCTTGTGGTTCCTGGAGAGTGACGATGTTTTTGAGACTTTCGGCAATGGGATTCCAAACACTTCCAATGGAGATGCTCACATTAACATATTTTTGAACAAATTGGATGAACTGAGAATTTTGTCTCGTCATGGACCTTGCGTGTGGCTGAGTGGCCCCTATTGATGAATTTGGATAGATGTCCACATCATTCTCGTCAGGTTGGAGAAGGACATCTTGATCTTCAGAGTCCGGCACATGGGGAGTGAGGTCTCTAATGTTGAAAGTGGGTGACACTATATATTGCTGAGGGAGGTCAATAGTGTAGGCATTTTCATTGACCTTGACGAGAACTTTGAAAGGACCATATGCTCTTGGCTTTGGTTTGGAAGGTCTTTGTTGAGGAAACCATTCTTTGCGGAGGTGTATCCAGACCAAATCTCCTGGTTGAAACTGAATGGGTTTCTTGTGCTTGTAGGCAGCCTCTACATATTTTGTGTATCTTCTTCCTGATAACTTCATGAAACTTTTGAACATCTTTAGCATGTTGCTTTCCTTTCAAGTCTTCTAGATGACATGTATTGAGTCTAAATAGATCTAAAGGTGTGAGAGGGTTGTACCCATATGCAGCTTCAAAAGAGTCATTCTTGTAGTACGATGGGAGCTCTATTGTGCGTGAATTCTACCCATGCCAGCTGTTTATCCCAGGATTTGTTTTGCTTCAGCAGAATAGTTCGTAGCAAGGTTGAGAGACTAAGGTTGAAGTCCTCTGTTTGCCATTCCATTTGAGGGTGGCAAGCAGTGCTGTGAACATGAGCTTTGTTCCTAATCTATTCCATAATGTCCTCTAGAAGTGACTCAGAAACTTGCAATCCCGATCGGAGATGATGGATCATGAGATTCCATGCAACCTCACAATTCCCTGAAAGAATAACTTAGCAATGTGTGAAGCATCATCTGTACTCCAACGATGTGGGACGACAGGCAATAAAATGAGCCATGCATGAGAAATGATTGACAATAACAAAAACAGAATCCTTCCATTGCTTGGTGCAGGGTAAACCAAGAACAAAAACATTCCAGGATGTGTCAGACAAGTCTCCTCATTTCTGTCCAGTAGAAGTGTTCTTTATGATCCCCAACGTTTTCTGTTCTCCAAAGTGGCTGGCAAGTCCTCCATCATGAGCTTCTTTGATCAAAAGTTCTTGTATGGATCCTTTTGGGATACAAATTCTTCCAAAATGAAAAAGGTATCCATCATGCATGTAGAAACCTTGTTCAGACTTGTGGGGGTGCAATGCAAATTTCACCAGTTGTGGCTCTTTGGTGTATATTTCCTTGATAAATCCAAGGCCCATGAGTTTGGTGCTAGCCAATGAAACTAGAGTATACCTCCTGGAAAGAGCATCAGCTACAATGTTGGTGGTGCCCTTCTTGTATTTAACAGTATAGTGAAACATCTCTACAAATTCCACTCATTTTGCATGTATGCGACTCAACTTTCCTTAGGCCTGCAAATGTCTAAGAGATGCGTGATCAGTATGTATTACAAACTCTTTTGGAAGAGGATAGTGTTGCCAATGATGGAGGGCATGGATCAAAGCATACAACTCCTCGTCATATGTTGAATAGTTCAAAGCGGCTCATTTCAGTTTTTCACTAAAAACTACAATAGGTTTTCCCTCTTGAGTTTGGACAGCACCAATACCCACACCAGATGTATCACACTCAACCTCAAAGGCTTTGTTAAATTGTGGGAGCGCTAGAACTGGTGCATAGCTCAATTTCTTCTTAATATCTTCGAATCAAACTTGGGCTAAAGGCATCCAGCAAAAATATTCCTTTTAATGCAATCCATAATGGGACCCATGATAGTGCTAAAATCTTTGATAAAACGCCGAAAAAAGGATGCAAGCCCATAGAAACTTTTGATCTTGCTAAGCTTTGTGGAAAACGGCCAATCCATAATAGCCTTTACCTTCTCTTTGTCCACTTTCATGCCGTGCTGAGACACTACATACCCAAGGAAGATGACTTGTTCTTGGCAGAAATGACATTTGTGAAGGTTGCCAAACAATTGTTGTTCCCTAAATTTGGAGAAGACTGAACGCAAGTGTTCTTCATGGTCTAGTATAGTCCTGCTCTTCTACGAGCTTTTGTTTCCAATAATCTGCGAACTTGGGAGGAGCAGCTTCCTTGGGTGGAATTTACGTACAACGCTCAGTTCATAGTACTATGGGTTGTTATCCCTTTGGAACAAGTAAAGCATCAGATTGAGAAACAAACAGCAGCCTATGCCAAATAGGCTAACAAAAGGCGTAAATCCATTGTCTTTGCCCGTGGGGACCTTGTTTGGATACATCTCAGCAAAGCGAGGTTCCCACACAAGAGACAATCTAAACTCATGCCCCAAGCCGATCTAAACTCATGCTCCAACCCCTCGAGGATGATGAAGCACCAGGCAATAATGATCTAACTTGGTCAAAAGGACTCATCGATAGCTATTAGGGACCTCTTACTCATGCTCGAAGTGGAACCAACAACCCAACCCGGTTCAAACCCAAAACATTGTTCAGTGAATGGAGCATTAATGAATTCAACAAACTCAAGGTTGTTTGTTTATTCTGGCAGGAGGTCACTCAAGAGCAAAGCCACATTTTCACCCTATGAGATTATCAGCATCTCTTAAAATCTACACCCCCAATTAGCTCATTTTGGGGATAGATGATTCGAATTTGATGTTCATTTAGTGGCTGAGCCTATATTAGTTTTTTATTGGGTAATTGTCTATTTCCTAGGAAGGTCTTTATAGCAAGTTCATAGATGGCTGAGCATGTATCAACATTTTACTAGGTGATTGTTTATTTCCTAGGAGAGTCATTATAGTAAATTAATATGCTTTAAACCTAGATCAGGCGGTTGTCCTGAGTATAAATAGGAACAGTTCTAAGGAATTTTCATTCGGTTGTTTTCTAGCATTTGCTTCAAATCTCTCTCTTATCCTTGACTGGCATTGAGTGAGTCGGTTTTTATCACTGTAGACGTGAATTGTTATTTCAAAACCTTTTAAGATTTGAAACAAAATTCTCGAAGTTACGTCGTGTGTGCGAGCATGCCAGTTAGTTTACTCAAACTAACAAAGATTGATTTTCTGACTTTATTAGACGATTGGTAGTTGACGGTAGAGAGGGAGAGAGAGAAGTTCACTGCTTTTCCGTGCGTGCGAGAGTGTGTGCGTGACGACAAAAGAGTAAAAGGAGAGGGAACGGAAGCGGGAGGGAGCCACTGAGTTTCAGTAAAATGTTTAACAGTTGAGACACAGAGCCATCTGTTGGCTGCTACTGTTCAAAGCACCAATTAGAGTCTGCCACGTAGGACAGAACTGGTTAGCTTCGACCCTAAATCCGTGTACGACCGTTACACGACACGAAATATGACACGGACATGACTCGAAAATGCGTTTGTACTGCATTATGTGTTCCGTTTCGTGTTCATGTCGAACTGAACAAACGCGAAGGAAAAGAATAGTGTGTTTCGTTTCGTGTGCACGTCTACTTCGAACAAAAAGAACAGTCTTATATATATAAGAAAACCACATCCTCTCTACGAGTGAATGTTCACTTATGTCTTACTATTGCTGAATGTTCACACTGCTTTTTAAGACTGTAAATATAATTTCAAAGTTATAAGAATATTTGAAAGAATATAAAATAAATTCTTATTAAACTAATATTATTTGAAAAATAATGATCGAGATGAGTTAATAATGTCAATGGTGTGTTGAACCCAATCACTATATATATAAATTTATACACACATATACATAGGTATTTATATATAAACACATAATAATCAAACATGAGTCAATAGCATAAACAACTCGCTTGACCCAATCTCTCTCTTTATATATAAAGAGAGAGCATAGTCCATGTGCATACTCAACTATACTATAATCTTCTTAAAAATCTCAATAATTTGATGTTTAAGATTAAAGATCTTTTAAAAAATAAATTATATTGGGTGTATTTAATGTATTTATAAAAATATTAAGATATTTTTTGCTTTTCAAATTTGAATTTCTACCATCAATCTTGGTGATTGAATGGTTGAGATTTTTGAGAAGGTTTAAGATGGATGGGTGCGTTGAACCCAATCACTATATATATAAATCTATACACACATATACATAGGTATTTATATATAAACACATAATGATCAAACACAAGTCAATAGCATAAACAACATGCTTGACCCAATAATTTGATGTTTAAGATTAAATATCTTTAAATGAACAAATTATATTGGGTGTATTTAATGTATTTATAAAAATATTAAGATTTTTTGCTTTTCAAATTTGAATTTCTACCGCCAATCTTGTCAATTGAATGATTGAGATTTTTTAGAAGGTTTAAGATGGATGAGTGTACGTGCAGACCAATCTCTCTTTGTATATGTATAACATGAGGTGCTAAGACATGAACACAAGCTAAAACATGAAAGTTTCATGGGAGTCTGAGAAAAGTTCATGACACAAGATCGCGATATAACATGACCTAGGAAGCTTGTGTTCATGTAAAAGAGTGGTGCATTATGTACGTGTTTGTATGTGAAGATAGATGAACAAAATTGAGTCGGGCTTAGATGGTACGAGCCAAGACGATCCAAACTCATGAAACTGCCATGGAAGCTGCAGTATAACTCATAACACAAAAATCTGACATTTAGCATGTTCGTATCACGAATGCTCACAACCACGTCGCACTCTTGTCCACACAAAGTAACACGAAAAGGATCATGTCGTGCCATGGCTTAACCTGGTTATGATGTAATCAGAACATGACACAGCATGAACCCAACCCAAAATACAATTTTGCCTTTGTGGTTGGCAGTATGACAAATAAACGCAGCATGGACACGACAAGTGAGTTCTTATCGATGTAGGCCTTCTTAAACCGGTGCTCAAGGGTCAGCCTAGATGCTTGGAAAATATTTGAAATCCTTTAAATTTTGAAAAAGCAAAATCCCAATTTGAAAGTTTTAAGAAATCGTGATTAAGTTCTTGATTTTGGAAATTTCAGGTTCTCAAAAGCATAAACTGGTTCTCTTTTCAAAGACCTGTTCTCTGATTTTTTAAAATAATTTTGAGTTTTGAAAAATTCTAAAATTTTTACAGAAGCTATATATGCATGTATAAAATTAGAAAATATTTTTATTTTTGATTTTAGTGCTATAGATTCTCATAATTAAATCTAGAACTACACATCAGTCAGAAACTCAGAACAGTTCAATACCAGAACTTTAGAGGTTAAAAAAAACCATGATATCTGGGTACTCAGACCTTCAATTTTTGTGAAATTTATTTTTTTTAAAATGTATGGATGTTATCTTTCCAAAGCAATAATTTTTGTTCGATTTTATGCAATATGTACAGAGATATGCAAGAAATAGCAGACATATGTCACAGAGTTTTCTGATTTTCTGAAACCTGTTATGGTTTTTGCAAAACTTTTCAGATTTAATTGACCACGTTTAATGATGCATAAAATCTTAAAACTTTTACCAGGCATTCATGGATATGTCTAGTTTAGGTCGATTGGATCAGCAGATAATTACAGAAAATTCCGTGATCAGGCGTGTGCAGAGTGTAGTTTCAAAATTGTAGATTTGCAGTAAAAGTATGTGTTCTATTTGTGATTTAAACAATCTATAGCAATAAATCAATCAGCCCCAATCCTAGAAATCACGTGAATCATGAGGAAACAAAGAGGTTTATGATTTTAAGTTTGTTAATGGAGTCGAAAGGATCGATATATAAGTTTATATCAACGATAGCATGAAAGAAAAGATGAGTATCGTCCTTGGGTTTGCATCAACATATTTTTATGGAGACTTAGGCTCCTTAATTACAGATTTTCCAGTGATGATGCAACTAATACAAGAATAGAAACTTGTGAATAGAGATGGAGGATGATGTGGCTGTGATGGGCGGTGGGTAGCTGGACGTGGATGGCGGGCGGTGGCCTTCCTCTTCCTTCTCTCCCTTTCTTTCTCTCTTTCTCTCCTTCTCTCCCTCTCTTTCTCTCCTCTTTTGGACATTATGCTGTACTGGGCTTTTCTCAACTTGGATTCATTCTAGCTCGGATTCATTAATCTCAGATGGGCTGCTTTGGAGCCTGTTTGGAGCAACTTTTATAGGCCAAAGACTGCCTAGTTGCTGCAAATACTCCCAAGGCAAGTTGCCTTAATAGTTGAGATTTCATTTTGGTAGGTGAGTGCTGGCCAATCCTTCCAAATCCATGCTTATCGTGTTAGGTAAGTGTTGTGTTGTGCACAACCTTCCAAACCTGCCTCTCATCATATTAGGCAGGTGTTGTGTTGTGCACAGCCTTCCAAATCAGCCACCCATCATGTTAGGAAGGTGTTCTGATGTGGATAGCTCCCCAAATCAGCCACCCATCATGTTAGGAAGGTGTTGTGTTGTGCACAACTTTCCAAATCAGCCACCCATCGTGTTCCTTCTTTGATAAGTGGTTCAGTCAGGTTGGTTCTTAGCTAGCTGGGTTAGGCCGAATGACAAATTGGGATGGAACAATCATCATTGAGACAAGCTAAAGTGTGAGACGATGGAAGGTGGCTGAACGTGGTTTTCGATTGGGAAGGTTGCTCAATACGAACCAAACGTGGCCATCAGAGATCAAGCACCAGGCCTGTCAAAACAAAAATCCGAAGACCGTTGAAAAATCCAATATTGACTTCATCCAAGACAAGCCTCAGACGGAACCAGACGGATCAAAACCGAATGTCAAAAAGTCTAGAAAGTGAGAAATGGGTCGGACAAAAGGACTGGGAAAAACCCTGCCTAAAACGGGTCACCGAGGAACCAGAGTCCGCTAAAAACCCGCCTGTTTCATGCACCAAAGAAGGACTGAAGAAAGAAAATTTGGATTGGATCTAGACAAAAAAATCCAAATCCAGGTCCATTTGGAGTTTGGATTGGGTTGGATCCTTAGATCTAAACCCAAATCCATGACCCACCCTTGGCCTATAAATAAGAGAGAGAGTGTGAAAGTCAACAAAGGTGGGTTTGACCTTGTTTGACTTGACCTAGGGCTAAGTGGGCTTAAACCATGTTGGCTTGACCTAGGGGTGGGCTGCAACAAGAAGGGATTGACTAAGGTTAGATGGCTGCAACTAAGGTGGATCAGCTGCACCTTGGATCAAGTTGACTTGGACAAGGGCTACAACACGAGGTGGACCAAACCTACCTTGAACCGAGGTAAGCCTTGAACCTTGCCTTGAACCGAGCTTGGCTTCGCCAAACCCACTTGAACCCTCGGCTGCAACCTGCCCTAAAACCCACCTAAATTGACTTGGACCTAGCTAACCTCTTGGCCAGCTGCACCCACCTAAACTGACCTAACTAAACCTTGCACCATCCCACACCTAACTGACCCACACCTAGCTAAACCAACCTAACCGACCCACACCTAGCCGCACCCTAAACCAACCCTTACACTTTGGCCTAACCTGCCCCACCTGAACCTAGCCGACCCACCTAACCGACCTTGGGCCCCATCCCTTGACACACTTGAACCGCCATCCCTTGGCTAAAACCCTTGGCCGACTTGACCCAGCCATCCCCTAAACCGACTTGACTAGGTGTTGGCCGCACCTAGCCCACCCCATTGCTGCCTTAAACCGACATTGCTCAACCTACCTAACCGATCTAACCTAGCTCACCTCTTGGCCTACCCCAACCGAACACCCACCTTGGCCGAACCAAGGTTGATTAAACCTTGACCGAACCCACAGCCCCATCTAAACCGCCACTTGCTGGCCTAACCGACCTAAGCTTACCCAAACCGAACCCAAAGCCCGCATCTCACCTCCTTGCTAAACCAAACCCAACTGCACCTAGGCCTTCAACCTCACTTGAACTGCCTTGGTCGGCTGCACCCAACTTGCCTTAAAGCCATCTTGCACCACTCGAACCTACCTGGGCTGCATCACGTGGGCCTGCTACACCTACCAAGTTGCAACCAAGCACCGAGTATTTGGGGCTGAACTGTGGAGCTGAACCACATTGGGGCTGAGGTGGACTAGACCTAGTTGAATCCCGAACTCGAGTTAGGAAAAGTGTAAGTCTTTCAAACTGCTTTTCCTTTCAATTCAATTCGTAACGGGGTTGTATTAATGGAGCGAAGTCTCTCCCCAAATTGTAATATTCATGCATAAACACGATCGCACCCACGAGCACTTGAGCCTTTCCGCTCTTATCTGGTGGATGAACACTATCACACACATGTGCACTTGAGCCTTTCCGCTCTTTATATGCACATGCACTTGAGCCTTTCCGCTCTCTGCCCCAATATACAATTATAGAAATTTTATACTTCGAATCCCATCTTTTCTTAAGCAAGTATACATACTTCAATTCGGGTAAATTTACTTCGTGAAAGTCATGTGAGTTGTACTTACATTCGGGTAAATTTACTTTGTGAAAGTCGTGTGAGTTGCACTTACATTTGGGTAAATTTACTTTCGTGAAAGCAGTGTGAGTTGCAATTAAATTCGAGTGAGTTTACTTTTGTGAAAGTCGAGTAATCGCACCCACGAGCACTCGATCCTTTCTGCTCTTAAACAGCACATGAGTACACCCACATGCACTCGAGTCTTTCCGCTCTTAAATTGTACACAAGTACACCCACACGCACTTGAGCCTTTCCACTCTTAGGATAAACCTATATATATATATATATATATTTCAAGTCGTGTGAGTTTACTTTTGTGAAAGTAGAGTTGCACTTTAATTTGTGTGAGTTTACTTTTGTGAAAGTAGAGTTGCACTTTAATTTGTGTGAGTTTACTTTTGTGAAAGTAGAGTTGCACTTTAATTTGTGTGAGTTTACTTTTGTGAAAATAGAGTTGCACTTTAATTTGTGTGGGTTTACTTTTTGTGAAAGTAGAGTTGCACTTTAATTTGTGTGAGTTTACTTTTGTGAAAATAGAGTTGCACTTCAATTTGTGTGGGTTTACTTTTAGTCGAGTGAGTTGCAATTTCAACTTGGGTGAGTTCGCATCATCGCTCTCAAAAAACCCAAAAAGAATTTCAGCATCTCTGTATTTGCTCACTTCCAATAAATCGCTCAAATCGTGCTGAAATTAGGCCACACTTTCACACACACATCAGGCCTAAACAGATAAAACTTGCAAGAAAAGTAGGGACATTCAGCCCCGTAAATAAAAATTGCAAAGAGTACACGAACCGAAATCGTCAAACACTTATCGTTCAAAGTAAATATTTATTTGAAAAATCGAAGTTTCTAAGCGCTTAAATTGACTCTTGAGCATCGGTTCAAGAAGGTTTAAGCAAAAAAGTCAGAAATATTTCAAAAACCTTCGCTAGTTTGAGTAAGCTAGCTGGCACGCTCGCAAAAGCATAGGTACGAAAAGGTTCACTTCAAGTTCCATAAACTGGGAGTGGAAATTTTCATGTTTACAGATTTGGCACACCTAGTGGGACTTGGGTCTTAAGCAAACTTCGATCAAACAAAACAAAACTTCGAAATTTTTTTCGAAGAAAAGTGTTTAACTTTGGCCTTTTGCACTTATAGGGTTTGAAAATTCTGAAACATGTCAAGTTCAGACTCCAATGAAGTGTCTAGCTGAGCCTCGTGCTCATCAAGTTCCTTTTCCAAAAGGTTTTCAAAAACAAATCTCAAAAGCAAAAAAGAAGAGCTCGAAGTCTTGCGAAAGGAATTCGAAGCAAAAATCGCCGCCCTTAGCCAAGAGGCCAAGGCACCGACTCTTGTTCATCTCATGGTGAACCTGCTGTAAACACCCCAAATTCCAAAAATTTTGCAAAAACAAATGTCTGGTTTGAAAATAAGCTCAAAAAGCCAAACTGGAAATTTTCGAAAAACCTAGGAGCTCAAATACTTCAAACCTCTGTTTTACAACCCTGTCAGAACATACATTCTTGAAAATGGACGAAAGTCCTATTTTTGTAAAAGCCCATATGAACAGGTAAAGCCTGGCCCAAAGCAGTTGCAACAGAAATTCAGAAAATTCAAAGAGCAAGCCCAGCCCGACGAAAGGCGAAATTCAAAGACAAAAGAGGAGCCCAGGCTGCAAATGGACTTCAAGCCGGAAGCATCGGAGGCCCAGCCAACAGTGCCCCTGAAATCATGAACAATCCAAGTCAAAAACAACAAAAATCAGTTGAAACAGAGTCCGGAAAGGCAAAGAGGAGCTCAGACAATGAAATGGGGAAAAACCTCGCTTAAGATGGATCGTTGATAAACTCAAGGCCCGCATGAAGCATTCGACTCAAAACGCCGAGAAGGAGAGAAGAAGAAGAAAATTTGGATCGAATCTGGATCCAAATATCCAGATCCAAGATTCGGATCCAAACAAGACTTGGATTGGATCCGGATTTCAGAAATCAGGATCCAGGATCCATATCCACATAAGAGGCCTATAAAAGGACGTGAGGGGCTGGCTTGAAGAGGGCTGCAAATTTTTTTCACGCCTTTGCTTGGGTTGGAGAGAGAGAGAGTGAGAGAGGAAAAAGAAGTCAAGGAAAGTGGCTTGACTTGGCTTTTCCATTGTGGGCTGAACATGTGGGTGTATGTTGTGGGCTGCTCTTTTCATTTCACGCAAGGCTTGGTGCTGTAACAAGGTGGAATCCGGCAGCTTGGATGGTTCTCTCAAGGCGTGAAGGATGGGTGCGTGGAACCAATAAGATATGGTCGGTTTTCCCTAACTATGGTTAGTTCCTAAAACACTAAATTAAGCCTCTCTTTCCCTAATCCTCCAAACTACCCAAACCATACTCCCTAAAAACTACCCAAGCTCGGCCAAAGTGCTGGCCGAGCCTTGCCAAAACTCCTCCTACTCTACCCAAAAACCAGTCCCGAACAAAACCACCTAAGCTCGACCAATATCTGGCCGAGCTTTTCCTAGATCTACCCCATTAACCATCCTAAGTCTTGGTCTTAAACCCTCCCTTAAATCCTTAGCATTCAACCTAAAAGGCCTAACCAAACCGAGTGCCTAATGCACTCGATTCCCCTAGCCACCCACACTCATCGGGCTTGGCCACTAGCTGGCCGAATATTGGCCTAAAACTACCTAAGCCACCCACTAAATCCTATCCAGCTCGGCCACCATTTGGCAGAGCATTCACTTAGATCCTGGTTTTCAAAACCCACCTAAGACCATCTACTAAATCTCACCCAGCTCGGCCACCATTTGGCCGAGCATTGCCTTAGCAACATTGCCTTAGGGTCGCACCTAAAACCCTACCTAAGACCATCCCAAGTTCGGCCATTAGTTGGCCGGGCTCACCCTAGACCCGTTCCATTAAACTCCTAAAACCTTAACCTCCTACCTTAGCTAAAACTCTACCTAAGCCAATCCTAAAAACTACCTAGCTCAGCCATCCTTGTGCCGAGCATTCCCTTATACCATTTCCTTAGAACCCCGCCTAAGATCATTCCCAACACACCAACCCAACTCGGCCACCATTTGGCCGAGTATCCCCTTAGGACCTTGGCTTAACTCTTACCCAAGACCACTCATTTAGACCTAGCCTAGACCAGAGATTAGGATCAACACCCCACGCACCCGATCGATTCGCAGAGAGAGGTCCATCCAACGGCTATACCTAAGGTCGGATTCCATTGATAAGAAGAAAAGTCTAAGCAGACGACGTGTAAGTGCTCGAACCTGATCCTTTACATTGTTTCAAGTTCAATTAAATTCGATACGGGGTTGTAATAATGGAGCGTAGTCTCCCCCCGAGATGTAATATTATGGCTTGAAACACAAATCACACACGTACACTCGAGCCTTTTCGCTCTTATCTGCACACCTTCGCACACAAAACGGGCCTCAACAACCCATAGGATATAGCTCTATTTATATACATTCAACTGGGTTTTAAGGTTTAAGTCGTGTGAGTTGTCTTTCATTTTATACACTCAAAGCACTCACTCACATTGAGCCTTTCCGCTCTTACATATATATACGTATTTCCCCTTCAGCTGGGTTTTTAAGGTTCAAGTCGTGTGAGTTGCCTTTTAATTTATACACTCAAAGCACTCACTTACATTGAGCCTTCTCGCTCTTAAGATATAGCTATATACTTTCTTTCTGCATCTAAGATATAGCCATATTTCCCTTTCTGCTATGTCTT
This sequence comes from Brasenia schreberi, assembly GCA_036023115.1. Taxonomy (NCBI): domain Eukaryota; kingdom Viridiplantae; phylum Streptophyta; class Magnoliopsida; order Nymphaeales; family Cabombaceae; genus Brasenia; species Brasenia schreberi. The sequence continues at coordinate 22,735,394 of JAYKKT010000089.1, read as the reverse complement.
TAAATTTCGGGTTTTCCCTTCAAGTTGTGTGAGTTTGCATTGCATATCCGCCACACTCAAGATATGGAGCATATTTGCATCGAACCAGATTGATCAAATCGTGTAGAACTTGCCCGAAATCGAGCACTGGATGCACACGACTACACGCCAAAATTGGCTAAAACCCGAGAGACATAGGAGCGCATAGATCCCATGTATAAAAGTTGAAAATTTGACAAAACCAATCGATAAAACACTTTCAAGTTTTCAAAAGAGTCGTGTTTGTGTAAAATCAAGTTTTCCTAAAGCGTACAGACTGACCCTTGCGCGTCGGTGCAAGAAAGTCTGCGACTAAAAGAACCACTTGTCCACAGTCGCCCCAAAAGTCAGATATTTTCAAAAATTACTTCGCTAGTTTGAGAAAGCTAGCTGGCACACCCTTTTTAAGCGACGTAAGCACGAAAAGATTCGCTTCAGGCCTAAGAACCCGAAGTCGAAGATTTTCCGTGTCTACAGATTTGGCACGCTCGGTGGGACGTGGGTCTTTAGGAAAAATCGATACAAACAAACCAATCTCTAAAAAATTCGTTTTTTTCAAAGAAAAGTGTTTTAACTCTTTGTCTTCTTGCATTTCATAGTTAGATTTAAAAGCATCGGAGTCATATCGAGTTCAGACTCCAATGAAGTGTCTAGCCGGTTCTCATGCTCTTCAAGTTCTCATTCTAGAAGATCTTTGAAAAATTGAAAATAAAAAAGAGGAAGAGTTAAGAAGAGAGTACGAGGCGAAGATCGCTGCGCTCAGCCAAGAGGCCGAAGCAGCTGATTCGTGTTCGTCACATGGCGAACTAATAAAGGCCAAAAAGAAGTTTGGAAAAACTCGTAAACACAAGGAGACCTCCGAGATGGAAGGCAACCAATACCTCGATTCCTTCACTCACAAGGATCGTAAAGCCCTACAACAGTTGCTAAAGGGGCAAAATAAAGAGAAAACAACGTACGTCCTGTCTGATTTTCTCCCTTTAGATTACGAAACAGACAGTGAAGGATCAAAAAATCCCAAAGAAACCTCCGCCATAGAGGGGGACCAATATCACGAGTCCTTCACACTGAAGGATCGAAAAGCCCTCCAACAACTGTTGAGGGGCCAAAACAAAGAAAAGAGATCGTACGCCCTATCTGATTTTCTTCGTACAGATTACGAAACAGATAGTGACGATGATGTACTGAACTTTCATCGGTATGATGGCACGGGGATCCTAGATCCCACCTGCAACTCTTTTCTCGCAGAGCCCACAAAAAAAATGAATCTATGAAATGGATATATTGGTTTACCCTCTCCCTCAAGGGAACTGCTTCAAAATGGCTCGGTTCTTATGACCTAAGCCAGTTTGCAACTTTTGAAGAGTTTGCGAACAACTTTATGCAAAGGTTTTCCCACAAAATAGAAGTGACCCCTACTTTGAACACCCTGAGGGACACAAAACAAGCTTCGAACGAGGATGTACATGCATTCATCGTTCGATGGAGGTCCCTCCTCGGGCAAGTGAGAGAGCCCATCTCCGAAGGACGCGTAGTAATGCTCATCCTTGAAAATTTTAAAACGGAGTTGAAAACACTTCTTTCTTTGAATGAAATTTCAACTTTTCATAAGTTAATTAAAAAGGCTTCCCTCTTCGAAACAAATCTGAAAAAGGGGGTCTACGATAGCTTATGGAAAGGAAAAATGCTTCCAAAACCAAGATTTGAAAAACCCGAAACTTACGGGCTACCCACTGCGGACAAAGGGGCAAAACCCCAAAAAATTGCTAATGTCCGAGTGGAAATAAACCCGGCTGGCACTTCAAAGAAGAATGAACAAAAAAATGACAAAAAATTTCAAAAAATATTTGAAAAAAGGGAGTATACCCCACTGGGGCAGCCCATCTCGGAGGTCCACGACCTCCTGCTCGCCAAGGATTGGTAACACTCCCCAAAATTCCTGCGGGACACCTTCGAAAGGGAGATTTCTAAACAAATTTTGCAAGTATCATCGGCTCAAGGGTCATGATACAAACAAATGTTTCTTCCTTTTAAACAAAATCGAGGACTTAATAGAGCGGGGTCGGCTCCAGGTCACTGAGGAACAGGAGCCTTCCCAAGCTGTTCTTAAAGAACCCTTCCCCAACCACGCAAGCATCAGTGGGAAGGAAAAAGAGGTATGTGTTTTCTCGGCTTCCTCAAAAGGTTTAGAGCATGCATTGCATACAGGCTTCACTACTTGTCACACACCACCTTCTCTCATTATAATAAAAAAAGCCAAGCAAGTAGTAATCCAGGGAGCGCTTAGAGTCCCGCCCCCGGCTAGAGCCATCTTAAAAATTTGGGGTGCTCCGAAGCACAAAATTAAAGACAATATAGGAAGGAGCCCTAGGGAAGGTGTGGGCGAGGTGACCAGGTCCGAAAGGATCTATCAACCCCTACATCTAGCAAAAGATGCTACTAAAGAAGTGATCATTATTTCTGGCCCTTTAAAATCATGCATTCCTAAAGCATCTCAGGTCATGGATAAAGGAAAAAATATGTTAACCCCATATGATTTCGAAACACATCTTTTCAAGATCCCTACAAACATGTCTATCCTAGAATTAATCCAAACTTCCCCCAGGCATAGACATGTTTTAGAAAAAATCTTAGAAAGAGCCAAGGTTAACTCGACTATAACCCATGAGTCCCTGTCCTTCCTAGTCGCACTTATCTGTACTAAAACCCCCATCGTGTTCTCGGAAGATGAGATAGAAAGATCATACGAAACCCATAACCAAGCCTTACATATAGAGGTGGTATTAATCACCATTCTCTAAACAGGTATTTGGTGGATGGGGGTGGAGGTCTAAACATCATTCTATTACACGTGTTCTATCAAATCAGAGTCTCCCTGACCTCTGTAAACCCAAGCTCCATCGTTATCATAGGATACGATGGAAATGTATCAAAACCTTTAGGAGTCGTAGAGTTGCCAATGGAAATAGGGGGCATAACCCATGTAGGGGTGTTCCATGTCTTAGACATACACCCCCATTACAACCTACTTCTGGGAAAACCATGGATACATAGCCTTCGGGCCGTGTCATCCACCTTCTATAGGTGTGTCAAAATCCCCTATGAAAACCAAATTATGGTAATTCTAGGCGAAAACCATCCTCAGCTTCAGGGAGTTCAAAACATCCCTTGCTTGTCAAGCCATCAAGCCTATGGGTCCAACCTAGGGCAAACCCACCATTCTCTAAACAAGTGTTTGGTGGATGAGCTGGATCCGGCCAAAGGTTTAGGTTAGGCATATCTTAGCTAGGTGAGGTCGGGCTGGGCTGTGGGGTATTTGGCTAAGTTAGGTTGGGCACGGCCTAAGGTACAGGCCGGGGTGAGGCAGGTTTAGGCGTGGGGCATTGTAGGCGGGTATGGCAAGGGGTGCATAGCAAGTGCGCTGCACGGCAGGACGCTACGCGTTGTGGTGCAGCAGGGCGCGCGGCACGGGTGCTGGACGTGGCAGGCAGGGCATGCACTGTTGGAGTGCAGGCCGGACGTTGTTGAGGCGCGGGATGTTGCAGGCAGGGGTATGGCACAACAGGTGGGTGCATGGTGTGCAGTAGGCTGACAGGTCGCTGTTGAAGTGTGGGTGGTAAGGCGGGTAGCAGGGTGCTGGCCGGCAAGGCGCAGCTGTGTCGTGCGATGAGGGAAAGGGGTGCGGTGCGATGTGGTGAAGGGCTGGCCGGGATGTTGGTCCGGGGGTTGTACAGGTCGATGGTGGGATTTGAGGTTAAAACCGAGTGTAAGGTGAACTCGGTTATGGTGTTATGGCTAGGTCAGGTCGGTTAGGGTCAAGTGGGTTAGGTGGGTCAAGTTTAGAGGTTATGGGTAGGTCGGTTTAGGGTAAGTGAGTGGGGTCTGTTGGGTGAAGTGGGTAGAGTCGGTTGGATGAAGTGAGGCAGTTGGCTAGGTTAGGGTGAGGTTTTGTGGGGTCGGTTGGGTGAAGTGGGCTAGGTTAGGTGGGTCGGTTAGGGCTAGGTTAGGGTTAGGTTTAGAGACCTACCTCTTGGAGCCGAGTCCACCCTTTTGCAGCCATATGTCCACGCCATTCATCATGTTTGTGCAGCCCTTGGTTAGGTCTAGGTCCACACAAGGTTCAAAACCACACCCTCGATCAAGCCCACATGGCTAGCCCACTTGACAAAGTCAAGCCCACCATTTTTCTCTCTCTTACTTTATACAATCCCCAAGCCTCTCCCAAGCAAGTTCATGTGAACTTTCACCCCCCTTGCTTCTATTTATAGGCAAGGGGGTGGGTCTTAGGTTTGGATCTTGGATTTGGTTTTTATGATCCAAATCCGATCTAAATACTATTTGGGTCTAGATCTGGATATTTATGTCCAAATACAATCCAAATTTTTGTTTCTTCAATCCTTCTTGGTGTTTTGAGATGGGCGGTTTTCAGGGCCCTAGCTTCATCAGTGCTCCGTCTTGGGCTGGGTTTTTTCAAACCTTTTTGTCCGATCGTCTTCTCACCTTCTAGACTTCGTTTTTGGTTTGATTTCTGGTATTTCAAGTTTGGGCTTGAATTTCTGATGGCTTTGTCAGTGCTTTGGCTTGACATTTCACATTCCAAGGCTGAAGTCTGCTTCTGGCCTGGATTCTTCTTTTGCTTTTCGGCCTTGTTTTCATCAGGTTGGGCTGAACTCTTTCCTTTTGACTTGTTTTTGGAGCTGCTTTGTGATTAGGCTCCACCTTCTTGATTTGGCTGCTTTGCAAGATTGAGACTTGGCCTAGGTCTACGAACCTTTATTTAAAAGGGTTTTTAGACAAAAAGCTTAAAACTTTGTAACTCCTGGGTTTTCAAAAGTTCAAAATTTGTTTGGAATGATTTTTGAAAACCAAGACTTTGTTTGAAAAGAATTTTATTTTGGGGTGTTTACACCCTTTAAACACCCCAAAATCAAATGATTTCCAAAACAAACACCTGGTTTGTAAAACCATTTCAAATCCAATTTTGAGCTTTCGAAAACCCAAGAGTTCCAAAGCTTTAAACTTTTTGTCAAAAACCCTTTCGAAATATAAGTTTCTTAAACCCGGTACAAGTCCTAATTTTGTAAGCAGCCAAAGCAAGTAAGTGGAGCCTGATCGAAAAGCAGCTCCAAAAGTAGGTCACAAAGCCCGGAATTCAGCCCAGCCTGATGAAAGCATGACCAAAAAGGCAAAAGAAGAGCCCAGGCTAGAAGCAGACTTCATCTCTAGAACATGAAATACAAAGCCAAAGCACCAAACAAAACCATTAGAAATCCAAGCCCAAGCTTGAAATTCCAGAAATCAGACGAAACGAAGTCCAGAAGGTGAGAAGGAGATCAGACGAAAAGGTTGGAAAAAAACCAGCCCAAGACGGAGCAGTGATGAAGCCAGGGCCCGTGAAAACTGCCCGTCTCGAAACGCAAAGAAGGACTGAAGAAACAAAAATTTGGATTGGATCTAGACATAAATATCCATATCAAGACCCAAATAGTATTTGGGTCGTATTTGGATCATAAAAACTAAATCCAAGATCCAAACCCAAGACCCATCCCCTTGCCTATAAATAGAGGTGAGGGGTGGATGAAAGTTCACGTGAATTTCAAGTGGGAGGCTTGGGAGAGAGCATAAAGTAGGGGAGAGTATAAAGTAAGAGAGAGAAGATTGGTGGGCTTGACTTTGTCAAGTGGGTTAGCCATATGGGCTTAGCCAAAGGGGAAATGGGCTCAAGCCATGTGAGTTGGACCTAACCTATGGCTGCGTAGGTACGAAAATTTTCACTTCTGGTTTTGAAGCCGGAAATGAACCTTTTCGCATCTACGTCGTTTCTATGGGCATGCCAGCTAGCTTGCTCAAGCTAGCAAAGTTTTTGAAATATCTAACATTTTAAGGCAATTGTGAGCAAGCGGGATCTTTTCGCTTTAAACCTTCTTGAACTGGTGCTCAAGGGTCAGTTTAAGCGCTTATAGACTTTGATAAAACAATTTTGACTTTGGAAAAGAGACAAGTGTTTTGAAAACTCGAGTTTTGCCTAAGTTTGCAAAATTTATATACGGGGCCGGACGATTCCAAGTCTTGGAATTTTTAGCTATTTTAGGCCGGATATGTGTGTGCACAAGTGGCCTAATTTCAACGTGTTTGAGCGTAGATTCGTGGTTTCTTTGAAAACGCACGAATGCAAGGATGCACAAAATGTTTTTCGGGTTTGAGAAGATGATGTGAGCTGGGCTCGAATTGAAAGCAACTCACACAACTTAATGTAACTACCCAAAATTGAAAGTGCAACTCACGCAGCTTAAGGGAAATACCTGAATTTGAAAGCAACTCACATGACTTGAATGTAAATTGCAAAATTGAAATATACTTATATCTTAAGAGTGGAAAGGCTCAATTGTGAGTGAGTGCTCTTGGTGTGTAAATGGAAAGACAACTCACACAACTTGAATTGAACTTGCCGAAATTGTAATATAAGTATATAGTAAGAGCGGAAAGGCTCAATTGTGAGTGAGTGCTCTTGGTGTGTAATTGGAAAGACAACTCACATTGTAAACACCCCAAAATCCCACGATTTTTCCAATACACCTGGTTTTGCAAAAGCAGCCCCAAAGGGCTATTTTGAGTCTGGAAACCCAGGAGCCTTCCAAGCAACCCTGTACATATGTTTAATCTATATATGTTTTAAAATATGTATTTAAAACCTTTAAAAAGGTGTTTTGAAACCCTACAAAGCAACTTGGCCTGATGAAAGCAGGACCAGAAGAGCGAAAGAGAGCTCGGAACCGAAGCATATGTCAAGCCCGGCACATCAACTCTCGTATCAGATTCATCACCAGAATCTCAGACTTCCAAGCTCCTGTTATCAACAAATCTATCAAAACGGTCTCCGGAAGGTGAAAAGAGGAGCGGACGACAATGTTGGCGAAGACCCAATGCAAGACGGAGTATTGATACTGTCAGGCCTCGCACAAACCGTTCGTTTCGAACATACCATGAAGGAGTCAGGAATTCAGATTTGGATCGGATCTGGACCATATATATCCAGATCCAAATCCAAACATGTATGTGGATTTGGATTTGGATCCAAAGATCCAATCCAATATCCACATTCAGGGCCCACATCACCTTCTCATAAATGGAGGTGGGGCCCACAAGAAATTCACGTGAAAAGCTTGGGTATGAGAGAGAATGGGGTGAAATATGAGTGAGAAATATTGTGGGCTTGACTTTTGTGTCAAGTTTTGGGTTAGTCATGTGGGTTAGCCTAATGAGTGTGGGTTTAAGCTTGTATGCACCTACACTTAACCTAGGGCTGCACCAACTTGATGCAACTAGGTCCATGGGTCGAAGGCAAAGGGATGCTTCTAACCCTAACCCTAAGCCTAATCCCCCTTACCTAGCCATTTCCCCCTAAACCCGACCTAATCCTAGCCTAATCACCTAACCCACTTCCTTAATCCTTCCCTAATCCTAGCCTAATCACCTAACCCACTTCTCTAATCCTTCCCTAAACCTAGCCTAATCCCCCTAACCTCACCCTAATCCTATCCTAAACACCTAACCCACTTCACTAAACCTCATCCTAAGCCCAACCCACCTAACTAAGCCCTAAACCACTAAACCAGCCCACCTAAATGCCTAGCACACCATATCCCTAAACCACCCAAGACAAATATCTGGCCCACCTAAATATCTAGCACACCATACCCCCAAACCACCACCACCAAACCAGCCCAATCGACTCCCCAAAACCAGCCCAGCCACCGACCCCACTAAGCCTATAAATACCCCTCCCATGCATGCGGGTGGGAGGTCCTGGGCTCTAAAAATATCTGGGATTTCTCCCCCCTCTTGGAACTCGCCACCTCCACCCTTCGGCCAGCACCACTCCACGCCACCTCCACCCTTCGGCCAGCACCACTCCACACCACCTACTGCATCCGGCCAATACCATTCCATGCCACCAACCCTTCCATTCGGCCAGCACCACTCCATCACCTGCCACCTCCACCCTTCAGCCAGCCTTTCCATCCCGGTTAGTACCCCATCTCAACATTATCTCTTCTCCACTCCCCTCCATTCCTAGCCACACACCCGCCACTTTCCCCTAGCCTAGCTAACATCTCATCCAACTGGCCACCACCTGCCACCTTCCACCATTCGGCCAGCATCACCTGCCCCTCCTCTCTCAGCCAGCCGCGCCTTAGCTAGCAACCTTACCTCTCCCTAAGACCTTCCCCAAGCCTTAGTGGCAGCCCCTAACTAACACCCTAACCTTCCCCAACTCACTCCCCCTTTGCTCGGCCATATACCAGTGCCTACCCCTCGGCCAGCGCCAAGGCGCCATCCAGCCAGCACCTTCCCTTGCCGCAGCCATCCAAGGATTTCCCTCTTGCAGCCCAAGGCGACTCACTAGGCCCAAGTGCAAAGCAAGTCCCACCCGGACCAGCTATACGTAAGTGCCTAACTCGATCCTTGTTATAGACTTGCTTATGCTTAATTAAATTTGATACGGGGTTGTAATAATGGAGCGTTGTCTCCCCCCGCTTGTAATAATGTGGTTTGGCACACCCACACACACGTGTACTTGAGCCTATTCCGCTCTTAGCTGCACACGATTTTGACACACACATGGGCCTAATCAGCCCTTAAGATATAGCTATACTTATATGATTTGAGTTGCGTGGGTTTTCATTAAGTTGTGTGTGTTGTCTTTCAATTTTCCACACTCACACACATTGAGCTTTCGCTCTTATTTCCAAGACCCTAGTAAGGGCCTATTGCAATTTTGTTTTGGGGTGTTTTCATTACATGTTGTGTGCGTAGTATTTCAATTCTACACTCACACACATTGAGTTGTCTTTCAATATACATGTCGTGTGCTTTCGCTCTTACTCCCAAGACCTTAGTCAAGGCCTATTGCAATTATATTTGGGTTTCATTACATGTCGTGTGCGTAGTATTTCAATTCTACACTCACACACATTGAGCTTTCGCTCTTACTCCCAAGACCTTAGTCAAGGCCTATTGCAATTATATTTGGGTTTCATTTACATGTCGTGTGAGTTGTCTTTCAATATACACACAACACCCACGCACACGTTGGCGACCTTCGGGCCCATATATATTATAAGTATCTCCCTTCAGCTATGTCTTTAAGATTTGGGTTTTAAGGTTCAACAGTGTGCGTAGTCTTTACATATATACACGACACACACTTGCACAATTGAACCTTTCCGCTCTTAAGATATAGCCATATTTTCCTTTTGCAATTTCCCTTTTACAAATTTACATTAAGTCATTTCCCTTCCGCATTGTCTTTCAATTTGGGTTTTCCCTTTGGAGTTGCGTGAGTTTGCATTGCATATACGCCATACCACGAGTTAGGACGCATATTGCATCAAAGCAAACCCCACACTAACGCTCAAAATCGCCCAACTTAGGTCACTTGTGCACACACACACCTAGTTGGCCCGAAAAGAGATAAAAAGAAAGACATAGGCACGTGCAAATCCACGTGAAAATAAAACTTGAAACCATACAAATCAGCCCAATCGAACACCTCAAACATTTTCCCTAGGTTATCATGTTTAAAACTCGATTTTCTATGCGTACAGACTGACCCTTGCGCATCGGTGCAAGAAGGTCTGCGACGAAAAGAGCTTGCTTGCTCATAGTCGCCCCGATAGAAGTCAGATTTCAAAAAACTTTCGCGCCCTTTTGCTAAAATACGACTTAGACACACGAAAAGATTCGCTTCAGGCCTAAGAACCACAGGCGAGGATTTTCAGTGTCTACACACACCACTTGAACTAAACCCACCCGGAATGTAAATGCTTACACGATGTAATGTAAAACACACGCAGCTGGAAAATATATAAGTATGCTATATCTTATGAGCAACAAAGGCTCAAAATGTGCATGAGAATGTGGAGCAAATGCTCGAGTACTTTTTGTGTGCGAGTGTGAAATTTAAATGACAAACTCACACAACGTGAATGTAATAACTCGAATTGAATTGCAACTCACACAGCTTTCACTAAAGTAAATACCCAAAGAGAAATATATACTTTAGCTTAAGAGCGGAAAGGCTCAATGTGTGTGCAATCGTGTGCAATTAAGAGTAGAAAGGCTCAAGTGCATGTGGGTGTTCCTTGTGTACATCTAAGAGCAATGTGGCTCAAGTGTACGTGTGTGTCTTGTGTATCAAGCACAAATATTACATTTTGGGGGGAGACTACGCTCCATTATTACAACCCTGTATCGAATTGAATTGAATTTTAAAGGAGTAAGGTAAAAAACCAAATTTAAACACTTCAAGTGGTCGTCTTTTCCTCCCAACTTGCTCAGGTCTGTCCACCTTGGCAGCCAAGAGATGGGTCTCCCTAGGTAGGTTTAGACGTGAGTTTAGGCTTAGGGTGTGCTTGGGGGCAGTCGGGTGTTTGAGCTTAGGAGGGGCTAAGTTCGGCCAAGACGTGGGTTGGCTAAGGGGGGTCACGTCTAGGTTGTGGTTCAGTTAGGTTTAGGTCGGGCTGGGAATGGGTTTGGTCAAGTGGGATGGGAGCTAGGGAGATGGGATGCTGGTTCGGCTAAGGTGGGCTGCAGGGAGATGGGAGCTAGGTAGGTCACGGCCAAGGTGAGGGCTGGGGTGTTAGGGTGGTGCTAGGAAAAGGGTGCAGGTGGTAGGTAAGGTTGGCCGGGTGTTGTGAGGTAGGTTACGGCAGGCGAGTGGCATGGAGGCTATGGTAGGGTGCTGGGGCGTTGGGGTAGCGCTAGGGCAGGTGCGGTAGTGGAGTGGCACTAGGTGCACCGGGAGATGTGTGGTTGACTGGGGTGCTAGGGAAGTGGGATGCGGTAGGGCAGGAGCTGCCGGTTCGGCTGGGAGTTAGGTGGGTGGTCACGACAGGGAGCTGGGGATAGTCGGATGCGGTAGGGTAGGAGGTGACTCTGGCCGGGGGCTGGTGTGATGTGGCGCTAGGTGAGCTGGGAGTCGGGTGATGTAGGGTGTTAGATGGTGCGCAGGAAGGTGAGGGAGCCAGGTAGTGCAGGGTGCTGGGTGAGGTTTGAAGTAGGTTCAAACCGAGTGCAGCTACACTCGGTTAGGTTTAGATTTAGGTCGGTGGGGAAGTGGGTTAGGTTAGGTTGGTCGGCTACGGCTAGGTTAGGTTGGTTTAGGGTGAAGATGGTCTAGTTAGGGTGCGGTTAGGGTTAGGTTTAGGTGGTTTTTAAGGGAGTCGGATTGGGGGAGTTTGGGTTGGTTTAGGTGAAAGGGGCTAGGTCTAGGCTAGGTTTGGGTTAGGTTTAGTGGGGTCGGTTAGGTGAAATAGGCCAGGTTAGGGTGAGGTTGAGGGACCTACCTCTTGGAGTCGGTCCACCATGCATAGGCCATGCTTCCATGCCTTTTTGCAGCCGTTCTCCAAGTTGGTTGTAGACGCACGAAAATCCCTGCCTCTCGCCTTTTCAGGGCTTGGAGCGGATCCTCTCGTGTGTCTAAGGCCTATGTATGCAAACAGGGCGTGCCAGCTAGCTTACTTAAGCTAGCGAAGATATTTTTAACACTGACTTCTAAACGTGGCGACTGTGAGCAAGTAAGCTCTTATCGTCGCAGACCTTCTTGCACCGGTGCGCAAGGGTCAGTCTGTACGCTTTGCAAAAATCGAGTTTTGGAGAGAAAGTCTACGAAGCGGTTCGAGGTGTCTATTTCGGGTCTTTAAAATGCGATTGTATGTTTTAGATCACGTGGATTTGCACGTGCCTAAGTCTTTTCTTTTATCCCTTTTCGGGCCACCTAGTTTGTGTGTTATGAACACTCCACTACATGGGCGAATTCGAGCGGGGCTTGCTTCGATGCAGTATGCGTCCTACCTCGTGGTATGGCGTAGATGCAATGCAAACTCACGCTACTCCAAAGGGAAAACCCGAAATGTAAAGACAATACTGAAGGGAAATAACCGAAGGGAAATAACCGAAGGGAGATATGTATATAGAGTATGTATATGAGCCCTTACTCGGGTCTTGCAAATAAGAGCGAAGGCTCAATGTGGGTGTGTGCTTGAATTGAAAGACTTACTCACACGACATGAAATTAAACCCAAATATAAATTGCAGTATGGCCTTTACTAAGGTCTTGGGAGTAAGAGCGAAGGCTCAATGTGTGTGAGAGTGCTTGAATTGAAAGACTTACACACACGACATGAAATGAAACCCAAATAGTATAGGTCGGCCCTTACTTGGGTCTTTCAAATAAGAGTGAAAGCTCAATGTGTGTGAGAGTGCTTGAATTGAAAGACTTACTCACACGACATGAAATGAAACCCAAATAGTATAGGTCGGCCCTTACTTGGGTCTTTCAAATAAGAGCGAAAGCTCAATGTGTGTGAGTGCTTGAATTGAAAGACAACGCACCCAACTTAAGCAAAACCCTTCGAAAATGAAAGTATATATATACTTATGTATTAGGGGCTGATTAGGCCCGTGTGTGTTCAAAATCGTGCACAACTTAGAGAGTGCACGTGTGTGGGTGTGCCAAGCCACGTTATTACAAGCAGGGGGAGACTATGCTCCGTTATTACAACCCCGTATCAAATTGAATCTAAAGCAAGTATACAACTAAAGACCGAGTTTAGGCACTTACGAGTAGCTGGTCCGTAGAGGCCTTGCTTGAGCGTGGGCTTGGCCTTCGCCTTGGGCTGCAAACGGGAGCTCCGCGAGGGTGAATGACAAAGGGTGCTGGCCGGCTGCAAGTGGGGCGCGGGATAGGCGCCTTGAAGGTGGCCGGCTGCAAGTGGGTGTCGCCTTGATGTGGGGGATTAAAGGGGCTGGGCCAAGTGAGTGTGTAGGGTCACTAGGAGAGTCTAGAGAGTTAGGGAGTATGGACCTAAAGGCGTTTAAGGGAAAGCCGAATGGGAGTCTTATAGGGTGGCCGGATGTAGATAGGATAGTTAGGTAGTGGCCGGTAGTTTAGGTTGTGATAGGTTCGGCTGAGTGAGAATGGTGGCAGCAAAGGGCTGATGTGTAGGTAAGGTGGTGGTATGGTTTAGGTGGCTGAGAGTGGAGAGGGAGTGAAGAAGGTAAGACGAAGAAAGGGGTACTAACCGTATGGGGAGAAGGTGGTGCTCGGCTGGAAGGAAGATGGGCAGTTTGTGAAGCTCTGCCGGGAGGTGGTGGAGATGGCGGTGCAAGTGGTGGTGGGATGGAGGGATGGTGGTAATGCAGGCGGTGCAAGTGGTGCAGGTGGAGCCGGTGGAGCAGCTGGAGAAGTGGAGGAAAGAGAGGGCCCGGCTGGGATTGGTGAGGAGTTCCGGTTGGGCTTGGGGAGAGTGGCTGGATAGGGAAAGCCCGCCCCCAAGGGGGGGGGGTTTATATAGGGATGGGTAGGTCGGTTAGGGCTGGGTTTGGGGTAGTGGTTAGGTGGTTTAGGTAGGGTGGTATGAAGATAAGGTGGGCTGGAAAGGGTAGGGCCAGATATTTTAAAAACTAGTGGTTTGGGTGGATTGTGGGCTAGGGGTGGTTTAGGGGTTTAGGGCTAGGTTAGGTGGTTGGGTTTTAGGGTGAGGTTTAGTGAGCTAGGTTAAGTGATTAGACTAGGTTTAGGGAAATTAACCTAGGTTTAGGGAAGGATTAGGGAAGTGGGTTAGGTGATTAGGTTGGGATTAGGCCGGGATTAGGGAAGTGGGTTAGGTGATTAGGCTCAGATTAGGGGTGGATTAGGGAGGTAGGCTAAGATTAGGTGTTTTGGGTTAGGTTTAGGTGAAGGAGCTCCCTTTGCATGGCCCATAGACCTTAACCACCTCATGTTGGTGCAGCCCTAGGTTAGGTTTTGGCTAATTACAAGCTTAAACCCACTCAATTAGGCTAACCCACATGATTAACCCCAAACTTGACACACAAGTCAAGCTTAATTACAACACTCTTGATATTTTCCATCCCCACTCTCTCTCATGCCCATAATCCCACGTGAATTTCAAGTGGGCCCCACCTCCATTTATGAGAAGGTGATTGGGCCATGGATATGGATGTTGGATTGGATCTCTGGATCCAAATCTAAATCCAAGTCCACGTATGGGTTTGGATTGGGATCTGGATATATATGGTCCAGATCCAATCCAAACTGAACTCTGACTCCTTCGAGCTGGGTTCGAAACGGACGAGTTGTGCGGGGCCTGACAGCATCAATACTCCGTCTGCGTTGGGTCTTCGCCAACATGGTCGTCCGCCTCCGTTTCTGCCTTCCGGAGATGACTTCAAATGACATTTTGATAAGAACAGGGTCTTGGACGTTCGAGATCCTGGGGGTATGGATGTGATACAAGAGTTGCAGTGCCGGGCTCGACATGTGCTCCGGTTCCGGGCTCTTCTTAGCTCTCCTGGTCCTGTCTTGATTGGGCCAAGCCGCTTCGGGGTTTCAAAGCGTGTTTTAAAAGGTTTTCAAAAGCTATATTATATATTTTTGAAATACAGAGTTTAAAACATATATACAGGGTTGTCTGGAAGGCTCCTGGGTTTTCAGACTCAAAATGGCCCTTTGGGGTTGCTTTTACAAAACCAGATTTGTTTAAGAAATTCGTGGGATTTCGGGGTGTTTACATTGGTGCAGCCCTTTGGTTGAGCTTAGGTTCATACAAGGCTTAAACCCACACTCTTGATCAAACCCACATGGCTAGGGCCCACCATTTCTACTTTATGCCCTCCACTCATTCTCTCTCTTCCCAAGCCCTTCACTTGCAAATTCACGTGAACTTGCTCCACCCCCTCACCTCTATTTATAGGCAAATGAGGTGGGTCTTGGTTTTGGATCTTGGATTTGGATTTTGAGATCCAAATCCGATCCAAACACTATTTGGGTCTGGATATTTGGGTCCAGATCCAATCCAAATTTTCATTTCTTCAGTCCTTCTTGGCGTTTCGAGACGGACAGTTTTCGTGGGCCTTGGCTTTATCAGCGCTCCATCTTGGGCTGGGTCTTCCCCAACCTTTTCGTCCGAACTCCTCACCTTTTTGGACTCTATTTTGGTTGACTTTTGATGTTTTAGGCTTGGATTTCTAATGATTTGGTGGCTACTCTTGGCTTGGTATTTGATGGTCCGGGCTTAAAGTATGCTTCTGGCCTGGGCTCTCCTTTTGCCTTTTGATCCTGCTTTTGTCAAGCCAGGCTTGATTCTGGGCTTTTGAACCTATTTTTGAGGCTGCTTTTGATCAGTCTCCACCTGTTGGATTTGTCTTTTACAAAATTGGGACTTGGCCCGAGTTTAAGAAATTTTCATTTCGAACGGGTTTTTAAATAGAAGTTTAAAGCTTTTGCAACTCTTGGGTTTTCGAAAACTCAAAATCTAGCTTTGAAATGGATTTTCAAACGAGGTGTTTGTTTTGGAAAATTGTTTGATTTTGGGGTGTTTACAGATGCCCCTCTTTGGCATTATCCAAATTTATTTGGATAATGGCAAAGAAGACAACACCCCTGTTTGATTTCTCCCTGGATTCATCCTTGAGAAAATGGGATCATCCCAATTTTGAGAAAAACTTTTTCTTTGTGCCCAATAAGAGGGGATTTTCGCCAAAGGGGACTTTACCTAATACGGTTCTAGTCCTAATTGGGGTTGTATCCATGCGTGCACATATGAGTGAATGACATGGAATGATATGCTAGGAAGCATGGTTTCCTAGAGACTTAAGGGACTGGTCGAACTTGGAAGTCTTACGAAGACCTGCTGCACCAAGTGAACTGGTCTTATGTTGCTCGATGTTCGAGGTTTTTCTCAATTCGTTTTTAGAGAGGAAAACTCTTTTTAGCTTCAATCCTAAGGATTCTCAGCTTCTCGTGTTTCCCTTTACTTGAGTCTTAACCCTTGCTAATCTAGTGGAGGTTTTATAAGAAAATCAAGTAGCATTTCAAAATTTCTACGCCTTACTTAACAACGTCTAATTCTCAAACAAAATGAGATTCAAGTAAGCAAATCCTATTTTTACTTTAAGACTCCTTGAAATGAACCTTTCTTCACTTGGGATAAGTTGCAGGGATGGGGAAAGAATTACCACGGTCCCTTCTGGAGTGTCCCGTGGTTTGAGGCAAAGAGGCGAAAAACTGCTCCTTTGAGCTTTTGGCTACTTTTTTCCTTTTTTTCATAGAGGGTCTCCTTTTGGGAGTATTTTTTCTTTGTTCCCTCTTTTTCATAGAAGAAACAATTTTTTTCTTTTTGATTTGGTTTTCTTTTGGAAAGAGACTCTTGTAGGGATTTCCCTTTTTGCTTTTTGCCAAGTTTTTCTTTTGGAGAAGAGAAGAGAAGAGGGGAAGGACTTATCCCAATGATCTACTCGATTCATCCCAGATCAGCCTATTTAGAAATAGCACGTACCAGTTGCAAGTATCTTGCTATTTTGAACGTCCTTTGTAAGAAGAAGAATTTTGAAATGTAACCTATATGTTTTTGAAAACTCTGCTTTTTCACAAGTATCGATTCTCTCATTCAGGGTTGCACGATCTACTTTGATCTTCACTCACGAAGTTTCGAAGGAGATTTCCTCAAAATATTTTTGTAATAGGATTTAGCTTAGACCCTACACATGGTATTTTTTCAAATATTGGGCATTCATAGGGTCTGTTAAATTCCTACCCTCAACATCGACTAACCAATATGCATTGTTCGTGGTGGTTCCACGTACAACATAAGGATCATCCCACTTGGGCTGCCACTTTCCAAGTGGATGTGGGCCACGATGTTGGATGGTTTTTAGCACAAGGTCTCCCACTTTGAAGTGGCGAGGTCTCATATGCTTTTCATAATGTCGGGCTATCCTTTGCCGGTATGCATGTGCATGATCCATGGCAAGGAGCCTTCTTTCATTTAATAGATCAAGCTCGGCCATTCTAGCATGTTGAAGCGTCTCTAGGGAGAGGTCGAGTGCAAGTGATGTATGAAATGAATGCAGTTTGGTATGAATGGGGAGAATGGCATTTGTGCCATAGACCAACTCAAATGGCGTGGCATTTGTGGGAGTTCGGATGGAAGTCCTATAAGCCCATAAGGCTTCATCCAACTTCTCATGCCACGTCCTACCATTCTCTAAGATTTTCTTAATAATGCTTATGAGAGTCTTATTGGTGGCTTCGGCTTGGCCGTTGCCTTGAGGGTAGTAGGGCGATGAGAAGTGGTGAGTTATGCCATACATGTTACATAACTTTACCATCCTCTCGTTCTTGAAGGGGGTACCATTATCAGACACTAGGTCTCTTGG
Organism: Brasenia schreberi; assembly: GCA_036023115.1. Classification (NCBI taxonomy): domain Eukaryota; kingdom Viridiplantae; phylum Streptophyta; class Magnoliopsida; order Nymphaeales; family Cabombaceae; genus Brasenia; species Brasenia schreberi. The sequence continues at coordinate 22,718,153 of JAYKKT010000089.1, read as the reverse complement.
AACTCCAAATCGAGCCAAGATATTTTTCCTAATGAACGCAACTACATGTTGTCCCTAGACATTAGTCAGGGAAGTAGATTCAACCCATTTGGAAAAATATTCAGTGGCTGCTAGGATAAACCTATGCCCATTTGATGCTTTTGGAAAAATTGGTCCTATGATGTCAAACGCCCACATGGTAAATGGCCATGGGCTGACCACGGAATGCAAGGCGGATGACGGGTTATGAATGGCGTGTCCATGCACTTGACATGGGTGACACTTCCTAACATGGTCATGACAATCCTGCTTTAGAGTGGACCAAACGTAACCAGCTCTAAGTATTTTCATTGCCATCATGTTTGCATTTACATGCCCTCCACATTCTCCATCGTGGAATTCATGCATTATCATCCTAGCCTCCTCAAGGTCGACACACCTCAATAAGATGCCAATGTAGACGTTGAAAATCCCCGCCTCTGGTTTCTTAGGCCTGAAGCGAATCTTTTCGTGTGTCTAAGTCCTATTTAAGCAAAAGGGCGTGCCAGCTAGCTTGCTTAAGCTAACAAAGAGATATTTTGAAATCTGACTCCTAACGTGGCGACTGTGAGCAAGCAAGCTCTTTTCGTCGCAGACCTTCTTGCATCGGTACGCAAGGGTCAGTTTGTACGCTTAAAAAATCGAGTTTTTGATATGATAACCTAGGAAAATGTTTGAGGTGTTCGATTCGGGCTGTTTTTGTATGGTTTTCAAGTTTTATTTCACGTGGATTTGCACGTGCCTATGTCTTTCTTTTTATCCCTTTCCGGGCCAACTAGGCGTGTGTATGCACACGTGACCTAAGTGGGGCGATTTTGAGCGGGAGTGTGGGGTTTGCTTTGATGCAATATGCGTCCTAACTCGTGGTATGGCGTATATGCAATGCAAACTCACGCAACTCCAAAGGGAAAACCCGAATTGAAAGACAATGCGGAAGGGAAATGACTTGAATGTAAATTGCAAAAGGGAAATATGGCTATATCTAAAGAGTGGAAAGGCTCAATTGTGCAAGTGTGTGCCATGTATATATGTAAAGACTACGCACACTGTTGAACCTTAAAACCCAAATCTTAAAGACATAGCCGAAAGGGAAATACTTATAATATATATGGGCCCGAAGGTCGCCAACGTGTGCGTGGATGTTGTGTGTATATTGAAAGACAACTCACACGACTTAAATGAAACCCAAATATAAATTGCAATATGGCCTTAACTAAGGTCTTGAGAGTAAGAGCGAAAGCTCAATGTGTGTGAGTGTAGAATTGAAGTACTACTCACACGACATAAATGAAACCCCAAATATAATTGCAATAGGCCTTGACTAAGGTCTTGGGAGTAAAAGCGAAAGCTCAATGTGTGTGAGTGTATAATTGAAATACTACGCACACGACATGAAGTAAAACGCCCAAGGGAAATTATAACATGGCCCTTACTAGGGTCTTGAAAATAAGAGCGAAAGCTCAATGTGTGTGAGTGTGAAAATTGAAAGACAACACACACACAACTTAAAGGAAACTCATGCAACTTTAAATTATATACGTATAGCTATATCTTAAGGGTTGATTAGGCCCATGTGTGTGTCAAAATCGTGTGCAGCTAAGAGCGGAATAGGCTCAAGTGCACGTGTGTGTGGATGTGCCAAACCACGTTATTACAAGCGGAGGGAGACAACGCTCTGTTATTATAACCCCGTATCAAATTTAATTAAGCTTAAGCAAGTCTATAACAAGGACCGAGTTAGGCACTTACATATAGCTGGTCCGGGCGTGACTTGCTTGTGCTTGGGCTGGTGAGTCGCCTTGGGCTGCAAGAGGGAGCTCCTTGGAAGGGCACGGCAAAGGAGGGTGCTGGCCGAATGGAAACAAGTGCAGGCGGGTGGGTGGCGCCTTGACTCTAGTCGAGTGATGGGGGCTGCCTTGGCTGGGGTAGGGTTGCTTAGGGAAGGTAAGGGGAGCTAGTTGGGGGCTATCTAAGGGAAGAGGAACAGGTCTTAGGGGGAGGTAAGACTGAGGGAATTTAGCTAGGGGCTGTCTAAGGGAGAGGTAAGGTGGTGGGTGGTGCAGTCGGTTGAGGCTGGCCGAATGGATGGAAGGTGGCAGGTGGTGGCTGGTTGGATGAAATGGAGGCTAGGCTAAGGAAGGGTGGCGTGGTGGTGGCTAAGAGTGGAGGGGGAGTGAAGAGAGGGTGTTAAGTTGGGATACTAACCGGAGTGGGAGGCTGGCCGAAGGGTGAAGGTGGCGGATGTCAAGGGAGACAACTGAATGGAAGGTGGCAGGTGCAGCCGATGGCATGGAGTTGAGTTGGCCGGAGGATGGAGGTGGCGTGGAGTGGAGCTGCTGGAAGTTGGAGGTGGCAGGTTCCAAGAGGGTGCAGGTGAGAGAAGAGGGAAAGGGATGAGAGAGGAGAGGGGGCTCGGCTGCTCAAGAGAGCCTAAAAAACCCGCCCACTAGGGGGGGGGGGTTTATAGCTTTTTGTGGGTCGGTTTGGGCTGGTATTGGGGGGCTGGTTTAGGGGTATGGTGGTGGTGGTTTGGGGATAAGGTGGGCCAGATATTTGTCTTAGGTGGTTTTAGAGATATGGTGTGCTAGGGATTTAGGTGGGCTGGTTTAGTGGTTTAGGGCTTAGCTAGGTGGGTTGGGCTTAGGGTGAGGTTTAGTGAGGTAGGTTAGGTGTTTAGGCTAGGATTAGGTCGGGATTAGGGGAATTAGGCTAGGTTTAGGGAAGGATTATTGGGAAACAGCTAGTAAAGAGGGTTTAGGCTTATGATTAGGGTTAGGAGCATCCCTTTGCATGGCCCATGGACCTAGTTGCATCAAGTTGGTGCAGCCCCTAGGTTAGGTGTAGGTGCATACAAGCTTAAACCTACACTCATTAGGCTAACCCACATGATTAACCCAAAACTTGACACACAAGTCAAGCTTAACACATTTCATTCATATCTTATCCTCCCCATTCTCTCTCATACCCAAGATTCCACGTGAGTTTCTTGTGGGCCCCACCTCCATTTATGAGAAGGTGATGTGGGCCTTGTGTAAACACCCCGAAATCCCACGAATTTCTTAAACAAACCTGGTTTTGTACAAGCAGCCCCAAAGGGCCATTTTGAGTCTGGAAACCCAGGAGCCTTCCAGACAACCCTGTACATACGTTTTAAACTTCATATTTCAAAAATATATAATATGGCTTTTGGAAAACCTTTTAAAACACGTTTTTTTGAAACCCCAAAGCAGCTTGGCCTAATCAAGACAGGACCAGCAAAGTCAAAGAGAGCCTAGAACCGGAGCACATGTCAATTCCGGCACAGCAACTCTCGTATCAAATCCATACCCCCAGGATCTCGAACGTCCAAGACCCTGTTATTATCAAAATGTCATTTGAAGTCATCTCCGGAAGGCAAAAACGGAGGCGGACGACCATGTTGGCGAAGACCCAACGCAGACGGAGTACTGATGCTGTCAGGCCCCGCACAAATCATCCATTTCAAACCCAGCTCGAAGGAGTTAGAGTTCAGCTTGGATTGGATCTGGACCATATATATCCAGATCCCAATCCAAACCCATGTATGGACTTGGATTTGGATTTGGATTCAAAAATCCAATCCAATATCCATATCCATGGCCCACATCACCTTCTCATAAATGGAGGCGGGGCCCACTTGAAATTCACGTGGGATTATGGGCATGAGAGAGAGTGGGGATGGATAATATCAAGAGTGTTGTAATTAAGCTTGACTTGTGTGTCAAGTTTGGGGTTAATCATGTGGGTTAGCCTAATTGAGTGGGTTTAAGCTTATAATTAGCCAAAACCTAACCTAGGGCTGCACCAACATGAGGTGGTTAAGGTCTATGGGCCATGCAAAGGGAGCTCCTTCACCTAAACCTAACCCTAAACACCTAATCCTAGCCTTCCACCCTAATCCACCCCTAATCTGAGCCTAATCACCTAACCCACTTCCCTAATCCCGGCCTAATCCCAACCTAATCACCTAACCCACTTCCCTAATCCTTCCCTAAACCTAGGTTAATTTCCCTAAACCTAGCCTAATCACCTAACCTAGCTCACTAAACCTCACCCTAAAACCCAACCACCTAACCAAGCCCTAAACCCCTAAACCACCCCTTGCCCACAATCTACCCAAACCACTAGTATTTAAAATATCTGGCCCTACCCTTTCCAGCCCACCTTATCTTCATACCACCCTACCTAAACCACCTAACCACTACCCCAAACCCAGCCCTAACCGACCTACCCAACTCCCTATATAAACCCCCCCCTTGGGGGCGGGTTTTCCTATCTAGTCGCCTTCCCCAAGCCCAGCCGGGACCCTACTTCCCAGCCCAGCCGAACCCAGCCACCTGCTCCACCTGCTCCATCTGCAACACCACCTACACCGCCACCTACACCACCACCTGTCACCACCCCTGCCCTCGGCCGAACCATTTGCTCCACCACACCCGGCTGCTTTCTTCCATCCACCGCCTCTCTTCAAGCACGGTTAGTACCCCCTCCTTCGTCTCACCTTCTTCACTCCCTCTCCACTCTCAGCCACCTAAACCCTACCATAACACCCTACCACCAGCCATTCCCCTTTGCTGCCACCATTCTCACTCAGCCGAACCTATCACACCCTAAACTACCTGCCACTACCTAACTACCCTAGCTACACCCGGCCAGCCATCTCTTTTCCCCTAGGTGTCCCATTCGACCTTCCCTTAAGCTCCCCTTTGGTCCATACTCCCTAACACTCTATACTCTCTGAGTGACCCTACATACTCACTTGGCCCAGCCCCTTTAATCCCCCACACCAAGTCGACACCCTTGCTTGCAGCCGGCTACCATCAAGGCGCCTATCCCGCGCCCCATTTGCAGCCGGCCAGCACCCCTTGTCGCTCAACCTCGCGGAGCTCCCGTTTGCAGCCCAAGGCGAAGGCCAAGCCCACGCTCAAGCAAGGCCTCTACGGACCAGCTACTACTAAGTGCCTAAACTCGGTCTTTAGTTGTATACTTGCTTGAGATTCAATTTGATACGGGGTTGTAATAACGGAGCATAGTCTCCCCCCGCTTGTAATAACGTGGCTTGGCACACCCACACACTTGCACTCTCTTAGTTGTGCACGATTTTGAACACACACGGGCCTAATCAGCCCCTAATACATAAGTATATACATATACTTTCATTTTTGAAGGGTTTTGCTTAAGTTGGGTGCGTTGTCTTTCAATTCAAGCACTCACACACATTGAGCCTTCGCTCTTATTTGAAAGACCCATGTAAGGGCCGACCTATACTATTTGGGTTTCATTTCATGTCGTGTGGGTAAGTCTTTCAATTCAAGCACTCTCACACACATTGAGCCTTCACTCTTATTTGAAAGACCCAAGTAAGGGCCGACCTATACTATTTGGGTTTCATTTCATGTCGTGTGGGTAAGTCTTTCAATTCAAGCACTCTCACACACATTGAGCCTTCGCTCTTACTCCCAAGACCTTAGTAAAGGCCTTATTGCAGTTATATTTGGGTTTCATTTATGTCGTGTGTGTAGTACTTCAATTCAAGCACTCACACACATTGAGCCTTCGCTCTTACTCCCAAGACCTTAGTCAAGGCCATACTGTAATTTATATTTGGGTTTAATTTCATGTCGTGTGTGTAAGTCTTTTAATTCAAGCACGCACCCACATTGAGCCTTCGCTCTTATTTGCAAGACCCGAGTAAGGGCTCATATACATACTCTATATACATATCTCCCTTCGGCACTTACTTTACAAGTCATTTCCCTTCGGTTATTTCCTTTCAGTATTGTCTTTACATTCGGGTTTTCCCTTTGGAGTAGCGTGAGTTTGCATTGCATCTACGCCATACCACGAGGTAGGATGCATATTGCATCAAAGCAAGCCCCGCTCGAATTCGCCCATGTAGTGGAGTGTTCATAACACACAAACTAGGTGGCCCGAAAAGGGATAAAAGGAAAGACTTAGGCGCGTGCAAATCCACGTGATCTAAAACATGCAATCGCATCTAAAAGACCCGAATTAGACACCTCGAATCGCTTCGTAGACTTTCTCTCCAAAAACTCGATTTTTGCAAAGCGTACAAACTGACCCTTGCGCATCGGTGCAAGAAGGTCTGCGACGACAAGAGCTTACTTGCTCACAGTCACCACGTTTAGAAGTCAGTGTTAAAAATATCTTCGCTAGCTTAGGTAAGCTAGCTGGCACGCCCTGTTTGCATACATAGGCCTTAGACCCACGAGAGGATCCGCTCCGAGCCCTGAAAAGGTGAGAGGCGGGGATTTTCGCACGTCTACAGAGATTGGCACACCCGGTGGGACGTGAACCTTTCAAAAATCGAGTTTTTAAGTAGAAGTCTTGCGAAAATTTTGTAAAAGGTGTCATTTTTAAACTTGTTTTCTTTGCTTGTACTTAGGACATTTTGAAAAATCTTGAAAAGCATGTCAAAATCCAATCCAAGTGAAGTGTCGAGCCAAGGCTCATGCGCATCAAGTTCTCACTCTAGGAGGATTTTCAAAAACAAAATAAAACTAGATGAAATCGAGGACTTAAGAAGGGAGTTTGAGGCCAAAATCGATGCTCTCAGCCAAGAGGCTGAAGTAGGCGATTCATGTTTGTAGACGCGCGAAAATCCCCGCCTCTTCGCCTCTTTCGTGGCTTGGAGTGGATCTTATCGTGCGTCTAAGGCCTATGTGTACAAATAGGGCGTGCCAGCTAGCTTACTTTAAGCTAGCGAAGATGTATTTAACACTGACTTCTAAACGTGGCGACTGTGAGCAAGTGAGCTCTTGTCGTCGCAGACCTTCTTGCACCGATGCGCAAGGGTCAGTCTGTACGCTTTTGCAAAAATCGAGTTTTTTTGGGGAGAAAGTCTACGAAACGGTTCGAGGTGTCTATTTCGGGTCTTTAAAATGCGATTGCATGTTTTAGATCACGTGGATTTGCACGTGCCTAAGTCTTTTCTTTTATCCCTTTTTGGGTTGCCTAGTTTGTGTGTTATGAACACTCCACTACATGGGCGAATTCGAGCGGGGCTTGCTTCGATGCAATAAGCGTCCTACCTCGTGGTATGGCGTAGATGCAATGCAAACTCACGCTACTCCAAAGGGAAAACCCGAAATGTAAAGACAATACTGAAGAGAAATAACCGAAGGGAAATAACCGAAGGGAGATATGTATATATCTTATGTATATGAGCCCTTACTCGGGTCTTGCAAATAAGAGCGAAGGCTCAATGTGGGTGCGTGCTTGAATTGAAAGACTTACACACACGACAGGAAATTAAACCCAAATATAAATTGCAGTATGGCCTTGACTAAGGTCTTGGGAGTAAGAGCGAAGGCTCAATGTGTGTGAGAGTGCTTGAATTGAAGTACTACACACACGACATAAATGAAACCCAAATATAACTGCAATAAGGCCTTTACTAAGGTCTTGGGAGTAAGAGCGAAGGCTCAATGTGTGTGAAAGTGCTTGAATTGAAAGACTTACCCACACGACAAGAAATAAAACCCAAATAGTATAGGTCGGCCCTTACTTGGGTCTTTCAAATAAGAGCGAAAGCTCAATGTGTGTGAGAGTGTTTAAATTGAAAGACTTACTCACACGACATGAAATGAAACCCAAATAGTATAGGTCGGCCCTTACTTGGGTCTTTCAAATAAGAGCGAAAGCTCAATGTGTGTGAGAGTGTTTAAATTGAAAGACTACGCACCCAACTTAAACGAAACCCTTCGGAAATGAAATATATACATACACTTATATATTAGGGGCTGATTAGGCCCGTGTGTGTTCAAAATTGTGCACGACTAAGAGAGTGCACGTGTGTGGTTGTGCCAAGCCACGTTATTACAAGCGGGGGGAGACGATGCTCCGTTATTACAACCCCGTATCAAATTGAATTTCAAGCAAGTGTATGACTAAAGACCGAGTTTAGACACTTACGAGTAGCTGGTCCGTAGAGGTCTTGCTTGAGCGTGGCCTTGGCTTTGGGCTGCAAACGGGAGCTCCGCGAAGGTATGTGATCAAGGGTGCTGGCCGGCTGCAAATGGGGCGCGGGATATACGCCTCGAAGGGGGCCGGTAGCAAGTAGGTGGCGCCTCCAAGTAGGGAGTTTAGAGTGGCTGACTAAGTGGGTCTTAGGGTCACTAGGGAAGTTAGGTACTTAGGGAAACTGGCCCTAAAAGGTGAGCTAGTGGGAAGGCCAAAGAGGACACCTAGGGGGGTTGGCCGAATGGGAAATGGTGGCTAAGTAGTGGCCAGCCACTTGGGTTATCCTAGGTTCTGCTAGGCTTAGATGGTGGCGGCAAAGGGGCTGAGCTGAAGGGAAGATGGGTGGCTAAGAGTGGAGAGGTGGTAGAGAGTGGCTTTGAGGGAGTTAGGGGGACTTACCGAATGGGGAGGAGTGGCGGATGGAGTGGGAGAGTGGCGGGCAGGTGGCTGTCGGCTGGTAGAATTGGGGGAAGATGGTGGCGTCCGGCTGGGGGGCAGTGGTGGTGGACGGAAGAGGGAAGGTGGCGGAGCAGGTGGCGGCTGGTGGAGGAGCTGGAGCTGCTGGGGAGTGGTCACGGCTGGCTGAGAAATGGGAGAAGGAGAGGGCCCGGCTGGGTGGTAGAGTGGTTCCCACTTGGAAAACCCGCCCACAATGAGGGGGGTTTAAATAGGGGATGGGTAGGTCGGTTAGGGCTGGGCTGTGGGTAGTGGTTAGGTGGTTTAGGTAGGGTGGTATGTAGATAAGGTGGGCTGGATGGGGTTGGGCCAGATATTTTAAAACTAGGGGTTTGGGAAAATCGTGGGCTAAGGGTGGTTTAGGGGTTTAGGGCTAGGTTAGGTGGTTGGGTTTTAGGGTGAGGTTTAGTGAGCTAGGTTAGGTGGTTTAGGCTAGGTTTAGGCTAGGATTAGGGAAATTAATCTAGGTTTAGGGAAGGATTAGGGGAGTGGGTTAGGTGATTAGGTTGGGATTAGGCCGGGATTAGGGAAGTGGGTTAGGTGATTAGGTTCAGATTAGGGGTGGATTAGGGGTTTAGGCTAGGTTTAGGCATTTTGGGTTAGGTTTAGGTGAGGGAGCTCCCTTAGCATGGCCCATAGACCTTGATCACCCCATGTTGGTGCAGCCCTAGGTTAGGTTTTAGCTAATTACAAGCTTAAACCCACTCAATTAGGCTAACCCACAAGATTAAACCCAAACTTGACACACAAGTCAAGCTTAATACAACACTCTTGATATTTTTCACCCCCCCACTCTCTCTCATGCCCAATATCCCACGTGAATTTCAAGTGGGCCCCACCTCCATTTATGAGAAGGTGATGTGGGCCATGGATATGGATATTGGATTGGATCTCTGGATCCAAATCCGAATCCAAGTCCACATATGGGTTTGGATTGGAATCTGGATATATATGGTCCAGATCCAATCCAAACTGAACTCTGACTCCTTCGAGCTGGGTTCGAAACGGACGATTCGTGCGGGGCCTGACAGCATCAGTACTCCGTCTGCGTTGGGTCTTCGCCAACATGGTCGTCCGCCTCCGTTTCTGCCTTCCGGAGATGACTGTAAATGCTATTTTGATAAGAACAGGGTCTTGGACGTTCGAGATCCTGGGGTGTAAATCAGATACAAGAGTTGCTGCGCCGGGCTCGACAGGTGCTCCGGTTCCGGGCTCTTCTTGGCTCTCCTGGTCCTGTCTTGATCGGGCCAAGCCACTTTGGGGTTTCAAAACATGTTTTAAAAGGGTTTTCAAAAGCTATATCATATGTTTTTGAAAGATAAAGTTTAAAACATATATACAGGGTTGTTTGGAAGGCTCCTGGGTTTCCAAACTCAAAATGGCCCTTTGGGGCTGCTTGTATAAAACCAGATGGATTTTGAGAAATTCGTGGGATTTCGGGGTGTTTACAATGTTCATCAAACGGTGAACAAAGGCCTAAAAAGAAATCTGAAAAACCTCGCAAGCACAAAGAGGCCTCCGTAATGGAAGGCAACCAATACCACGAGTCCTTCACACAAAAGGACCGTAAAGCCCTACAACAGTTGCTAAAAGGGCAGAATAAAGAGAAAAGAAACTACGCCCTGTGTGATTTCCTTCCTATGGATTACGAAACAGACAGTGATGATGAAATACCGAATTTCCATCGGTATGATGGCATGGGAGACCCTAGGTCTCACTTGCAGCTTTTCTCGCGTCGAGCCCATAAGAAGGAAAAGGACTCGATGAAATGGGTGTATTGGTTCCCTTTATCCCTTAAAAGCACAGCTGCCAAATGGCTGGCTTCCTACGACTTAAGCCAGTTCGCTACTTTTGAAGAGTTAGCGAACTGCTTCATGCAAAGATTTGCACACAATATAGAAGTCACGCCAACCCTGAATACCTTAAGGGATACAAAGCAAGGCATGAACGAAGACGTACATGCCTTCATTATAAGATGGAGGTCGCTTTTGGGACAAGTGCGAGAGCCCATATCCGAAGGATGCGCAGTAATGCTCATCCTGGATAATTTTAAAAGCGAGTTAAAAACCCTTCTCACGCTCCATGAGATTTCAACTTTCCATAAGTTGATAAAAAAGGCCTCCCTTTTCGAAACCAACTTGCGAAAAGGGACATACGATCACTTATGAAAAGGAAGTGCTGTTCCAAAAACCCATTTGGAAAAGCCCATCGCATATGGGCTGCCCACGATGGACAAAGGGGCAAAGCCCCATAAAATCGCCAATGTCCGGGTGGATCCAGGCATGGCGGGCACTTCCAAAAATTTTGAAAAGTTAGAAAATATGAGGGAGCGAAATTTTCAAAAACCGGTTGAAAAACGAGAGTATACTCCGCTGGGGCAACCTGTGTCGGAGGTCCTAGACCTCCTACTTGCCCAGGGCATGATAGAACTCCCTGAAATCCCCGAAGGAGTTGTAGACACTGAAAATTTTCACTTGCGGGTTCTTAGGCCTGAAGTGAACCTTTTCGCAATCTACTTCGCTTTATGGGCGTGCCAGCTAGTTTACTTTAACTAGCAAAGTATGTTTTGAAAACAATCTGACTTTTGAAAGGCGATTGTAGGCAAGCGGGATTTTTACGTCGCAGACCTTCTTGCACCGATGCGCAAGGGTCAGTCTGTACGCTTAGAGACTTCGTTTTGAAACAAGTTTAACTCAAAATATATTTTGAATGAAGAAGTGTTTTAAAACCTTTTGAAAACCATGCATTTGGGCGATTTTGACTTTGTAAGGGTTGGACGACCCTAAGTCTTGCACGATTTGATTCGGGTTTGTACGATTTTCAGATTTTAGATCACGTGGATTTGCACGTGCCTAAGTCTTTCTTTTTATCCCTTTATGGGCCACCTAGGTGTGTGTTATGAACACTCCACTACATGGGGCGAATTTGAGCGGGAGTACGGGGCTTGCTTCGATGCAATATGCGTCCTACCTCGTGGTATGGCGTAGATGCAATGCAAACTCACGCTACTCCAAAGGGAAAACCCGAATTTAAAAGACAATGCCGAAGGGAAATTGCCGAAGGGAAATTGCCGAAGGGAAATGACTTGTAAAGTAAATAGCCGAAGGGAAATGACTTGTAAAGTAAATAGCGGAAGGGGAAATATGGCTATATCTTAAGAGCGGAAAGGCTCAATTGTGTAAGTGTGTGTCGTGTATATATTGAAAGACAACGCACACGACTTGAACCTTAAAACCCGAATCTTAAAGACGTAGCCGAAAGAAATACTTTATATAGAGTATATGTAGGGGCCCTTACTTGGGTCTTGTAAATAAGAGCGAAGGCTCAATGTGTGTGCGTGCTTGAATTGAAAGACTTACACACACGACATGAAATGAAACCCAAATATAAATTGCAGTATGCCTTGACTAAGGTCTTGGGAGTAAGAGCGAAAGCTCAATGTGTGTGAGTGTAGAATTGAAGTACTACGCACACGACATAAATGAAACCCAAATATAACTGCAATAAGGCCTTTACTAAGGTCTTGGGAGTAAGAGCGAAGGCTCAATGTGTGTGCGTGTGGAAAATGGAAAGACAACACACACGACTTAATTAAAAACCCCCTTGACTTAAAATATATAAATATAACTATATATTAAGGGCTTGTTAGGCCCGTGTGTGTGCAAGAAGTGTACGACTAAGAGCGGAAAGGCTCAAGTGCGCGTGTGTGTGGGTGTGTCAAACCACGTTATTACAATCGGGGGGAGACAAAGCTCCTTTACTACAACCCCGTATCAAAATTTAATTGAATATAAAGCAAGTTAATGTAATAGACCAAGTTTAGACACTTACAAATAGCTGGTCCATGTTCAACTTGCTTGCACGTGGGCTCACGGTTCACCTTGGGCAGCCAAGAGGGGGTTATCCTAGGGGGCTTTGAGGGAGGTTCTATGGGGCACGATTAGGGTCTTAGGGGAACTAAAGTTCGGCCAAGACGGGGGCTGTGTAAGGTATGTCCTAGGGTCTGTCCTAGGGTACAGGTCACGGCCAGGGTGCAGGTTGGGTCGGCAGGAAGGTGGACAGGGCGGCAGGGAGGCAGTCGGGTCGGTAGGGAGGCGTCTGGCGCCTGGCGCAGCAGACGGGCGCCTGGCGCTGGGCGCGCTGGGGCGCAGGGCGCGCAGTAGCGCGGGACGGCTGCGGCACGGGGCGTGCAGGCGACAGAGGGGGCGCACGGCAGGAAGCAGGATGGCGTCAGGGCTGGGATAGCGTCAGGGCGCGCGGACAGCGTCAGGGTGCGCACGGCAGGCGCGGTCCGGTTAGGTTTAGGTTGGTTCAAGTCTAGGGTTAGGTTTGGTCGAACCTAGGTTGGGTTAGGGCTAGGTTTAGTTAGGGTTAGGTTCAGTTGGGGTTAGGTAGGTTCGAACCTAGGCTAGGTTGGGGTTAGGTTTAGAGGGGTGTAGAGAGAATGGCTAGGTTAGGTTAGGCTTACCTCTTGGAGCCGGTCCTTCTTGGCTTGAGCCCACGTCTCCACGGTTGCAGCCACTTGGTCCAGCCCACCTTGGTTGCAGCCACTTGGTCTAGACCCACTTAGCCCACATGGCTTGAACCCACCTCACCCAATGAGCCCACATGGCTAGGTCTATCACTCCCTCTCTCTCCTCCCAAATATTTGCATGAACCCTTTACATGGACCCCCTCACCTCTATTTATAGAGATTTGAGGTGGGTCTTGGATTTGGGTTTGGGTTTGGGGTTTGGATCCATACCCAAATCCAAACACTATTTGGATCTGGATATTGGATCTCGGATATTTTGAGATCTGTATCCGATCCAAACCCAATATTTTTATGGATACGGATATGGATATTTTGATCCAGATCCGATCCAATCCAAACACTATTTGGATCCAATCCAAATCCAAACACTATTTGGATCGACCCAAACACTATTTGGATTGGCCCAAATCCAAACACTATTCATTACATGGATTTGGATCTGGATATATATGGTCCAGATCCAAATCAAAATTTCTTCGGACAGTCCTTCTTGGCTTCTCGAGGCGAACGATCTGTGCGGGCACTGGCTTCATCAGCGCTCCATCTGGTGCTGGGTTTTCCCCAACTTTGTCGTCCGGACTCCGTCTCGCCGTTCTGGACTCCGTTGAGCTTTTCATCAAATGGGCTCTGCTTTCTTTTGTTTTTTTATCAGGGAGTGGCTTCTGAAGCTCTGGGCTTGAATCCTCTTCGGGCCTAGGGTCTTCTTTTGCCTTCTATACCTGTTTTCACATTTCAAAACAGGTCGGCGTTTTGGCTCAAATGAGCTTTTTGGTGTTTCGAGAGTTTTTGAAAAATAGAAGATTTGGGGTGTTTACAGATGCCCCTCTTTGGCATTATCCAAATGTATTTGGATAATGGCAAAGAAGAAACACCCCGTTCTCTCAAATTTTCTCGAGAATACACCATTTATTTTGCAAAAACCTTGTTTTCTTTTTCCACAAGTGGGGATTTTCAGCAAAAGGGGGCTTTTCCTAGCTATTTCCCTATATGTATGATCATGCATGAATGACTCTTTGAATGCATGCATGAGAAAAATTTTATTTTTTGTTTTTGAGCCTGAAGAGAGCCTTTTGAGGCTGGTTGCTCCGAGCAGGTTTTTACCCATGTCTTTTTGACATTCGTGGGTTTTTCAAAAATTTCTTTTTGAAAAGGAACTCCTTTTAACTTGTATCGAAAAGGACTTCCATTTTTCATACTTCCCTTCATTCGGGTTTCAATACCTGCTACTCAGTAGAGGTTTTTGGGTAGGAAAACTTGGAAAACATTTCAAAGTTCCATTTCCTACAAAACAGAGTCGAGTTCTCAAACAAAATGAAATCCAAATAAGCCAATTTTATTCGTACTTTAGGATTTTCGCAAATTTGAATCTTTTTCCTCGGGGATAAGCCGTAGGGATATGGGAAAGAGATACCACGGTCCCTTCTGAAGCATCCCGTGGTTTTAGGCAAAGAATCGGAAAATCGCTCTTTGGAGCTCTGGCTTTTTGTTTCTTTTTCATAGAGGGTCTCCCTTTGGGAGTATTTTTTCATTAATCCCTCTTTTCTTTAAAGGAGAGCAGCTCTTTGGAGGAGTTTTTGTATTCCCTGTTTATGAAGGGAAGACCTCTTTGGGAGGAGTGTTTTTATATCTCCTTTTTCTTTTGAAACGAGAAGACCTCTTTCGGAGGAGTTTTTGTATTCCCTGTTTATGAAGGGAAGACCACTTTCGGAGGAGTTTTTGTATTCTCGATTTTTTTTTCTTTCTTTTGAAAATAGCCAATTTTCCTTTTTGGAGAGAAAGTAGGATGGGGGAGGGCTTATCCCTTTGGTTACTCGATTCAAACGAGATCGTCCTATTTCTTAATAGCATCTGCTATTCGAAAATATTTTGATATTTTGAACAAGGCTTAATCTTGTAAGCCAGGGTTCTTTGAAATATAGCCAATTCATTTTTGGAAGACTCTACTTTTCGAAAAGTATAGATTCCTCCATTCGGGGTTATACAATCTACTTCGATCCTTCTTTCAAGAAGTTTCAAAGGAGTTCGATTTTTCAAAATCTTTTTGAAAAAGAATTTAGCATAAACCCTTTTGAATATTCGGGCATTTTCGGGGTTTTGCTAATTTCTATCCACAATATCAACAAATTTCTAATTTTTGTTGCCCTTTCGAAGACATGGGGACATTTCTACTCGAGTTTGCCACCCTTTTGGGCTTTCTTCGGGGTGATATGATGCATGCTATGCACTCCATGTGATTTAAAATGGAAATACATGTTTTTATGCAATGATGAACACATGAAATGTATCTCACAAATCATGAAGGAGATGCGTTCACTTATCCATGGAAAGTGTCTAGGGGCTGTGTTTAAAAATGCCCCTAGCTTGATGGGAATTTCGCATGGCCATATGGTGAAGGGCCATGGTTTTTCAAAGGGATTTTGGGATGGACAATGGTATGTTCATGTCCATGCACTTCCATGGTTTTTCTAACATGATCATGATACTTTTTGCTCAAGGATGGGAAACATAACCAGCCCTAAGTGATCGTCATGGCCATCAGGTTTTAGTTTTGACATGGTCTCCATATTTCATCGTGAGATTCATGTTCTTTATCCTAACACAATCAAGGTTTTTATATAAACCAGAAGTTGAAGAAAATCTTTCTTTTCAAAGCCATGAAAGGTTTTTGTGAAATGTGTAACCCTTTTTCAAGATTTTCATTTCCTTTTTTAAAATTTGCCTCGAAGGTGTTGGTTTTGATTTGTATGGAGACATGCCTATGAAGGCTCGATACTTAGGGGGTCGACTCTTATTGCCCCTTTGATTTTGCAAAACCCTGAATTCGATTTCTAGAATGATGTCTAGACTCGATGCATATGAATGATTTCAAAGTGTAATGCATGATGCTTATGCACACACTATGGGTTAACTTATTTCTAAAAATCCCCAATTTTCCATAAGTTAAGGATTTTTGCGAAGTTCAGGAAGCTTGGAGGTGTTTATTCCTCCTTGCTTTGGTGATTCTCGAGCTTTTCATTTTTGAAAAAGCTCTAGGCAAAAGGGTGGATAGGACCAGTTTTTTTTGGATACTTGGTTTCAGGGAGTATATACATTTTTTTGAAAGCATTTTTACAATTTTTCGAAAATGGGCTTTGAACATAGCCAAAGGCTTTTGAAACAAAATTTCTTTTTGGAATTTTCGTTTTTCCAAATGTTTTTGAGATTTTGAGAGTTTTCAATTTTTTTGGTTTTTTTTTCAAAAGTAGGGATCTTCCATTGAACCTTCAAAGAAAACATTCATGAATTAGACTCTAATCAGATAGGTCTAAGACATGGGTTTCGGTTTTTAGAGGTTCTACAGGGCACCCTTGACCCAGATGGTCTTAGGTGGCGGCTCTGGTGGTATGGGTGGGCTGTAGCCCAGTCCATATCGTTCCCTATTGGTTTTAGGTAGGACAGGCTTAAGCCTACCTTGGTTTCGGGTTCCCAGGCCCGCGTAGGGTTTATATCCCATATTCAGAATCATGTTCCAAGACTTTTTGCTTTTCGAAAAGTTTTGGTATAAATCATGGTCTTGGAACATGGAATCGTCCATGTTGGGGACATATACCCTTTTGGATATCGGGAGTTTGGATTCCGGGGTGATGGAAGACTTGGGCTTCCATACAAACCTGGTTTGGGAGACTTTGCCCTCAAGGAAAGCCAAGCTTGGTTCCTTGAGGAGTTTTGGACATAGCAGGTTTATGGAAAACTTATGGTTCCATACCCTATTTTGGGAAAGATTTACTTCAAGGGGAGCCATGCAAGGTCCCTTGAAGTTTTTGACTTGGTCCCTAGGTTCAACTCGTGGTGCCCCTAGGGATTGATTTTTTTGTTTCAAAGCCATAGCCTTGGCTCCAGGGCACAGGACTAGGCTCGAAGAAGTGGGTTTTTCTATGGTAGGGTTATGAGCTCCTAAGATGTCGATGCATGCATTAGGGGTCTCCATGTCTACCATTTTCGGAACTTCTTTTTGTTTTTGAAATTCCTTTGAATGGTGCACGACAGTTGGCGCACCTTGAAAATCCTCAAGTTTTGGCACAGTTTGTGGGTTTGTGTGTGCAAAGGGGTTATCCAATGCATCTGATGACCCTACATGAAGAAGAGAGTCTTGAGAAGGATGGGTTTCAGGCATACTTCTTTGTGGCTTGTCTACCTTTTCAGGGTGAGAGCAAGCCGATTTCCCGGGTAACTCTGTTTTGAGCCCCCGGGGTTTAACGAGGCGTTTCCTTTCGAAACCTTCCTGTTTTTCACTCTCGTTCCTTTGTAGGGTGTGGACTTCATGTCCCACTGTATGTGTGTGCCTAGACTTAGGACTTTTACTCGAAGTTTTCGAAATTCCAAAATTTTGTTTTTCAATTTTTTGGTCTTTTTCCAAATTTTCAAGATTTTTTTGGTTTTTTGAAATAGAAAAATCTTTTTTTGGTTTTTCTATGGATTTTGAAAAGCTTGAAGTTGTAGGAGTGGAAGACTTATCCCTTTGCCGGGATTTGTCTCTAATCTCCAATCCTTCATTGAGTTTGAGATCGGTTTTCAATTCACGATCTATATGTGCCCTAGAAGAGCTGCTATGTGTTCGATGGGCTTTAAGCTCCTTGCTTAAAGCATCCATCTTTTGAAATATTTTTTCAATCTCATCGAGCTCTCTTTGGGCTTTATCTGATTTGAAAACCTCTTTTAGTTTACTCAACGAAGATTTTTGTAGCTTTCTATCCATTTTCATGCAATTTTCCTAAGTATGCACGATTTTTTAAAAAACACTCTTTTTTTCGAAAATTTGAGTATAACTCGTTTGTTTGAAGTCTGCTTAAGTCCCGGGTCCCACCGGGCGTGCCAAATTGTAGACACCGAAAATTTTCACTTGCGGGTTCTTAGGCCTGAAGTGAACCTTTTCGCAATCTACTTCGCTTTATGGGCGTGCCAGCTAGTTTACTTTAACTAGCAAAGTATGTTTTGAAAACAATCTGACTTTTGAAAGGCGATTGTAGGCAAGCGGGATTTTTACGTCGCAGACCTTCTTGCACCGATGCGCAAGGGTCAGTCTGTACGCTTAGAGACTTCGTTTTGAAACAAGTTTAACTCAAAATATATTTTGAATGAAGAAGTGTTTTAAAACCTTTTGAAAACCATGCATTTGGGCGATTTTGACTTTGTAAGGGTTGGACGACCCTAAGTCTTGCACGATTTGATTCGGGTTTGTACGATTTTCAGATTTTAGATCACGTGGATTTGCACGTGCCTAAGTCTTTCTTTTTATCCCTTTATGGGCCACCTAGGTGTGTGTTATGAACACTCCACTACATGGGGCGAATTTGAGCGGGAGTACGGGGCTTGCTTCGATGCAATATGCGTCCTACCTCGTGGTATGGCATAGATGCAATGCAAACTCACGCTACTCCAAAGGGAAAACCCGAATTTAAAAGACAATGCCGAAGGGAAATTGCCGAAGGAAAATGACTTGTAAAGTAAATAGCCGAAGGGAAATGACTTGTAAAGTAAATAGCGGAAGGGGAAATATGGCTATATCTTAAGAGCGGAAAGGCTCAATTGTGTAAGTGTGTGTCGTGTATATATTGAAAGACAACGCACACGACTTGAACCTTAAAACCCGAATCTTAAAGACGTAGCCGAAAGAAATACTTTATATAGAGTATATGTAGGGGCCCTTACTTGGGTCTTGTAAATAAGAGCGAAGGCTCAATGTGTGTGCGTGCTTGAATTGAAAGACTTACACACACGACATGAAATGAAACCCAAATATAAATTGCAGTATGCCTTGACTAAGGTCTTGGGAGTAAGAGCGAAAGCTCAATGTGTGTGAGTGTAGAATTGAAGTACTACGCACACGACATAAATGAAACCCAAATATAACTGCAATAAGGCCTTTACTAAGGTCTTGGGAGTAAGAGCGAAGGCTCAATGTGTGTGCGTGTGGAAAATGGAAAGACAACACACACGACTTAATTAAAAACCCCCTTGACTTAAAATATATAAATATAACTATATATTAAGGGCTTGTTAGGCCCGTGTGTGTGCAAGAAGTGTACGACTAAGAGCGGAAAGGCTCAAGTGCGCGTGTGTGTGGGTGTGTCAAACCACGTTATTACAATCGGGGGGAGACAAAGCTCCTTTACTACAACCCCGTATCAAAATTTAATTGAATATAAAGCAAGTTAATGTAATAGACCAAGTTTAGACACTTACAAATAGCTGGTCCATGTTCAACTTGCTTGCACGTGGGCTCACGGTTCACCTTGGGCAGCCAAGAGGGGGTTATCCTAGGGGGCTTTGAGGGAGGTTCTATGGGGCACGATTAGGGTCTTAGGGGAACTAAAGTTCGGCCAAGACGGGGGCTGTGTAAGGTATGTCCTAGGGTCTGTCCTAGGGTACAGGTCACGGCCAGGGTGCAGGTTGGGTCGGCAGGAAGGTGGACAGGGCGGCAGGGAGGCAGTCGGGTCGGCAGGGAGGCGTCTGGCGCCTGGCGCTGGGCGCGCTGGGGCGCAGGGCGCGCAGTAGCGCGGGACGGCTGCGGCACGGGGCGTGCAGGCGACAGAGGGGGCGCGCGGCAGGAAGCAGGATGGCGTCAGGGCACGGGATAGCGTCAGGGCGCGCGGACAGCGTCAGGGTGCGCACGGCAGGCGCGGTCCGGTTAGGTTTAGGTTGGTTCAAGTCTAGGGTTAGGTTTGGTCGAACCTAGGTTGGGTTAGGGCTAGGTTTAGTTAGGGTTAGGTTCAGTTGGGGTTAGGTAGGTTCGAACCTAGGCTAGGTTGGGGTTAGGTTTAGAGGGGTGTAGAGAGAATGGCTAGGTTAGGTTAGGCTTACCTCTTGGAGCCGGTCCTTCTTGGCTTGAGCCCACGTCTCCACGGTTGCAGCCACTTGGTCCAGCCCACCTTGGTTGCAGCCACTTGGTCTAGACCCACTTAGCCCACATGGCTTGAACCCACCTCACCCAATGAGCCCACATGGCTAGGTCTATCACTCCCTCTCTCTCCTCCCAAATATTTGCATGAACCCTTTACATGGACCCCCTCACCTCTATTTATAGAGATTTGAGGTGGGTCTTGGATTTGGGTTTGGGTTTGGGGTTTGGATCCATACCCAAATCCAAACACTATTTGGATCTGGATATTGGATCTCGGATATTTTGAGATCTGTATCCGATCCAAACCCAATATTTTTATGGATACGGATATGGATATTTTGATCCAGATCCGATCCAATCCAAACACTATTTGGATCCAATCCAAATCCAAACACTATTTGGATCGACCCAAACACTATTTGGATTGGCCCAAATCCAAACACTATTCATTACATGGATTTGGATCTGGATATATATGGTCCAGATCCAAATCAAAATTTCTTCGGACAGTCCTTCTTGGCTTCTCGAGGCGAACGATCTGTGCGGGCACTGGCTTCATCAGCGCTCCGTCTGGTGCTGGGTTTTCCCCAACTTTGTCGTCCGGACTCTGTCTCGCCGTTCTAGACTCTGTTGAGCTTTTCATCAAATGGGCTCTGCTTTCTTTTGTTTTTTTATCAGGGAGTGGCTTCTGAAGCTCTGGGCTTGAATCCTCTTCGGGCCTAAAGTCTTCTTTTGCCTTCTGTACCTGTTTTCACATTTCAAAACAGGTCGTCGTTTTGGCTCAAATGAGCTTTTTGGTGTTTCGAGAGTTTTTGAAAAATAGAAGATTTGGGGTGTTTACAGGAGTCACTTCCAAAGGGGGGTATTTAAACCGATTTTGTAAGTATCATCGGCTCAAAGGCCATGATACCAAACGCTGCTTCTCCCTCTTAAATAAAATTGAGAACTTGATAGCAGAAGACCGGCTTCAGGTAAGTGCAGAACCTGAGCCACCTCAAGCTATCTTCAAGGAACCCTTTCCCAAACACGCCAGTGGCAGTGGAAAAGGAAAGGAGGTATGTACCCTCACCATTTCCAAGGAACTAGCGCGAAAGCTAGAACCTAGTCGACCTACTTGTGCGCCCATTCTTGTACTACACAAGAAGCCCGCCCAAGTCGTCATTCGGAGACCCCCAAAAGTGGAAACCCCGGTAAAACCAGTTTTAAAAAACAAGGTTCTCCTCAGCTCATCCTTAGAGCCAAATTTAGCGTGAACCCTAGGCTGGTTGTTGGGGAAGTCACTAGATCTGGAAGGATCTATCAACCCCCGTACCTTCAAGGTGCTCAAAAGGTGGTCAGTGTGCCTGGCCCCTCAAAAGCATGTATCCCTAGTGTTCTGCCAAAAGCAGATAAGGACAAAGTCATCCTAAATCCTTATGACTTCTGTAAACACCCCGAAATCCCACGAATTTCTTAAACAAACCTGGTTTTGTACAAGCAACCCCAAAGGGCCATTTTTGAGTCTAGAAACCCAGGAGCCTTCTAGACAACCCTGTACATATGTTTTAAACTCTGTATTTCAAAAATATATAATATAGCTTTTGAAAACCTTTTAAAACACGTTTTTGAAACCCCAAAGCCCGCTTGGCCTAATCAAGACAGGACCAGCGAAGTCAAAGAGAGCCCGGAACCGGAGCACATGTCAAGCCCGGCATAGCAACTCTTGTATCACATCCATACCCCCAGGATCTCGAACGTCCAAGACCCTGTTATTATCAAAATGTCATTTGAAGTCATCTCCGGAAGGCAGAAACGGAGGCGGACGACCATGTTGGCGAAGACCCAACGCAGACGGAGTACTGATGCTGTCAGACCCCACACAAATCGTCCGTTTCGAACCTAGCTCGAAGGAGTCAGAGTTCAGTTTGGATTGGATCTGGACCATATATATCCAGATCCCAATCCAAACCCATGTGTGGACTTGGATTTGGATTTGGATTCAAAAATCCAATCCAATATCCATATCCATGGCCCACATCACCTTCTCATAAATGGAGGTGGGGCCCACTTGAATTTCACGTGGGATTATGGGCATGAGAGAGAGTGGGGATGGATAATATCAAGAGTGTTGTAATTAAGCTTGACTTGTGTGTCAAGTTTGGGGTTAATCATGTGGGTTAGCCTAATTGAGTGGGTTTAAGCTTGTAATTAGCCAAAACCTAACCTAGGGCTGCACCAACATGAGGTGGTTAAGGTCTATGGGCCATGCAAAGGGAGCTCCTCCACCTAAACCTAACCCTAAACACCTAATCCTAGCCTTCCACCCTAATCCACCCCTAATCTGAACCTAATCACCTAACCCACTTCCCTAATCCCGGCCTAATCCCAACCTAATCACCTAACCCACTTCCCTAATCATTCCCTAAACCTAGGTTAATTTTCCTAAACCTAGCCTAATCACCTAACCTAGCTCACTAAACCTCACCCTAAAACCCAACCACCTAACCTAGCCCTAAACCCCTAAACCACCCCTAGCCCACAATCTACCCAAACCACTAGTATTTAAAATATCTGGCCCTACCCTTTCCAGCCCACCTTATCTTCATACCACCCTACCTAAACCACCTAACCACTACCCCAAACCCAGCCCTAACCGACCTACCCATCCCTATATAAACCCTCCCCCCTTGGGGGCGGGTTCTAGAATCCAATCGCCTTCCCCAAGCCCAGCCGGGACCACTCTTCCCAGCCCAGCCGAACCCAGCCACCTACTCCACCTGCTCCGCCTGCACCACCACCATCCCTCCATCCCACCACCACTTGCACCGCCATCTCCACCACCTCCCGGCCGAGCCTCACTACCTGCCCATCTTCCTTCCAGCCGAGCACCACCTTCTCTCCATTCGGTAAGTACCCCACACTCTACCTAGCTCCTTCTCTACTCGCTCTCCACCTTCTCTCCATTGAGCCTTTGCTCTTACTCCCAAGACCTTAGTAAAGGCCTTATTGCAGTTATATTTGGGTTTCATTTATGTCGTGTGCGTAGTACTTCAATTCAAGCACTCTCACACACATTGAGCCTTCGCTCTTACTCCCAAGACCTTAGTCAAGGCCATACTGCAATTTATATTTGGGTTTAATTTCATGTCGTGTGTGTAAGTCTTTTCAATTGAAGCACGCACCCACATTGAGCCTTCGCTCTTATTTGCAAGACCCGAGTAAGGGCTCATATACATATTCTATATACATATCTCCCTTCGGCACTTACTTTACAAGTCATTTCCCTTCGGTTATTTCCCTTCGGTTATTTCCCTTCAGTATTGTCTTTACATTTCGGGTTTTCCCTTTGGAGTAGCGTGAGTTTGCATTGCATCTACGCTATACCACGAGGTAGGATGCATATTGCATCAAAGCAAGCCCCGCTCGAATTCGCCCATGTAGTGGAGTGTTCATAACACACAAACTAGGTGGCCCGAAAAGGGATAAAAGAAAAGACTTAGGCACGTGCAAATCCACGTGATCTAAAACATGCAATCGCATTTTAAAGACCCGAAATAGACACCTCGAACCGCTTCATAGACTTTCTCTCCAAAACTCGATTTTTGCAAAGCGTACAGACTGACCCTTGCGCATCGGTTCAAGAAGGTCTGCGACGACAAGAGCTTACTTGCTCACAGTCGTCACGTTTAGAAGTCAGTATTAAAAAATCTTCGCTAGCTTAAGTAAGCTAGCTGGCATGCCCTATTTGCATACATAGGCCTTAGACACACGAGGGGATCCACTCCGAGCCCTGAAAAGGCGAGAGGCGGGGATTTTCGCGCATCTACAGAGATTGGCACGCCCGGTGGGACGTGAGCCTTTCAAAAATCGAGTTTTTAAGTAGAAGTCTTGCGAAAATTTTGTGAAAAGGTGTCATTTTAACTTGTTTTCTTTGATTGTACTTAGGACATTTTGGAAAAAGCTTGAAAAGCATGTCAAAATCCAATCCAAGTGAAGTGTCGAGCCAAGGCTCATGCGCATCAAGTTCTCACACTAGGAGGATTTTCAAAAACAAAATAAAACTAGATGAAATCGAGGACTTGAGAAGGGAGTTTGAGGCCAAAATCGATGCTCTCAGCCAAGAGGCTGAAGTAGGCGATTCATGTTCATCGAACGGTGAACAAAGGCCTAAAAAGAAATCTGAAAAACCTCGCAAGCAAAAAGAGGCCTCCGTAATCGAAGGCAACCAATACCACGAGTCCTTCACACAAAAGGACCGTAAAGCCCTACAGTAGTTGCTGAAAGGGCAGAATAAAGAGAAAAAGAGCTACGCCCTGTCTGATTTCCTTCCTATGGATTACGAAATAGACAGTGACAATGAAATACCGAACTTCCATCGGTATGATGGCATGGAAGACCCTAGGTCTCACTTGCAGCTTTTCTCACGTCGAGCCCATAAGAAGAAAAAGGACTCGATGAAATGGGTGTATTGGTTCCCTCTATCCCTTAAAGGCACAGCTGCCAAATGGCTGGCTTCCTACGACTTAAGCCAGTTCGCTACTTTTGAAGAGTTAGCGAACTGCTTCATGCAAAGATTTGCACACAACGTAGAAGTCACGCCGACTCTGAATACCTTAAGGGATACAAAGCAAGGCATGAACGAAGACGTGCATGCCTTCATTATAAGATGGAGGTCGCTTTTGGGCCAAGTGCGAGAGCCCATATCCGAAGGATGCGCAGTAATGCTAATCCTGGATAATTTTAAAAGCGAGTTAAAAACCCTTCTCACGCTCCATGAGATTTCAACTTTCCATAAGTTGATCAAAAAGGCCTCCCTTTTCGAAACCAACTTGCGAAAAGGGACATACGATCACTTGTGGAAAGGAAGTGCCATTTCAAAAACCCGTTTGGAAAAGCCCATCGCATATGGGTTGCCCACGACGGACAAAGGGGCAAATTCCCATAAAATCGCCAATGTCCGGGTGGATCCAGGCATGGCAGGCACTTCCAAAAATTTTGAAAAATTACAAAATAAGAGGGAACGCAATTTTCAAAAACCGGTTGAAAAACGGGAGTATACTCCGCTGGGGCAACCTGTGTCGGAGGTCCTAGACCTCCTCCTTGCCCAGGGCATGATAGAACTCCCTGAAATCTCCAAAGGAGTCACTTCCAAAGGGGGGTATTTAAACCGATTTTGTAAGTATCATCGGCTCAAAGGCCATGATACCAAACGCTGCTTCTCTCTCTTAAATAAAATTGAGAACTTGATAGCTGAAGGCCGGCTCTAGGTCACTGCGGAACCTGAGCCACCTCAAGCTATCTTCAAGGAACCCTTTCCCAAACATGCCAGTGGCAGTGGGAAAGGAAAGGAGGTATGTACCCTCACCATTTCCAAGGAACTAGCGCGAAAGCCAGAACCTGGTCGACCTACTTGTGCGCCCATCCTTGTACTATACAAGAGGCCCGCCCAAGTCGTCATTCGTGGACCACCAAAAGTAGAATCCTCGGTAAAACCAGTTTTGAGAATCCAAGGTTCTCCTCAGCTCATCCTTAGAGCCAAGTTTAGCGCGAACTCTAGGTTGGTCGTGGGGGAAGTCACTAGATCTGGGAGGATCTATCAACCCCCGCACCTTCAAGGTGCTCAAAAGGTGGTCAGTGTGCCTAGCCTCTCAAAAGCATGTATCCCTAGTGGTCTGGCAAAAGCAGATACGGACAAAGTCATCCTAAATCCTTATGACTTCGAAAACCACCTTTCAAAGATTCCTATTCACATGTCTATCCTAGAGCTTATAAAAACCTCGCCTAGGCATAGACTTGTATTAGAGAAAATTCTAGAAAGGGCCAAGGTTGATTCGAACATAAGTCCGAAATCCTTGCCTGCCCAAGTGGCTTTATTAGGAGCAAAATCGCCCATCACTTTCTTGGAAGATGATGTAGATAAACCCTACGAAACCCATAACCAGGCCCTACATATTGAGGTGGTTCTAAACAACCACTCTCTGGATAGGTGCCTAGTCGATGGTGGAGGAGGGCTCAACATCCTTCCACTTCATGTGGCGTACAAAATCGGAGTCACCTTGACTTCAGTAAACCCAAGCCCCATCGTTATCACTGGATACGATGGGAATGCGTCTAGACCTTTAGGATCCATCGAATTCCCAATGGAAACGGGAGGGATCGAACACACGGGGGTGTTCCATGTCTTGGACATCCACCCCCATTATAACCTGTTACTGGGAAGGCCCTGGAAACACAGTTTGTGCGCTGTGCCATCCACCTTCCACAGGTGTGTCAAGATCCCTTTTAGGGACCAGGTCGTAGTGATCCTAGGTAAGAGTCACCCACTGCTTCAGGGGATCATAAACTCCCCTTGTTTATCAAGCTCCCAGGCCCATGAGGCTAACCTGGGGCAAATTATGGTTGAGCCACCTCGGCTCGTGTTGAACAACCCTAGGAAGGTTGTATGTGTGAAGGGGCCGCCCAAAGCAGGCCCCCTCCCGACTTTAATCCTCCTAGGAAAACCCAAGCGTTCCCTATTTCCAAAGCCCCTGGACAAGAGGCCATACGAGCCTAATATAGACGATAGCATGTTCCAGGACCACGACTTGTATCCAACTTTTTCAAAAAACAAAAAGTCATGGAACATGTTGTTGAACATGGGCTACACGCCCTACAAGAGTCTAGGGGCGCAGAACCAGGGTCTCCTAGAGCCCATCCTTCCTAGGGCCAACCCAAGCCGATATGGGATCGGCTATACTCCTCGAATACCGCCGGAGCCACCCCCTGTGACCACCTAGGTCAAGGGTGCCCCGGAGCCTGCCTTAGAAGAGACCTACGATTTGGATCTCCTATTCCGAGTCTAACCCGTAGTGTTTTCCCTTTGTAGGTATGACGGAAGATCCCTTTTCTAAAAATACCAAAAACATTTGAAAAACTTAAAATCAAAAAAATCGAAAAACAAGAAAAACCAAAAACAATGGAAAAACAAAAACTCGAAAAAAGAGTGCTTTGTATAGTTCCCAAAGTTCTTGTTTTACAAAAACCCAAAAAAATCGAAAATTTGGAAAATACCAAAAAGATTTTGTACATAGCTGCTCCTGGTAGGACTTTGGCAAAAGAAAAGGATTTCGAAAGAAACGTCATCTGCATAGCCAGACCAAAAGTTTCGAAATCACTTGAAAATCCAAGTACAAAACCAGGTCATTTTGAAAACCATGCATCAAGTTCCCTCGGGTCTATAGCCCACGAGAATGATCAAAGCCCAGAAGTGGATCCCCTTGAGGAAGATCCCACTTCTGAGCTCCCAGAATTTCATAGAATTCTCGATTTTGAAAGACCTTCCCAATCAGTAGGAGGAGATTTCATAGAGGTGAACCTAGGGGATGATTCCAATCCCAAAACCATCAAAATAGGTGCATGCTTGCATGAAACTGAAAAGTTAGCATTCATTGCATTTCTACGAACCTATTTAGATGTGTTTGCATGGAAGTATGAAGACATGTCGGGCATAGATCCCAGCATTGTCGAGCATCGTCTTCCCTTAGATGTAGGTGTAAAGCCCATAAAGCAGAAGCTTAGGAAAATACACCTGAATGTGCACACGCAAGTCAAAGAGGGTTTAGAAGATCTGCTAAAAGCCGGATTTATAAAACCCATTGCGTATTCTGATTGGTTGTCAAATATCGTTGTGGTTCGAAAAACCAATGGGAAAATTCGAATATGCATCGATTTCAGAAACCTGAATAAAGCCACTCCAAAGGATAACTATCCTTTACCAAACATAGATTTGATAGTCGATAGTACTGCAAATCATGAAATGTTTTCATTCATGGATGGCTATTCAGGCTATAATCAAATCAAACTAAGTCCACGAGATCAAGGTAAGACCGCCTTTACAACCCCATGGGGCACGTACTGCTATACAGTCATGCCCTTTGGTTTAAAAAATGCCGGCACAACATACCAACGAGCCATGACCACGATCTTCCATGATCAAATTCATGAGCTTGTAGAAGTGTATGTAGATGATCTCTTGGCAAAATCCAAAATCCGATGCACCCATATCGAATGTTTACAAAAGATTTTCGAAAGGATTAGGCTTTATAAAGTAAAGCTAAACCCTCAAAAATGTGTGTTCGGGGTAGAATCAGGGAAGCTTCTAGGCTTTATGGTGAGCCAAAGGGGAATAGAAGTCGACCCCTCTAAGTGTCGAGCCATCATAGACATGGCTCCACCCTCCAATCTCACCCAAATCCGTAGCCTCCAGGGTCGCTTACAATCCGTTCACCGATTCATATCGAATCTGGCAACTAGATGCGAACCCTTCAACAAACTGTTGAAGAAGGGCACGAAATTCTTATGGGATGACGAATGCCAAAAGTCCTTCGAGAGACTGAAGGCATACTTGGTTAATCCCCCCGTTTTGAATCCTCCAAAACAAGGAAAACCGCTTTTATTATACATCTCCGTGCATTCAAATGCTTTAGGAGCCCTGTTGGCTCAATACGAGGATGACACCCATAAGGAGTATGCCATCTACTATATTTCGAAAACTCTCTTGGCTTATGAACGAAATTATCAAGCCATGGAGAAGACGTGCTTGGC
This sequence comes from Brasenia schreberi, assembly GCA_036023115.1. Taxonomy (NCBI): domain Eukaryota; kingdom Viridiplantae; phylum Streptophyta; class Magnoliopsida; order Nymphaeales; family Cabombaceae; genus Brasenia; species Brasenia schreberi. The sequence goes on along the minus strand of JAYKKT010000089.1, from coordinate 22,689,702 downwards.
CCTAGTCTGGGCCTGCCAGAAATTCAGACACTATTTTCTAGATCATGAGATCTGGATAGTGTCCAAGCTTGATCCAATCAAGCACTTGTTCGAAAAACCCATTCTCACGGGTAGATTGGGCAAATGGCAACTCCTTCTAATGGAGTATGATCTGAAATACCATCACCAGATCTCCATTAAGGGGCAAGCCCTAGCAGATTACGTGGCTGAATTCCCCTTAGAGGACGCATATCCCACTCTTGTCGAAATGCCTGACGAAGGCATATTGCAAAACCATTTTCAAAACCACATTTTGGCAAATTCTTTCGAAAACCAAGTGTGGAAGATGCACTTCGACGGGGCACGAAACCAACGAGGGGCTAGTGCCGGGGTCATCCTAATCTGCCCTGAAAAGGGCGAGATTCCCATAGCAATCCGCTTAGATTTCGAATGTTCCAACAACGTAGCTGAGTATGAAGCACTCATACAAGGCTTAAGGATTTCGAAAACTCTAGGGGCATCATGCATCGAGGTCTTTGGAGATTCGCTCCTTGTCATAAACCAGGTTTCAAAAGTTTGGCAAGTACGTAATGAGAAACTACTTCCATATCACGAGTTGGCCACTCGACTGGTCCAATCCTTCCAGTCATGTAAGCTCACACACGTAGGAAGAGAGGACAATGGCATCGCCGATGCCCTCTCCTCCTTGGGTTCATCCCTGAAGGTCGATCCCATTTCAGGGACCAGATCTTTGGAAATATGGCATGTGCCCCACCCATCCACGCACGACTTGGATATTTGTCAAAACAACCCAGAGTCCATTGAAAAACCCTGGTTTTATGACATAAAACAATTCTTAGAAAATGGGGGATTCACCAAGGATGCCACATCCAAAGATAAGGCATTCATTCGTAAGATTTCGACCCGATACACCATTCTGGGTGGGGTCTTATACAAAAAAAGTTTTACCAGCATTCTGCTTAGGTGTATCGACCTAGAGGAGGCTAGGATAGTGATGCATGAGTTCCACGATGGAGAATGTGGAGGTCATGTTAACGCCAACATGATGGCGATGAAAATACTTAGAGGGGGCTATTTTTGGTCCACCCTGAGAAAGGATTGTCACGATCATGTTAGAAAGTGTCATCCATGTCAAGTGCATGGGCACGCCATTCATATCCCTTCATCTGCATTGCATTCCGTGGTCAGCCCCTGGCCATTTACCATGTGGGCGTTTGACATTGTAGGCCCAATATTTCTAAAGGCCTCGAATGGGCATCGATTTATTTTAGCAGCCACGGAGTATTTCTCCAAGTGGGTGGAAGCCATTTCCCTAACCAATGTAATGGTGCAACATGTGGTGGATTTCATCCGGAGGAATATCTTGGCTCGATTTGGGGTTCCACGAGACCTTGTGTCTGATAATGGTACCCCATTCAAGAACGAGCGGATGGTTAAGTTGTGCAACACGTATGGCATAACTCACCACTTCTCCTCGCCCTACTACCCTCAAGGCAACGGCCAAGCCGAAGCCACAAACAAGACTCTCATTAGTATTATTGAGAAAACCTTAGAGAAGGGTAGGACGTGGCACGAGAAGCTGGATGAAGCCTTATGGGCTTATAGGACTTCCATCCGGACTCCCACGAATGCCACACCATTCGAGTTGGTCTATGGCACAAACGCCATTCTTCCCATTCATACTCAACTGCATTCATTCCATACATCCATAGCACTCGACCTCCCCCAAGAGACGCTTCAGCATGCTAGGATGGCCGAACTAGATTTGCTAGATGAGAGGCGACTGCTTGCCATGGATCATGCTCGTGCATACCGGCAAAGGATAGCCCGACATTATAGCAAACACATAAGACCTCGCCACTTTGAAGTGGGAGATCTGGTCTTAAAAACTATCCACCATCGTGGCCCACACCCCCTAGGCAAGTGGCGCCCCAACTGGGATGGACCCTATGTTGTACGAGCAACCACTACGAACAATTCGTATTGGTTGATCGATGTAGAAGGTAGGAACTTAGCAGATCCTATCAATATTCAATACTTAAAGAAGTATCATGTGTAGGATCTGGATTAAGTTCCATTTTTCGAAAATATTAAAAGGGGATAGCTGCCCTGAGACATGTGAATAAGGTGCAAGGGCAAACTCGTGTGAACCTGAGTGAGAGAATTCGCACTTGTGAAAGAGCGGAGTCTTCAAAATCGTGGTTACATTTCAAAATCCTTCTTCTTACAAAGAAAGGCCTAGTTCAACATAGCAAGATACTTGCAAGTAGTACGTGCTATTTCTAAATAGGCTGATTTGGAATGGATCGAGTATAGGCTTGGGATAAGTCCTCCCCTCTTCTCTTCTCCTTCCAAAAGGAAAACAAAGGCCCAAATAAAGGGAATTTCCCATTCAAAGTCTCTTTCCAAAAGAAAGAAACCAGAATTTAAAAGAAAAATCGACTCTCTTATAAAAAAAGAGAGGGATTAAAGAAAAAATACTCCCAAAGGGAGACCCTTGATGAAAAAAAGGAAAAAGAGGCCAAAAAGCTCAAAAAGAGCAGTTTTCCGCCTTCTATGCCTTAACCACGTGACGCTTCAGAAGGGACCGTGGTATCTCTTTCCCATCCCTGGCTTATCCCAAGCTAAAGCATGGTTCATTTCGAGGAATCCTAAAGTAAAAATAGGATTTACTTACTTGAATTTCATCTTGTTTGAGAATTCGACGTTTCGAGTAAGGCGTAGGAATTTCAAATATGCCTTGTTTTCTTATAAAACCTCCGCTAGATAAGCAAGTGTTAAGACTCAAACAAAGGCAAGCACGAAGAGCTCGAGATCCTTAGGATTGAGGCTCAAGACAGTTGTCCCTTTTGTAAATAGCTTTTGTAAATAAATTTTGAAAACCGAACATCGAACAGCATAGGATTTGCACACTTGGAGCAGTAGGCCTTGTAAGTCTCTAGAGTTCGACCACATCTAGTCCCTGGGAGGTCGCCACTCTTGGCACCACACCCATGTCATTTGCATTCCACGCATGGTACTTGCATGAACATGATCCCATTTACGACCAGATTCCATAGTAGAACCCTTTGGCGTGATATCTCCTCCTACCAGGGTTTTAAAAGTGAGATTTTGCTAAAGATTGGGACGATCCCATATTTGGTACTTGCTAAAGATTGGGCTAGATCTAGGGAGACATTAAAAGGGGTGTTTGTCATCTTTGCCCTTATCCAAATCTATTTGGACAAGGCCAAAGAGGGGCATCTGTAAACACCCCGAAATCCCACGAATTTCTTAAACAAACCTGGTTTTGTACAAGCAACCCCAAAGGGCCATTTTTGAGTTTGGAAACCCAGGAGCCTTCCAGACAACCCTGTACATATGTTTTAAACTCTGTATTTCAAAAATATATAATATAGCTTTTGAAAACCTTTTAAAACACGTTTTTGAAACCCCAAAGCCCGCTTGGCCTAATCAAGACAGGACCAGCGAAGTCAAAGAGAGCCCAGAACCGGAGCACATGTCAAGCCCGGCACAGCAACTCTTGTATCACATCCATACCCCCAGGATCTCGAACGTCCAAGACCTTGTTATTATCAAAATGTCATTTGAAGTCATCTTCGGAAGGTAGAAACGGAGGCGGACGACCATGTTGGCGAAGACCCAACGCAGACGGAGTACAAATGCTGTCAGACCCCGCACAAATCGTCCGTTTCGAACCCAGCTCGAAGGAGTCAGAGTTCAGTTTGGATTGGATCTGGACCATATATATCCAGATCCCAACCCAAACCCATGTGTGGACTTGGATTTGGATTTGGATTCAAAAATCCGATCCAATATCCATATCCATGGCCCACATCACCTTCTCATAAATGGAGGTGAGGCCCACTTGAATTTCACGTGGGATTATGGGCATGAGAGAGAGTGGGGATGGATAATATCAAGAGTGTTGTAATTAAGCTTGACTTGTGTGTCAAGTTTGGGGATAATCATGTGGGTTAGCCTAATTGAGTGGGTTTAAGCTTGTAATTAGCCAAAACCTAACCTAGGGCTGCACCAACATGAGGTGGTTAAGGTCTATGGGCCATGCAAAGGGAGCTCCTCCACCTAAACCTAACCCTAAACACCTAATCCTAGCCTTCCACCCTAATCCACCCCTAATCTGAACCTAATCACCTAACCCACTTCCCTAATCCCGGCCTAATCCCAACCTAATCACCTAACCCACTTCCCTAATCCTTCCCTAAACCTAGGTTAATTTCCCTAAACCTAGCCTAAACCTAGCCTAAACACCTAACCTAGCTCACTAAACCTCACCCTAAAACCCAACGACCTAACCTAGCCCTAAACCCCTAAACCACCCCTAGCCCACAATCTACCCAAACCACTAGTACTTAAAATATCTGGCCCAACCCTTTCCAGCCCACCTTATCTTCATACCACCCTACCTAAACCACCTAACCACTACCCCAAACCCAGCCCTAACCGACCTACCCATCCCTATATAAACCCTCCCCCCTTGGGGGCGGGTTCTAGAATCCAGTCGCCTTCCCCAAGCCCAGCCGGGACCACTCTTCCCAGCCCAGCCGAACCCAGCCACCTGCTCCACCTGCTCCGCCTGCACCACCACCATCCCTCCATCCCACCACCACTTGCACCGCCATCTCCACCACCTCCCGGCCGAGCCTCACTACCTGCCCATCTTCCTTCCAGCCGAGCACCACCTTCTCTCCATTCGGTAAGTATATGTAAACACCCCGAAATCCCACGAATTTCTTAAAACAAACCTGGTTTTGTACAAGCAGCCCCAAAGGGCCATTTTGAGTCTGGAAACCCAGGAGCCTTCCAGACAACCCTGTACATATGTTTTGAACTCTATATTTCAAAAATATATAATATGGCTTTTGAAAACCTTTTAAAACACGTTTTTGAAACCCCAAAGCAGCTTGGCCTAATCAAGACAGGACCAGCGAAGTCAAAGAGAGCCCGGAACCGGAGCACATGTCAAGCCCGGCACAGCAACTCTCGTATCACATCCATACCCCCAGGATCTCGAATGTCCAAGACCCTGTTCTTATCAAAATGTCATTTGAAGTCATCTCCGGAAGGCAGAAATGGAGGCGGACGATCATGTTGGCGAAGACCCAACGCAGACAGAGTACAGATGCTGTCAGGCCCCGCACAAATCATCCATTTCGAACCCAGCTCGAAGGAGTCAGAGTTCAGTTTGGATTGGATCTGGACCATATATATCCAGATCCCAATCCAAACCCATGTATGGACTTGGATTTGGATTTGGATTCAAAAATCCAATCCAATATCCATATCCATATCCATGGCCCACATCACCTTCTCATAAATGGAGGTGGGGCCCACTTGAAATTCACGTGGGATTATGGGCATGAGAGAGAGTGGGGATGGATAATATCAAGAGTGTTGTAATTAAGCTTGACTTGTGTGTCAAGTTTGGGGTTAATCATGTGGGTTAGCCTAATTGAGTGGGTTTAAGCTTGTAATTAGCCAAAACCTAACCTAGGGCTGCACCAACATGAGGTGGTTAAGGTCTATGGGCCATGCAAAGGGAGCTCCTTCACCTAAACCTAACCCTAAACACCTAATCCTACCCTTCCACCCTAATCCACCCCTAATCTGAGCCTAATCACCTAACCCACTTCCCTAATCCCGGCCTAATCCCAACCTAATCACCTAACCCACTTCCCTAATCCTTCCCTAAACCTAGGTTAATTTCCCTAAACCTAGCCTAATCACCTAACCTAGCTCACTAAACCTCACCCTAAAACCCAACCACCTAACCTAGCCCTAAACCCCTCAACCACCCCTAGCCCACAATCTACCCAAACCACTAGTTTTCAAAATAACTGGCCCTACCCTTTCCAGCCCACCTTATCTTCATACCACCCTACCTAAACCACCTAACCACTACCCCAAACCCAGCCCTAACCGACCTACCCATCCCTATATAAACCCCCCCCCCCTTGGGGGCGGGTTCTCCAAGCTAGATCGCCTTCCCCAAGCCCAGCCGAGCCCCCACTTCCCAGCCCAGCCGAACCTGCTCCACCTGCTCCGCCTGCACCACCACCATCCCTCCATCCCACCACCACTTGCACCGCCATCTCCACCACCTCCCGGCCGAGCCTCACAACCTGCCCATCTTCCTTCCAGCTGAGTACCACCTTCTCCCCATTAGGTAAGTACCCCACACTCTACCTAGCTCCTTCTCTACTCCCTCTCCACTCCTAGCCACCCACCATACCACCACCTTACCTGCACATCAGCACTTTGCTGCCACCATTCTCGCCCAGCCGAACCTATCACAACCTAAACCACCGGCCACTACCTAACTACCCTAACTACACCCGGTCAGCCATCTCTTTTCCCCTAGGTGTCCCATTCGGCCTTCCCTTAAATTCCCCTTAGGTCCATATTCCCTAACACTCTATACTCTCCATTCGTGACCCTACACACTCACTTAGCCCAGCCCCTTTAATCCCCCACATCGAGGCGACACCCACTTGCAGCCGGCCACCTTCGAGGCGCCTATCCCGCGCCCCACTTGCAGCCGGCCAGCACCCTTTGTCGCTCATCCTCGCGGAGGTCCCGTTTGCAGCCCAAGGCGAAGGCCAAGCCCACGCTCAAGCAAGGCCTCTACGGACCAGCTACTAGTAAGTGCCTAACTCGGTCTTTAGTTGTATACTTGCTTGAGATTCAATTTGATACGGGGTTGTAATAACGGAGCATAGTCTTCCCCCGCTTGTAATAAACGTGGCTTGGCACACCCACACACGTGCACTCTCTTAGTTATGCACGATTTTGAACACACACGGGCCTAATCAGCCCCCTAATACATAAGTAGATATATATACTTTCAATTTCGAAGGGTTTTTGCTTAAGTTGGGTGCGTTGTCTTTCAATTCAAGCACTCACACACATTGAGCTTTCGCTCTTATTTGAAAGACCCAAGTAAGGGCCGACCTATACTATTTGGGTTTCATTTCATGTCGTGTGAGTAAGTCTTTCAATTCAAGCACTTTCACACACATTGAGCTTTCGCTCTTATTTGAAAGACCCAAGTAAGGGCCGACCTATACTATTTGGGTTTCATTTCATGTCGTGTGTGTAAGTCTTTCAATTCAAGCACTCTCACACACATTGAGCCTTCGCTCTTATTCCCAAGACCTTAGTAAAGGCCTTATTGCAGTTATATTTGGGTTTCATTTATGTCGTGTGTGTAGTACTTCAATTCAAGCACTCTCACACACATTGAGCCTTCGCTCTTACTCCCAAGACCTTAGTTAAGGCCATACTGCAATTTATATTTGGGTTTAATTTCATGTCGTGTGTGTAAGTCTTTCAATTCAAGCACGCACCCACATTGAGCCTTTGCTCTTATTTGCAAGACCCGAGTAAGGGCTCATATACATAATCTATATACATATCTCCCTTCGGTTATTTCCCTTCGGTTATTTCCCTTCAGTATTGTCTTTACATTTCGGTCCGCCCATGTAAGGGATCACCCTTGCATTGCCGGTCCCAAGCCCGGATAAAGGAGGAGGGTTGTGTTAGGCTTCCGACAGCCAGCGTAAAACTTTGTCGGATTTCTACAACATGGATTACAAAAATTATGAGCATTGCTTTGGGGCGTCCCCGCCTAGCGACGTGCTGCAGAGCCCGAATGCAGTAAGAAGTAAGCAAGGGCCACTACATTTTCGCCCGAATGTAGTGAATCAATTGCAGAGAGGGTTCCCACATCATGGACGGGTGTGGGTAAAGAAGTTAGTCCCGCTACATTGCCGCTCGAATGTAGTGAAAAATTTTCAGAGAGGGTCTCCGTATTTTGATTATGGACGGATGCGGGGGGTAAGGAAGCTAGTCCTAGATAATAAGATTCGTATTGGTTCTTGGAATATCGGAACATTATCGGGTAAGCTAATGGAGGTGGTAGATACTATGATTCGGAGAAAGATTCATATTCTATGTTTACAAGAGACAAAATGGGTTGGAGAAAAAGCAAAGGAGATAGAGGATACAGGTTTTAAATTATGGTACTTAGGTAAAGAAAAGGCCCGAAACGGAGTTGGTATTATCATAAATAAAGATTTAAAGGAGAGTGTAGTAGACATACAACGATATGGTGACCGAATCATGACATTGAAATTAGTGTTAGGAGTAGAGGTTTTGAATATAGTTTGTGCTTACGCACCCCAAGTAGGACTAGAAGATAGTATAAAGACAGTTTTTTGGGAAGAGTTAGATAAGGTGTTTCAAAAGATTCCACAAAGGGAGATGATTTGTTTAGGAGGAGATTTAAATGGACATGTCGGTAAAGAGGCATTAGGATATCAAGGGATTCATGGAAACTTTGGTTATGGGGATATAAACGAGGAAGGTAGGGAGATTTTAAATTTTGCTATGTCATTTGATCTCTTTATAGTCAATACAATCTTAAAAAAACGAGATGAACATTTAATTACTTATAAGAGTGGCTTATCACAAACACAAATTGATTACTTTATCTGTAGAAAAAAAGATAGAGCGTGTTGTAAAGATTGTAAGGTAATTCCAGGAGAAAGCTTAACCACCCAACATCGACTTTTAGTTATGGATTTACAAATAAAAAAATGGACAAAGAAGAAAAGAGTGCATCGAGCTATTCGGACTAAATGGTGGAACCTCAAAAGCGAGAAAGAAGATATATTTAAACAGAAAGTCCTTCAAGGAGATGTTTGGAATTATGTTGGCACACCCTCTGATATGTGGAACAATATGGCTATACATATTAGGAAAGTGGCGAAAGATGTGTTAGGGGTATCTAAGGGAGGTGTACCGGCACAAAAAGAAGCTTGGTGGTGGAGTGAAGTAGTACAAAATAAAATCAAGGTAAAGAGGGCATGTTACAAATTACATTATGCTAAGAAAACTAGTGAAACTTTAGAAGCTTATAAGAAAGCAAAGAAGGAAGCAAAAAAGGCCGTTAGTGAAGCAAAAGCTAAGATTTGGGAGGACTTATATAAAAAACTCAACTCAAAAGAGGGTGAAAGAGATATTTTTAGGATAGCTAGGGCTAGAGATAAGAAAACTAAAGATCTTAATTATGTTAGATGCATAAAAGATGAGGATGAAAAAATTCTAGTGGCAAATGATGATATAAGAAATAGATAGAAAAACTATTTTTATAATCTTTTTAATGAAAATAAAGATGTTAGTATTAGTTTAGGAGATTTAGCCAAGTCAGAAAAGTATATAAACCACAATTTCTATCGACGTATTCACAAGAATGAAGTCAAAGAGGCTCTTAAACATATGAAGAGTGGTAAATCGGTAGGACCAGATAATATTCCTATAGAAGTTTGGAAAATAGTAGGAGAAATAGGAATCACTTGGCTTACAAGACTATTTAATGAAATATGGAAAAACCAAAAGATGCCCGAGGAATGGAGAGCAAGTACACTTATACCCGTATATAAGAACAAGGAAGACATTCAAAATTGTGCGAATTATCGAGGTATCAAGTTAATGAGTCATACTATGAAATTATGGGAAAGAATTATCGAACGTAGGTTAAGACAAGTATCAAGTACAACAGAGAACCAATTTGGATTTATGCCAGGTAGATCTACTATTGAAGCGATTCACCTTTTGAGACGTCTTATGGAACATTTTAGAGCAAAAAAGAAAGACCTTCACATGATATTTATTGATTTAGAAAAAGCTTATGATAGGGTACCGAGGGAGGTTCTTTGGAGAACTTTGGAAAAAAGAGGTATCCCATTGACATATATTAACCTTATAAGAGACATGTATGATGGTGCAAAAACATGTGTGAGGACTCATGAAGGAACGACAGACTTCTTTGAAGTTAATATTGGGTTACATCAAGGATCAACTTTAAGTCCATACTTATTTATAATGGTGATGGATGAGTTAACAAAACATATTCAAGATGAAGTACCTTGGTGTATGTTATTTGCAGATGACATTGTATTAGTGGAGGAGTCTAAGGAAAAAGTTAATAGAAAATTGGAACTATAGAGAGAAACATTAGAAAACAAAGGCCTCCGACTTAGTAGAACAAAGACAGAATATATGGAATGTAAGTTTGATCATTTGGCTACTTCAGAGGACATAGAAATTAAAATTGGCACACATTGCATTCCCCAAAAGGAAAGTTTTAAATACCTAGGGTCAATTTTTCAAAGTGATGGAAGAATTGATGGAGATGTTACACATAGAATTAATGCTGGTTGGTTAAAATGGAGAGGAGCATAAGGTATTCTTTGTGATAAGAAGATACCATTAAAATTAAAAGGTAAATATTATAGAGCAGCAGTTAGGCCTGCCATGTTTTATGGTTCTGAGTGTTGGGCAGTTAATCATCAACATGTACAAAAGATGTCAGTGACAGAAATGAAGATGTTGAGATGGATGAGTGGTCATACAAGAAAAGACCGTATACATAATGAGGTTATTAGAAACAAATTAGGAGTGGCACCAATAGAGGATAAAATGAGAGAACATCGTTTAAGATGGTTTGGACATATAGAAAGAAGATCAAAAGAAGAACCTGTAAGAAGGTTAGAAAAACTAAATTTGGAAAGTATTAAAAGAGGTAGAGGACGACCACAAAAGTGTTGGAAAGAAACAATAAAGAATGATCTAGCTTATTGGGAGTTAACTGCTAACATGGCACACGATAGAGATCTGTGGAAACAAAGAATCCATGTAGCCGACCCCGTCTAGTATGGGAAAAGGCTTAGTTGTTGTTGTTGTTGTTGTTGTATTGTCTTTACATTTCGGGTTTTCCCTTTGGAGTAGCGTGAGTTTGCATTGCATCTACGCCATACCACGAGGTAGGATGCATATTGCATCAAAGCAAGCCCCGCTCGAATTCGCCCATGTAGTGGAGTGTTCATAACACACAAACTAGGTGGCCCGAAAAGGGATAAAAGAAAAGACTTAGGCACATGCAAATCCACGTGATCTAAAACATGCAATCGCATTTTAAAGACCCGAAATAGACACCTCGAACCGCTTCGTAGACTTTCTCTCCAAAACTCGATTTTTGCAAAGCGTACAGACTGGCCCTTGCGCATCGGTGCAAGAAGGTCTGCGACGACAAGAGCTTACTTGCTCACAGTCGTCACGTTTAGAAGTCAGTATTAAAAAATCTTCGCTAGCTTAAGTAAGCTAGCTGGCACGCCCTATTTGCATACATAGGCCTTAGACACACGAGAGGATCCACTCCGAGCCCTGAAAAGGCGAGAGGCGGGGATTTTCGCGCGTCTACAGAGATTGGCACGCCCGGTGGGACGTGAGCCTTTCAAAAATCGAGTTTTTAAGTAGAAGTCTTGCGAAAATTTTGTGAAAAGGTGTCGTTTTAACTTGTTTTCTTTGATTGTACTTAGGACATTTTGGAAAAAGCTTGAAAAGCATGTCAAAATCCAATCCAAGTGAAGTGTCGAGCCAAGGCTCATGCGCATCAAGTTCTCACTCTAGGAGGATTTTCAAAAACAAAATAAAACTAGATGAAATCGAGGACTTGAGAAGGGAGTTTGAGGCCAAAATCGATGCTCTCAACCAAGAGGCTGAAGTAGGCGATTCATGTTCATCGAACTGTGAACAAAGGCCTAAAAAGAAATCTGAAAAACCTCGCGAGCAAAAAGAGGCCTCCGTAATCAAAGGCAACCAATACCACGAGTCCTTCACACAAAAGGACCGTAAAGCCCTACAGTAGTTGCTGAAAGGGCAGAATAAAGAGAAAAAGAGATACGCCCTGTCTGATTTCCTTCCTATGGATTACGAAACAGACAGTGACGATGAAATACCGAACTTCCATCGGTATGATGGCATGGGAGACCCTAGTTCTCACTTGCAGCTTTTCTCACGTCGAGCCCATAAGAAGAAAAAGGACTCGATGAAATGGGTGTATTGGTTCCCTCTATCCCTTAAAGGCACAACTGCCAAATGGCTGGCTTCCTACGACTTAAGCCAGTTCGCTACTTTTGAAGAGTTAGCGAACTGCTTCATGCAAAGATTTGCACACAACATAAAAGTCACGCCGACTCTGAATACCTTAAGGGATACAAAGCAAGGCATGAACGAAGATGTGCATGCCTTCATTATAAGATGGAGGTCGCTTTTGGGCCAAGTGCGAGAGCCCATATCCGAAGGATGCGCAGTAATGCTCATCCTGGATAATTTTAAAAGCGAGTTAAAAACCCTTCTCTCGCTCCATGAGATTTCAACTTTCCATAAGTTGATCAAAAATTAGAAAATAAGAGGGAACGCAATTTTCAAAAACCGGTTGAAAAATGGGAGTATACTCCGCTGGGGCAACCTGTGTCGGAGTTCCTAGACCTCTTACTTGCCCAGGGCATGATAGAACTCCCTGAAATCCCCGAAGGAGTCACTTCCAAAGGGGGGTATTTAAACCGATTTTGTAAGTATCATCGGCTCAAAGGCCATGATACCAAACGCTGCTTCTCTCTCTTAAATAAAATTGAGAACTTGATAGCAGAAGGCCGGCTCCAGGTCACTGCGGAACCTGAGCTACCTCAAGCTATCTTCAAGGAACCCTTTCCCAAACACGCCAGTGGCAGTGGGAAAGGAAAGGAGGGATGTACCCTCACCATTTCCAAGGAACTAGCACGAAAGCCAGAACCTGGTCGACCTACTTGTGCGCCCATCCTTGTACTATACAAGAGGCCCGCCCAAGTCGTCATTTGGGGACCACCAAAAGTGGAAACCCCGGTATAACCGGTTTTAAAAATCCAAGGTTCTCCTCAGCTCATCTTTAGAGCCAAGTTTAGCACGAACCCTAGGTTGGTCATGGGGGAAGTCACTAGATCTGGAGGATCTACCAACCTCCGCACCTTCAAGGTGCTCAAAAGGTGGTCAGTGTGCCTGGCCCCTCAAAAGCATGTATCCCTAGTGGTCTGCCAAAAGCAGATAAGGACAAAGTCATCCTAAATCCTTATGACTTCGAAAACCACCTTTCAAAGATTCCTATTCACATGTCTATCCTAGAGCTTATGAAAACCTCGCCTAGGCATAGACTTGTATTAGAGAAAATTCTAGAAAGGGCCAAGGTTGATTCGAACATAAGTCCGAAATCCTTGCCTGCCCAAGTGGCTTTATTAGGAGCAAAATCGCCCATCACTTTCTTGGAAGATGATGTAGATAAACCCTACGAAACCCATAACCAGGCCCTACATATTGAGGTGGTTCTAAACAACCACTCTCTGGATAGGTGCCTAGTCGATGGTGGAGGAGGGCTCAACATCCTTCCACTTCATGTGGCGTACAAAATTGGAGTCACCTTGACTTCAGTGAACCCAAGGCCCATCGTTATCACTGGATACGATGGGAATGCATCTAGACCTTTAGGATCCATCGAACTCCCAATGGAAACGGGAGGGATCGAACACACGGGGGTGTTCCATGTCTTGGACATCCACCCCCATTATAACCTGTTGCTGGGAAGGCCCTGGATACACAGTTTGTGCGCTGTGCCATCCACCTTCCACAGGTGTGTCAAGATCCCTTTTACGGACCAGGTCGTAGTGATCCTAGGTGAGAGTCACTCACAGCTTCAAGGGATCATAAACTCCCCTTGTTTATCAAGCTCCTAGGCCCATGAGGCTAACCTAGGAAAAATTATGGTTGAGCCACCTCGGCTCGTGTTGAACAACCCTAGGAAGGTTGTATGTGTGAAGGGGCCGCCCAAAGCAGGCCCCCTCTCGACTTTAATCCTCCTAGGAAAACCCAAGCGTTCCCTATTTCCAAAGCCCCTGGACAAGAGGCCATACGAGCCTAATATGGACGATAGCATGTTCCAGGACCATGACTTGTATCCTACTTTTTCAAAAAACAAAAAGTCATGGAATATGTTGTTAAACATGGGCTACACGCCCTACAAGATTCTAGGGGCGCAGAACCAGGGTCTCCTAGAGCCCATCCTTCCTAGGGCCAACCCAAGCCGATATGGGATCGGCTATACTCCCCGAATACCGCCGGAGCCACCCCCTGTGACCACCTGGGTCAAGGGTGCCCCGGAGCCTGTCTTAGAAGAGACCTACGATTTAGACCTCATATTCCGAGTCTAACCCGTAGTGTTTTCCCTTTGTAGGTATGATGGAAGATCCCTTTTCTAAAAATACCAAAAACATTTAAAAAACTTAAAATCAAAAAAATCGAAAAACAAGAAAAACCAAAAACAATGGAAAAACAAAAACTCGAAAAAAGAGTGCTTTGTATAGTTCCCAAGGTTCTTGTATTACAAAAACCCAAAAAAATCGAAAATTTGGAAAATACTAAAAAGATTTTGTACATAGCTGCTCCTGGTAGGACTTTGGCAAAAGAAAAGGATTTCGAAAGAAACGTCGTCTGCATAGCCAGACCAAAAATTTCAAAATCACTTGAAAATCCAAGTACAAAACCAGGTCATTTTGAAAACCATGCATCAAGTTCCCTCGGGTCTATAGCCCACGAGAATGATCAAAGCCCAGAAGTGGATCCCCTTGAGGAAGATCCTACTTCTGAGCTCCCAGAATTTCATAGAATTCTCGATTTTGAAAGACCTTCCCAATCAGTAGGAGGAGATTTCATAGAGGTGAACCTAGGGGATGATTCCAATCCCAAAACCATCAAAATAGGCGCATGCTTGCATGAAACTGAAAAGTTAGCATTCATTGCATTTCTACGAACCTATTTAGATGTGTTTGCATGGACGTATGAAGACATGCCGGGCATAGATCCCAGCATTGTCGAGCATCGTCTTCCCTTAGATGCAGGTGTAAAACCCATAAAGTAGAAGCTTAGGAAAATACACCCGAATGTACACACGCAAGTCAAAGAGGGTTTAGAAGATCTGCTAAAAGCCGGATTTATAAAACCCATTGCGTATTCTGATTGGTTGTCAAATATCATTGTGGTTCAAAAAACCAATGGGAAAATTCGAATATGCATCGATTTCAGAAACCTGAATAAAGCCACTCCAAAGGATAATTATCCTTTACCAAACATAGATTTGATAGTCGATAGTACTGCAAATCATGAAATGTTTTCATTCATGGATGGCTATTCAGGCTATAATCAAATCAAACTAAGTCCACGAGATCAGGGTAAGACCGCCTTCACAACCCCATGGGGCACGTACAGCTATACAGTCATACCCTTTGGTTTGAAAAATGCCGATGCAACATACCAACGAGCCATGAACACGATCTTCCATGATCAAATTCATGAGCTTGTAGAGGTGTATGTAGATGATCTCTTGGCAAAATCCAAAACCCGATGCACCCATATCGAATGTTTACAAAAGATTTTCGAAAGGCTTAGGCTTTACAAAGTAAAGCTAAACCCTCAAAAATGTATGTTCGGGGTAGAATCAGGGAAGCTTCTAGGCTTTATGGTGAGCCAAAGGGGAATAGAAGTCGACCCCTCTAAGTGTCGAGCCATCATAGACATGGCTCCACCCTCCAATCTCACCCAAATCCGTAGCCTCCAGGGTCGATTACAATCCGTTCGCCGATTCATATCAAATCTGGCAACTAGATGCGAACCCTTCAACAAACTGTTGAGGAAGGGTACGAAATTCTTACGGGATGACGAATGCCAAAAGTCCTTCGAGAGACTGAAGGCATACTTGGTTAATCCCCCTATTTTGAATCCTCTAAAGCAAGGAAAACCGCTTTTATTATACATCTCCGTGCATGTAAATGCTTTAGGAGCCCTGTTGGCTCAATACGAGGATGACACCCATAAGGAGTATGCCATCTACTATATTTCGAAAACTCTCTTGGCTTATGAACGAAATTATCAAGCCATGGAGAAGACGTGCTTGGCCCTAGTCTGGGCCTGCCAGAAATTCAGACACTATTTTCTAGATCATGAGATCTGGATAGTGTCCAAGCTTGATCCAATCAAGCACTTGTTCGAAAAACCCATTCTCACGGGTAGATTGGGCAAATGGCAACTCCTTCTAATGGAGTATGATCTGAAATACCATCACCAGATCTCCATTAAGGGGCAAGCCCTAGCAGATTACGTGGCTGAATTCTCCTTAGAGGACGCATATCCCACTCTTGTCGAAATGCCCGATGAAGGCATCTTGCAAAACCATTTTCAAAACCATATTTTGGCAAATTCTTTCGAAAACCAAGTGTGGAAGATGCACTTCGATGGGGCACGAAACCAACGAGGGGCTGGTGCTGGGGTCATCCTAATCTCCCCTGAAAAGGGCGAGATTCCCATAGCAGTCCGCTTAGATTTTGAATGTTCCAACAACGTAGCTGAGTATGAAGCACTCATACAAGGCTTAAGGATTTCGAAAACTCTAGGGGCATCGTGCATTGAGGTCTTTGGAGATTCGTTCCTTGTCATAAACCAGGTTTTAAAAATTTGGCAAGTACGTAATGAAAAACTACTTCCATATCATGAGTTGGCCACTCGATTGGTCCAATCCTTCCAGTCATGTAAACTCACACACGTAGGAAAAGAGGACAATGGCATCGCCGATGCCCTCTCCTCCCTGGGTTCAGCCCTGAAGGTCGATCCCATTTCAGGGACCAGATCTTTGGAAATATGGCATGCGCCCCACCCATCCACACACGACTTAGATATTTGCCAAAACAACCTAGAGTCTATTGAAAACCTTGGTTTTATGACATAAAACAATTTGTAGAAAATGGGGGATTCACCGAGGATGCCACATCCAAAGATAAGGCATTCATTCGTAAGATTTCGACCCGATACACCATTCTGGGTGGGGTCTTATACAAAAAGAGTTTTACCGGCATTCTGCTTAGGTGTATCGACCTAGAGAAGGCTAGGATAGTGATGCATGAGTTCCACGATGGAGAATGTGGAGGTCATGTTAATGCCAACATGATGGCGATGAAAATACTTAGAGGGGGCTATTTTTGGTCCACCCTGAAAAAGGATTGTCACGATCATGTTAGGAAGTGTCATCCATGTCAAGTGCATGGGCACGCCATTCATATCCCATCATCTGCATTGCATTCCGTGGTCAGCCCCTGGCCATTTACCATGTGGGCGTTTGACATTGTAGGCCCAATATTTCCAAAGGCCTCGAATGGGCATCGATTTATTTTAGCAGCCACGGAGTATTTCTCCAAGTGGGTGGAAGCCATTTCCCTAACCAATGTAATGGGGCAACATGTGGTGGCTTTCATCCGGAGGAATATCTTGGCTCGATTTGGGGTTCCACGAGACCTTGTGTCTGATAATGGTACCCCATTCAAGAACGAGTGGATGGTTAAGTTGTGCAACACGTATGGCATAACTCACCACTTCTCCTCGCCCTACTACCCTCAAGGCAACGGCCAAGCCGAAGCCACAAACAAGACTCTCATTAGTATTATTGAGAAAACCTTAGAGAAGGGTAGGACGTGGCACGAGAAGCTGGATGAAGCCTTATGGGCTTATAGGACTTCCATCCAGACTCCCATGAATGCCACACCATTCGAGTTGGTCTATGGCACAAACGCCATTCTTCCCATTCATACTCAACTGCATTCATTCCATACATCCATAGCACTCGACCTCCCCTAGAGACACTTCAGCATGCTAGGATGGCCGAACTAGATTTGCTAGATGAGAGGCGACTCCTTGCCATGGATCATGCTCGTGCATACCGGCAAAGGATAGCCCGACATTATAGCATACACATGAGACCTCGCCACTTTGAAGTGGGAGATCTGGTCTTAAAAACCATCCACCATCGTGGCCCACACCCCCTAGGCAAGTGGCGCCCCAATTGGGATGGACCCTATGTTGTACGAGCAACCACTACGAACAATTCGTATTGGTTGATCGATGTGGAAGGTAGGAATTTAGCAGGTCCTATAAATATTCAATACTTAAAGAAGTATCATGTGTAGGATCGGGATTAAATTCCAATTTTCGAAAATTTTTATGGGATAGCTGCCCTGAGACATGTGAATAAGGTGCAAAGGCGAACTCGTGTGACCCTGAGTGAGAGAATTCGCACTTGTGAAAGAGTGGAGTTTTCAAAATCGTGGTTACATTTCAAAATCCTTCTTCTTACAAAGAAAGGCCTAGTTCAACATAGCAAGATACTTGCAAGTAGTACGTGCTATTTCTAAATAGGCTGATCTGGAATGGATCGAGTGTAGGCTTGGGATAAGTCCTCCCCTCTTCTCTTCTATTTCCAAAAGGAAAACAAAGGCCCAAAACAAAAGGGAATTTCCCATTCAAAGTCTCTTTCCAAAAGAAAGAAACCAGACTTCAAAAAGAAAAATCGATTCTCTTATAAAAAAGAGGGATTAAAGAAAAAATACTCCCAAAGGGAGACCCTCTATGAAAAAAAGGAAAAAGAGGCCAAAAAGCTCAAAAAGAGCAGTTTTTCCGCATTCTATGCCTTAAACCACGGGACGCTTCAAAAGGGACTGTGGTATCTCTTTCCCATCCCTGGCTTATCCCAAGCTAAAGCATGGTTCATTTCGAGGAATCCTAAAGTAAAAATAGGATTTACTTACTTGAATTTCATCTTGTTTGAGAATTCGACGTTTCGAGTAAGGCGTAGGAATTTGAAATATAGCTGGTTTTCTTATTAAACCTCCGCTAGATAAGCGATTGTTAAGACTCAAACAAGGGCAAGCACGAAGAGCTCGAGATCCTTAGGATCGAGGCTCAAGACAGTTGTCCCTTTTGTAAATAGAGCATAGGATTTGCTCACTTGGAGCAGTAGGCCTTGTAAGTCTCTAGAGTTCGACCACATCTGGTCTCTGGGAGGTCGCCACTTTTGGCACCACACCCATGTCATTTGCATTCCACGCATGGTACTTGCATGAACATGATCCCATTTAGGACCAGATTCCATGTAGAACCCATTGGCGTAATATCTCCTCCTACCAGAGTTTATAAATTGAGTTTTGCTAAAAATGGGACGATGCCATATTCTTCGTGGCTAGATCTAGGGAGACATTGAAAGGGGTGTTTGTCATCTTTGCCCTTATCCAAATCGATTTGGACAAGGCCAAAGAGGGGCATCTGTAAACACCCCGAAATCCCACGAATTTCTTAAAACAAACCTGGTTTTGTACAAGCAGCCCCAAAGGGCCATTTTGAGTCTGGAAACCCAGGAGCCTTCCAGACAACCCTGTACATATGTTTTGAACTCTATATTTCAAAAATATATAATATGGCTTTTGAAAACCTTTTAAAACACGTTTTTGAAACCCCAAAGCAGCTTGGCCTAATCAAGACAGGACCAGCGAAGTCAAAGAGAGCCCAGAACCGGAGCACATGTCAAGCCCGGCATAGCAACTCTCGTATCACATCCATACCCCGAGGATCTCGAACGTCCAAGACCCTGTTCCTATCAAAATGTCATTTGAAGTCATCTCCGGAAGGCAGAAACGGAGGTGGACGATCATGTTGGCGAAGACCCAACGCAGACGGAGTACTGATGCTGTCAGGCCCCACACAAATCGTTCGTTTCGAACACAGCTCAAAGGAGTCAGAGTTTAGTTTGGATTGGATCTGGACCATATATATCCAGATCCCAATCCAAACCCATGTATGGACTTGGATTTGGATTTGGATTCAAAAATCCAATCCAATATCCATATCCATGGCCCACATCACCTTCTCATAAATGGAGGTGGGGCCCACTTGAAATTCACGTGGGATTATGGGCATGCGAGAGAGTGGGGATGGATAATATCAAGAGTGTTGTAATTAAGCTTGACTTGTGTGGCAAGTTTGGGGTTAATCATGTGGTTAGCCTAATTGAGTGGGTTTAAGCTTTTAATTAGCCAAAACCTAACCTAGGGCTGCACCAACATGAGGTGGTTAAGGTCTATGGGCCATGCAAAGGGAGCTCCTTCACCTAAACCTAACCCTAAACACCTAATCCTAGCCTTCCACCCTAATCCACCCCTAATCTGAGCCTAATCACCTAACCCACTTCCCTAATCCCGGCCTAATCCCAACCTAATCACCTAACCCACTTCCCTAATCCTTCCCTAAACCTAGGCTAATTTCCCTAAACCTAGCCTAAACCTAGCCAAATCACCTAACTTAGCTCACTAAACCTCACCCTAAAACCCAACCACCTAACCTAGCCCTAAACCCCTAAACCACCCCTAGCCCACAATCTACCCAAACCACTAGTTTTCAAAATATCTGGCCCTACCCTTTCCAGCCCACCTTATCTTCATACCACCCTACCTAAACCACCTAACCACTACCCCAAACCCAGCCCTAACCGACCTACCCATCCCTATATAAACCCCCCCCCCTTGGGGGCGGGTTCTCCAAGCTAGATCGCCTTCCCCAAGCCCAGCCGAGCCCCCACTTCCCAGCCCAGCCGAACCTGCTCCACCTGCTCCGCCTGCACCACCACCATCCCTCCATCCCACCACCACTTGCATCGCCATCTCCACCACCTCCCGGCCGAGCCTCACAACCTGCCCATCTTCCTTCCAGCCGAGTACCACCTTCTCCCCATTCGGTAAGTACCCCACACTCTACCTAGCTCCTTCTCTACTCCCTCTCCACTCCTAGCCACCCACCATACCACCACCTTACCTGCACATCAGCACTTTGCTACCACCATTCTCGCCCAGTCGAACCTATCACAACCTAAACCACCGACCACTACCTAACTACCCTAACTACACCCGGTCAGCCATCTCTTTTCCCCTAGGTGTCCCATTCGGCCTTCCCTTAAATTCCCCTTAGGTCCATATTCCCTTACACTCTATACTCTCCATTCGTGACCCTACACACTCACTTGGCCCAACCCCTTTAATCCCCCACATCAAGGCGACACCCACTTGCAGCCGGCCACCTTCGAGGAGCCTATCCCGCGCCCCACTTGTAGCCGGCCAGCACCCTTTGTCGCTCATCCTCGCGGAGCTCCCGTTTGTAGCCCAAGGCGAAGGCCAAGCCCACGCTCAAGCAAGGACTCTACGGACCAACTACTAGTAAGTGCCTAACTCGGTCTTTAGTTGTATACTTGCTTGAGATTTAATTTGATACGGGGTTGTAATAACGGAGCATAGTCTCCCCCCGCTTGTAATAAACGTGGCTTGGCACACCCACACACGTGCAGTCTCTTAGTTGTGCACGATTTTGAACACACACGGGCCTAATCAGCCCCTAATACATAAGTAGATATATATACTTTCAATTTCGAAGGGTTTTTGCTTAAGTTGGGTGCGTTGTCTTTCAATTCAAGCACTCACACACATTGAGCTTTCGCTCTTATTTGAAAGACCCAAGTAAGGGCCGACCTATACTATTTGGGTTTCATTTCATGTCGTGTGAGTAAGTCTTTCAATTCAAGCACTTTCACACACATTGAGCTTTCGCTCTTATTTGAAAGACCCAAGTAAGGGCCGACCTATACTATTTGGGTTTCATTTCATGTCGTGTGTGTAAGTCTTTCAATTCAAGCACTCTCACACACATTGAGCCTTCGCTCTTATTCCCAAGACCTTAGTAAAGGCCTTATTGCAGTTATATTTGGGTTTCATTTATGTCGTGTGTGTAGTACTTCAATTCAAGCACTCTCACACACATTGAGCCTTCGCTCTTACACCCAAGACCTTAGTCAAGGCCATACTGCAATTTATATTTGGGTTTAATTTCATGTCGTGTGTGTAAGTCTTTCAATTCAAGCACGCACCCACATTGAGCCTTCGCTCTTATTTGCAAGACCCGAGTAAGGGCTCATATACATAATTTATATACATATCTCCCTTCGGTTATTTCCCTTCGGTTATTTCCCTTCAGTATTGTCTTTACATTTCGGGTTTTCCCTTTGGAGTAGCGTGAGTTTGCATTGCATCTACGCCATACCACAAGGTAGGACGCATATTGCATCAAAGCAAGCCCCGCTCGAATTCGCCCATGTAGTGCAGTGTTCATAACACACAAACTAGGTGGCCCGAAAAGGGATAAAAGAAAAGACTTAGGCACGTGCAAATCCACGTGATCTAAAACATGCAATCGCATTTTAAAGACCGGAAATAGACACCTCGAACCGCTTCGTAGACTTTCTCTCCAAAACTCGATTTTTGCAAAGCGTACAAACTGACCCTTGCGAATCGGTGCAAGAAGGTCTGCGACGACAAGAGCTTACTTGATCACAATCGCCACGTTTAGAAGTCAGTATTAAAAAATCTTCGCTAGCTTAAGTAAGCTAGCTGGCACGCCCTATTTGCATACATAGGCCTTAAACACACGAGATGATTCGCTCCGAGCCCTGAAAAGGCGAGAGGCGGGGATTTTCGCGCGTCTACAGTACCCCACACTCTACCTAGCTCCTTCTCTACTCCCTCTCCACTCTCAGTCACCAAAACCCTACCACAACACCCTACCACCAGCCATTCCCCTTTGCTGCCACCATTCTCACTCAGCCGAACCTATCACAACCTAAACCATCGGCCACTACCTAACTACCCTAACTACACCCGGCCAGCCATCTCTTTTCCCCTAGGTGTCCCATTCGGCCTTCCCTTAAGCTCCCCTTAGGTCCATACTCCCTAACACTCTATACTCTTCTAGTGACCCCACACACTCACTTGGCCCAGCCCTTTAATTCCCCACATGAAGGCGACACCCACTTGCAGCCGGCCATCTTCAAGCGGCCTATCCTGCGCCCCATTTGCAGCCGGCCAGCACCCTTTGCCGTTCACCCTCGCGGAGCTCCCGTTTGCAGCCCAAGGCGAAGGCCAAGCCCACGCTCAAGCAAGGCCTCTACGGACCAGCTATTAGTAAGTGCCTAACTCGGTCTTTAGTTGTATACTTGCTTGAGATTCAATTTGATACGGGGTTGTAATAACGGAGCATAGTCTCCCCCCGCTTGTAATAACGTGGCTTGGAACACCCACACACGTGCACTCTCCTAGTTGTGCACGATTTTGAATACACACGGGCCTAATCAGCCCATAATACATAAGTATATACATATACTTTCATTTTCGAAGGGTTTTGCTTAAGTTGGGTGCGTTGTCTTTCAATTCAAGCACTCACACACATTGAGCTTTCACTCTTATTTGAAAGACCCAAGTAAGGGCCGACCTATACTATTTGGGTTTCATTTCATGTCGTGTGGGTAAGTCTTTCAATTCAAGTACTCTCACAAACATTGAGCCTTCGCTCTTACTACCAAGACCTTAGTAAAGGCCTTATTGCAGTTATATTTGGGTTTCATTTATGTCGTGAGCGTAGTACTTCAATTCAAGCACTCTCACACACATTGAGCCTTCGCTCTTACTCCCAAGACCTTAGTCAAGGCCATACTGCAATTTATATTTGGGTTTAATTTCATGTCGTGTGTGTAAGTCTTTTCAATTCAAGCACGCACCCACATTGAGCCTTCGCTCTTATTTGCAAGACCCGACTAAGGGCTCATATACATATTCTATATACATATCTCCCTTCGGCACTTACTTTACAAGTCATTTTCCTTCGGTTATTTCCCTTCGGTTATTCCCCTTCAGTATTGTCTTTACATTTCGGGTTTTCCCTTTGGAGTAGCGTGAGTTTGCATTGCATCTACGCCATACCACGAGGTAGGATGCATATTGCATCAACGCAAGCCCCGCTCGAATTCGCCCATGTAGTGGAGTGTTCATAACACACAAACTAGGTGGCCCAAAAAGCGATAAAAGAAAAGACTTAGGCACATGCAAATCCACGTGATCTAAAACATGCAATTGCATTTTAAAGACCCGAAATAGACACCTCGAACCGCTTCGTAGACTTTCTCTCCAAAACTCGATTTTTGCAAAGCGTACAGACTGACCCTTGCGCATCGGTGCAAGAAGGTCTACGACGACAAGAGCTTACTTGCTCACAGTCGCCACGTTTAGAAGTCAGTGTTAAAAATATCTTCGCTAGCTTAAGTAAGCTAGCTGGCACGCCCTGTTTGCATACATAGGCCTTAGACACACGAGAGGATCCGCTCCGAGCCCTGAAAAGGCGAGAGGCGGGGATTTTCGCGCGTCTACAACTTCGAAAACCACCTTTCAAAGATTCCTATTCACATGTCTATCCTAGAGCTTATAAAAACCTCGCCTAGGCATAGACTTGTATTAGAGAAAATTCTAGAAAGGGCCAAGGTTGATTCGAACATAAGTCCGGAATCCTTGTCTGCCCAAGTGGCTTTATTAGGAGCAAAATCGCCCACCACTTTCTCGGAAGATGATGTAGATAGACCCTACGAAACCCATAACTAGGCCCTGCATATCGAGGTGGTTCTAAACAACCACTCTCTGGACAGGTGCCTAGTCGATGGTGGAGGAGGGCTCAACATTCTTCCACTTCATGTGGCGTACAAAATCGGAGTCACCTTGACTTCAGTGAACCCAAGCCCCATCGTTATCACTGGATACGATGGGAATGCATCTAGACCTTTAGGATCCATCGAACTCCCAATGGAAACGGGAGGGATCGAACACACGGGGGTGTTTCATGTCTTGGACATCCACCCCCATTATAACCTGTTGCTGGGAAGGCCCTGGATACACAGTTTGTGCGCTGTGCCATCCACCTTCCACAGGTGTGTCAAGATCCCTTTTAGGGACCAGGTCGTAGTGATCCTAGGTGAGAGTCACCCACAGCTTCAGGGGATCATAAACTCCCCTTGTTTATCAAGCTCCCAGGCCCATGAGGCTAACTTGGGGCAAATTATGGTTGAGCCACCTCGGCTCGTGTTAAACAACCCTAGGAAGGTTGTATGTGTGAAGGGGCCGCCCAAAGCAGGCCCCCTCCCGACTTTAATCCTCCTAGGAAAACCCAAGCGTTCCCTATTTCCAAAGCCCCTGGACAAGAGGCCATACGAGCACAATATGGACGATAACATGTTCCAGGACCACGACCTATATCAAACTTTTTCAAAAAACAAAAAGTCGTGGAATATGTTATTGAACATGGGCTACACGCCCTACAAAAGTCTAGGGGCGCAGAACCAGGGTCTCCTAGAGCCCATCCTTTCTAGGGCCAATCCAAGCCGATATGGGATCGGCTATACTCCCCGAATACCGCCGGAGCCACCCCTTGTGACCACCTGGGTCAAGGGTGCCCCGGAGCCTGCCTTAGAAGAGACCTACGATTTAGATCTCCTATTCCGAGTCTAACTCGTAGTGTTTTCCCTTTGTAGGTATGACGGAAGATCCCTTTTCTAAAAATACCAAAAACATTTGAAAAACTTAAAATAAAAAAAAATCGAAAAATAAGAAATACCAAAAACAATGGAAAAACAAAAACTCGAAAAAAGAGTGCTTTGTATAGTTCCCAAAGTTCTTGTATTACAAAAACCCAAAAAAATCAAAAATTTGGAAAATACCAAAAAGATTTTGTACATAGCTGCTCCTGGTAGGACTTTGGCAAAAGAAAAGGATTTCGAAAGAAACGTCATCTGCATAGCCAGACCAAAAATTTCGAAATCACTTGAAAATCCAAGTACAAAACCAGGTCATTTTGAAAACCACGCATCAAATTCCCTCAGGTCTATAGCCCACAAGAATGATCAAAACCTAGAAGTGGATCCCCTTGTGGAAGATCCCACTTCTGAGCTCCCAGAATTTCATAGAATTCTCGATTTTGAAAGACCTTCCCAATCAGTAGGAGGAGATTTCATAGAGGTGAACCTAGGGGATGATTCCAATCCCAAAACCATCAAAATAGGCGCATGCTTGCATGAAACTGAAAAGTTAGCATTCATTGCATTTCTACGAACCTATTTAGATGTGTTTCCATGGACGTATGAAGACATGCCGGGCATAGACCCCAACATTGTCGAGCATCGTCTTCCCTTAGATGCAGGTGTAAAACCCATAAAGTAGAAGCTTAGGAAAATACACCCGAATGTACACACGCAAGTCAAAGAGGGTTTAGAAGATCTACTAAAAGCTGGATTTATAAAACCCATTGCGTATTCTGATTGGTTGTCAAATATCGTTGTGGTTCGAAAAACCAATGGGAAAATTCGAATATGCATCGATTTCAGAAACCTGAATAAAGCCACTCTAAAGGATAATTATCCTTTACCAAACATAGATTTGATAGTCGATAGTACTGCAAATCATGAAATGTTTTCATTCATGGATGGTTATTCAGGCTATAATCAAATCAAAATAAGTCCACGAGATCAGGGTAAGACCGCCTTCACAACCCCATGGGGCACGTACTGCTATACAGTCATGCCCTTTGGTTTGAAAAATGCCGGCGCAACATACCAACGAGCCATGACCACGATCTTTCATGATCAAATTCATGAGCTTGTAGAGGTGTATGTAGATGATCTCTTGGCAAAATCCAAAACCCGATGCACCCATATCGAATGTTTACAAAAGATTTTCGACAGGCTTAGGCTTTACATAGTAAAGCTAAACCCTCAAAAATGTGTGTTCGGGGTAGAATCAGGGAAGCTTCTAGGCTTTATGGTGAGCCAAAGGGGAATAGAAGTCGACCCCTCTAAGTGTCGAGCCATCATAGACATGGCTCCACCCTCCAATCTCACCCAAATCCGTAGCCTCCAGGGTCGATTACAATCCGTTCGTCGATTCATATCGAATCTGGCAACTAGATGCGAACCCTTCAACAAACTGTTGAGGAAGGGCACAAAATTCTTATGGGATGACGAATGCCAAAAGTCCTTCGAGAGACTGAAGGCATACTTAGTTAATCCCCCTGTTTTGAATCCTCCAAAGCAAGGAAAACCGCTTTTATTATACATCTCTGTGCATACAAATGCTTTAGGAGCCCTGTTGACTCAATACGAGGATGACACCCATAAGGAGTATGCCATCTACTACATTTCGAAAACTCTCTTGGCTTATGAACGAAATTATCAAGCCATGGAGAAGACGTGCTTGGCCCTAGTCTGGGCCTGCCAGAAGTTCAAACACTATTTCCTAGATCATGAGATCTGGATAGTGTCCAAGCTTGATCCAATCAAGCAGTTGTTCGAAAAACCCATTCTCACGGGTAGATTGGGCAAATGGCAACTCCTTCTAATGGAGTATGATCTGAAATACCATCACCAGATCTCCATTAAGGGGCAAGCCCTAGCAGATTACGTGGCTGAATTCCCTTTAGAGGACGCATATCCCACTCTTGTCGAAATGCCTGATGAAGGCATATTGCAAAACCATTTTCAAAACCACATTTTGGCAAATTCTTTCGAAAACCAAGTGTGGAAGATGCACTTCGATGGGGCACGAAACCAACGAGGGGCTGGTGCTGGGGTCATCCTAATCTCCCCTGAAAAGGGCGAGATTCCCATAGCAGTCCGCTTAGATTTTGAATGTTCCAACAACGTAGCTGAGTATGAAGCACTCATACAAGGCTTAAGGATTTCGAAAACTCTAGGGGCATCGTGCATTGAGGTCTTTGGAGATTCGTTCCTTGTCATAAACTAGGTTTTAAAAATTTGGCAAGTACGTAATGAAAAACTACTTCCATATCATGAGTTGGCCACTCGATTGGTCCAATCCTTCCAGTCATGTAAATTCACACACGTAGGAAAAGAGGATAATGGCATCGCCGATGCCCTCTCCTCCCTGGGTTCAGCCCTGAAGGTCGATCCCATTTCAGGGACCAGATCTTTGGAAATATGGCATGCGCCCCACCCATCCACACACGACTTAGATATTTGCCAAAACAACCCAGAGTCTATTGAAAAACCTTGGTTTTATGACAAAACAATTTGTAGAAAATGGGAGATTCACCGAGGATGCCACATCCAAAGATAAGGCATTCATTCGTAAGATTTCTACCCGATACACCATTCTGGGTGGGGTCTTATACAAAAAGAGTTTTACCGGCATTCTGCTTAGGTGTATCGACCTAGAGAAGGCTAGGATAGTGATGCATGAGTTCCACGATGGAGAATGTGGAGGTCATGTTAATGCCAACATGATGGCAATGAAAATACTTAGAGGGGGCTATTTTTGGTCCACCCTGAAAAAGGATTGTCACGATCATGTTAGAAAGTGTCATCCATGTCAAGTGCATGGGCACGCCATTCATATCCCATCATCTGCATTACATTCCGTGGTCAGCCCCTGGCCATTTACCATGTGGGCGTTTGACATCGTAGGCCCAATATTTCCAAAGGCCTCGAATGGGCATCGATTTATTTTAGCAGCCACGGAGTATTTCTCCAAGTGGGTGGAAGCCATTTCCCTAACCAATGTAATGGGGCAACATGTGGTGGCTTTCATCCGGAGGAATATCTTGGCTCGATTTGGGGTTCCACGAGACCTTGTGTCTGATAATGGTACCCCATTCAAGAACAAGCGGATGGTTAAGTTGTGCAACATGTATGGCATAACTCACCACTTCTCCTCGCCCTACTACCCTCAAGGCAACGGCCAAGCCGAAGCCACAAACAAGACTCTCATTAGTATTATTGAGAAAACCTTAGAGAAGGGTAGGACGTGGCACGAGAAGCTGGATGAAGCCTTATGGGCTTATAGGACTTCCATCCGGACTCCCACGAATGCCACACCATTCGAATTGGTCTATGGCACAAACGCCATTCTTCCCATTCATACTCAACTGCATTCATTCCATACATCCATAGCACTCGACCTCCCCCTAGAGACACTTCAGCATCCTAGGATGGCCGAACTAGATTTGCTAGATGAGAGGCGACTCCTTGCCATGGATCATGCTCGTGCATACCGGCAAAGGATAGCCCGACATTATAGCAAACACATAAGACCTCGCCACTTTGAAGTGGGGGATCTGGTTTTAAAAACCATCCATCATCGTGGCCCACACCCCCTAGGCAAGTGGTGCCCCAACTGGGATGGACCCTATGTTGTACGAGCAACCACTACGAACAATTCGTATTGGTTGATCGATGTAGAAGGTAGGAATTTAGCATATCCTATCAATATTCAATACTTAAAGAAGTATCATGTGTAGGATCTGGACTAAATTCCAGTTTTCGAAAATTTTAGGGATAGTTGCCCTGAGACATTTGAATAAGGTGCAAAGGCAAACTCGTGTGACCCTAAGTGAAGAGAATTCGCACTTGTGAAAGAGTGGAGTTTTCAAAATCGTGGTTACATTTCAAAATCCTTCTTCTTACAAAGAAAGGCCTAGTTCAACATAGCAAGATACTTGCAAGTAGTACGTGCTATTTCTAAATAGGCTGATCTGGAATGGATCGAGTGTAGGCTTGGGATAAGTCCTCCCCTCTTCTCTTCTATTTCCAAAAGGAAAACAAAGGCCCAAAACAAAAGGGAATTTCCCATTCAAAGTCTCTTTCCAAAAGAAAGAAACCAGACTTCAAAAAGAAAAATCGATTCTCTTATAAAAAAGAGGGATTAAAGAAAAAATACTCCCAAAGGGAGACCCTCTATGAAAAAAAGGAAAAAGAGGCCAAAAAGCTCAAAAAGAGCAGTTTTTCCGCATTCTATGCCTTAAACCACGGAACGCTTCAAAAGGGACCGTGGTATCTCTTTCCCATCCCTGGCTTATCCCAAGCTAAAGCATGGTTCATTTCGAGGAATCCTAAAGTAAAAATAGGATTTACTTACTTGAATTTCATCTTGTTTGAGAATTCGACGTTTCGAGTAAGGCGTAGGAATTTGAAATATAGCTGGTTTTCTTATTAAACCTCCGCTAGATAAGCGAGTGTTAAGACTCAAACAAGGGCAAGCACGAAGAGCTCGAGATCCTTAGGATCGAGGCTCAAGACAGTTGTCCCTTTTGTAAATAGCTTTTGTAAATAAGTTTTGAAAACCGAACATCGAACAGCATAGGATTTGCTCACTTGGAGCAGTAAGCCTTGTAAGTCTCTAGAGTTCGACCACATCTGTCTCGGGGAGGTCGCCGCTCTTGGCACCACACCCATGTCATCTGCATTCCACGCATGGCACTTGCATAAACATGATCCCATATAGGACCAGATTCCATAGTACAAACCCTTTGGCGTGATATCTCCTCCTACTAGAGTTTGTAAATTGAGATTTTTGCTAAAATTGGGACGATCCCATATTCTTCGTGGCTAGATCTAGGGAGACATTGAAAGGGGTGTTTGTCATCTTTGCCCTTATCCAAATCTATTTGGACAAGGCCAAAGAGGGGCATCTGTAAACACCCCGAAATCCCACGAATTTCTTAAACAAAACTGGTTTTGTACAAGCAGCCCCAAAGGGCCATTTTGAGTCTAGAAACCCAGGAGCCTTCCAGACAACCCTGTACATACGTTTTAAACTTCATATTTCAAAAATATATAATATGGCTTTTGGAAAACCTTTTAAAACATGTTTTTTTGAAACCCCGAAGCAGCTTGGCCTAATCAAGACAGGACCAGCAAAGTCAAAGAGAGCCTGGAACCGGAGCACATGTCAAGCCCGGCACAGCAACTCTCGTATCAAATCCATACCCCTAGGATCTCGAACGTCCAAGACCCTGTTATTATCAAAATGTCATTTGAAGTCATCTCCGGAAGGCAGAAACGGAGGCGGACGACCATGTTGGCGAAGACCCAACGCAGACAGAGTACTGATGCTGTCAGACCCCGCACAAATCGTCCGTTTCGAACCCAACTCGAAGGAGTCAGAGTTCAGTTTGGATTGGATCTGGACCATATATATCCAGATCCCAATCCAAACCCATGTATGGACTTGGATTTGGATTTGGATCCAGAGATCCAATCCAATATCCATATCCATGGCCCACATCACCTTCTCATAAATGGAGGTGGGGCCCACTTGAATTTCACGTGGGATTATGGGCATGAGAGAGAGTGGGGATGGATAATATCAAGAGTGTTGTAATTAAGCTTGACTTGTGTGTCAAGTTTGGGGTTAATCATGTGGGTTAGCCTAATTGAGTGGGTTTAAGCTTGTAATTAGCCAAAACCTAACCTAGGGCTGCACCAACATGAGGTGGTTAAGGTCTATGGGCCATGCAAAGGGAGCTCCTTCACCTAAACCTAACCCTAAACACCTAATCCTAGCCTTCCACCCTAATCCACCCCTAATCTGAGCCTAATCACCTAACCCACTTCCCTAATCCCAGCCTAATCCCAACCTAATCACCTAACCCACTTCCCTAATCCTTCCCTAAACCTAGGTTAATTTCCCTAAACCTAGCCTAAACCTAGCCTAATCACCTAACCTAGCTCACTAAACCTCACCCTAAAACCCAACCACCTAACCAAGCCCTAAACCCCTAAACCACCCCTAGCCTACAATCTACCCAAACCACTAGTATTTAAAATATGTGGCCCTACCCTTTCCAGCCCACCTTATCTTCATACCACCCTACCTAAACCACCTAACCACTACCCCAAACCCAGCCCTAACCGACCTACCCAACTCCCTATATAAACCCCCCCCTTGGGGGCAGGTTTTCCTATCTAGTCGCCTTCCCCAAGCCCAGCCGGGACCCCACTTCCCAACCCAGCCGAACCCAGCCACCTGCTCCATCTGCACCGCCACCTACACCACCACCTGTCACCACCCCTGCCCTCGGTCGAACCATTTGCTCCACCACACCCGGCTGCTTTATTCCATCCACCGCCTCTCTTCAAGCACGGTTAGTACCCCCTCCTTCGTCTCACCTTCTTCACTCCCTCTCCACTCTCAGCCACCTAAACCCTACCATAACACCCTACCACCAGCCATTCCCCATTGCTGCCACCATTCTCACTCAGCCGAACCTATCACACCCTAAACTACCTGCCACTACCTAACTACCCTAGCTACACCCGGCCAGCCATCTCTTTTCCCCTAGGTGTCCCATTCGACCTTCCCTTAAGCTCCCCTTTGGTCCATACTCCCTAACACTCTATACTCTCTGAGTGACCCTACATACTCCCTTGGCCCAGCCCTTTAATCCACCACACCAAGGCGACACCCTTGCTTGTAGCCGGCCACCATCAAGGCGCCTATCCCGCGCCCCATTTGCAGCCGGCCAGCACCCCTTGTCGCTCAACCTCGCGGAGCTCCCGTTTGCAGCCCAAGGCGAAGGCCAAGCCCACGCTCAAGCAAGGCCTCTACGGACCAGCTACTAGTAAGTGCCTAAACTCGGTCTTTAGTTGTATACTTGCTTGAGATTCAATTTGATATGGGGTTGTAATAACGGAGCATAATCTCCCCCCGCTTGTAATAACGTGGCTTGGCACACCCACACACGTGCACTCTCTTAGTTGTGCACGATTTTGAACACACACGGGCCTAATCAGCCCCTAATACATAAGTATATACATATACTTTCATTTTTGAAGGGTTTTGCTTAAGTTGGGTGCGTTGTCTTTAAATTCAAGCACTCACACACATTGAGCCTTCGCTCTTATTTGAAAGACCCAAGTAAGGGCCGACCTATACTATTTGGGTTTCATTTCATGTCGTGTGGGTAAGTCTTTCAATTCAAGCACTCTCACACACATTGAGCCTTCGCTCTTATTTAAAAGACCCAAGTAAGGGCCGACCTATACTATTTGGGTTTCATTTCATGTTGTGTGGGTAAGTCTTTCAATTCAAGCACTCTCACACACATTGAGCCTTCGCTCTTACTCCCAAGACCTTAGTAAAGGCCTTATTGCAGTTATATTTGGGTTTCATTTATGTCGTGTGTGTAGTACTTCAATTCAAGCACTCACACACATTGAGCCTTCGCTCTTACTCCCAAGACCTTAGTCAAGGCCGTACTGCAATTTATATTTGGGTTTAATTTCATGTCGTGTGTGTAAGTCTTTCAATTCAAGCACGCACCCACATTGAGCCTTCGCTCTTATTTGCAAGACCCGAGTAAGGGCTCATATACATACTCTATATACATATCTCCCTTCGGCACTTACTTTACAAGTCATTTCCCTTCGGTTATTTCCCTTCAGTATTGTCTTTACATTCGGGTTTTCCCTTTGGAGTAGCGTGAGTTTGCATTGCATCTACGCCATACCACGAGGTAGGACGCATATTGCATCAAAGCAAGCCCTGCTCGAATTCGCCCATGTAGTGGAGTGTTCATAACACACAAACTAGGTGGCCCGAAAAGGGATAAAAGGAAAGACTTAGGCGCGTGCAAATCCACGTGATCTAAAACATGCAATCGCATCTAAAAGACCCGAATTAGACACCTTGAATCGCTTCGTAGACTTTCTCTCCAAAAACTCGATTTTTGCAAAGCGTACAGACTGACCCTTGCGCATCGGTGCAAGAAGGTCTGCGACGATACGAGCTTACTTGCTCACAGTCGCCACGTTTAGAAGTCAGTGTTAAAAATATCTTCGCTAGCTTAGGTAAGCTAGCTGGCACACCCTGTTTGCATACATAGGCCTTAGACCCACGAGAGGATCCACTCCGAGCCCTGAAAAGGTGAGAGGCGGGGATTTTCACGCGTCTACACCTTGGATGTGGATATTGGATTGGATCCAAATCCAAATCCATATATATGTTTGGATTTGGATCTGGATATATATGGTCCAGATCCAATCCAAAGCTGAATTTCTGACTCCTTCAGGGTATGTTCGAAACGAACGGTTTGTGCGGGGCCTAACAGCATCAGTACTCCGTCTTGCGTTGGGTCTTCGCTAACATTGTCGTCCGCTTCTGTTTTCACCTTCCGAAGATGATTTCAAACAGTTTTGTCGGTAACAGGGGCTTAGATGTTCGAGATTCTGGGGATGAATCTAACACGAGAGTTGATGTGTCGGGCTCGACATGTGCTCCGGTTTCGGACTCTCTTTCGTTCTTCTGGTCCTACTTTCATCAGGCCAAGTCGCTTTGTGGGGTTTCAAAACATCTTTTAAAAGGTTTTAAAACTATATTATACATATTTTAAAACATATATAGCTTAAACATATGTACAGGGTTTGTTTGGAAGGCTCCTGGGTTTCCAGACTCAAAATAGCCCTTTGGGGCTGCTTTTACAAAACCAGGTTATTTGAGAAATTCGTGGGATTTTGGGGTGTTTACAGCCAGTAAAACTCTTTTTATAAAGAATCCCTCCCAAAATCATGTATTGGGTTGAAATCTTTTGAATAAAAGCTTTGTCTTTAGATGAAGCGAATTCTGAAAATCCTTCATTTTCTAAGAAATCTTTAATGTCTTTAAACCAGAGTTTTTCAGTAGAAGTTGGGTTGTTTTGGCAAATCTCCAAATCGCGAGTGGATGGAGTAGGTGAGTGTCATATTTCTAAGGATCAAGTTCCCAAGGTGGGATCGACCCTTAGGGGTGAGCCTAAGGATGAGAGGGCATCAGATATGCCATTGTCCTCTCTTCCTACATGTGTGAGTGTACACGATTGGAACGACTTGACGAGTTTGGTGGCCAATTCGTGGTATGGAAGAAGTTTTTCATTTTTGACTTGCTAAATTTTTAACACTTGGTTTATGACAAGTAAAGAGTCTCCAAATACTTCAATGCATGATGCCCCTAGAGTTTTCGAAATTTTCAAGCCTTGTATGAGTGCTTCATACTCAGCTGTATTGTTAGAACATTCAAAATCTAGGTGAATAGCAATGGAGATTTCTCTCTTTTTAGGAGATATGAAGATGATTCCTGCCCCAACCCCTCTTTGGTTTCGTGCACCATCGAAGTGCATCATCCACACTTGGTTTTCACTTAAGCAGTTTGCTAAAATGTGGTTTTGAAATTGATTTAGAAAGTGTAAACACCCCAAAATAAAATCATTTCATAAAACCAATACCTGGTTTTGAAAACCCATTTCAAAAACCCATAGTGAGTTTTTGAAAACCCAGGAGTTTCCAAAAGCTTGTAAATTTTGTGTTGAAACCCCGGTTAAATGTGGATTTCTTAAACTCGGGCAAAGTCCCAATTCTATAAAAGAGCCAAAATGGAACAGGTGAAGTAGGGAAGACAACGCATGATCAAGAAGCAGCCCAGAAAGCAGCTCCAAAGGGCCAAATCGAAAGCAGCCTCAGAAGCAGATTCCGAAGCCCAAAGGAAGCACCCTAGCTTGACAAAAACTAGGTTCAAAAGGCGAAAGGAAGGCCCAGGTCCGAAGCAGACCCCAAGCCTAGAGCACCTAAAAGCCAAATCAAGCATCCCCATCCAAACAACAGAAATTTGAACCAGAAAAGATGAAAATAAGCAGAAACAGAGTCCAAAAAGGCGAGAAGGAGTCCGAATGACAAAACAAGGAAAAACCCAGCATAAGACTGCGCGCTAATGAAGCCAGGGCCCACACAAACCGTCTGTCTCGAAACGCCAAGAAGGATTGTTCAGAGAAAATTTGGATTAGATCTGGACCTTAAATATCCAGATCCATATCCAAATAGTGTTTGGATTTGGATCGATCCAAATAGTGTTTGGATTTGGATCGATCCAAATAGTGTTTGGATTTGGATTGGATCCAAATAGTGTTTGGATTGGATTGGATCTGGACCAAAATATCCAGATCCATATCCATATAAATGTTTGGATTTGGATCTAGATCTCGAATCCATATCCAAACCCAAGACCCACCTCACTTGCCTATAAATAGTGGTGAGGGGGTCTCCATGAAGGGGGTTCACGTGAAATGTTTGTGGGGGGAGAGAGAGAGAAAGAATGGCAAGTCAACAATAGTGGCTTCACCTCACCTTTTTGAGTGTGGGCGTGAAGCTTTGTTGGCTAAGGGATTTGTGGAAGCTGCACCAAAGGGAGATCCGGTAGCTTGGATGGGCTTCATGCATGCAAGAGCTTGGCTGCAAACTAAGGTTAGTCCCTAAACCTAATCCTAAGTCATTCTTTCCCTAACCCTCTAAACTACCTAAACCACATCCCTTTAAACCCACCTAAGCTCGGCCAAAGTGCTGGCCGAGCCTTGCTTAGACCCACCCAAACTACCTAAAACCGTATCCATCAAAAACCACCTAACTCGGCCAAATGTTGGCCGAGCCTTCCTTAGACTCCACCAAGCCTAATCCCCTTTAACCTTTGGCCTTAAACCCTGCCTAGTACCCCCACTAAAACCAACCTAGCTCGGCCAAGTGCTGGCCGAGCTTTGTCTTAAACAGCGCATTGCATTATCCCTAAACCCAGCCGAGGTGTTGCCTAGCAGCATCCCCCCCCCCCCCTTTATCACCTTAGAGACTCCCATGGCCTGTTAGTGCAGGCCGTGTCTTAAACATCCTCAACAGCCCTCGGCTGTTAACCTGGCCGCAACCCCACTTAGGAGCCCAAACAAACCCAAGCCTCAAGCTTTGCCTTAAACCTCGGCCTACTTCACCCCAAAAACTTAGCCAAGTTAGGTGCTGACTGCACCTAGCCCACCTCCCAGCTTTCAACCTAACCTAGATCTAAACTAGGACCAACATAAACCTAGCCCTTTGCCCAAACCCAGCCCAGGCTAAGTCCAAGACCACCCGGCTGCGCCCAAGTGAACTCATATCCAAACGAGTTGCAGCAAGTGGCCCATCCCGCAGCTAGACCAAGGAAGACGGATCCGAGTGACGAGAGAACCCCAAACAGACCACCTGTAAGTTTTTAAATTCGGTCTTTTGCTTACTCTCTTAAATTTTAATTCAATTTGATACGGGGTTGTAATAATGGAGCGTTGTCTCCCCCCGGGATGTAATATTGGTGCTTGACACACGAGACACATACGTGCACTTGAGCCTTAGCTCTTATCTCGTACACGAGACACATATGTGCACTTGAGCCTTAGCTCTTATCTCGTACACAAGACACCCACGTACACAATTGAGCTTTCGCTCTTACTCCAAAGACTCTAGTAAGAGTCATATAAGCTGCAATTTCATTCGGGTTGTCACTTTAAGTTGTGTGAGTTTGTCATTTCAATTCCACGCTTGCACACAAGGGATACCCGAGCTCTTGCTCAAACACTCTGTAAACACCCCGAAATCCCACGAATTTCTCATATCCATCTGGTTTTGTAAAAGCAGCCCCAAAGGGCCATTTTGAGTCTAGAAACCCAGGAGCCTTCCGGACAACCCTGTACATATGTTTTGAACTCTGCATTTCGAAAACATACAATATGGCTTTTAAAACCTTTTAAAACATGTTTTGAAACCCCGAAGCAGCTTGGCCTAATCCAGACAGGACCAGGAAAGCTAAGAAGAGCCCGGAACCGGGGCACATGTCGAGCCCGGCACAGCAACTCTCGTATCAAATCCACACCCCCAGGATCTCAAACGTCCAAGTCCCTGTTATCATCAAAACATCATTTGAAGTCATCTCCGGAAGGCGAAAACAGAGGCGGACGATCATGTTGGCGAAGACCCAATGCAGACGGAGCACTGATGCTATCAGGCCCCGCACAAACCGTTCGTTTCGAACACAGCTCGAAGGAGTCAGAGTTCAATTTGGATCGGATCTGGACCATATATATCCAGATCCCAATCCAAACCCATGTATGGACTTGGATTTGGATTTGGATTCAAAAATCCAATCCAATATCCATATCCATGGCCCACATCACCTTCTCATAAATGGAGGTGGGGCCCACTTGAATTTCACGTGGGATTATGGGCATGAGAGAGAGTGGGGGTGGATAAGATCAAGTGTGTGTTGTAATTAAGCTTGACTTGTGTGTCAAGTTTGGGGTTAATCATGTGGGTTAGCCTAATTAAGTGGGTTTAAGCTTGTAATTAGCCAAAACCTAACCTAGGGCTGCACCAACATGATATGGTTAAGGTCTATGAGCCATGCAAAGGGAGCTCCTTCACCTAAACCTAACCAAAAATACCTAATCCTAGCCTTCCACCCTAATCCGACCCTAATCTGAGCCTAATCACCTAACCCACTTTCCTAATCCCGGCCTAATCCCAACCTAATCACCTAACCCACTTCCCTAATCCTTCCCTAAACCTAGGTTAATTTCTCTAAACCTAGCCTAATCCTAACCTAATCACCTAACCTAGCTCACTAAACCTCACCCTAGAACCAACCCACCTAACTAAACCCTAAAACCTCTAAACCACCCCTAGCCCACAACCTACCCAAACCACTTGTATTTAAAATATCTGGCCCTACCCCTTTCCAGCCCACCTTATCATCATACCACCCTACCTAAACCACCTAACCACTACCCCAAACCCAGCCCTAACTGACCTAACCCAGCCCTATATAACCCCCCCCCTTTTGGGGCGGGTTTGATCATCTAGCTGCCCCACCTTCCCAGCCGGGTCCTCCATTTCCCCAGCTCAGCCGAATCACCACCTGCTCCACATCCCACCACCACCTGCACCACTTCCCCAGCTCAGCCGAACGCCACCATCACCGCCAACATCCGGCTGATCCCTTTCTTCCCACCACCACCTTTTCACTCAGTAAGTACCCTACATCTTGCCTTACTCCTTCTTCACTCCCTCTCCACTCTCAGTCACCTAATCCACTCCCATATCACCCTAACACCAGCCCTTCCACTTGCTGCCACCAGCCCCACTCAACCGAATCCATAGCACCCTAACTACCCGCCACCACCTAGACCTTTTAGCTCCATTCGGCCACCCTATCCGACTCCCTAAAACCTGCCCATATCACCCCAATACACCTACCATACCCACTACCACCTGGTCCCATCTCCTAGCTAGCTCCCTTCCCTTACACCACTCCTAGCCAACCTAGCAGCCCGCCACCACCAAACTCCCCTAGTCGGCCACTCCAACCGACTGTTGCCCCTTCACTCGGCCAACACCTCTTGCCGTTCAACCTTGCGGAGCTCCCTTTTGCAGCCCAAGGCGAAGGCCAAGCCCACGCTCAAGCAAGGCATCTTCGGACCAGCTATTAGTAAGTGCCTAACTCGGTCTTTAGTTGTATACTTGCTTGAGATTCAATTCGATACGGGGTTGTAATAAAGGAGCATAGTCTCCCCCCGCTTGTAATAACGTGGTTTGGCACACCCACACACGTGAACTCTCTTAGTTGTGCACGATTTTGAACACACACGGGCCTAATCAGCCCCTAATACATAAGTATATACATATACTTTCATTTTGTAGGGTTTTGCTTAAGTTGGGTGTGTTGTCCTTCAATTCAAGCACTCACACACATTGAGCTTTCGCTCTTATTTGAAAGACCCAAGTAAGGGCCGACCTATACTATTGGGTTTCATTTCATGTCGTGTGTGTAAGTCTTTCAATTCAAGCACTCACACACATTGAGCTTTCGCTCTTATTTGAAAGACCCAAGTAAGGGCCGACCTAGACTATTTGGGTTTCATTTCATGTCGTGTGTGTAAGTCTTTCAATTCAAGCACTCACACACATTGAGCTTTCGCTCTTATTTGAAAGACCCAAGTAAGGGCCGACCTATACTATTTGGGTTTCATTTCATGTCATGTGTGTAAGTCTTTCAATTCAAGCACTCACACACATTGAGCTTTCGCTCTTATTTGAAAGACCCAAGTAAGGGCCGACCTATACTATTTGGGTTTCATTTCATGTCGTGTGTGTAAGTCTTTCAATTCAGGCACTCACACACATTGAGCTTTCGCTCTTATTTGAAAGACCCAAGTAAGGGTCGTGTTATACTATTTGGGTTTAATTTCATGTTGTGTGCGTAGTACTTCAATTCAAGCACTCACACACATTGAGCTTTCGTTCTTATTCCCAAGACCTTAATCAAGGCCATACTGCAAGTTATATTTGGGTTTAATTTCATGTCGTGTGTGTAAGTCTTTCAATTCAAGCACGCACCCACATTGAGCCTTCGCTCTTATTTGTAAGACCCAAGTAAGGGCCCATATACATACTCTATATACATATCTCCCTTCGGTTATTTCCCTTCGGTTATTTCCCTTTGGCATTGTCTTTACATTTCGGGTTTTCCCTTTGGAGTAGCGTGAGTTTGCATTGCATCTACGCCATACCATGAGGTAGGATGCATATTGCATCAAAGCAAGCCCCGCTCGAATTCGCCCATGTAGTGGAGTGTTCATAACACACAAACTAGGTGGCCCATAAAGGGATAAAAGGAAAGACTTAGGCACGTGCAAATCCACGTGATCTAAAATCTGCAATCGCATCTAAAAGACCCAAATTAGACACCTCGAACCGCTTCGTAGGCTTTCTACTCCAAAAACTCGATTTTTGCAAAGCGTACAGACTGACCCTTGCGCATCGGTGCAAGAAGGTTTGCGACGACAAGAGCTCACTTGCTCACAGTCGCCACGATTAGAAGTCAGTTTAAAATACATCTTCCCTAGCTTAGGTAAGCTAGCTGGCACGCCCTGTTTACATAAATAGGCCTTAGACGCACGAGAGGATCCATTCCAAAACCAGAAAAGGCGGGGAGGCGTGGGGATTTTCGTGCGTCTACACACTCTCATGCACATTTTGGCCTCGGTAGCCACTAAGATATAGTCCTATCTATATACTTTCAGCTACGTGAGTTTTCCCGGTTCAGCTGTGTATGTTTTTACATTCTGGGTTGTTAACTTTCAATCGAGTGAGTTGTCTTTCAATTTATATACAACACACACACACACACATTGAGCCTTATCGCTCATATATATATATATATATATATATATATATATCTCCCTTTCGGCTGGGTTTTACATTTCAAAGTCGTGTGAGTTGTCTTTACATTTATACACAAACACACACACACACATTGAGCCTTTTCGCTCTTATATCTATATCTCCCTTCCGCAATTTTCCTTCCGCAATTTACATTCAAGTCGTGTGAGTTGCATTCAATTTGGGTATTTCCCTTCAGCTATGTCTTTCAATTTCGGGTTTTACATTCAAGTTGTGTGAGTTGCATAGCATATCCGCCAAACTCGAGATATTGCACATACTTACATTCAAAGAAGCCTCGAATACCCCGTGCAAACACGCCAATCTTAGGCCACTTGATGCACACACATCCCGCCTAAGTAGATAAAACTTAAAGACTTTGATACGTGCGACCCCATGTAAAAAAAATCTGCAAATAGGCATACAAATCGATCAAGTACTTTCATATTCTTTTCAAAAGTCCATGCTTGTTCAAAATCGATATTTTCTAAGCGTTTAAACCAACCCTTGAGTACCAGTTCAAGAAGGTTTACAATGAAAAGATCCCACTTGTCCACAGTCGCCCCATAAAGTCAGATATTTCAAAAATACTTCGCTAGTTTGAGTAAGCTAGCTAGCATGCCCTAAAGCGACGTAGATACGAAAAGGTTCACTTCAAGCCTAAGAACCCAAAGTGAGAATTTTCGCATGTCTACAGAAATTGGCACGCCCGGTGGGACCTGGGTCTTAAGAAAAATCGATAAAAACAAGCAAAGCTCTTGAAATTTTTTCCAGAAAAGTATTTAACTCTTTGCCTTTTTGTGCATTTCATAGTTGGTTTTTGAAAAAGCATCAGAGTCATGTCGAGTTCAGACTCCAATGAGGTGACCAGCCATGTCTCGCGCACATCAAGTTCTCACTCGAAGAGATTTTCGAAAACTAGAAATAAGAGAGAAGAAATAGAAGATTTGCGAAAAGATTTTGAAGCCAAGATCGCTGCACTTAGCCAAGAGGTCGAGGCAGCTGATTCATGTTCATCTCACGGCGAACCAACAAAGGCTAAAAAGAAATTTGAAAAACCTCGAAAACTCAAGGAAACCTCCGCTATAGAGGGAAACCAATACCATGAGTCCTTCACTCACAAGGACCGTAAAGCCCTACAGCAGTTGCTAAAAGGGCAAAATAAAGAGAAAAGAACATACGCCCTGTCTGATTTCCTTCCTCTGGATTACGAAATAGACAGTGACGACGAAATACCAAATTTCCATCGGTATGATGGCACGGAGTATCCTAGATCCCACCTGCAACTCTTTTCTCGTCGAGCCCATAAGAAAAAAAAGGACTCGGTGAAGTGGATTTATTGGTTTCCCCTTCCCGTCAAAGGAACTGCTTCAAAATGGCTCGCTTCTTACGTTTTGAGTCAGTTCGCAACTTTTGAAGAGTTACAGAACTGCTTTATGCAAAGATTTTCGCATAACGTAGAAGTTATGCCAACTTTAAATACGTTAAGGGATACAAAGCATGCCACGAACGAGGATGTACATGCATTCATCATTCGATGGAGGTCTCTCTTGGGGCAAGTAAGAGAACCCATCTCAGAAGGATGTGCAGTGATGCTCATCCTCGATAATTTTAAACCTAAATTAAAAACTCTTCTCTCCTTATATGAAATCTTGACTTTTCACAAGTTAATCAAGAAAGCTTCCCTTTTCGAAACAAATTTAAAGAAGGGAGTCTACGATCACTTGTGGAAAGGGAGTGTTTTACCAAAGACTCGGTTGGAAAAACCCGGCACATACGGGATGACCACGATGGACAAAGGGGCAAAGCCCCTAAAAATTGCCAACGTCCAAGTGGAAACAAACCCCACTGGCATTTCTAAGAAAACTGAGCAAAAAAAGGAAAATTTGCAAAAAGGTTTTGAAAAACGGGAGTACACGCCCTTAGGGTAGCCTATTTCAGAGGTCCTAGACCTCCTACTCGCACAAGAGATGATTACACTCCCGAAAATTCCAGAGGGGACACCCCCAAAAGGGAAATTTCTAAATAGATTTTGCAAGTATCATTGACTGAAAGGTCATGATACCAGCAAGTGTTTTTTCCTTTTAAACAAGATTGAGAACTTGATAGCACAGGGTCGGCTCCAGGTCACTGAGGAACCAGAGCCTGCCCAAGCTATTTTCAAAGAACCCTTCCCCAATCACGCAAGCACCAGTGGGAATGGCAAAGAGGTATATGCTTTCTCGACTTCAAAGAGTCTAGTGTATTCATTTCATGCTGGTTTTACTACTTGTGCACCATCTCTCATCCTTCATAGGAAAATCGCCCAAGTAGTAATTCAAGGAGTGCTTAGAATCCCGCCCCCGGTTAAAACCATTTTACAAATCCAAGGTGCTCCAAAGCACACAAGTAGTGCCATAATAGGCGCGAGCCCTAGGCAGATCGTGGGGGGGGGTGACTAGGTCCGGAAGGATCTAACAACCCCCATATCTACAAAGTGCTAAACAAGTGGTCAATATTCCTGGCCCTTCAAAAGCATGTATCCCTAGGGTTTCGCCAAAAACGAACAAAGGAAAAAATGTTTTAACCTTGTATGATTTTGAAAATCATCTTTCAAAGATTTCCATAAACATGTCCATCCTAGAGCTGATACAAACCTCGCCTAGGCATAGACTTGTCTTAGAAAAAATCCTAGAAAGAGCCAAGGTTAGCTCAAATATAACCCCTGAGTCTTTGTCAATCCAAGTGGCGCCTATATGTGTAAAAATGCCCATCGTGTTCTCGGAATAGGATATCAAAAGACCAGATGAAACCCACAACCAAGCTTTGCACATCGAGGTAGTATTAAATCACTATCCTCTCGACAAATGCTTAGTTGATGGGGGAGGAGATCTCAACATCCTTCCGCTCCACGTAGCGTATCAAATCGAAGTCACCTTGACCTCTGTAAACCCAAGTCCCATCGTAATCACTGGATAGGATGGGAATGCATCTAGACCATTGGGAGCCGTGGAGTTACTCATGGAAACGGGGGGCATAGCCCACATGGGAGTGTTCCATGTCATAGACATCCACCCCCATTACAACCTATTGCTGGGAAGACCATGGATACACAGCTTGTGAGACATGCCATCCACCTTCCATAGGTGTGTCAAAATCCCCCACAAAGACCATATAGTGGTAATTCTAGGTGAAAACGATCCTCAGCTTCAGGGAATCCAAAATTGCCCATACTTGTCAGCTTCTCAAGACTACGAGGACAACCTTGGTGAGACTTTGGTCGAGACAACCAAACTTGTCCTCCCAAACCCTAGGAAGGTCTTGTGTATCAAAGGGCAGCTCAAAGCTTGCCCACTCAAAACAATAACCATCCTAGGAAAGACCAAGTGTCGCCTATTTTCTAAACCCCTAGACAAGAAACCGTTCATGCACAACATGCACGATAGCAAGTTCCAAAATCACGAACTATATCAAAAAATTTCAAAAAATAAAAAATCGTGGAACATGCTATTGAACATGGGATACATGCCATACCAAAGTCTAGGGAATCAAAACCAAGGTTTCC
Source organism: Brasenia schreberi (assembly GCA_036023115.1). Classification (NCBI taxonomy): domain Eukaryota; kingdom Viridiplantae; phylum Streptophyta; class Magnoliopsida; order Nymphaeales; family Cabombaceae; genus Brasenia; species Brasenia schreberi. Next base: position 22,645,708 of record JAYKKT010000089.1, on the reverse strand, counting down.
TCGAGCCCATAATGCCTAGAGCAAACCCAAGCCGATATGGGATTGGCTATATTCCAAAAATACCACCAGAACCACCACCTGTGACCACCTGGGTCAGGGGTGCCCTGGAACCTAGTGAAGCAGAAACCAATGATTTACACCTCTTGTTTAGAGTCTAACTTGTGGCATTTTCCTTTGTAGGTATGATGGAAGATCCCTCCTCAACCAAAAACCCAAAAAAATTACAAAATCTTGAAATTCAAAAAATTGAAAAAACTCAAAAACCAAAAACATTTGAAAAGTGTGAAATCGAAAAAAGTGTTGTTTGTATAGCTCCAAGTGTCTTTGCTTTACAAAAATCCAAAAAAATCGAAAAATTAGAAATTCCCAAAAATAAAATCCTGTACCAGCTCCTAGTAAAAGTTTGGGAAAGGACAAGGATTTCGAAGAGAAAATTATCTTCATAACCATACCAAAAACTTCAAAACCTATAGAAATTCCAAAACAAAAACCAAGTGTTTTCAAAATCCATGCATCAAGTTCAAATTCCCTAGGATTCAATACTCTTGAGAATGATTGAAGCACGGAAGAAGACCCCCTTCTCCTTGAAGAGGATTCAACTTTCGAGCTCCCTGAGTTTCATAATATTCTCGATTTTGAAAAACCTTCAAATTCTATAGGAGGGGATTTCATAGAGATCAATTTAGGGAGTGAAACAAAGCCCAAACACATTAAGATAGGTGCATGTTTGCATGAGCATGAAACATCATCATTCATTGCATTCTTGAAAACCTACATCGATGTGTTTGCATGGACGTATGAAGACATGCCGGGTATAGACCCAAGAGTCGTAGAGCATTGTCTTCCCCTAGATTCGGATTCGAAACCCATAAAGCAAAAGCTTAGAAAGATTCATCCGAACGTACATGCGCAAGTTAAAGAGGGTTTAGAAGATCTGCTAAAGGCCAGTTTTATAAAACCCCTTGCGTATTCTGATTGGTTGTCAAATATTGTTGTAGTTCGAAAATGCAATGGGAAAATTCGAATATGCATCGATTTTAGAAACCTGAACAAAGCCACTCCAAAGGATAACTTTCCCTTACCTAACATTGATTTGATAGTCGATAGTACTGCAAATCATGAAATGTTTTCATTCATGGATGGCTATTCAGGATATAACCAAATCAAATTAGCCCCAAGAGATCAGGCTAAAACTGCTTTCACCACACCTTGGGGCACATACTACTATACAGTCATGCCCTTTGGTTTGAAAAATGCCGGCGCCACCTACCAAAGAGCCATGACTACGATCTTTCAAGATCAAATTCATGAGCTCGTAGAGGTATATGTAGATGATCTTTTGCCTAAATCAAAAACTCGATGCACCCATATCGAATGTTTACAAAAAAAATTTGAAAGGCTTAGGCTTTACAAAGTAAAGCTAAACCCTCAAAAATACGTATTCGGAGTAGAATCCGGTAAGCTCTTGGGCTTTATGGTAAGCCAAAGGGGCATAGAAGTCGACCCCTCTAAGTGTAGAGCCATCATAAACATGTCTCCACCCTCCAATCTTACGCAAATTCGTAGCCTCCAAGGTCGCCTCCAATCAATTCGCAGGTTTATTTCAAACCTCACTACAAGATGCGAACCTTTCAACAAACTTTTGAGAAAAGGGGTGAAATTCGTATAGGACGATGATTGCCAAAAGGCTTTCGAAAGACTAAAGGCGTATTTGGTTAATTCTCCTGTTTTAAACCCTCCAAAGCAAGGAAAACATCTTTTACTTTACATTTTTGTGCATGCGAATGCTTTGGGTGCATTGCTAGCTCAATATGAGGATGATACCCATAAAGAGTATGCCATCTACTATATTTCGAAAACTCTATTGGCTTATGAACGAAATTATCAAGCCATGGATAAGACGTGCTTGGCCTTGGTGTGGGCCTGCCAGAAATTTCGACACTACTTCCTAGATCATGAGATCTGGATAGTGTCTAGGCTTGATCCTATCAAGCACCTGTTTGAAAAACCTATCCTCACGGGTAGGCTGGGTAAATGGCAGCTCCTCTTAATGGAGTATGACCTGAAATTCCACCATCAAACATCCATCAAGGGGCAAGCCCTAGCCGACTATGTGGCTGACTTCCCTTTAGAAGACGCGTATCCCACACTTGACAAAATGCCCGATGAAGGCATCTTTCAAAACCAATTTCAAAATCATATTTTATCAAACTGTTTAAATGAAAACCAAGTATGGAAAATGCACTTCGATGGGGCACGAAACCAAAGAGGGGTTGGGGCAGGAATCATCCTCATATCCCCTGAAAAGGGAGAAATACCTATAGCCATTCGCCTAGATTTCGAGTGTTCCAACAACACAGCCGAGTATGAAGCACTCATACAAGGCTTAAAAATTTTGAAACTCTAGGGGCATCATGCATTGAAGTCTTTGGAGATTCTTTACTTGTCATAAACCAAGTGTTAAACATTTGGCAAGTTAAAAACGAAAAACTTCTTCCATACCACGAGTTGGCCATCAAGCTGATCGAGTCGTTCAAATCGTGTACACTCACACACGTACGGAGAGAGGATAATGGCATAGCCGATGCCCTCTCATCCTTGGGCTCAGCCCTAAGGGTCGATCCCACTTTGGGAATCAGACCCTTAGAAATATGAAATTCGCCCACTCCATCCACACACAATCTTGAGATTTGCCAAAACAACTAAACCGATATTGAAAACCTTGGTTTCAAGACATAAAAAGTTTCTTAGAAAATGGAGGATTTTCAGAATTTGCTACATCTAGAGATAAAGCTTTTATACGAAAGATTTTTACCCGATATACGATTGTGGGAGGGGTTCTTTACAAAAAACATTTCACTGGCGTCTTACTAAGGTGTGTCAACCTGGAGGAGGCTAGGATAATAATGCATGAATTCCATGATGGAGAATGTGGAGGGCATGTAAATGCCAATATGATGGTAATGAAAATACTTAGAGCAGGTTATTTTTGGTCCACCTTAAAGCAGGATTGCCATGACTATGTTAGGAAGTGTCACCCATGTGCATGGACACGCCATCCATACCCCGTCATCCACATTGCATTCTGTGGTGAGCCCCTGGCCATTCACCATGTGGGCGTTTGACATCATAGGACCAATATTTCCACATGCATCAAATGGGCATAGGTTTATACTACAGCCACGGAATACTTTTCCAAATGGGTTGAAGCTACCTCCCTAACAAATGTTCAGGGGCAACATGTAGTGGCGTTCATTAGGAGAAACATTCTGGCTCGCTTTGGGGTTCCAAAGGACTTAGTGTATGATAATGGAACCCCCTTCAAAAACGAGAGGATGGTTAAGTTATGTAACACGTATGGCATAACTCACCACTTCTCATTGCCCTACTACCCTCAAGGCAACGGCCAAGTCGAAGCCACAAATAAGACTCTGTAGACACGGAAAATTTCCACTTCTGGTTCTTAGGCCTGAAGTGAACTTTTTCGTGTGTCTAAGTCGTTTTTATAACAAAAGGGCGTGCCAGCTAGCTTACTCAAGCTAGCGAAGAAAGTTTTGAAATCTGACTCTATCGGGTGACTGTGAGCAGGTGAGTTCTTTTCGTCGCAGACCTTCTTTCACCGATACGCAACGGTCAGTCTGTACGCTTGGCAAAGTCTTTTAAATCAAACCTCTTTGAAAACTACCCGAAGTGTTTGGGCTTTGTTTGTATGATTACAAGTTTTATTTCACGTGGGATTTGCACGTGCCTATGTCTTTCTTTTTATGCTTTTTAGGGCCAACTAGGTGTGTGCGCAAGTAACCTAAGTTGGGCAACTTTTGCATGGGAGTGTGGGGCTTTCTTTGATGCAATATGCGTCCTAACTCGTGGTATGGCGAATATGCAATGCAAACTCACACAACTCCAAAGGTAAAACCCGAATTGAAAGACAATGCTTAAGGGAAATGACTTAATGTAAATTGCAAAAGGGAAATTGCAAAAGGGAAATATGGCTATATCTTAAGAGCGGAAAGGCTCAATTGTGCAAGTGTGTGTCGTGTATATATGGAAAGACTACTCACACAGCTGAAGCTTAAAACCCAAATCTTAAAGACATAGCCGAAGGGAAATACTTATAATATATATGGGCCCGAAGGTCACCAACGTGTGCGTGGGTGTTGTGTATATATGTAAAAGACAACTCACACGACTTGTAATGTAAACCCAAATATAATTGCAATATGGCCCTTATTAGGGTCTTGGGAATAAGAGCGAAAGCTCAATGTGTGTGAGTGTGGAATTGAAAGACCATGCACACAACTTGAATTTAAAACACCCAAATGAAATTGCAATACGGCCCTTATTAGGGTCTTGGGAGTAAGAGCGAAAGCTCAATGTGTGTGAGTGTGGAATTTAAAGACCACGCACACAACTTGAATTTAAACACCCAAACGAAATTGCAATATGGCCCTTACTAGGGTCTTGGGAATAAGAGCGAAAGCTCAATGTGTGTGAGTGTGGAAATTGAAAGACAACACCCACGACTTAAATTAAAACCCACGCAACTGAATATAGATATATATAACTATATCTTAGGGGCTGGTTAGGCCCGTGTGTGTGCCAAAATGGTGTGGAGCTAAGAGCGGAATGGCTCAAGTGCACGTGTGTGTTGGTGTGCCAAACCACATTATTACAACCAGGGGGAGACAACGCTCCATTATTACAACCCCATATCAAATTTAATTAAATATAAGCAAGTTATCAAGGACCGAGTTAGGCACTTACGTGTAGTTGGTCCGTGCTCAACTTGCTTGGCTTTGGCCTTGGATGTAGGTTGGCGGCAAGTAGGGATGCTAACCGGATGGAGCCATGATGCTGGCCGGGTGATGAAGTGGCTAGATGCAGCCGGTTTGGGGTGGCTTTGGTTAGGGTGATGTTAGGCTGGGAAGTGTGTGATTAAGGGAGGAGATCCAGCTAGGGGCTAGGGTAGGTTATGCTAAGAGAAGGTAGTGAGGTAGGGTGCAGTTGGGCCGGGTGTAAGGGAGACGGCTGGGCGGTTGTGGTGGGTGGTGGAGTGTGCAGCCGGGTAAGAAAGGGGTGGAAGGCTAGATGGAGTTGAGGTGGGGTACTAACTGTGGGTGGTAGGGGTGCTGGTGGATGAAGGTGGTGGCCGCCGAAGGTGGAAGGTGCTGGAAGTTGGTTGAAGCGAAGAGGTGCAGCCGGGTGGAAGTGGCGGTGGAAGTGGGGAAGATGGCAGTCGGGTGAAAGTGGCGGTGGAAGTGGTGCAGCTGGGCGGGGAGTGAGAGGGGATGTGAGTGGAAGAGAGAGTGTGAAAAACCCGCAAGAGAGGGGTTTTTATAGGCCCAAGAGGGCTGGGTCGGTTGGGGTGGTTTAGGCTAGATATTTGTAATAAGGTGGGCTTGTGGGGTGGTTTGGGGTAGGTCGGTTAGGGTGGGCTGTTTGGTGGTTTAGGGTAGGTCGGTTAGGGTGGCTAGGACTTAGTGGTTAGGGGTTTAATTAGGTGTATTAAGGTGGGTTTAGGCTTAGTTAGTTAGGGTCTAGGTGGTCTAGTTAGGTGAGGTGAGCTAGGTGAGGTCGGCTAGGTGAGGTTGGGGTGGTTTTGGGTGAGGACGGCTAGGATTGGGTCAGGTTTAGGGGGTAGTGGCTAGGTGAGGTGGGCTAGCTTAGGGCTAGGTTTTAGGAACCCCCCTTGACACCGGTTCATGGACCCAGTTGCAGCCATATCCAAGTTGGTGCAGCCCCAGGTTAGGTGTAGGTGCATACAAGCTCAAACCCACACTCTAGGCTAAACCCACAAGGTTAACCCACCCTTGACCAAAAGTCAAGCCTACCAACTTTCTCACTCATACTTTATCACCCCTTTTCTCTCTCTACCCAAGCTTTTCATGTGAAATATCTGTGGGCCCCACCTCCATTTATGAGAAGGTGATGTGGGCCATGGATGTGGATATTGGATTTGGATCTTTGGATCCATATCCAAATCCAAATGCATGTTGGGTTTGGATCTGGATATATATGGTCCAGATCTGGCCCAAATCTGATTTTCTGATTCCTTCATGGCGTTTCGAAATAGACGGTTTGTGCGGGGCCTGACTGTATCAGTACTCCGTCTTGTGTTGGGTCTTCGCCAACATTGTCGTCCACTCTTCTTCTCACCTTCTGAAGATCATTTTGAGTAAATTGTTGATATCGGGGGCTTGGATGTCCGAGAATCTGGGGATGATTCTGATACGAGAGTTGATGTGCCGGGCTTGAAATATGCTCCGGGTCTGGGCTCTCTTTTGCCTCTTCAGTCCAGCTTTCATCAGGTCAAGCGGCTTTTTGGGGTTTCAAAACACCTTTTTAAGGTTTTAAAACTATATGTATACATTTTTAAAACATATATGGTTTCAACATATGCACAGGGTTGTCTGGAAGGCTCCTGGGTTTCCAGACTCAAAATAGCCCTTTGGGGCTGTTTTTGCAAAACTAGGCATATTTGAGAAAATCATGAGATTTTGGGGTGTTTACAAACTCTCATAAGCATCATTGAGAAAACTTTAGAGAAGGGTAAGACGTGACATGAGAAGCTGGATGAAGCCTTATGGGCTTATAGGACTTCCATCCGAACTCCCACAAATGCCACGCCATTTGAGTTGGTCTATGGCACAGACGCCATTCTGCCCATTCATACCAAAATTCATTCATTTCATACATCACTTGTATTCGACCTCCCCCTAGAGACGCTACAACATACTAGAATGACCGAACTTGATTTATTAGATGAGCGAAGGTTCCTTGCCATGGATCATGCACATGCATACCGGCAAAGGGTAGCCCGACACTATGAGAAGCATATGAGACCTCGCCACTTCAAAGTGGGAGACCTTGTGCTCAAAATTATCCAATATTGTGGCCCACATCCACTTGGAAAGTGGCGGCCCAAAGTGGGATGGCCCTTATGTTGTGCGTGGAACTACCACGAACAACGCCTATTGGCTAGTCGATGTTGAGGGTAGGAACTTAGCCGACCCTATGAATGCTCAATTTTTGAAAAAATACCATGTGTAGGGTCTAAGCTAAGCCCTATTTTGAAAATATTTTGAAAACCTCCCTTTGAAACTTCGTGAGTGAGGATCAAAGCAAATCGTGCAACCCTGAATGAGAGACTCAATTGCTTGCGAAAAAGCGGAGTTTTCCCAAAACCAATGGGTCACATTTTCAAAAATCCTTCTTCTTACAAAAGAAGGCCTGGTTCAAAATAGCAAGATACTTGCAAGTAGTATGTGCTATTTCTAAATAGGCCAATCTGGGATGAATCGAGTAGATCCTTGGGATAAGTCTTTCCCCATTTCCCTTCTCTTCTCCAAAAGGAAAACTTGGCCAAAAAGAAAAAGGGAAATCCCTGCAAAATCTCTTTCCCAAAAACAAAGTTGAATCAAAAGAAAAATCGCTTGTTCTATGGAAAAGAGGGAATAAAGAAAAAATACTCCCAAAGGGAGACCCTCTATGAAAAACAGAAAAAGGCCAAAAAGCTCAAAAAGAGCAATTTTCCGCCTTTATGCCTCAAACCACAGGACACTCCAGAAGGGACCATGGTAAACTCTTTCCCATCCCTACAACTTATCCCAAGGTGAAGAGGGTTCATTTCGAGGAATCCTAAAGTAAAAACAGGATTTGCTTACTTGAATCGCATCTTGTTTGAGAGTTAGACATTTGAGTAAGGCGTAGGAATTTTGAAATATGGATTGATTTTTGAATAAAACCTCTGCTAGATTAGCGAGTGTCAAGACTCAAATAAAGGAAAAACACGAAAAGCTGAAATCCTTAGGATCGAAGCTAAAAGGAGCTTTCCTCTTTCAAAAACGAGTTTAGAAAATCCTCGAACATCAAGCAGCATAAGACCAGCTCACTTGGTGCAGTAGGTCTCCATAAGACTCCCAAGTTCGACCATTACAGTAAGTCTCTAGGAGACCATACTTCCTAGCACCTCATTCCATGCCACTCATTCATATTTATGCATGGACACTTGCATCAATCCCATTCAGGACTAGCACCATCTTAGGTAAAGTCCCCTTTGGCGAAAATCCCCTCTTACTCGGCTTAAAGAATGTTTTTCTCAAAACTGGGACAATCCAATATTCTCAAGGACAAATCAAGGGATAAAGCAAACAAGGGTGTTGTCGTCTTTGCCATCATCCAAATGAATTTGGATAATGCCAAAGAGGGGCATCTGTAAACACCCCAAAATAAAATCATTTCATAAAACCAATACCTGGTTTTGAAAACCCATTTCAAAAACCCATAGTGAGTTTTTGAAAACCCAGGAGCTTCCAAAAGCTTGTAAATTTTGTGTTGAAACCCCAGTTAAATGTGGATTTCTTAAACTCGGGCAAAGTCCCAATTCTATAAAAGAGCCAAAATGGAACAGGTGAAGTAGGGAAGACAACGCATGATCAAGAAGCAGCCCAGAAAGCAACTCCAAAGGGCTAAATCGAAAGCAGCCTCAGAAGTAGATTCCGAAGCCCAAAGGAAGCACCTTGGCTTGACAAAAACTAGGTTCAAAAGGTGAAAGGAAGGCCCAGGTCCGAAGCAGACCCCAAGCCTAGAGCACCTAAAAGCCAAATCAAGCATCCCCATCCAAACAACAGAAATCTGAACCAGAAAAGACGAAAATAAGCAAAAACGAAGTCCAAAAAGGCGAGAAGGAGTCCGAATGACAAAACTAGGAAAAACCCAGCATAAGACAGAGCGCTGATGAAGCCAGGGCCCGCACAAACTGTCCGTCTCGAAACGCCAAGAAGGATTGTTCAGAGAAAATTTGGATTAGATTTGGACCATAAATATCCAGATCCATATCCAAATAGTGTTTGGATTTGGATTGGATCCAAATAGTGTTTGGATTGGATTGGATCTAGACCAAAATATCCAGATCCAGATCCATATCCATATAAATGTTTGGATTTGGATTGGATCTGGTCATAAATATCCAGATCCAAATCCAAATAGCATTTGGATTTGAATTTGGATCCAGATCTCGAACCCATATCCAAACCCAAGACCCACCTCACTTGCCTATAAATAGAGGTGAGGGGGTCTCCATGAAGGGGGTTCACGTGAAATGTTTGTGGGGGGGAGAGAGAGAGAAAGAGAGGCAAGTCAACAATAGTGGCTTGACCTCACCTTTTTTAGTGTGGGCGTGAAGCTTTGTTGGCTAAGGGATTTGTGGAAGCTGCACCAAAGGGAGATCCGACAGCTTGGATGGGCTTCATGCGTGCAAGAGCTTGGCTGCGTACAAGGGTTTGGATCTAGCTTGGCTGCAAACTAAGGTTAGTCCCTAAACCTAATCCTAAGTCATTCTTTCCCTAACCATCTAAACTACCTAAACCACATCCCTTTAAACCCACCTAAGCTCGGCCAAAGTGCTGGTCGAGCCTTGCTTAGACCCACCCAAACTACCTAAAAGCGTATCCATCAAAAACCACCTAACTCGGCCAAATGCTGGCCAAGCCTTCCTTAGACTCCACCAAGCCTAATCCCCTTTAACCTTTGGCCTTAAACCCTGCCTAGTACCCCCACTAAAACCAACCTAGCTCGGCCAAGTGTTGGCCGAGCTTTGTCTTAAACCATGTCTTGCATTATCCCTAAACCCAACTAAGGTGCTGCCTAGCAGCATCCCCCCCCCTTTATCACCTTAGAGACTCCCACGGCCTGTTAGTGCAGGCCGTGTCTTAAACATCCTCAACAGCCCTCGGTTGTTAACCTGGCCACAACCCCACTTAGGAGCCCAAACAAACCCAAGCCTCAAGCTTTGCCTTAAACCTCGACCTACTTCACCCCGAAAACTTTGCCAAGTTAGGTGCTGACTGCACCTAGCCCACCTCCCAGCTTTCAACCTAACCTAGATCTAAACTAGGACCAACATAAACCTAGCCCTTTGGCCAAACCCAGCCCAGGCTAAGTCCAAGACCACCCGGTTGTGCCCAAGTGAACTCATATCCAAACGAGTTGCAGCAAGTGGCCCATCCCGCAGCTAGACCAAGGAAGATAGATCTGAGTGACGAGAGAACCCCAAACAAACCACCTATAAGTTTTTAAATTCGATCTTTTCCTTATTCTCTTAAATTTTAATTCAATTTGATACGGGGTTGTAATAATGGAGCGTTGTCTCCCCCAGGATGTAATATTGGTGCTTGACACACGAGACACATACGTGCACTTAAGCCTTAGCTCTTATCTCGTACACGAGACACATACGTGCACTTGATCCTTAGCTCTTATCTCATACACAAGACACCCACATACACAATTGAGCTTTCACTCTTACTCCAAAGACTCTAGTAAGAGACATATAAGCTGCAATTTCATTCGGGTTGTTACTTTAAGTTGTGTGAGTTTGTCATTTCAATTCCATGCTTGCACACAAGGGATACTCGAGCTCTAGCTCAAACACTCTCACGCACATTTTGGCCTCGACAGCCACTAAGATATAGTCCTATCTATATACTTTCAGCTGCGTGAGTTTTCCCGGTTCAGCTGTGTATGTCTTTACATTCTGGGTTGTTAACTTTCAGTCGTGTGAGTTGTCTTTTAATTTATACACAACACACACGCACACGTTGAGCCTTACCGCTCATATATATATATCCCTTTCGGCTGGGTTTTACATTTCAAAGTCGTGTGAGTTATCTTTACATTTATACACAAACACACATGCACACATTGGGCCTTTTCACTCTTATATCTATATCTCCCTTCTGCAATTTCCCTTCCACAATTTACATTCAAGTCGTGTGAGTTGCATTCAATTTGGGTATTTCCCTTCAGCTATGTCTTTCAATTTCGGGTTTTACATTCAAGTTGTATGAGTTGCATAGCATATCCGCCAAACTCGAGATATTGCGCATACTTGCATTCAAAGAAGCCCCGAATACCCCGTGCAAACACGCCAATCTTAGGCCACTTGATGCACACACATCCCACCTAAGTAGATAAAACTTAAAGACTTCGATACGTGCAACCACACGTAAATAAAATCTGCAAATAGGCATACAAATCGATCAACTACTTTCATATTCTTTTCAAAAGTCCATGCTTGTTCAAAATCGATATTTTTTAAGTGTTTAAACCGACCCTTTAGCACCGATTCAAGAAGGTTTACAACGAAAAGATCCTACTTGTCCACAGTCGCCCCATAAAGTCAAATATTTCAAAAATACTTTGCTAGTTTGAGTAAGCTAGCTGGCACGCCGTAAAACGATGTAGATACGAAAAGGTTCACTTCATGCCCAAGAACCCAAAGTGAGAATTTTCATGTGTCTACAGAAAGATGCCCTCGTCGGGCATTTCATCAAGTGTGGGATATGAATCCTCTAAGGGGAAATCAGCCACATAGTCAGCTAGGGCTTGCCCCTTAATGGAGGTTTGATGGTGGAATTTTAGGTCATACTCCATCAAGAGGAGCTGCCACTTACCCAGCCTACCCATGAGGATAGGTTTTTGAAATAAGTGCTTGATTGGATCGCGCCTAGTGTAAACACCCCAAATCTTCTATATTTCAAAAACTCTCAAAAACTCTCGAAAAAGCTCGTTTGAGCCAAAAACGACAACTTGTTTTCAAATGTGAAAACAGGTACAGAAGGCAAAAGAAGACCCTAGGCCCGAAGAGGATTCAAGCCCAGAGCTTTAGAAGCCACTCCCTGATAAAAAAACAAAAGAAACCAGAGCCCGTTTGATGAAAAGCTCAACGGAGTCCAGAACGACGAGACGGAGTCCGGACGACAAAGTTGGAGAAAACCCAGCACCAGACGGAGCGCTGATGAAGCCAGTGCCCGCACAGATCGTTCGCCTCGAGAAGCCAAGAAGGACTGTCCGAAGAAATTTTGATTTGGATCTGGACCATAAATATCCATATCCAAATCCATGTAATGAATAGTGTTTGGATTTGGGCCAATCCAAATAGTGTTTGGGTCGATCCAAATAGTGTTTGGATTTAGATTGGATCCAAATAGTGTTTGGATTGGATCGGATCTGGACCAAAATATCCAGATCTGTATCCATAAAAATATTGGGTTTGGATCGGATACGGATCTCAAAATATCCGAGATCCAATATCCAGATCCAAATAGTGTTTGGATTTGGGTTTGGATCCAAACCCCAAACCCAAACCCAAATCCAAGACCCACCTCAAATCTCTATAAATAGAGGTGAGGGGGTCCATGTAAAGGGTTCATGCAAATATTTGGGAGGAGAGAGAGGGAGTGATAGACCTAGCCATGTGGGCTCATTGGGTGAGGTGGGTTCAAGCCATGTGGGCTATGTGGGTCTAGACCAAGGGGCTGCAACCAAGAGGTGGGCTGGATCAAGTGGCTGCAACCAAGCTTGGACATGGGCTGGAACGACTCCAAGAGGTAAGCCTAACCTAACCTAGCCATTCTCTCTACACCCCTCTAAACCTAACCCCCAACCTAGCCTAGGTTCGAACCTACCTAACTCCAATTGGACCTAACCCCAACTGAACCTAACCCTAACTAAACCTAGCCCTAAACCAGCCTAGGTTCAACCAAACCTAACCCTAGACTCGAACCAACCAAAATCTAATCAGACCGCGCCCTGCGCGTCACCCGAACCCCCTACCGCTCCTGCCGCGCGCCCCGCCCCCAGTCCGCGCTCCCTGACGCCATCCCGCGCCACTGCGGCGCCCCTTAGCGCCTTGCCACCCCTTTAGCGCCAGAACGCCCTGCCGCCCCTTTAGCGCCAGCACCCCCCCCAGCGCGCCCCGCGCCACTGCAGCCGCGCCATGCGCCAGACGCCTCCCTGCCGACCCGACTGCCTCCCTGCCGACCTGACCACCCCCCTGCCGACCTGACCACCCCCCTGCCGACCTGACCTGCACCCTGGTCGTGACCTGCACCCTAGGACAGACCCTAGGACAGACCCTACACAGCCCCCATCTTGGCTGAACCTTAGCTTCCCTAAGACCCTAACCGTGCCTCATAGAATCTCTCTCGAAGCCACCTAGGATAACCCCCTCTTGGCTGCCCAAGGTGAACCGTGAGCCCACGTGCAAGCAAGTTGAACATGGACCAACTATTTGTAAGTGTCTAAACTTGGTTTATTACATTAACTTGCTTTATATTCAATTAAATTTTGATATGGGGTTGTAGTAAAGGAGCTTCGTCTCCCCCCGATTGTAATAACATGGTTTGACACACCCACACACACACGCACTTGAGCCTTTCCGCTCTTAGTCGTACACTTCTTGCACACACACGGGCCTAACAAGCCCTTAATATATAGTTATATTTATATATTTTAAGTCAAGGGGATTTTTAATTAAGTCGTGTGTGTTGTCTTTCCATTTTCCACACGCACACACATTGAGCCTTCGCTCTTACTCCCAAGACCTTAGTAAAGGCCTTATTGCAGTTATATTTGGGTTTCATTTATGTCGTGTGAGTTGTCTTTACATTCCCACACGCACACACATTGAGCTTTCGCTCTTACTCCCAAGACCTTAGTCAAGGCATACTGCAATTTATATTTGGGTTTCATTTCATGTCGTGTGTGTAAGTCTTTCAATTCAAGCATGCACACACATTGAGCCTTCGCTCTTATTTGCAAGACCCGAGTAAGGGCCCATATATACCTTATATACATATCTCCCTTCGGCATTTACATTACAAGTCATTTCCCTTCGGTTATTTCCCTTCGGCATTGTCTTTACATTCGGGTTTTCCCTTTGGAGTAGCGTGAGTTTGCATTGCATCTACGCCATACCACGAGGTAGGACGCATATTGCATCAAAGCAAGCCCCGTACTCCCACTCAAATTCGCCCCATGTAGTGGAGTGTTCATAACACACACCTAGGTGGCCCTTAAAGGGATAAAAGGAAAGACTTAGGCACGTGCAAATCCACGTGATTTAAAATCTGAAAATCATACAAAAACAACCCGAATCAATCGTGCAAACACGCCAAGACTTAGGCTATTTCGATGCACACACATCGTGCCTAAGTAGATTAAAATTTGAAAGACTTAGGGTCGTCCAACCCTTACAAAATCAAAATCGCCCAAATGCATGGTTTTTAAAAGGTTTTAAAACACTTTTTCATTTAAAATATATTTTGAGTTAAACTTGTTTCAAAAATGAAGTCTCTAAGCATACAGACTGACCCTTGTGCGTCGGTGCAAGAAGGTCTGCGACGTAAAAATCCCGCTTGCCTACAATCGCCTTTCAAAAGTCAGATTATTTTCAAAACATACTTTGTTAGTTAAAGTAAACTAGCTGGCACGCCCATAAAGCGAATGTAGATTGCGAAAAGGTTCACTTCAGGCCTAAGAACCCGTAAGTGAAAATTTTTGGTGTCTATAGAATTGGCATGCCCGGTGGCACCCGGGACTTAAGCAGACTTCAAACAAACGAGTTATACTCAAATTTTTGAAAAAAAGAGTGTTTTTTCAAAAATCGTGCATACTTAGGAAAATTGCATGAAAATGGATAGAAAGCTACAAAAATCTTCGTTGAGTAAACTAAAAGAGGTTTTCAAAACAGATAAAGCCCAAAAAGAGCTCGATGACATTTCAAAGATATTTCAAAAGATGGATGCTTTAAGCAAGGAGCTTAAAGCCCATCGAACACATAGCAGCTCTTCGAGGGCACATACAGATCATGAATTGAAAACCGATCTCAAACTCAACAAGGAATTGGAGATTAAAGACAAATCTCGGCAAAGGGATAAGTCGTCCACTCCTACAACTTCAAGCTTTTCAAAATCCATAGAAAAACCAAAAAATGATTTTTCTATTTCAAAAAACCAAAAAAATCTTGAAAATTTGGAAAAAGACCAAAAAATTGAAAAACAAAATTTTGGAATTTCGAAAACTTCAAGTAAAAGTCCTAAGTCTAGGCACACACATACAGTGGGACATGAAGTCCACACCCTACAAAGGAACGAGAGTGAAAAACAGGAAGGTTTCGAAAGGAAATGCCTCGTTACACCCCGGGGGCTCAAAACAGAGTTACCCGGGAAATCGGCCTGCTCTCACCCTGAAAAGGTAGACAAGCCACAAAGAGGTATGCCTGAAACCCATCCTTTTCAAGACTCTCTTCTTCATGTAGGGTCATCAGATGCATTGGATAACCCCTATGCACACACAAACCCACAAACTGTGCCAAAACTTGAGGATTTTCAAGGTGGGCCAACTGACGCGCACCATTCAAAGGAATTTCAAAAACAAAAAGAAGTTCCGAAAATGGTAGACATGGAGAACCCTAATGCATGCATCGACATCTTAGGAGCTCATAACCCTACCATAGAAAAACCCACTTCTTCGAGCCTAGTCTTGTGCCCTGGAACCAAGGCTATGGCTTTGAAACAAAAAAATCAATCCCTAGGGGCACCACGAGTTGAACCTAGGGACCAAGTTAAAAACTTCAAGGGACCTTGCATGGCTCCCTTTGAAGTAAATTTTTCCCAAAATGGGGTATGGAACCATAAGTTTTCCATAACCCTGCTATGTCCAAAACTCCTCAAGGAACCAAGCTTGGCTTTCCTTGAGGGCAAAGTCTCCCAAACCAGGTTTGTATGGAAGCCCAAGTCTTCCATCACCCCGGAATCCAAACTCCCGATATCCAAAAGGGTATATGTCCCCAACATGGACGATTCCATGTTCCAAGATCATGATTTATACCAAAATTTTTCGAAAAGCAAAAAGTCTTGGAACATGATTCTGAATATGGGATATAAACCCTACGCGGGCCTGGGAACCCGAAACCAAGGTAGGCTTGAGCCTGTCCTACCTAGAACCAATAGGGAACGATATGGACTGGGCTACAGCCCACCCATACCACCAGAGCCGCCACCTAAGACCATCTGGGTCAAGGGTGCCCTGTAGAACCTCTAAAACCGAAACCCATGTCTTAGACCTATCTGATTAGAGTCTGATTCATGAATGTTTTCTTTGAAGGTTCAATGGAAGATCCCTACTTTTGAAAAAGACAAAAAAAAATTTGAAAACTCTCAAAATCTCAAAAACATTTGGAAAAACGAAAATTCCAAAAAGAAATTTTGTTTCAAAAGCCTTTGGCCATGTACAAAGCCCATTTTCGAAAAATTGTAAAAATGCTTTCGAAAAAATGTATATACTCCCTGAAACCAAGTATCCAAAAAGCTGGTCCTATCCACCCTTTTGCCTAGAGCTTTTTCAAAAATGAAAAGCTCGAGAATCACCAAAGCAAGGAGGAATAAACACCTCCAAGCTTCCTGAACTTCGCAAAATCCTTAACTTATGGAAAATTGGGGATTTTTAGAAATAAGTTAACCCATAGTGTGTGCATAAGCATCATGCATTACACTTTGAAATCATTCATATGCATCGAGTCTAGACATCATTCTAGAAATCGAATTCAGGGTTTTGCCAAATCAAAGGGGCAATAAGAGTCGACCCCCTAAGTATCGAGCCTTCATAGGCATGTCTCCATACAAATCAAAACCAACACCTTCGAGGCAAATTTTAAAAAGGAAATGAAAATCTCGAAAAAGGGTTAGCATTTCACAAAAACCTTTCATGGCTTTGAAAAGAAAGATTTTCTTCAACTTCTGGTTTATATGAAAACCTTGATTGTGTTAGGATAAAGAACATGAATCTCACGATGAAATATGGAGACCATGTCAAAACTAAAACCTGATGGCCATGATGATCACTTAGGGCTGGTTATGTTTCCCATCCTTGAGCAAAAAGTATCATAATCATGTTAGAAAAACCATGGAAGTGCATGGACATGAACATACCATTGTCCATCCAAAATCCCTTTGAAAAGCCATGGCCCTTCACCATATGACCATGCGAAATTCCCATCAAGCTAGGGGCATTTTTAAATACAGCCCCTAGACACTTTCCATGGATAAGCGAATGCATCTCCTTCATGATTTGTGAGATACATTTCATGTGTTCATCGTTGCATAAAAACATGTATTTCCATTTTAAATCACATGGAGTGCATAGCATGCATCATATCACCCCGAAGAAAGCCCAAAAGGGTGGCAAACTCGAGTAGGAATGTCCCCATGTCTTCAAAAGGGCAACAAAAATTAGAAATTTGTTGATGTTGTGGGTAGAAATTAGCAAAACCCCAAAAATGCCCGAGTATTCAAAAGGGTTTATGTTGAATTCTTTTTCAAAAAGATTTTGAAAAAATCGAACTCCTTTGAAACTTCTTGAAAGAAGGATCGAAGTAGATTGTATAACCCCGAATGGAGGAATCTATACTTTTCGAAAAGTAGAGTCTTCCAAAAATGAATTGGCGATATTTCAAAGAACCCTGGCTTACAAGATTAAGCCTTGTTCAAAATATCAAAATATTTTCGAATAGCAGATGCTATTAAGAAATCGGACGATCTCGTTTGAATCGAGTAACTAAAGGGATAAGCCCTCCCCCATCCTACTTTCTCTCCGAAAAGGAAAATTGGTTGTTTTCAAAAGAAAAACAAAAAAACGAGAATGCAAAAACTCCTCCGAAAGTGGTCTTCCCTTCATAAACAGGGAATACAAAAACTCCTCCGAAAGAGGTCTTCTCGTTTCAAAAGAAAAAGGAGATATAAAAACACTCCTCCCAAAGAGGTCTTCCCTTCATAAACAGGGAATACAAAAACTCCTCCAAAGAGCTGCTCTCCTTTAAAGAAAAGAGGGATTAATGAAAAAATACTCCCAAAGGGAGACCCTCTATGAAAAAAAGAAACAAAAAGCCAAAGCTCCAAAGAGCGATTTTCCGATTCTTTGCCTAAAACTACGGGACGCTTCAGAAGGGACCGTGGTATCTCTTTCCCATATCCCTACGGCTTATCCCCGAGGAAAAAGATTCAAATTTGCGAAAATCCTAAAGTACGAATAAAATCAGCTTATTTGGATTTCATTTTGTTTGAGAACTCGACTCTGTTTTGTAGGAAATGGAACTTTGAAATGTTTTCCAAGTTTTCCTACCCAAAAACCTCTACTGAGTAGCAGGTATTGAAACTCGAATGAAGGGAAGTATGAAAAATGGAAGTCCTTTTCGATACAAGTTAAAAGGAGTTCCTTTTCAAAAAGAAATTTTCGAAAAACCCACGAATGTCAAAAAGACAAGGGTACAACTTGCTTAGAGCAGACAGCCTCAAAAGGCTCTCTCTAAAGCTCGAAAACCCGAAAAATGTCGAGAAGACATGGGTAAAAACCTGCTCGGAGCAGCCAGCCTCAAAAGGCTCTCTTCGGGCTCAAAAACCAAAAATAAAATTTTTTCTCATGCATGCATTCAAAGAGTCGTTCGTGCATGATCATACATATAGGGAAATAGCTAGGAAAAGCCCCCTTTTACTAAAACTCCCCACCTGTGGAAAAAGAAAACAGGGTTTTTGCGAAATAAATGGTGTATTCTTGAAAAAATTTGAGAGAAAAACCAAAACGGGGTGTTTCTTCTTTGCCATTATCCAAATACATTTGGATAATGCCAAAGAGGGGCATCTGTAAACACCCCAAATCTTCTATATTTCAAAAACTCTCAAAAACTCTTGAAAAAGCTCGTTTGAGCCAAAAACGACAACCTGTTTTGAAATGTGAAAACAGGCACAGAAGGCAAAAGAAGACCCTAGGCCCGAAGAGGATTCAAGCCCAGAGCTTCAAAAGCCACTCCCTGATAAAAAAACAAAAGAAAGCAGAGCCCGTTTGATGAAAAGCTCAACGGAGTCCAGAACGGCGAGACGGAGTCCAGAACGGCGAGACGGAGTCCAGAACGGCGAGACGGAGTCCGAACGACAAAGTTGGAGAAAACCCAGCACTAGACGGAGCGCTGATGAAGCCAGTGCCCGCACAGATCATTCGCCTCGAGAAGCCAAGAAGGACTGTCCGAAGAAATTTTGATTTGGATCTGGACCATAAATATCCAGATCCAAATCCATGTAATGAATAGTGTTTGGATTTGGGCCAATCCAAATAGTGTTTGGGTCGATCCAAATAGTGTTTGGATTTAGATTGGATCCAAATAGTATTTGGATTGGATCGGATCTGGACCAAAATATCCAGATCTGTATCCATAAAAATATTGGGTTTGGATCGGATACGGATCTCAAAATATCCGAGATCCAATATCCAGATCCAAATAGTGTTTGGATTTGGGTTTGGATCCAAACCCCAAACCCAAACCCAAATCCAAGACCCACCTCAAATCTCTATAAATAGAGGTGAGGGGGTCCATGTAAAGGGTTCATGCAAATATTTGGGAGGAGAGAGAGGGAGTGATAGACCTAGCCATGTGGGCTCATTGGGTGAGGTGGGTTCAAGCCATATGGGCTATGTGGGTCTAGACCAAGGGGCTGCAACCAAGGGGTGGGCAGGATCAAGTGGCTGCAACCAAGCTTGGACATGGGCTGGACCGACTCCAAGAGGTAAGCCTAACCTAACCTAGCCATTCTCTCTACACCCCTCTAAACCTAACCCCCAACCTAGCCTAGGTTCGAACCTACCTAACCCCAACTGGACCTAACCCCAACTGAACCTAACCCTAACTAAACCTAGCCCTTACCTAGCCTAGGTTCGACCAAATCTAACCCTAGACTCGAACCAACCTAAATCTAATCGGACCGCGCCCTGCGCGTCACCCGAACCCCCTACCGCGCCTGCCGCGCGCCCCGCGCCCACTCCGCGCTCCCTGATGCCATCCCGCGCCACTACGGCGCCCCTTAGCGCCTTGTCGCCCCTTTAGCGCCAGCACCCCCCCCAGCGTGCCCCGCGCCACTGCAGCCGCGCCAGACGCCTCCCTGTCGACCCGACTGCCTCCCTGCACACCTGACCACCCCCCTGCCGACCTGACCTGCACCCTGGCCGTGACTTGCACCCTAGGACAGACCCTAGGACAAACCCTTCACAGCCCCCATCTTGGCTGAACCTTAGCTTCCCTACGACCCTAACCGTGCCTCATAGAATCTCTCTCAAAGCCACCTAGGATAACCCCCTCTTGGCTGCCCAAGGTGAACCGTGAGCCCACGTGCAAGCAAGTTGAACATGGACCAACTATTTGTAAGTGTCTAAACTTGGTCTATTACATTAACTTGCTTTATATTCAATTAAATTTTGATACGGGGTTGTAGTAAAGGAGCTTCGTCTCCCCCCGATTGTAATAACATGGTTTGACACACCCACACACACACGTACTTGAGCCTTTCCGCTCTTAGTCGTACACTTCTTGCACACACACGGGCCTAACAAGCCCTTAATATATAGTTATATTTATATATTTTAAGTCAAGGGGGTTTTTAATTAAGTCGTGTGTGTTGTCTTTCCATTTTCCACACGCACACACATTGAGCCTTCGCTCTTACTCCCAAGACCTTAGTAAAGGCCTTATTGCAGTTATATTTGGGTTTCATTTATGTCGTGTGAGTTGTCTTTACATTCCCACACGCACACACATTGAGCCTTCGCTCTTACTCCCAAGACCTTAGTCAAGGCATACTGCAATTTATATTTGGGTTTCATTTCATGTCGTGTGTGTAAGTCTTTCATTTCAAGCATGCACACACATTGAGCCTTCGCTCTTATTTGCAAGACCCGAGTAAGGGCCCATATATACCTTATATACATATCTCCCTTCGGCATTTACATTACAAGTCATTTCCCTTCAGTTATTTCCCTTCGGCATTGTCTTTACATTCGGGTTTTCCCTTTGGAGTAGAGTGAGTTTGCATTGCATCTACGCCATACCATGAGGTAGGACGCATATTGCATCAAAGCAAGCCCCGTACTCCCACTCAAATTCGCCCATGTATTCATAACACACACCTAGGTGGCCCTTTGTAAACACCCCGAAATCCCACGAATTTCTGCAAAAACAACCTGGTTTTATACAAGCAGCCCCAAAGGGCCATTTTTGAGTCTGGAAACCCAGGAGCCTTCCAGACAACCCTGTACATACATTTTGTACTCTATATTTTGAAAACATACAATATAGCTTTTAAAACCTTTTAAAACATGTTTTGAAACCCCGAAGCGGCTTGGCCCGATCAAGACAGGACCAGGAGAGCTAAGAAGAGCCCGAAACCGGAGCACATGTCAAGCCCGACACAACAACTCTTGTATCTGATTCACACCCCCAGGATCTCGAACGTCCAAGACCCTGTTCTTATCAAAATAGCATTTGAAGTCATCTCCGGAAGGCAGAAACGGAGGCGGACGACTATGTTGGCGAAGACCCAACGCAGACGGAGTACTGATGCTGTCAGGCCCCGCACAAATCGTCCGTTTCGAACCCAGCTCGAAGGAGTCAGAGTTCAGTTTGGAGTGGATCTGGACCATATATATCCAGATTCCAATCCAAACCCATATGTGGACTTGGATTTGGATTTGGATCCAGAGATCCAATCCAATATCCATATCCATGGCCCACATCACCTTCTCATAAATGGAGGTGGGGCCCACTTGAAATTCACGTGGGATATTGGGCATGAGAGAGAGTGGGGGGTGAAAAATATCAAGAGTGTTGTATTAAGCTTGACTTGTGTGTCAAGTTTGGGTTTAATCATGTGGGTTAGCCTAATTGAGTGGGTTTAAGCTTGTAATTAGCTAAAACCTAACCTAGGGCTGCACCAACATGGGGTGATCAAGGTCTATGGGCCATGCTAAGGGAGCTCCCTCACCTAAACCTAACCCAAAATGCCTAATCCTAGCCTAAACCCCTAATCCACCCCTAATCTGAACCTAATCACCTAACCCACTTCCCTAATCCCGTCCTAATCCCAACCTAATCACCTAACCCACTTCCCTAATCCTTCCCTAAACCTAGATTAATTTCCCTAATCCTAGCCTAAACCTAGCCTAATCACCTAACCTAGCTCACTAAACCTCACCCTAAAACCCAACCACCTAACCTAGCCCTAAACCCCTAAACCACCCTTAGCCCACAATCTACCCAAACCCCTAGTTTTAAAATATCTGGCCCAACCCTTTCCAGCCCACCTTATCTACATACCACCCTACCTAAACCACCTAACCACTACCCTCAGCCCAGCCCTAACCGACCTACCCATCCCCTATTTAAACCCCTCCCCTTTGGGGGCAGGTTTTCAAGAAAGAGGGCCCTCACCTCAGCCCAGCCGACTCCACTCCCCACCTGTCCGCCTGCTCCACTCCCCAACTGCTCCACTCTCCACCTGCTCCACCGGCACCACCTGCACCGCCACCTTCCCTCTTCCACTCTCCATCATCTCACCCAGCCGGACGCCACCACCTTCATCCAACCGAACCAGCCAAGAGTCCCATCCACTCCCGGCTTCCCACTTCATCCGCCACCTCTCCCCATTCGGTAAGTACCCTAACTCCATCAAAGCCCTTCTCTTCCACCTCTCCACTCCTAGCCACCTACCCTATCCTCATCTCAGCCTTTTTGCCACCACCCTTTTCACTTAGCCGAACCTAGCATAGCCCAAACTGACGGCCACTACCTAGCCATCATATCCCATTTGGTCTTCCCCTAGGTGTCCCATTCGGCCTTCCCACAAGCTCTCCTTTAGGTCCAGTTTTCCCTAAACACTAAACTCCCCTAGTGACCCTAAGAACCCACTTATTCAGCCCCTTTAACCCCCAACCTCGAGGTGACATCCACTTGCCACCGGCCACCTTTGAGGCGCCTATCCCGCACCCCACTTGCAGCTGGCCAGCACCTTTGATCACCTATCTTCGCGGAGCTCCCGTTTGCAGCCCAAGGCCAAGCCCACGCTCAAGCAAGGCCTCTACGGACCAGCTACTCGTAAGTGCCTAAACTCGGTCCTTAGTTGTATACTTGCTTGAGATTCAATTTGATACGGGGTTGTAATAACGGAGCATAGTCTCCCCCCACTTGTAATAACGTGGCTTGGCACAACCACACACGTGCACTCTCTTAGTCGTGCACGATTTTGAACACACACGGGCCCAATCAGCCCCTAATACATAAGTGTATATATATACTTTCATTTTCGAAGGGTTTTGTTTAAGTTGGGTGCGTTGTCTTTCAATTCAAGCACTCACACACATTGAGCCTTTGCTCTTAGTTGAAAGACCCAAGTAAGGGCCGACCTATACTATTTGGGTTTCATTTCATGTCGTGTGAGTAAGTCTTTCAATTCAAGCACTCTCACACACATTGAGCTTTCGCTCTTATTTGAAAGACCCAAGTAAGGGCCGACCTATACTATTTGGGTTTCATTTCATGTCGTGTGAGTAAGTCTTTTAATTCAAGCACTTTCACACACATTGAGCCTTCGCTCTTACTCCCAAGACCTTAGTAAAGGCCTTGTTGCAGTTATATTTGGGTTTCATTTATGTCGTGTGGGTAGTCTTTCAATTCAAGCACTCTCACACACATTGAGCCTTCGCTCTTATTCCCAAGACCTTAGTCAAGGCCATACTGCAATTTATATTTGGGTTTAATTTCATGTCGTGTGTGTAAGTCTTTCAATTCAAGCACGCACCCACATTGAGCCTTCGCTCTTATTTGCAAGACCCGAGTAAGGGCTCATATACATAAGCTATATACATATCTCCCTTCGGTTATTTCCCTTCGGTTATTTCCCTTCTGTTATTTCCCCTTCAGTATTGTCTTTACATTTCGGGTTTTCCCTTTGGAGTAGCGTGAGTTTGCATTGCATCTACGCCATACCACGAGGTAGGACGCATATTGCATCAAAGCAAGCCCCGCTCGAATTCGCCCATGTAGTGGAGTGTTCATAACACACAAACTAGGTGGCCCGAAAAGGGATAAAAGAAAAGACTTAGGCACGTGCAAATCCACGTGATCTAAAATATGCAATCGCATCCTAAAGACCCGAAATAGACACCTCAAACCGCTTCGTAGACTTTCTATCCAAAACTCGATTTTTGCAAAGCGTACAGACTGACCCTTGCGCATCGGTGCAAGAAGGTCTGCGACGACAAGAGCTTACTTGCTCACAGTCGCCACGTTTAGAAGTCAGTGTTAAAAATATCTTCGCTAGCTTAAGTAAGCTAGCTGGCACGCCCTGTTTGCATACATAGGCCTTAGACACACGAGAGGATCCGCTCCAAGCCCTGAAAAGGACGAAGAGGCGGGGATTTTCGCGCGTCTACAGGGATTGGCACGCCCGGTGGGACGTGAGCCTTTTCAAAAATCGAGTTTGCTTGTAGAAGTCTTGTGAAAATTTTGTAAAAAGGTGTCGTTTTAACTTGTTTTCTTTGCTTGTACTTAGGAAATTTTGAAAAAGCTTGAAAAGCATGTCAAAATCCAATCCAAGTGAAGTGTCGAGCCAAGGCTCATGCGCATCAAGTTCTCACTCTAGGAGGATTTTCAAAAACAAAATAAAACTAGATGAAATTGAGGACTTGAGAAGGGAGTTTGAGGCCAAAATCGATGCTCTCAGCCAAGAGGCTGAAGTAGGCGATTCATGTTCATCGAACGGTGAACAAAGGCCTAAAAAGAAATCTGAAAAACCTCGCAAGCAAAAAGAGGCCTCCGTAATGGAAGGCAACCAATACCACGAGTCCTTCACACAAAAGGACCGTAAAGCCCTACAGCAGCTGCTGAAAGGGCAGAGTAAAGAGAAAAGAAGCTACGCCCTGTCTGATTTCCTTCCTATGGATTACGAAACAGACAGTGACGATGAAATACCGAACTTCCATCGGTATGATGGCATGGGAGACCCTAGGTCTCACTTACAGCTTTTCTCACGTCGAGCCCATAAGAAGAAAAAGGACTCGATGAAATGGGTGTATTGGTTCCCTCTATCCCTTAAAGGCACAGCTGCCAAATGGCTGGCTTCCTACGACTTAAGCCAGTTCGCTACTTTTGAAGAGTTAGCGAACTGCTTCATGCAAAGATTTGCACACAATGTGGAAGTCACGCCAACCCTGAATACCTTAAGGGATACAAAGCAAGGCATGAACGAAGACGTGCATGCCTTCATTATAAGATGGAGGTCGCTTTTAGGCCAAGTGCGAGAGCCCATATCTGAAGGATGCGCAGTAATGCTCATCCTGGATAATTTCAAAAGTGAGTTAAAAATCCTTCTCTCGCTCCATGAGATTTCAACTTTCCATAAGTTGATCAAAAAGGCCTCCCTTTTCGAAACTAACTTGCGAAAAGGGACATACGACCACTTATGGAAAGGAAGTGCCGTTCCAAAAACCCGTTTGGAAAAGCCCATCGCATATGGGCTGCCCACAACGGACAAAGGGGCAAAGCCCCATAAAATCGCCAATGTCCGGGTGGATCCAGACATGGCGGGCACTTCTAAAAATTTTGAAAAATTAGAAAATAAGAGAGAACGTAATTTTCAAAAACCGATTGAAAAACGGGAGTATACTCTGCTGGGGCAACCTGTGTCGGAGGTCCTAGACCTCTTACTTGCCCAGGGCATGATCGAACTCCCTGAAATCCTCGAAGGAGTCACGTCCAAAGGGGGGTATTTAAACCGATTTTGTAAGTATCATCGGCTAAAAGGCCATGATACCAAATGCTGCTTCTCTCTTTTAAATAAAATTGAGAACTTGATAGCAGAAGGCCGGCTCCAGGTCACTGCGGAACCTGAGCCACCTCAAGCTATCTTCAAGGAACCCTTTCCCAAACACGCCAGTGGCAGTGGGAAAGGAAAGGAGGTATGTACCCTCACCATTTCCAAGGAACTAGCGCAAAAACCAGAACCTGGTCGACCTACTTGTGCACCCATCCTTGTACTATACAAGAAGCCCGCCCAAGTCGTCATTCGGGGACCACCAAAAGTGGAAACCCCAGTAAAACCAGTTTTGAAAATCCAAGGTTCTCCTCAGCTCATCCTTAGAGCCAAGTTTAGCGCAAACCCTAGGCTGGTCGTGGGGGAAGTCACTAGATCCGGGAGGATCTATCAACCCCCGCACCTTCAAGGTGCTCAAAAGGTGGTCAGTGTGCCTGGCCCCTCAAAAGCATGTATCCCTAGTGGTCTGCCAAAAGCAGATAAGGACAAAGTCATCCTAAATCCTTATGATTTCGAAAACCACCTTTCAAAGATTTCTATTCACATGTCTATCCTAGAGCTTATCAAAACCTCGCCTAGGCATAGACTTGTCTTAGAGAAAATTCTAGAAAGGGCCAAGGTTGATTCGAACATAAGTCCGGAATCCTTGTCTGCCCAAGTGGCTTTATTAGGAGCAAAATCGCCCATCACCTTTTCGAAAGATGATGTAGATAGACCCTACGAAACCCATAACCAGGCCCTGCATATCGAGGTGGTTCTAAACAACCACTCTCTGGACAGGTGCCTAGTCGATGGTGGAGGAGGGCTCAACATCCTTCCACTTCATGTGGCGTACAAAATCGGAGTCACCTTGACTTCAGTGAACCCAAGCCCCATCGTTATCACTGGATACGATGGGAATGCGTCTAGACCTTTAGGATCCATCGAACTCCCAATGGAAATGGGAGGGATCGAACACACGGGGGTATTCCATGTCTTGGACATCCACCCCCATTATAACCTGTTGCTGGGAAGACCCTGGATACACAGTTTGTGCGCTGTGCCATCCACCTTCCACAGGTGTGTCAAGATCCCTTTTAGGGACCAGGTCGTAGTGATCCTAGGTGAGAGTCACCCACAGCTTCAGGGGATCATAAACTCCCCTTGTTTATCAAGCTCCCAGGCCCATGAGGCTAACCTGGGGCAAATCATGGTTGAGCCACCTCGGCTCGTGTTGAACAACCCTAGGAAGGTTGTATGTGTGAAGGGGCCGCCCAAAGCAGGCCCCCTCCCGACTCTAATCCTCCTAGGAAAACCCAAGCGTTCCCTATTTCCAAAACCCCTGGACAAAAGGCCATACGAGCCTAATATGGACGATAGTATGTTCCAGGACCACGACTTATATCCCATCTTTTCAAAAAATAAAAGGTCGTGGAACATGTTATTGAACATGGGCTACACGCCCTACAAGAGTCTAGGGGCACAAAACCAGGGTCTCCTAGAGCCCTTTCTTCCTAGGGCCAACCCAAGCCGATATGGGATCGGCTATACTCCCCGAATACCGCCGGAGCCACCCCCTGTGACCACCTGGGTCAAGGGTGCCCCGGAGCCTGTCTTAGAAGAAACCTATGGTTTAGACCTCCTATTCCGAGTCTAACCCGTAGTGTTTTCCCTTTGTAGGTATGACGGAAGATCCCTTTTCTAAAAATATCAAAAACATTTGAAAAACTTAAAATCAAAAAAATCGAAAAACAAGAAAAACCAAAAACAATGGAAAAACAAAAATGCGAAAAAAGAGTGCTTTGTATAGTTCCCAAAGTTTTTGTTTTACAAAAACCCAAAAAAACCGAAAATTTGGAAAATACCAAAAAGATTTTGTACATAGCTGCTCCTGGTAAGACTTTGGCAAAAGAAAAGGATTTCGAAAGAAGCGTCGTCTGCATAGCCAGACCAAAAATTTCGAAATCACTTGAAAATCCAAGTACAAAACCAGGTTATTTTGAAAACCACGCATCAAGTTCCCTCGGGTCTATAGCCCACGAGAATGATCAAAGCCCAGAAGTGGATCCCCTTGAGGAAGATCCCACTTCTGAGCTCCCAGAATTTCATAGAATTCTCGATTTTGAAAGACCTTCCCAATCAGTAGGAGGAGATTTCGTAGAGGTGAACCTAGGGGATAATTCCAATCCCAAAACCATCAAAATAGGCGCATGCTTGCATGAAATTGAAAAGTTAGCATTCATTGCATTTCTACGAACCTATTTAGATGTGTTTGCATGGACGTATGAAGACATGCTGGGCATAGATCCCAGCATAGTCGAGCATCGTCTTCCCTTAGATGCAGGTGTAAAACCCATAAAGTAGAAGCTTAGGAAAATACACCCGAATGTACACACGCAAGTCAAAGAGGGTTTAGAAGATCTGCTAAAAGCCGGATTTATAAAACCCATTGCGTATTCTGATTGGTTGTCAAATATCGTTGTGGTTCGAAAAACCAATGGGAAAATTCGAATATGCATCGATTTCAGAAACCTGAATAAAGCCACTCCAAAGGATAATTATCCTTTACCAAACATAGATTTGATAGTCGATAGTACTGCAAATCATGAAATGTTTTCATTCATGGATGGCTATTCAGGCTATAATCAAATCAAACTAAGTCCACGAGATCAGGGTAAGACCGCCTTCACAACCCCATGGGGCACGTACTGCTATACAGTCATGCCCTTTGGTTTGAAAAATGCCGGCGCAACATACCAACGAGCCATGAACACGATCTTCCATGATCAAATTCATGAGCTTGTAGAAGTGTATGTAGATGATCTCTTGGCGAAATCCAAAACCCGATGCACCCATATCGAATGTTTACAAAAGATTTTCGAAAGGCTT
This sequence comes from Brasenia schreberi, assembly GCA_036023115.1. Lineage (NCBI taxonomy): Eukaryota > Viridiplantae > Streptophyta > Magnoliopsida > Nymphaeales > Cabombaceae > Brasenia > Brasenia schreberi. Next base: position 22,617,371 of record JAYKKT010000089.1, on the reverse strand, counting down.
AGGCTTTACAAAGTAAAGCTAAACCCTCAAAAATGTGTGTTCGGGGTAGAATCAGGGAAGCTTCTGGGCTTTATGGTGAGCCAAAGGGGAATAGAAGTCGACCCCTCTAAGTGTCGAGCCATCATAGACATGGCTCCACCCTCCAATCTCACCCAAATCCGTAGCCTCCAGGGTCGATTACAATCTGTGCGTCGATTCATATCGAATCTGGCAACTAGATGCGAACCCTTCAACAAACTGTTGAGGAAGGGTACGAAATTCTTATGGGATGATGAATGCCAAAAGTCCTTCGAGAGACTGAAGGCATACTTGGTTAATCCCCCCGTTTTGAATCCTCCAAAACAGGGAAAACCACTTTTATTATACATCTCCGTGCATGTAAACGCTTTAGGAGCCCTGTTGGCTCAATACGAGGATGACACCCATAAGGAGTATGCCATCTACTATATTTCGAAAACTCTCTTGGCTTATGAATGAAATTATCAAGCCATGGAGAAAACGTGCTTGGCCCTAGTCTGGGCCTGCCAGAAGTTCAGACACTATTTCCTAGATCATGAGATCTGGATAGTGTCCAAGCTTGATCCAATCAAGCACTTGTTCGAAAAACCCATTCTCACGGGTAGATTGGCAAATGGCAACTCCTTCTAATGGAGTATGATCTAAAATACCATCACCAGATCTCCATTAAGGGGCAAGCCCTAGCAGATTACGTGGCTGAATTCCCCTTAGAGGACGCATATCCCACTCTTGTCGAAATGCCTGATGAAGGCAGATTGCAAAACCATTTTCAAAACCACATTTTGGCAAATTCTTTCGAAAACCAAGTGTGGAAGATGCACTTCGACGGGGCACGAAACCAACGAGGGGCTGGTGCTGGGGTCATCCTAATCTCCCCTGAAAAGGGCGAGATTCCCATAGCAGTCCGCTTAGATTTCGAATGTTCCAACAACATAGCTGAGTATGAAGCACTCATATAAGGCTTAAGGATTTCGAAAACTCTAGGGGCATCGTGCATTGAGGTCTTTGGAGATTCGCTCCTTGTCATAAACCAGATTTTAAAAATTTGGCAAGTACGTAATGAGAAACTACTTCCATATCACGAGTTGGCCACTCGATTGGTCCAATCCTTCCAGTCGTGTAAGCTCACACACGTAGGAAGAGAGGACAATGGCATCGCCGATGCCCTCTCCTCCTTGGGTTCAGCCCTGAAGGTCGATCCCATTTCAGGGACCAGATCTTTGGAAATATGGCATGCGCCCCATCCATCCACACACGACTTGGATATTTGCCAAAACAACCCAGAGTCTATTGAAAAACCCTGGTTCTATGACATAAAACAATTTTTAGAAAATGGGGGATTTACCGAGGATGCCACATCCAAAGATAAGGCATTCATTCGTAAGATTTCGACCCGATACACCATTCTGGGTGGGGTCTTATACAAAAAGAGTTTTACCGGCATTCTGCTTAGGTGTATCGACCTAGAGGAGGCTAGGATAGTGATGCATGAGTTCCACGATGGAGAATGTGGAGGTCATGTTAATGCCAACATGATGGCGATGAAAATACTTAGAGGGGGCTATTTTTGGTCCACCCTGAAAAAGGATTGTCACGATCATGTTAGGAAGTGTCATCCGTGTCAAGTGCATGGGCACACCATTCATATCCCTTCATCTGCATTACATTCTGTGGTCAGCCCCTGGCCATTTACCATGTGGGCGTTTGACATTGTAGGCCCAATATTTCCAAAGGCCTCGAATGGGCATAGTTTTATTTTAGCAGCCACGGAGTATTTCTCCAAGTGGGTGGAAGCCATTTCCCTAACGAATGTAATGGGGCAACATGTGGTGGCTTTCATCTGGAGGAATATCTTGGCTCGATTTGGGGTTCCACGAGACCTTGTGTCTGATAATGGTACCCCATTCAAGAACGAGTGGATGGTCAAGTTGTGCAACATGTATGGCATAACTCACCACTTCTCTTCGCCCTACTACCCTCAAGGCAACGGCCAAGCCGAAGCCACAAACAAGACTCTCATTAGTATTATTGAGAAAACCTTAGAGAAGGGTAGGACGTGGCACGAGAAGCTGGATGAAGCCTTATGGGCTTATAGGACTTCCATCCGGACTCCCACGAATGCCACACCATTCGAATTGGTCTATGGCACAAACGCCATTCTTCCCATTCATACCCAACTGCATTCATTCCATACATCCCTAGCACTCGACCTCCCTCTAGAGACGCTTCAGCATGCTAGGATGGCCGAACTAGATTTGCTAGATGAGAGGCGACTCCTTGCCATGGATCATGCTCGTGCATACCGGCAAAGGATAGCCCGACAATATAGCAAACACATGAGACCTCGCCACTTTGAAGTGGGAGATCTGGTCTTAAAAACCATCCACCATCGTGGCCCACACCCCCTAGGCAAGTGGCGCCCCAACTGGGATGGACCCTATGTTGTACGAGCAACCAATACGAACAACTCGTATTGGTTGATCGATGTAGAAGGTAGGAATTTAGCAGATCCTATCAATATTCAATACTTAAAGAAGTATCATGTGTAAGATCTGGATTAAATTCTAGTTTTCAAAAATTTTATAGGGATAGCTGCCCTGAGACATGTGAATAAGGTGCAAGGGCGAACTCGTGTGAACCTAAGTGAGAGAATTCGCACTTGTGAAAGAGTGGAGTCTTCAAAATCGTGGTTACATTTCGAAATCCTCTTCTTACAAAGAAAGGCCTAGTTCGACATAGCAAGATACTTGCAAGTAGTACGTGCTATTTTAAATAGGTTGATCTGGAATGGATCGAGTGTAGGCTTGGGATAAGTCCTCCCCTCTTCTCTTCTCCTTCCAAAAGGAAAACAAAGGCCCAAAACAAAAGGGAATTTTCCATTCAAAGTCTCTTTCCAAAAGAAAGAAACCAGAATTCAAAAAGAAAAATCGATTCTCTTATGAAAAAGAGGGATTAAAGAAAAAATACTCCCAAAGGGAGACCCTCTATGAAAAAAAAGGAAAAAGAGGCCAAAAAGCTCAAAAAGAGCAGTTTTTCCGCATTCTATGCCTTAAACCACGGGACGCTTCAGAAGGGACCGTGGTATCTCTTTCCCATTCCTGGCTTATCCCAAGCTAAAGCATGGTTCATTTCGAGGAATCCTAAAGTAAAAATAGGATTTACTTACTTGAATTTCATCTTGTTTGAGAATTCGACGTTTCGAGTAAGGCATAGGAATTTGAAATGAAGCTTGTTTTCTTATAAAACCTCCGCTAGATAAGCGAGTGTTAAGACTCAAACAAGGGCAAGCACGAAGAGCTCGAGATCCTTAGGATCGAGGCTCAAGACAGTTGTCCCTTTTGTAAATAGCTTTTTGTAAATAAGTTTTAAAAACCGAACATTGAACAACATAGGATTTGCTCACTCGGAGCAACAGGCCTTGTAAGTCTCTAGAGTTCGACTACATCTGGTCTCTGGGGGGTCGCCACTCTTGGCACCACACCCATGTCATTTGCATTCCACGCATGGTACTTGCATGAACATGATCCCATTTAGGACCAGATTCCATGTAGAAACCCTTTGGCGTGATATCTCCTCCTACCAGAGTTTGTAAATTGAGATTTTGCTAAAATGGGGACGATCCCATATTCTTCATGGCTAGATCTAGGGAGACATTAAAAGGGGTGTTTTGTCATCTTTGCCCTTATCCAAATCTATTTGGACAAGGCCAAAGAGGGGCATCTGTAAACACCCCGAAATCCCACGAATTTCTGCAAAAGCAACCTGGTTTTATACAAGCAGCCCCAAAGGGCCATTTTTGAGTCTGGAAACCCAGGAGCCTTCCAGACAACCCTGTACATACGTTTTGAACTCTATATTTCGAAAACATACAATATAGCTTTTAAAACCTTTTAAAACATGTTTTGAAACCCCGAAGCGGCTTGGCCCGATCAAGACAGGACCAGGAGAGCTAAGAAGAGCCCGGAACCGGAGCACATGTCAAGCCCGGCACAGCAACTCTTGTATCTGATTCACACCCCCAGGATCTCGAACGTCCAAGACCCTGTTCTTATCAAAATAGCATTTGAAGTCATCTTCGGAAGGCAGAAACGGAGGCGGACGACTATGTTGGCGAAGACCCAACGTAGACGGAGTACTGATGCTGTCAGGCCCCACACAAATCGTCCGTTTCGAACCCAGCTCGAAGGAGTCAGAGTTCAGTTTGGAGTGGATCTGGACCATATATATCCAGATTCCAATCCAAACCCATATGTGGACTTGGATTTGGATTTGGATCCAGAGATCCAATCCAATATCCATATCCATGGCCCACATCACCTTCTCATAAATGGAGGTGGGGCCCACTTGAAATTCACGTGGGATATTGGGCATGAGAGAGAGTGGGGGTTGAAAAATATCAAGAGTGTTGTATTAAGCTTGACTTGTGTGTCAAGTTTGGGTTTAATCATGTGGGTTAGCCTAATTGAGTGGGTTTAAGCTTGTAATTAGCTAAAACCTAACCTAGGGCTGCACCAACATGGGGTGATCAAGGTCTATGGGCCATGCTAAGGGAGCTCCCTCACCTAAACCTAACCCAAAATGCCTAATCCTAGCCTAAACCCCTAATCCACCCCTAATCTGAACCTAATCACCTAACCCACTTCCCTAATCCCGTCCTAATCCCAACCTAATCACCTAATCCACTTCTCTAATCCTTCCCTAAACCTAGATTAATTTCCCTAATCCTAGCCTAAACCTAGCCTAATCACCTAACCTAGCTCACTAAACCTCACCCTAAAACCCAACCACCTAACCTAGCCCTAAACCCCTAAACCACCCTTAGCCCACAATCTACCCAAACCCCTAGTTTTAAAATATCTGGCCCAACCCTTTCCAGCCCACCTTATCTACATACCACCCTACCTAAACCACCTAACCACTACCCTCAGCCCAGCCCTAACCGACCTACCCATCCCCTATTTAAACCCCTCCCCTTTGGGGGCGGGTTTTCAAGCAAGAGGGCCCTCACCTCAGCCCAGCCGACTCCACTCCCCACCTGTCCGCCTGCTCCACTCTCCACTCTCCACCTGCTCCGCCGGCACCACCTGCACCGCCACCTTCCCTCTTCCACTCTCCATCATCTCACCCAGCCGGACGCCACCACCTTCATCCAACCGAACCAGCCAAGAGTCCCATCCACTCCCGGCTTCCCACTTCATCCGCCACCTCTCCCCATTCGGTAAGTACCCTAACTCCATCAAAGCCCTTCTCTTCCACCTCTCCACTCCTAGCCACCTACCCTATCCTCATCTCAGCCCTTTTGCCACCACCCTTTTCACTTAGCCGAACCTAGCATAGCCCAAACTGCCGGCCACTACCTAGCCATCATATCCCATTCGGTCTTCCCCTAGGTGTCCCATTCGGCCTTCCCACAAGCTCTCCTTTAGGTCCAGTTTTCCCTAAACACTAAACTCCCCTAGTGACCCTAAGAACCCACTTATTCAGCCCCTTTAACCCCCAACCTCGAGGCGACATCCACTTGCCACCGGCCACCTTTGAGGCGCCTATCCCGCACCCCACTTGCAGCCGGCCAGCACCTTTGATCACCTATCTTCGCGGAGCTCCCGTTTGCAGCCCAAGGCCAAGCCCACGCTCAAGCAAGGCCTCTACGGACCAGCTACTCGTAAGTGCCTAAACTCGGTCCTTAGTTGTATACTTGCTTGAGATTCAATTTGATACGGGGTTGTAATAACGGAGCATAGTCTCCCCCCGCTTGTAATAACGTGGCTTGGCACAACCACACACGTGCACTCTCTTAGTCGTGCACGATTTTGAACACACACGGGCCCAATCAGCCCCTAATACATAAGTGTATATATATACTTTCATTTTCGAAGGGTTTTGTTTAAGTTGGGTGTGTTGTCTTTCAATTCAAGCACTCACACACATTGAGCCTTTGCTCTTAGTTGAAAGACCCAAGTAAGGGCCGACCTATACTATTTGGGTTTCATTTCATGTCGTGTGAGTAAGTCTTTCAATTCAAGCACTCTCACACACATTGAGCTTTCGCTCTTATTTGAAAGACCCAAGTAAGGGCCGACCTATACTATTTGGGTTTCATTTCATGTCGTGTGAGTAAGTCTTTTAATTCAAGCACTTTCACACACATTGAGCCTTCACTCTTACTCCCAAGACCTTAGTAAAGGCCTTGTTGCAGTTATATTTGGGTTTCATTTATGTCGTGTGGGTAGTCTTTCAATTCAAGCACTCTCACACACATTGAGCCTTCGCTCTTATTCCCAAGACCTTAGTCAAGGCCATACTGCAATTTATATTTGGGTTTAATTTCATGTCGTGTGTGTAAGTCTTTCAATTCAAGCACGCACCCACATTGAGCCTTCGCTCTTATTTGCAAGACTCGAGTAAGGGCTCATATACATAAGCTATATACATATCTCCCTTCGGTTATTTCCCTTCGGTTATTTCCCTTCGGTTATTTCCCTTCTGTTATTTCCCCCTTAGTATTGTCTTTACATTTCGGGTTTTCCCTTTGGAGTAGCGTGAGTTTGCATTGCATCTATGCCATACCACGAGGTAGGACGCATATTGCATCAAAGCAAGCCCCGCTCGAATTCGCCCATGTAGTGGAGTGTTCATAACACACAAACTAGGTGGCCCGAAAAAGGATAAAAGAAAAGACTTAGGCACGTGCAAATCCACGTGATCTAAAATATGCAATCGCATCCTAATGACCCGAAATAGACACCTCGAACCGCTTCGTAGACTTTCTCTCCAAAACTCGATTTTTGCAAAGCGTACAGACTGACCCTTGCACATCGGTGCAAGAAGGTCTGCGACGACAAGAGCTTACTTGCTCATAGTCGCCACGTTTAGAAGTCAGTGTTAAAAATATCTTCGCTAGCTTAAGTAAGCTAGCTGGCACGCCCTGTTTGCATACATAGGCCTTAGACACACGAGAGGATCCGCTCCAAGCCCTGAAAAGGACGAAGAGGCGGGGATTTTCGCGCGTCTACACCCTTAAAGGGATAAAAGGAAAGACTTAGGCACGTGCAAATCTACGTGATCTAAAATCTGAAAATCATACAAAAACAACCCGAATCAATCGTGCAAACACGCCAAGACTTAGGCTATTTCGATGCACACACATCGTGCCTAAGTAGATTAAAATTTGAAAGACTTAGGGTCGTCCAACCCTTACAAAATCAAAATCGCCCAAATGCATGGTTTTTAAAAGGTTTTAAAACACTTCTTCATTTAAAATATATTTTGAGTTAAACTTGTTTCAAAAACGAAGTCTCTAAGCGTACAGACTGACCCTTGCGCGTCGGTGCAAGAAGGTCTGCGACGTAAAAATCCCGCTTGCCTACAATCGCCTTTCAAAAGTCAGATTATTTTCAAAACATACTTTGCTAGTTAAAGTAAACTAGCTGGCACGCCCATAAAGCGAATGTAGATTGTGAAAAGGTTCACTTCAGGCCTACGAACCCGTAAGTAAAAATTTTTGGTGTCTACACCTAGACACTATCCAGATCTCATGATCTAGGAAGTAATATCGAAATTTTTGGCAAGCCCATACCAAGGCCAAGCACGTCTTCTCCATGGCTTGATAGTTTGTTTCATAAGCCAATAGAGTTTTCGAAATATAGTAAATGGCATACTCTTTATGGGTATCATCCTCATATTAAGCTAATAAGGCACCCAAAGCATTCGTATGCATAGAAATGTAAAGTAAAAGAGGTTTTCCATGATTTGGAGGGTTTAAAATCGGAGGATTAACCAAATACGCTTTTAATCTTTCGAAATCTTTTTGGCAATCATCGTCTCTTACAAACTTCACCCCTTTTCTTAAAAGCTTGTTGAAAGGTTCGCATCTCGTTGTGAGGTTTGAAATAAACCTTCTAATCGATTGGAGGCGACCTTGGAGGCTTTGGATTTGAGTTAAATTGGAGGGTGGAGGAATATCTATGATGGCTCGACACTTAGAGGGGTCGACTTCAATGCCCCTTTGGCTTACCATAAAACCTAAAAGCTTGCCGGATTCTACTCCGAAGATGCACTTTTGAGGGTTTAGTTTCACTTTATAAAGCCTCAGTCTTTCGAAAACGTTTTGCAAAGATTCGATGTGTGTGCATCGGGTTTTTGGTTTCATCAAGAGATCATCCATATACACTTCTAAGAGCTCATGAATTTGATCGTGAAAGATCGTAGTCATGGCTCTTTGGTATGTGGAACCGGTGTTTTTCAAACCAAAGGGCATGACTGTTGTAAACACCCCAAAATCCCATGATTTTGTAAAAACATACACCTGGTTTGAAAATCAATCCAAAAGGCCAAATTTGAGAAAACCCAGGAGCTTCCAGAAGCTTGAAAATGCTATTTTGAAACCCCGTATCCAATATGGATTCCTTAAACTCGGGTCAAGTCCCATTTTACCAAAAAGCCTAAGATAAACAGGTGAAGCACAAAAGATGACGCCTGATCAAGAAGCAGCCCATAAAGCAGCTTAAAAGGGTCAAATCCAAAGCAACCTCAGAAACAGGTGTAGAAGCCCAAAACGCAGCACCCTAGCCTGATAAAAGTCAAGGTCAAAAGGTGAAAGGAAGGCTCAGGCCCGATGCAGAATGCAAGCCCAGAGCACCTAAAAGCCAAATCAAGCATCCCCATCCAAGCAACAGAAATCTGAACCAGAAAAGACAAGAATAAGCAAAAATAGAGTCCAAAAAGGCGAGAAAGAGTCCGGACGACAAAACTGGGGAAAACCCAGCATAAGACAGAGCGTTGATGAAGCCAGGGCCCACACAAAACATTCGCCTCGAAAAGCTAAGAAGGACCATCTAGAGAAAATTTGGATTGGATCTGGACCATATATATCCAGATCCATATCCAAATAGTGTTTGGATTTGGATTGTATCCAAATAGTGTTTGGATTAGATCAGATCTGGACCAAGATATCCAGATCTGTATCCATATAAATGTTTGGATTTGGGTCGGATATGGTCCAAAATATCCGAGATCCGAGATCTAGACCCAAATAGTGTTTGGATTGGATCTGGATTCCAAGACCCAAATCCAAGACCAATATCCAAAACCCATATCCAAGACCCACCTCATTTGCCTATAAATAGGAGTGAGGGGGTCCCAAAATATTACACGTGAACTTGCTTGGGGAGGAGAGAGAGTGAGTGATGAACCCAGCCATTTGGGCTCAAGGGTGAGTGTGGGTCAAGCCTAGTGGGCTAAGTGGGCTGCAACAAGGTGGGCTTGATCAAGGGAGGCTGCAACCGCGCATGGGAGTGGGCTCAACCAAGAAGGACCGGCTCCAAGAGATAGGTCCCCTAATCCTAGCCTAATCCCCCTAAATCTTAGCCTAATTATAGCCTAATCACCTAACCCACTTTACTAAACCTCACCCTAACTGAACCTAATCTAACCTAACCGACTCAAACTATCCCTAACAAAAACACCTAAACTAGACCCCAAGCACACCCCCGGCCCAACCGTGTGCCCAGGCGCCATGCCTGCGCGCCCCACGCCCTGTCCGCGCACCCTGCGCATCGCCCTGCTCCCCGTGACAGCCTACCGCATGCCCCGGCTCAGCCAGAGCGCCCTTGCGGTGCCTTAGTGCGCCCGACGCCATGCTGCGCGCCCTGTGCCACTGCTGCGCCTGCTGAAACCCCCTACGCGCCTGTCCCGAACTGCTGCCTGCCATCTTCCAGCCAGCCTACCTTAGGACCAGCCACCCCATCTAGGCCGTGATCTACCCTAGGACCAGCCCCCCATTAGGTAGTGACTAGCCTTAGTAAAACCGATCCTCTTGGCCGAACCTAGGACCTCCTAAGCCCCAAGCCCACGCGCCTCTTCAAAGCCACCTCTCTCTCACAAACCTACCTAGGGAGACCCCTCTTGGCTGCCCAAGGTGGACACAAGCCCAAGCGTGAGCAAGGAGAAGAAAGCCTGAATCACTTGTAAGTGTTTAAAATTCGGTATTTACATTACTCCTTCCATACTTAATTCAATTCGGATACGGGGTTGTATTAATGGAGCGTTGTCTCCCTCCGGGATGTAATATTGGTGCTTGACACACGAGACACATACGTGCACTTGAGCCTTAGCACTTATGTCGTACACGAGACACGTGCACTTGAGCCTTAGCTCTTATATCGTACACCAAGCACCCACGTACACAATTGAGCTTTCGCTCTTATTCCAAAGACTCTAGTAAGAGCTATATAAGCTGCAATTTAATTCGGGTTGTTACTTTAAAGTCGTGTGAGTTCATCATTTCAATTCCACACTCGCACCCAAGGAACACCCAAGCACTTGCTCAAGCACTCACATACCTATATACTTTCAGCTGCGTGAGTTTTCTCGATTCAATTGTGTACGTCCTTACATTCCGGGTTGTTAAAATTCAGTCGTGTGAGTTGTCTTTACATTTATACACAACACACACGCACACATTGAGCCTTTTCGCTCTTATACCTATATTTCCCTGTTCCGCAAAGTTAAATTTCAGTCGTGTATATGAGTTGTCTTTCTATTTACACACAAACACACATGCACACGTTGACGACCTTCGGGCTCATATATATATACGTATTTCCCATTTCTGCACTTTACATTTAAGTCGGGTGGCTTTTAAATTCAAGTCGTGTGAGTTGTCTTTCAATTTTACACACAACACACATGCACACATTGAGCCTTTCCACTCTTAAGATATAGCTATATCTCCCTTCCGCAATTTACATTCAAGTCGTGTGAGTTGCATTTAATTTGGATATTTCTCTTCCGCTATGTCTTTCAAATTCGGGTTTTACATTCAAGTTGTGTTAGTTGCATAGCATATCCGCCAAACTCGAGATATTGTGCATACTTGCATCCAAAGAAGCCCCGAATACCCCGTGCAAACACGCCAATCTTAGGCCACTTGATGTATACACATCCCGCCTAAGTAGATAAAACTGAAAGACTTGGATACGTGCAACCCCACGTAAATAAAAATCTGCAAATAGGCATGCAATCGCTCAAATACTTTCGTATTCTTTTCAAAAGATCATGCTTGTTCAAAATTGATATTTTCTAAAGCGTTTAAACCGACCCTTGAGCACCGGTTCAAGAAGGTTTACAACAAAAAGATCCCACTTGTCCACAATCGCCCCATCAGTCAGATATTTCAAAAATACTTCGCTAGTTTGAGTAAGCTAGCTGGCACACCCTAAAGCGACTTAGACACGAAAAAGATTCACTTCAGGCCTAAGAACCTAGAGTGAAAATTTTCGTGTGTCTACAACTCTAAAGCAGTACGTACCCTAGGGTGTGGTAAAAGCAGTTTTAGCCTAGTCTCTCGGGGCTAACTTGATTTGATTATAACCCGAGTAGCCATCCATAAAGGAAAACATTTCATGATTTGCAATACTATCGACTATCAAATCAAAGTTTGGCAAAGGTAAGTTATCCTTTGGCGTGGCTTTGTTCAAATTTCTGAAATCAATGCAAATTTGAATTTTCCCATCGGATTTTCGAACTACAACAATGTTGGAAAGCCAATCAGAATACGCAATGGGTTTTATAAAACCAGCTTTAAGCAGATCTTCTAAACCCTCTTTCACTTGAGAGTGTACGTTCGAGTGAATCTTTCTAAACTTTTGTTTTATGGGTTTTGACTCTAAATCTAGGGGAAGACAATGCTCTACGATTCTTGGGTCTAGACTCGGCATGTCTTCATATGTCCATGCAAAAACGTCAAGGTAGGCTTTCAAGAATGCAATGAATGATGCTTTTTCATGCTCATGCAGACATGTGCCTATCTTAACATATTTTGGTTTTTCTTTACTCCCTAGGTCGATTTCTATGAAATCCCCTCCTACAGAATTTGAAGGTTTTTTCAAATCGAGAATTTTGTTAAACTCGGGAAGCTCGAAGGTTTGATCCTCCTCAGGGAGAAGGGGATCCTCCTCCGTGCTTTGATCATTTTCGAGAATTTTAAATCCTAGGGAATTTGGAGTTAATGCATGGTTTTTACAAACACCTGTTTTGGTTTTGGAATTTCTACAGGTTTTGAAGATTTTGGTCCTTTTATGAAGACGATTTTTTCTTCAAAATCTTTGGTTTTTTCCAAATGTCTACCAGGAGCTGGTATATACAAGATCTTTTTGGTATTTTCACAAATTTTCAATGTTTTTGGTTTTTGCAAATTTGTAATTTTTTTGGCTTTTTGTTTAAAAGAGGGGTCCTACAAAGAAAACGCCACGAACCAAACTCTAAACAAGAGATCTAAGTTCTTGGTTTTAGTAGGTTCCAGGGCACCCTTGACCCAAGTGGTTGTGGGTGGTGGCTCTAGGGGTATGGTGGGGATATATCCTATCCCATACCTATTTGGATTTGGATTTGGGAAGACAGGCTCTAGACGCCCATTGTTTTTGGTCCCTAAACTCTGGTAGGGCATGTAGCCCATGTTGAGCAGCATGTTCCAAGGTTTTCTTATTTTCGAAAACTCTTTGTACAAAGGAAGACCTTGGAACTTGTTGTCATCCATGGCATGCTCAAATGGTTTTCGGTTTAGGGTTTTCTTTAGAAACAGAGGGAGTTTGGATTTGCCTAGGATAGTTACGACGTTTGGGCCAGCTGTGGGCTGCCCCTTGATGTACACAACCATCCTAGGGTTTTGGGGGATGAACTCGTATGGTTTATCCATGGATTTGATGGGGTTGGCCTCGTAAGCCTTTTCACTTGACAAGCAAGGGAAGTTTTGAACTCCCCTTAGCTGTGGGTGGCTTTCGCCCAAGATTACCACAATTTCATTTTTGTGGGGGATTTTCACACACCTATGGAAGGTGGATGGCACAGCACGAAGGTTGTGTGTCTAGGGTCTTCCCAGAAGTAGGTTGTAGTGGGGGTGTATGTCTAAGACATGAAACACCCCTACGTGGATTATTCTCCCAATTTCCATGGGTAACTCTATGGCTCCCAAAGGTTTTGACGCATTCCCATCCTATCCAGTGATAATGATGGGGCTCGAGTTTACGGAAGTCAAGGTGACCCCAATTTGACATGCCACGTGCAACGGAAGGATGTTGAGACCTCCTCCCCCATCAACTAAGCACCTATCTAGAGGATTGTGATTCAATATCACCTCGATATGTAGGGCTTGGTTGTGGGTTTCATATGGTCTTTCGATTTCATCTTTTGAAAACACAATTGCAGTTTTTGCACAGATGGGTGCAACTAGGAATGACAAGGACTCATGAGTTATACTCGAGTTAACCTTGGCTCTCTCTTAGATTTTTTCTAAAACAAGCCTATGCCTAGGTGATGTTTGTATCAACTCTAGGATGGACATGTTTATCGGGATCTTAGAAAGATGATTTTCAAAATCATATGAGTTTAAAACGTTTTTACCTTTGTCCGTGATTTGTAAAACCTTAGGAATGCATGCTTTTGAAGGGCCAGGAATACTGTCATCTTTTTTAGCAGTTTTTTCTAAGTGTTGGGGTTGATAGATCCTCTCGGACCTGGACACCTCCCCTACACTTTGCCTAAGGCTCGCTCCTAAGTTGGTGCTATTTGTGTGCTTTGGAGCACCCGAAATTTTCAAGACAGCTCTAGCCAGGGGCGGTACTCTAAGCGCTCCCCGAATCACTACTTGGGTGACTTTCTTATAAATGATGAGAGATGGTGGACAAGTAGTGAAGCTAGAATATGAATGCACAAAACCTTTAGAGGTTGCGAAAGTGCACACCTCTTTACCCTTCCCACTGGTACTTGCCTGATTGGGAAAGGGTTCTTTGAGCACAGCTTGGGCAGGCTCAGGTTCTTCAGTGACCTGGAGTTGGCCCTACTCGATCAAGTTTTCAATTTTATTCAAAAGGGAAAAACATTTATTCGTATCATAGCCTTTTAGCCGATGATACTTGCAATATCGGTTCAAAAACCTCCCTTTTAGCGGGGTTCCCTCAGGAATTTCTGGGAGTACTACCAAGCCCCGGGCAAGTAGGAGGTCTAGGACCTCCGAGACAGGTTCCCCAGTGGGGTATACTCCCGTTTTTCAAAGTTTTTTTGAAATTTTTCATTTTTTTGGTGTTCGAGCTTTTTTGAAGTGCCCGTCGGGCTCGACTCCACTCGGACATTTACAATCTTTTGGGATTTTAACCCTTTGTCCGTCATGGGTAGCCCGTAAGTTCTGGGTTTTTCAAATCTCATTTTTGGAAGGATTTTTCCCTTCCACAAGTCGTCATAGACTCCCTTTTTCAGATTGGTTTCAAATAAGGAAGCCTTCTTTATTAACTTGTGAAAGGTAGAAATTTCGTGTAAAGAAAGAAGAGTCTTGATCTCTATTTTGAAATTTTCAAGGATGAGCATAATTGCGCATCCTTCGGAGATGGGCTCTTTTATTTGCCCAAGGAGGGACCTCCATCGAACGATGAATGCATGTACGTCCTCGTTCGAGGCTTGTTTTGTGTCCCTCAAGGTGTTCAAAGTGGGCGTTACTTCCACATTGTATGAAAATCTTTGCATAAAGCAATTTACTAACTCTTCAAAAGTAGTAAACTGGCTTAAGTCGTAGGAAGCAAGCCATTTTGAAGCAGTCCCCTTGAGGGAAAGGGGGAACCAATAAATCCATTTTGCATAGTCCATCTTTTTCTTATGGGCTCTGCGTGAAAAGAGTTGCAAGTGGGATCTAGGATCCCCCGTGCCGTCATACCGATGGAAATTCAGTACGTCGTCATCGTTGTCTGTTTCATAATCAAAAGGAAGGAAGTCAGACAGGGCGTACAATTTCTTTTCTTTATTTTGCCCTCTCAATAGTTGTTAAAGGGCTTTGCGATCTTTCAGTGTGAAGGAATCGTGGTATTGGTCTCCCTCCATTGCGGAGGTTTCCGTGGGTTTTCTTGCCTTCGTGGTTCTTTTCTTGGCTTTGGCAGGTTCGCCATGTGACGAACAAGAGTCGGCCGCCTCAGCCTCTTGGCTAAGGGCATCGATTCTTCCGTCTATTTTAGCCTCGAATTCCCTACGCAAGTTCTCTAACTCCTCTTTTTTACACTTTATTTGAGATTTCAAAATCTTTTTGGAAAGGGAACTTGACGAGCGCGAGGCCCGGCTAGTTACTTCATTAGAGCCTGAACTAGACATGACTCAAAAGGTTTAAAAATCCTATAAATGCAATTTAAGCAAAAATTTTAACACTTTCAGAAAAATTTCGTAGAGTTTTGGTGTGTAAATGGAAATATAAGTATATAGTAAGAGCGGAAAGGCTCAATTGTGAGTGAGTGCTCTTGGTGTGTAAATGGAAAGACAACACACACCACTTGAATTAAATCCACCCAGAATGTAAATGCTTACACGACTTAATGTAAAACTCACGCAGCTGGAAAATATATAAGTATGCTATATCTTATGAGCAACAAAGGCTCAAAATGTGCGTGAGAGTGTGGAGCAAATGCTCGAGTACTTTTTGTATGCGAGTGTGAAATTTAAATGACAAACTCACACAACGTGAATGTAACAACCCGAATTGAATTGCAACTCACACAACTTTCACTAAAGTAAATACCCAAAGAGAAATATATACTTTATCTTAAGAGTGGAAAGGCTCAATGTGTGTGCAATCGTGTGCAATTAAGAGCGGAAAGGCTCAAGTGCACGTGAGTGTTCCTTGTGCATGTCTAAGAGCAATGTGGCTCAAGTGTACGTGTGTGTCTTGTGTATCAAGCACAAATATTACATTTCGGGGGGAGACTACGCTCCATTATTACAACCCCGTATCGAATTGAATTGAATTTTAAAGGAGTAAGGTAAAAAACCGAATTTAAACACTTACAAGTGGTCGGCTTTTCCTCTCAACTTGCTCGGGTCTGTCCACCTTGGCAGCCAAGAGATGGGTCTCCCTAGGTGGGTTTACACGTGAGTTTAGGCTTAGGGTGTGCTTGGGGGCAGCCGGGTGCTTGAGCTTAGGAGGGGCTAAGTTTGACCAAGACGTGGGTTGGCTAAGGGGGGTCACGGCTAGGTTGTGGTTTAGTTAGGTTTAGGTTGGGCTGGGAATGGGTTTGGTCAAGTGGGATGGGAGCTAGGGAGATGGGATGCTGGTTCGGCTAAGGTGGGCTGCAGGGAGATGGGAGCTAGGTAGGTCATGGCCAAGGTGAGGGCTGGGGTGTTAGGGTGGCGCTAGGAAAAGGGTGCAGGTGGCAGGTAAGGTTGGCCAAGTTTTGTGAGGTAGGTTACGGCAGGCGGGTGGTGCGAAGGCTGTGGCAGGGCACTGGGGTGCTGGGGTAGCGCTAGGGCAGGTGCGGCAGTGGAGTGGCGCTAGGTGTGCTGGGAGATGTGTGGTTGACTGGGGTGCTAGGGAAGTGGGATGTGGTAGGGCAGGAGGTGCTGGTTCGGCTGGGAGTTAGGTGGGTGGTCACGGCAGGGAGTTGGGGACAGTGGGATGTGGTAGGGCAGGAGGTGACGCTAGCCAGGGGCAGATGTGATGTGGCGCTAGATGCACCGGGAGCCGGGTGATGTAGGGTGTCGGGTGGTGCTGGGTGCTGGGTGAGGTTTGAAGTAGGTTAAAACCGAGTGTCGCTGCACTCGGTTAGGTTTAGATTTAGGTTGGTGGGGAAGTGGGTTAGGTTAGGTTGGTCGGCTAGGGCTAGGTTAGGTTGGTTTAGGGTGAAGATGGCCTAGTTAGGGTTAGGTTTAGGTGGTTTTTAAGGGAGTCGGTTTGGGGGAGTTTGGGTCGGTTTAGGAGAAAGGGGCTAGGTCTAGGCTAGGTTTGGGTTAGGTTTAGTGGGGTCGGTTAGGTGAAATAGGCTAGGTTAGAGTGAGGTTGAGGTCCAGATCCAATCCAAATTTTCATTTCTTTAGTCCTTCTTGGCATTTCGAGATGGACAGTTTTCGCCGGCCCTGGCTTCATTAGCTCTCCGTCTTGGGCTGGGTCTTCCCCAACCTTTTCGTCTCAACTCCTCACCTTTCTGGACTCCATTTTGGTTGATTTTCGATGTTTCAGGCTTGGATTTCTCATGATTTGGTGGTTGCTCTTGGATAGTATTTGATGCTCCGGGCTTGAAGTCTGCTTCTGCCTTGGGCTCTCCTTTTCCCTTTTGATCCTACTTTTGTCAGGCCAGGCTTGATTATGGGCTTTTGAACCTATTTTTGAGGTTGCTTTTGATCAGGCTCCACCTGTTGGATTTGGCTTTTACAAAATTGAGACTTAGCCTGAGTTTAAGAAATTTTCATTTCGAACAGGTTTTTAAACAGAAGTTTAAAGCTTTTGCAACTCTTGGGTTTTCGAAAACTCAAAATCTGGCTTTGAAATGGATTTTCAAACCAAGTGTTTGTTTTGAAAAATTGTTTGATTTTGGGGTGTTTACAGGCTGCACCAACATGAAGAATGGAATGGGCTTGGATCAAGGCATGGGCTACACATGGTGGACCGGCTCCAAGAGGTAGGTCTCTCAACCTAACCCTAACCTAGCCACTAAACCTAACCCCATACAAGCCTAGACTTAGCCTACATGCCCCAAACTGACTCCATTTAATCCCCTAGCTGGACCACTCTCACCCCATACTTACCTACCCATATATCCCAACCGACCCCACCTATTTGTCCCAAACCGACCTAAACTAAACTTAGCCCAGCCCCTCACCACCGACCTAACCTAAACAAACCTAACAGAGTGCACCTACACTCGGTTTGAGCCTAGACTCCAACCTCGCCCGTGACACTTTGCTGCACCCGGCTGTCACCACTGCCTGCACCTTGTTCCACACCCTTGTCCCAGCCACACTTCACCTCACTAACCACCTGCACCCTCTGCCTGCCACAATCGCACCCGCACACCCTACTACTCCTGCATGCCCCTAGCCAACACCCGGCCTGCACCTTGTGCAATGCCATAGCCAACACCCAGCCACATCCAACCGACTCCAACACCCGACCAATTGTCCACTCACCTACCAGCTCCCAGCCATACCTCACTCCACTACCCTTGCCCCAGCACACACCTGCATCCGTCCCGCTCACTTGTTGCATGCCCCGCACCATGTCACCAACACCGCACCCTAGCACCAACACCTGTCCCGTGTCACACCGCACCCCCTCGCCTGCCACACACATACCCTATGCAGCCTCCTACCGCACCCTGCCACACACATACCCTATCCAACCTCCTACCGCACCCTACCACCCACACTTCCTTGCTGCCATAGCCAGCACCACACCTTGTCACCCACACCACCTCACTAACCCCATCAGCACCTTACCAGTCCCTGCTGCACCCCTTTTGCCGTGACTCAGCCCCATCCTACCTAACTCACCTAAGACCTCACCAAGCTAGGACCACACCCATTACACCCTAACCTAAACCTTGCCCGAACCCAGCCCATCCAAAGCCTAAGCCATCAAACACTTTGTTGTCCCCAAGTGAACCCAAACCTAAACTCTTATGTCTAGACCCACCTAGGGAGACCTATCTCGTGGCTGCCAAGGAGGACGGACCCGAGCAACTTGAGAGGCAAAGCCGACCACGTGTAAGTGTTTGTTTAAGTTTGGTTTTTACCTTACTCATTTAAGAATAAATTCAATTCGATACGGGGTTGTAATAATGGAGTGAAGTCTCCCCCCGAAATGTAATATTTGTGCTTGATACATATCCACACACGTGCACTTGAGCCTTCTCGCTCTTAATTGCACACAAAGACACCCACGTGCACTTGAGCCTTTTCGCTCTTATATTGCACACGATTGCACACACATTGAGCCTTTTCGCACTTAAGCTAAAGTATATATTTTCATTCGGGTATTTACTTTAGTGAAAGCTGTGTGAGTTGCAATTCAATTTGGGTATTTACATTCAAGTCGTGTGAGTTGTCATTTAAATTTCACACTTACACACACGTATTGAGCCTTTTCGCTCTTAAGCTAAAGTATATATTTCCATTCAGGTATTTACTTTAGTGAAAGTCGTGTGAGTTGTCATTTAAATTTTATACTTACACATACGTGCATTGAGCCTTTCCGCTCTTAAGCTAAAGTATATATTTCCATTCGGGTATTTACTTTAGTGAAAGTTGTGTGAGTTGTCATTTTAATTTCACACGAGAAGCACACAAAAGCACTCGAGCCTTTCTGCTCTCCACTCTCACACACATTGAGCCTTGTCGCTCTTAGGATATAACATATTTATATACTTTCAAGTTGCGTGAGTTTACTTCACGTCGAGTTGTATTTCCCTTTGTGTGGATTTACATTAAGTTGTGTAAGTTGCTTTACATTTCGGGTATTTACATTAAGCTACGTGAGTTGCACTTCAATTTCGGGTATTTACATTAAGTTGTGTGAGTTGTGCTTTCAATTCGAGCCTAGCTCACATCATCATCTCAAAACCCGAAAATATTTGTGCATCTTTGCATTCGTTAGCTTTCAAAAGCGCCCCGGATCTACGTACAAACCACATTAAAAATAGGCCACTTGTGCACACACATATTAGGCCTAAAAAAGATAAAATCCCAAAGACTTAGGTTCGTCCAAAGTCATAATAAAACTTGCAAACTAGGCATACATCGAGTTTTTCAAACACTGATATTGCAAAGTTTTGTAAAAAAAAGTTTTAAGCGTTTAAACTGACCCTTGAGCATCGGTTCAAGAAGGTTTAAACGAAAACATCTCGCTTACCCATAAATCGCCAGAAAAAGTCATAATATTTCAAAAATCTTCGCTAGCTTGAGCAAGCTAGCTGGCACGCCCTTAGAAACAAACTTAGGTGTGAAAAGGTCCATTTTCGATCTCAAAAACCAGGAGTGGAAATTTTTATGCCTACACACCCCTCTTCCCTGAGGAGGATCAAGCTTCCGAGCTTCCCGAGTTTCATAAAATCCTTGATTTGGAAAAACCTTCAAACTCCGTAGGAGGAGATTTTATAGAAATCAACCTAGGGAGTGAGTCGAATACTAAGAATGTCAAGATAGGCACATGTTCGCACGAGCATGAAAAAGCATCATTCATTGCATTCTTGAAAGCATGCATAGATGTATTTGCATGGACCTACGAAGACATGCCGGGTCTAGACCCAAAAATTGTAGAGCATTGTATTCCCCTAGAACCATATGCTAAACCTATAAAGCAAAAGCTTAGAAAAATCCATCCCAATGTCCACTCTCAAGTAAAAGAGGGTTTAAAAGATCTTTTAAAAGCCAGATTTATAAAACCCATTGTGTATTCTGATTGGCTTTCAAATATAGTTGTAGTTCGAAAATCCAATGGGAAAATTTAGATTTGCATCGATTTTAGAAATCTGAACAAAGCCACTCCAAAAGATAATTTTCCTTTGCCAAACATTGATTTGATAGTGGACAGCACTGCAAATCATGAAATGTTTTCTTTTATGGATGGCTACTCGGGTTATAACCAAATCAAGTTAGCTCCAAAAGATCAGGCTAAAACTGCTTTTACTACACCCTGGGGTACCTACTGTTAACAAGTTATGCCCTTTGGATTGAAAAATGCCGGTACCACATACCAAAGAGCCATGACTACCATTTTCAATAATCAAATTCATGAGCTTTTGGAAGTATATGTGGATGATCTTTTGGTAAAATAAAAAACCCGATGCGCACACATTGAATCTATGCAAAAGGTTTTCAAAAGGCTTAGGCTTTACAAAGTGAAACTAAACCCTCAAAAATGTGTCTTCGGAGTGGAATCGGGTAAGCTTTTAGGCTTTATGGTAAGCCAAAGGGGCATTGAAGTCGACTCCTCTAAGTGTTGAGCTATAATAGACATGCCTCCACCCTCCAACTTGACCCAAATCCGAAGCCTCAAGGTCACCTCCAATCGATTAGAAGGTTTATTTCAAACCTGGCAACAAGATGCGAACCTTTCAATAAGCTTTTGAGAAAAGGGGTGAAGTTTGTATGGGACGACGATTGTCAAAAAACTTTCGAAAGATTAAAAACTTATTTGGTAAATCCTCCGACTTTAAAACCTCCAAATCAAGGAAAATCATTGTTACTTTACATTTTCATGCATGCGAATGCATTGGGCGCTTTACTAGCCCAATATGAGGATGATAGCCATAAAGAGTATGATATTTACTACATTTCAAAAACTCTATTGGCATATGAAAGAAATTATCAAGCCATGGAGAAAATGTGCTTGGCCTTGGTATGGGCCTGCCAAAAATTCAGACACTACTTCCTAGATCATGAGATATGGATAGTGTCTAGGCTTGATCCGATCAAGCACTTGTTTGAAAAACCTATCCTCACGGGTAGGCTTGGTAAATGGCAGCTCCTCTTAATGGAGTATGACTTAAAATTCTACCATCAAACCTCCATTAAGGGACAAGCCGTAGCTGATTATGTGGTTGAATTCCCCCTGGAAGAGACATATCCCATACTTGATAAAATGCTCGACGAGGGCATCTTTACAAATGATTTTCAAAACCATGTTTTAGCAAGTTGTTTGAATGAAAACTAAGTATGAAAAATACACTTTGATGGGGCAAGAAACCAAAGAGGGGCAGGTGTGGGAGTCATCCTCATATCCCCTGAAAAGGGAGAAATCCTCATTGTTATTCGCTTAGATTTCGAATGTTCTAATAATATAGCCGAATATGAGGCACTCATACAAGGCTTGAAAATTTTGAAAAATCTAGGGGCATCATGCATCGAGGTCTTTGGAGATTCTTTACTTGTCATAAACCAAGTCTTAAAAATTTGGCAAGTCAAAAATGAAAAACTCCTTCCATACCACGAATTGGCCACCAAACTGGTTGATTCCTTCAAATCATGTACACTCACTCACATAGGTAGAGAGGACAACACCATAGCAGATGCCCTCTCATCCTTAGGATCAGCCCTAAGGGTCGATCCCACCTTGGGAACCCGATCCTTAGAGATATGGCACTCACCCACTCCATCCACCCACGATTTAGAGATTTGCCAAAATGACCAAAATTCCATTGAAAAATCATGGTTTCAAGACATTAAAAACTTCTTTAAAAATGGAAGATTTTCAGAATTTGCATCTTCTAGGGATAAAGCTTTCATTCGAAAGATTTCAACCCGATACATGATTTTGGGAGGAATTCTTTATAAAAAGAGTTTTACCGGCATCTTGTTGAGGTGTGTAGACCTTGAGGAGGCTAGGACTATAATGCATGAATTCCATGATGGAGAATGTGGAGGGCATGTCAATGCGAATATGATGGCCATGAAAATACTTAGAGCCGATTATTTTTGGTCCACCCATAAGCAAGACTGTCATGATCATGTTAGAAAATGTCACCCATGTCAAGTGCATGGACATGCCATTCATATCCCATCATCGACCTTGCATTCCATTGTCAGCCCATGGCCTTTCACCATGTGGGCGTTTGACATTGTAGGACCAATCTCCCCGAATGCGTGAAATGGACATAGGTTCATCCTAGTAGCCACCGAATATTTTTCTAAATGGGTTGAAGCTACTTCCTTGACTAATGTCCAGGGGCAACATGTAGTGGCATTCATTTAGAAGAATATCTTGGCTCGATTTGGAGTTCCAAGAGACCTAGTGTCTCATAATGGCACCCCTTTCAAAAATAAAAGGGTAGAAAAGTTATGTAATACCTATGGCATAACTCAACACTTCTCGTCGCCCTACTACCCTCAAGGCAACGGCCAAGCCGAAGTCACAAACAAGACTCTCATAAGCATCATTGAGAAAACCTTAGAGAAGGGTAGGACATGGCATGAGAAGCTTGATGAAGCCTTATGGGCTTATAGGACTTCCATCCGAACACCCACAAATGCCATGCCATTTGAGTTGGTCTATGGTACAAAGGCTATTCTCCCCATTCATACCAAATTGCATTCATTTCATACATCACTTGCACTTGACCTCCCCCTAGAGACTTTTCAACATGCTAGGATGGTTGAGCTTGATTTGTTAGATGAAAAAAGGCTCCTTGCTATGGATCATGCACAGGTGTAAACACCCCGAAATCCCACGAATTTCTCAAAATCCATCTGGTTTTATACAAGTAGCCCCAAAGGGCCATTTTGAGTTTGGAAACCCAGGAGCCTTCCAAACAACCCTGTATATATGTTTTAAACTTTATCTTTCAAAAACATATAATATAGCTTTTAAAAACCCTTTTAAAACATGTTTTGAAACCCCAAAGTGGCTTGGCCCGATCAAGACAGGACCAGGAGAGCCAAGAAGAGCCCGGAACCGGAGCACATGTCAAGCCCGGCACAGCAACTCTTGTATCTGATTCACACCCCAGGATCTCGAACGTCCAAGACCCTGTTCTTGCCAAAATATCATTTGAAGTCATCTCCGGAAGGCAGAAACGGAGGCGGACGACCATGTTGGCGAAGACCCAACGCAGACGGAGTACTGATGCTGTCAGGCCCCGCACGAATCGTCCGTTTCGAACCCAGCTCGAAGGAGTCAGAGTTCAGTTTGGATTGGGTCTGGACCATATATATCCAGATTCCAATCCAAACCCATAGGTGGATTTGGATTTGGATTTGGATCCAGAAATCCAATCCAATATCCATATCCATGGCCCACATCACCTTCTCATAAAGGGAGGTGGGGCCCACTTGAAATTCACGTGGGATATTGGGCATGAGAGAGAGTGGGGGTGATAAATATCAAGAGTGTTGTATTAAGCTTGACTTGTGTGTCAAGTTTGGGTTTAATCTTGTGGTTTAGCCTAATTAAGTGGGTTTAAGCTTGTAATTAGCTAAAACCTAACCTAGGGCTGCACCAACATGGGGTGATCAAGGTCTATGGGCCATGCTAAGGGAGCTCCATCACCTAAACCTAGCCAAAAATGCCTAAACCTAGCCTAAACCCCTAATCCACTCCTAATCTGAACCTAATCACCTAACCCACTTCCCTAATCCCGGCCTAATCCCAACCTAATCACCTAACCCACTCCCCTAATCCTTCCCTAAACCTAGATTAACTTCCCTAATCCTAGCCTAAACCTAGCCTAAACCACCTAACCTAGCTCACTAAACCTCACCCTAAAACCCAACCACCTAACCTAGCCCTAAACCACCCTTAGCCCACGATTTTCCCAAACACCTAGTTTTAAAATATCTGGCCCAATCCCATCCAGCCCACCTTATCCACATACTACCCTACCTAAACCACCTAACCACTACCCACAACCCAGCCCTAACCGACCTACCCTTCCCCTATTTAAACCCCCCTCATTGTGGGCGGGTTTTCGAGGTGGGAACCACTTTCCACTCCCAGCCGGGCCCTCTTCCTCTCCCATCTCTCACCCGTCTTCCCAGCAACTCCAGCCCCACCAGCCGCCACCTGCTCCGCCACTCTCCCTCTTCCATCCACCATCATTGCCCCACCAGCCGGACGCCACCACCTCACTCAGCCGGGCCCTCTCCTTCTCCCATCTTCCACCAGCCGACAGCCACCTTGGCCGCCACTCCTTCCCATTCGGTAAGTCCCCCCTAACTCCCTCAAAACCACTCTCTACCACCTCTCCACTCTTAGCCACCCCTCTTCCCCTTAGCTCAGCCTCTTTGCCGCCACCACCTAAGCCTAGCCGAACCTAGGATAACCCAAGTGGCTGGCCACTGCTCAGCCACCATCTCCCATTCGGTCGAACCCTCCTAGGTGTCCTATTTGGCCTTCCCACTAGCTCACCTTCTAGGTCCAGTTTCCCTAAGTCCCTAACTTCACTAGTGACCCTAAGACCCACTTAGTCAGCCACTCTAAACTCCCTACTTGGAGGCGCCGCCCCCTTGCCACCGGTCCCCTTCGAGGCGTCCATACCACGCCCATTTGCAGCCGGCCAGCACTCTTGGTCACATACCTTCGCGGAGCTCCCGTTTGCAGCCCAAAGCCAAGGCCACGCTCAAGCAAGACCTCTACGGACCAGCTACTTGTAAGTTTCTAAACTCGGTCTTTAGTCATACGCCTGCTTGAAATTCAATTTGATACGGGGTTGTAATAACGGAGCCTAGTCTCCCCCCGCTTGTAATAACGTGGCTTGGCACAACCACACACGTGCACTCTCTTAGTCGTGCACAACTTTGAACACACACGGGCCTAATCAGCCCCTAATATATAAGTATACGTATATATTTCATTTCCGAAGGGTTTTGTTTAAGTTGGGTGTGTTGTCTTTCAATTTAAACACTCTCACACACATTGAGCTTTCGCTCTTATTTGAAAGACCCAAGTAAGGGCCGACCTATACTATTTGGGTTTCATTTCATGTCGTGTGAGTAAGTCTTTCAATTTAAACACTCTCACACACATTGAGCTTTCGCTCTTATTTGAAAGACCCAAGTAAGGGCCGACCTATACTATTTGGGTTTCATTTATTGTCGTGTGAGTAGTCTTTCAATTCAAGCACTTTCACACACATTGAGCCTTCGCTCTTACTCCCAAGACCTTAGTAAAGGCCTTATTGCAGTTATATTTGGGTTTCATTTATGTCATGTGTGTAGTACTTCAATTCAAGCACTCTCACACACATTGAGCCTTCGCTCTTACTCCCAAGACCTTAGTCAAGGCCATACTGCAATTTATATTTGGGTTTAATTTCATGTCGTGTGTGTAAGTCTTTCAATTCAAACACGCACCCACATTGAGCCTTCGCTCTTATTTGTAAGACCCGAGTAAGGGCTCATATACATAAGATATATACATATTTCCCTTCGGTTATTTCCCTTCGGTTATTTCCCTTCGGTTATTTCCCTTCGGTTATTTCCCTTCTGTTATTTCCCTTCAGCATTGTCTTTACATTTCGGGTTTTCCCTTTGGAGTAGCGTGAGTTTGCATTGCATCTACGCCATACCACGAGGTAGGACGCATATTGCATCGAAGCAACCCCCGCTCGAATTCGCCCATGTAGTGGAGTGTTCATAACACACAAACTAGGCGACTCAAAAAGGGATAAAAGAAAAGACTTAGGCACGTGCAAATCCACGTGATCTAAAACATGCAATCGCATCTTAAAGACCCGAAATAGACACCTCGAACCGTTTCGTAGACTTCCTCCCCAAAACTCGGTTTTTGCAAAAGCGTACAGACTGACCCTTGCGCATCGGTGCAAGAAGGTCTGCGACGACAAGAGCTCACTTGCTCACAGTCGCCACGTTTAGAAGTCAGTGTTAATATATCTTCGCTAGCTTAAGTAAGCTAGCTGGCACGCCCTGTTTGTATACATAGGCCTTAGACGCACGATAAGATCCACTCCAAGCCACGAAAGGGGCGAAGAGGCGGGGATTTTCGCGCGTCTACAGAGATTGGCACGCCCGGTGGGACGTGAGCCTTTTTCAAAAATCGAGTTTACTTGTAGAAGTCTTGCGAACATTTTATAAAGGTGTCGTTTTTAACTTGTTTTCTTTGCTTTTACTTAGGAAATTTTGAAAAAGCTTGAAAAGTATGTCAAAATCCAATCCAAGTGAAGTGTCGAGCCAAGGCTCATGCGCATCAAGTTCTCACTCTAGGAGGATTTTCAAAAACAAAATAAAACTAGATGAAATCGAGGACTTAAGAAGGGAATTTGAGGCCAAGATCGATGCTCTCAGCCAAGAGGCTGAAGTAGGCGATTCGTGTTCATCAAACGGTGAACAAAGGCCTAAAAAGAAAATTGAAAAACCTCGCAAGCAAAAAGAAGCCTCCGTAATGGAAGGCAACCAATACCACGAGTCCTTCACACAAAAGGACCGTAAAGCCCTACAGCAGCTGCTGAAAGGGCAAAATAAAGAGAAAAGAAGCTACGCCCTGTCTGATTTCCTTCCTATGGATTACGAAACAGACAGTGACGATGAAATACCGAACTTCCATCGGTATGATGGCATGGGAGACCCTAGGTCTCACTTGCAGCTTTTCTCACGTCGAGCCCATAAGAAGAAAAAGGACTCGATGAAATGGGTGTATTGGTTCCCTCTATCCCTTAAGGGCACAGCTGCCAAATGGCTGGCTTCCTACGACTTAAGCCAGTTCGCTACTTTTGAAGAGTTAGCGAACTGCTTCATGCAAAGGTTTGCACACAACGTGGAAGTCACGCCAACCTTGAATACCTTAACGGATACAAAGCAAGGCATGAACGAAGACGTGCATGCCTTCATTATAAGATGGAGGTCTCTTTTAGGCCAAGTGCGAGAGCCTATATCCGAAGGATGCGCAGTAATGCTCATCCTGGATAATTTCAAAAGCGAGTTAAAAACCCTTCTCTCGCTCCATGAGATTTCAACTTTCCATAAGTTGATCAAAAAGCCTCCCTTTTCGAAACCAACTTGCGAAAAGGAACATACGACCACTTATGGAAAGGAAGTGCCGTTCCCAAAACACGTGTGGAAAAGCCCATTGCATATGGGCTGCCCACAACGGACAAAGGGGCAAAGCCCCATAAAATCGCCAATGTCCGGGTGGATCCAGGCATGGCGGGCACTTCTAAAAATT
Organism: Brasenia schreberi; assembly: GCA_036023115.1. Lineage (NCBI taxonomy): Eukaryota > Viridiplantae > Streptophyta > Magnoliopsida > Nymphaeales > Cabombaceae > Brasenia > Brasenia schreberi. The sequence continues at coordinate 22,589,938 of JAYKKT010000089.1, read as the reverse complement.
TCGAAAAAATAGAAAATAAGAGAGAACGCAATTTTTCAAAACCAATTGAAAAACGGGAGTACACTCCGTTGGGGCAACCTGTGTCGGAGGTCCTAGACCTCCTACTTGCCCAAGGCATGATCGAACTCCCTGAAATCCCCGAAGGAGTCACGTCCAAAGGGGGGTATTTAAACCGGTTTTGCAAGTATCATCGGCTCAAAGGCCATGATACCAAACGGTGCTTCTCTCTTCTAAATAAAATTGAGAACTTGATAGCGGAGGGCCGGCTCCAGGTCATTGCGGAATCTGAGCCACCTCAAGCTATCTTCAAGGAACCCTTTCCCAAACACGCCAGTGGCAGTGGGAAAGGAAAAGAGGTATGTACCCTCACCATTTCCAAGGAACTAACGCGAAAACCCGAACCTGGTCGACCTGCTTGTGCGCCCATCCTTGTACTATACAAGAGGCCCGCCCAAGTCGTCATTCGGGGACCATCAAAAGTGGAAACCCCGGCAAAACCAGTTTTGAAAATCCGAGGTTCCCCTCAGCTCATCCTTAGAGCCAAGTTTAGCGCGAACCCTAGGTTGGTCGTGGGGGAAGTCACTAGATCCGGGAGGATCTACCAACCCCCGCACCTTCAAGGTGCTCAAAAGGTGGTCAGTGTGCCTGGCCCCTCAAAAGCATGTATCCCTAGTGGTCCGCCAAAAGCAGATAAGGACAAAATCATCCTAAATCCTTATGATTTCGAAAACCACCTTTCAAAGATTCCTATTCACATGTCTATCCTAGAGCTTATCAAAACCTCGCCTAGGCATAGACTTGTCTTAGAGAAAATTCTAGAAAGGGCCAAGGTTGATTCGAACATAAGTCCGGAGTCCTTGTCTGCCCAAGTGGCTTTGTTAGGAGCAAAATCGCCCATCACCTTTTCGGAAGATGATGTAGATAGACCCTACGAAACCCATAACCAGGCCCTGCATATCGAGGTGGTTCTAAACAACCACTCTCTGGACAGGTGCCTAGTCGATGGTGGAGGAGGGCTCAACATCCTTCCACTTCACGTGGCATACAAAATCGGAGTCACCTTGACTTCAGTGAACCCAAGCCCCATCGTTATCACTGGATACGATGGGAATGCGTCTAGGCCTTTAGGATCCATCGAACTCCCAATAGAAACGGGAGGGAATCGAACACACGGGGGTGTTCCATGTCTTGGACATCCACCCCCATTATAACCTGTTGCTGGGAAGACCCTGGATACACAGTTTGTGCGCTGTGCCATCCACCTTCCACAGGTGTGTCAAGATCCCTTTTAGGGACCAAGTCGTAGTGATCCTAGGTGAGAGTCACCCACAACTTCAGGGGATCATAAACTCCCCTTGTTTATCGAGCTCCCAGGCCCATGAGGCTAACCTGGGGCAAATCATGGTTGAGCCACCTCGGCTCGTGTTAAACAACCCTAGGAAGGTTGTATGTGTGAAGGGGCCGCCCAAAGCAGGCCCCCTCCCGACTCTAATCCTCCTAGGAAAACCCAAGCGTTCCCTATTTCCAAAACCCCTGGACAAAAGGCCCTACGAGCCTAATATGGACGATAGCATGTTCCAGGACCACGACTTATATCCCATCTTTTCAAAAAACAAAAGGTCGTGGAACATGTTATTGAACATGGGCTACACGCCCTACAAAAGTCTAGGGGCACAAAACCAGGGTCTCCTAGAGCCCATCCTTCCTAGGGCCAACCTAAGCCGATATGGGATCGGCTATACTCCCCAAATACCGCCGGAGCCACCCCCTGTGACCACCTGGGTCAAGGGTGCCCCGGAGCCTGTCTTAGAAGAAACCTATGGTTTAGACCTCCTATTCCGAGTCTAACCCATAGTGTTTTCCCTTTGTAGGTATGACGGAAGATCCCTTTTTCTAAAAATACCAAAAACATTTGAAAACTTAAAATCTGGAAAAAAAATCGAAAAACAAGAAAAACCAAAAACAATGGAAAAGCAAAAACTCGAAAAAAGTGTGCTTTGTATAGTTCCCAAAGTTCTTGTTTTACAAAAACCCAAAAAAATCGAAAATTTAGAAAATACCAAAAAGATTTTGTACATAGCTACTCCTGGTTTAACTTTGGCGAAAGAAAAGAATTTCGAAAGAAATGTCGTCTGCATAGCCAGACCAAAAATTTCGAAATCACTTGAAAATCTAAGTACAAAACCAGGTTATTTTGAAAACCACGCATCAAGTTCCCTCAGGTCTAAAATCCACGAGAATGATCGAAGCCCAGAAGTGGATCCCCTTGAGGAAGATCCCACTTCTGAGCTCCCAGAATTTCATAGAATTCTCGATTTTGAAAGACCTTCCCAATCAGTAGGAGGAGATTTCATAGAGGTGAACCTAGGGGATGATTCCAATCCCAAAACCATCAAAATAGGCGCATGCTTGCATGAAACTGAAAAGTTAGCATTCATTGCATTTCTACGGACCTATTTAGATGTGTTTGCGTGGACGTATGAAGATATGCCGGGCATAGATCCCAGCATAGTCGAGCATCGTCTTCCCTTAGATGTAGGTGTAAAACCAATAAAGCAGAAGCTTAGGAAAATACACCCGAATGTACACACGCAAGTCAAAGAGGGTTTAGAAGATCTGCTAAAAGCCGGATTTATAAAACCCATTGCGTATTCTGATTGGTTGTCAAATATCGTTGTAGTTCGAAAAACCAATGGGAAAATTCGAATATGCATCGATTTCAGAAACCTGAATAAAGCCACTCCAAAGGATAATTATCCTTTACCAAACATAGATTTGATAGTCGATAGTACTACAAATCATGAAATGTTTTCATTTATGGATGGCTATTCAGGCTATAATCAAATCAAACTAAGTCCACGAGATCAGGGTAAGACCGCCTTCACAACCCCATGGGGCACGTACTGCTATACAGTCATGCCCTTTGGTTTGAAAAATGCCGGCGCGACATACCAACGAGCCATGAACACGATCTTCCATGATCAAATTCACGAGCTTGTAGAAGTGTATGTAGATGATCTCTTGGCAAAATCCAAAACCCGATGCACCCATATCGAATGTTTACAAAAAATCTTCGAAAGGCTTAGGCTTTACAAAGTAAAGCTAAACCCTCAAAAATGTGTGTTCGGGGTAGAATCAGGAAAGCTTCTAGGCTTTATGGTAAGCCAAAGGGGAATAGAAGTCGACCCCTCTAAGTGTCGAGCCATCATAGACATGGCTCCACCCTCCAATCTCACCCAAGTCCGTAGCCTCCAGGGTCGATTACAATCTGTGCGCCGATTCATATCGAATCTGGCAACTAGATGCGAACCCTTCAACAAACTATTGAGGAAGGGTACGAAATTCTTATGGGATGACGAATGCCAAAAGTCCTTCAAGAGACTAAAGGCATACTTGGTTAATCCCCCCGTTTTGAATCCTCCAAAGCAAGGAAAACCGCTTTTATTATACATCTCCGTGCATGAAAACGCTTTAGGAGCCCTGTTGGCTCAATACGAGGATGACACCCATAAGGAGTATGCCATCTACTATATTTCGAAAACTCTCTTGGCTTATGAACGAAATTATCAAGCCATGGAGAAGACGTGCTTGGCCCTAGTCTGGGCCTGCCAGAAATTCAGACACTACTTCCTAGACCATGAGATCTGGATAGTGTCCAAGCTTGATCCAATCAAGCACTTGTTCGAAAAACCCATTCTCACAGGTAGATTGGGCAAATGGCAACTCCTTCTAATGGAGTATGATCTAAAATACCATCACCAGATCTCTGTTAAGGGGCAAGCCCTAGCAGATTACGTGGCTGACTTCCCCTTGGAGGACGCATATCCCACTCTTGTCGAAATGCCTGATGAAGGCATATTGCAAAACCATTTTCAAAACCACATTTTGGCAAATTCTTTCGAAAACCAAGTGTGGACGATGCACTTCGACGGGGCACGAAACCAACGAGGGGCTGGTGCCGGGATCATCCTAATCTCCCCTGAAAAGGGCGAGATTCCCATAGCAGTCCGCTTAGATTTCGAATGTTCCAACAACGTAGCTGAGTATGAAGCACTCATACAAGGCTTAAGAATTTCGAAAACTCTAGGGGCATCATGCATCGAGGTCTTTGGAGATTCACTCCTTGTCATAAACCAGGTTTTAAAAATTTGGCAAGTACGTAATGAGAAACTACTTCCATATCACGAGTTGGCCACTCGATTGGTCCAATCCTTCCAGTCGTGTAAGCTCACACACGTGGGAAGAGAGGACAATGGCATCGCCGATGCCCTCTCTTCCTTGGGTTCAGCCCTAAAGGTCGATCCCATTTCAGGGACCAGATCTTTGGAAATATGGCATGCGCCCCGTCCATCCACACACGACTTGGATATTTGCCAAAACAACCCAGAGTCTATTGAAAAACCCTGGTTCTATGACATAAAACAATTTTTAGAAAATGGGGGATTCACTGAGGATGCCACGTCCAAAGATAAGGCATTCATTCGTAAGATTTCGACCCGATACACCATTTTGGGGGGGGTCTTATACAAAAAGAGTTTTACCGGCATTCTGCTTAGGTGTATCGACCTAGAGGAGGCTAGGATAGTGATGCACGAGTTCCATGATGGAGAATGTGGAGGTCATGTTAATGCCAACATGATGGCAATGAAAATACTTAGAGGGGGTTATTTTTGGACCACCCTGAAAAAGGATTGTCACGATCATGTTAGGAAGTGTCATCCATGTCAAGTGCATGGGCACGCCATTCATATCCCTTCATCTGCATTGCATTCTGTGGTCAGCCCCTGGCCATTTACCATGTGGGCGTTTGACATTGTAGGCCCCATATTTCCAAAGGCCTCGAATGGGCATCGTTTTATTTTAGCAGCCACGGAGTATTTCTCCAAGTGGGTGGAAGCCATTTCCCTAACGAATGTAATGGGGCAACATGTGGTGGCTTTCATCCGGAGGAATATCTTGGCTCGATTTGGGGTTCCACGAGACTTTGTGTCTGATAATGGTACCCCATTCAAGAACGAGCGGATGGTTAAGTTGTGCAACACGTATGGCATAACTCACCACTTCTCCTCGCCCTACTACCCTCAAGGCAACGGCCAAGCCGAAGCCACAAACAAGACTCTCATTGGTATCATTGAGAAGACCTTAAAGAAGGGTAGGAGGTGGCATGAGAAGCTGGATGAAGCCTTATGGGCTTATAGGACTTCCATTCGGACTCCCACGAATGCCACACCATTCGAATTGGTCTATGGCACAAACGCCATTCTTCCCATTCATACCCAACTGCATTCATTCCATACATCCATTGCACTCGACCTCCCCCTAGAGACGCTTCAGCATGCTAGGATGGCCGAACTAGATTTGCTAGATGAGAGGCGACTCCTTGCCATGGATCATGCTCGTGCATACCGGCAAAGGATAGCCCGACATTATAGCAGACACATGAGACCTCGCCACTTTGAAGTGGGAGATCTGGTCTTGAAAACCATCCACCATCGTGGCCCACACCCCCTAGGCAAGTGGCGCCCCAACTGGGATGGACCCTATGTTGTGCGAGCAACCACTACGAACAATTCGTATTGGTTGATCGATGTAGAAGGTAAGAATTTAGCGGATCCTATCAATATTCAATACTTAAAGAAGTATTATGTGTAGGATCTGGATTAAATTCCAGTTTTTCAAAAATTTTAGAGGGATAGCTGCCCTGAGACGTGTGAATAAGGTGCAAAAGCAACTCGTGTGACCCTAAGTGAGAGAATTCACACTTGTGAAAGAGTGGAGTTTTCAAAATCGTGGTTACATTTCAAAATCCTTCTTCTTACAAAGAAAGGCTTAGTTCAACATAGCAAGATACTTGCAAGTAGTACGTACTATTTCTAAATAGGCTGATCTGGAATGGATCGAGTGTATGCTTGGGATAAGTCCTCCCCTCTTCTCTTCTCCTTCCAAAAGGAAAACAAAGGCCCAAATCAAAAAGGAATTTCCCATTTTAGAGTCTCTTTCCAAAAGAAAGAAACCAGACTTGAAAAAGAAAAATCGATTCTCTTATGAAAAAGAGGGATTAAAGAAAAATACTCCCAAAGGGAGACCCTCTATGGAAAAAGGAAAAAGAGGCCAAAAAGCTTAAAAAGAGCAGTTTTCCGCCTTCTATGCCTTAAACCACGGGACACTTCAGAAGGGACCGTGGTATCTCTTTCCCATCCCTGGCTTATCCCAAGCTAAAGCATGGTTCATTTCGAGGAATCCTAAAGTAAAAATAGGATTTACTTACTTGAATTTCATCTTGTTTGAGAATTCGACCTTTCGAGTAAGGCGTAGGAATTTGAAATGAAGCTTGTTTTCTTATAAAACCTCCGCTAGATAAGCGAGTGTTAAGACTCAAACAAGGGCAAGCACGAAGAGCTCGAGATCCTTAGGATCGAGGCTCAAGACAGTTGTCCCTTTTGTAAATAGCTTTTGTAAATAAGTTTTGAAAACCGAACATCGAACAGCATAGGGTTTGCTCACTTGGAGCAGTAGGCCTTGTAAGTCTCTAGAGTTCGACCACATCTGGTCTTTGGGAGGTCGCCACTTTTGGCACCACACCCATGTCATTGGCATTCCATGCATGGTACTTGCATGAACATGATCCCATTTAGGACCAGATTCCATAGTACACCCTTTGGCATGATATCTCCTCCTACCAGAGTTTGTAAAATTGAGATTTTTGCTAAAATGGGACGATCCCATATTCTTCGTGGCTAGATCTAGGGAGACATTAAAAGGGGTGTTTGTTATCTTTGCCCTTATCCAAATCGATTTGGACAAGGCCAAAGAGGGGCATCTGTAAACACCCCGAAATCCCACGAATTTCTCAAAATCCATCTGGTTTTATACAAGCAGCCCCAAAGGGCCATTTTGAGTTTGGAAACCCAGGAGCCTTCCAAACAACCCTGTATATATGTTTTAAACTTTATCTTTCAAAAACATATAATATAGCTTTTAAAAACCCTTTTAAAACATGTTTTGAAACCCCAAAGTGGCTTGGCCCGATCAAGACAGGACCAGGAGAGCCAAGAAGAGCCCGGAACCGGAGCACATGTCAAGCCCGGCACAGCAACTCTTGTATCTGATTCACACCCCAGGATCTCGAACGTCCAAGACCCTGTTCTTGCCAAAATATCATTTGAAGTCATCTCCGGAAGGCAGAAACGGAGGCGGACGACCATGTTGGCGAAGACCCAACGCAGACGGAGTACTGATGCTGTCAGGCCCCGCACGAATCGTCCGTTTCGAACCCAGCTCGAAGGAGTCAGAGTTCAGTTTGGATTGGGTCTGGACCATATATATCCAGATTCCAATCCAAACCCATAGGTGGATTTGGATTTGGATTTGGATCCAGAAATCCAATCCAATATCCATATCCATGGCCCACATCACCTTCTCATAAAGGGAGGTGGGGCCCACTTGAAATTCACGTGGGATATTGGGCATGAGAGAGAGTGGGGGTGATAAATATCAAGAGTGTTGTATTAAGCTTGACTTGTGTGTCAAGTTTGGGTTTAATCTTGTGGTTTAGCCTAATTAAGTGGGTTTAAGCTTGTAATTAGCTAAAACCTAACCTAGGGCTGCACCAACATGGGGTGATCAAGGTCTATGGGCCATGCTAAGGGAGCTCCATCACCTAAACCTAGCCAAAAATGCCTAAACCTAGCCTAAACCCCTAATCCACTCCTAATCTGAACCTAATCACCTAACCCACTTCCCTAATCCCGGCCTAATCCCAACCTAATCACCTAACCCACTCCCCTAATCCTTCCCTAAACCTAGATTAACTTCCCTAATCCTAGCCTAAACCTAGCCTAAACCACCTAACCTAGCTCACTAAACCTCACCCTAAAACCCAACCACCTAACCTAGCCCTAAACCACCCTTAGCCCACGATTTTCCCAAACACCTAGTTTTAAAATATCTGGCCCAATCCCATCCAGCCCACCTTATCCACATACTACCCTACCTAAACCACCTAACCACTACCCACAACCCAGCCCTAACCGACCTACCCTTCCCCTATTTAAACCCCCCTCATTGTGGGCGGGTTTTCGAGGTGGGAACCACTTTCCACTCCCAGCCGGGCCCTCTTCCTCTCCCATCTCTCACCCGTCTTCCCAGCAACTCCAGCCCCACCAGCCGCCACCTGCTCCGCCACTCTCCCTCTTCCATCCACCATCATTGCCCCACCAGCCGGACGCCACCACCTCACTCAGCCGGGCCCTCTCCTTCTCCCATCTTCCACCAGCCGACAGCCACCTTGGCCGCCACTCCTTCCCATTCGGTAAGTCCCCCCTAACTCCCTCAAAACCACTCTCTACCACCTCTCCACTCTTAGCCACCCCTCTTCCCCTTAGCTCAGCCTCTTTGCCGCCACCACCTAAGCCTAGCCGAACCTAGGATAACCCAAGTGGCTGGCCACTGCTCAGCCACCATCTCCCATTCGGTCGAACCCTCCTAGGTGTCCTATTTGGCCTTCCCACTAGCTCACCTTCTAGGTCCAGTTTCCCTAAGTCCCTAACTTCACTAGTGACCCTAAGACCCACTTAGTCAGCCACTCTAAACTCCCTACTTGGAGGCGCCGCCCCCTTGCCACCGGTCCCCTTCGAGGCGTCCATACCACGCCCATTTGCAGCCGGCCAGCACTCTTGGTCACATACCTTCGCGGAGCTCCCGTTTGCAGCCCAAAGCCAAGGCCACGCTCAAGCAAGACCTCTACGGACCAGCTACTTGTAAGTTTCTAAACTCGGTCTTTAGTCATACGCCTGCTTGAAATTCAATTTGATACGGGGTTGTAATAACGGAGCCTAGTCTCCCCCCGCTTGTAATAACGTGGCTTGGCACAACCACACACGTGCACTCTCTTAGTCGTGCACAACTTTGAACACACACGGGCCTAATCAGCCCCTAATATATAAGTATACGTATATATTTCATTTCCGAAGGGTTTTGTTTAAGTTGGGTGTGTTGTCTTTCAATTTAAACACTCTCACACACATTGAGCTTTCGCTCTTATTTGAAAGACCCAAGTAAGGGCCGACCTATACTATTTGGGTTTCATTTCATGTCGTGTGAGTAAGTCTTTCAATTTAAACACTCTCACACACATTGAGCTTTCGCTCTTATTTGAAAGACCCAAGTAAGGGCCGACCTATACTATTTGGGTTTCATTTATTGTCGTGTGAGTAGTCTTTCAATTCAAGCACTTTCACACACATTGAGCCTTCGCTCTTACTCCCAAGACCTTAGTAAAGGCCTTATTGCAGTTATATTTGGGTTTCATTTATGTCATGTGTGTAGTACTTCAATTCAAGCACTCTCACACACATTGAGCCTTCGCTCTTACTCCCAAGACCTTAGTCAAGGCCATACTGCAATTTATATTTGGGTTTAATTTCATGTCGTGTGTGTAAGTCTTTCAATTCAAACACGCACCCACATTGAGCCTTCGCTCTTATTTGTAAGACCCGAGTAAGGGCTCATATACATAAGATATATACATATTTCCCTTCGGTTATTTCCCTTCGGTTATTTCCCTTCGGTTATTTCCCTTCGGTTATTTCCCTTCGGTTATTTCCCTTCTGTTATTTCCCTTCAGCATTGTCTTTACATTTCGGGTTTTCCCTTTGGAGTAGCGTGAGTTTGCATTGCATCTACGCCATACCACGAGGTAGGACGCATATTGCATCGAAGCAACCCCCGCTCGAATTCGCCCATGTAGTGGAGTGTTCATAACACACAAACTAGGCGACCCAAAAAGGGATAAAAGAAAAGACTTAGGCACGTGCAAATCCACGTGATCTAAAACATGCAATCGCATCTTAAAGACCCGAAATAGACACCTCGAACCGTTTCGTAGACTTCCTCCCCAAAACTCGGTTTTTGCAAAAGCGTACAGACTGACCCTTGCGCATCGGTGCAAGAAGGTCTGCGACGACAAGAGCTCACTTGCTCACAGTCGCCACGTTTAGAAGTCAGTGTTAATATATCTTCGCTAGCTTAAGTAAGCTAGCTGGCACGCCCTGTTTGTATACATAGGCCTTAGACGCACGATAAGATCCACTCCAAGCCACGAAAGGGGCGAAGAGGCGGGGATTTTCGCGCGTCTACAACAGGCATACCGGCAAAGGATAGCCCGACAATAAGAAAAGCATATGAAGTCTCGCCACTTCAAAGTGGGAGACCTTATATTGAAAGTCATCCACCATCGTGACCCACATCCACTTGGAAAGTGGCGGCCCAAGTGGGATGGTCCTATGTTGTAAGGGGAACAACTACCAATAATGCATATTGGTTAATCGATGTCAAGGGTAGGAATTTAGCAGACCCTATAAATGCCCAATATTTGAAAAAATACCATGTGTAGGATCTGAGCTAAATACCTTTTTAAAATATTTTGAGGGGATCTCCTTTGAACTTTGTGAAAGAAGGATCAAGGTGGATCGTGGGACCCTCAATAAGGGAATCGATGCTTGTGAAAAAGTGGAGTTTTCAAAAATCAATGGGTTACATTTCAAAAGTCTTCATCTTACAAAGGAAGTCCTTGTTCAATTTAGCAAAATATTTTCAAGTAGTACATGTTATTTCAAAATAGGGTGATCTGGGATGAATCGAGTAAACCATTGGGATAAGTCGCTCCCCTCTTCACTTCTCTTCCCCAAAAAGAAAAGTTGGCAAAAAGAAGAAAAAGAGGGAAATCCCTTCAAAAAGTCTCCATCCAAAGGAAGTTAAAATAGGAAAAAGAAAGAAAATCATTCTTCGATTGAAAAAGAAAAGAGGAAAAAACGAAAAGAAAAATCTTCTTTGCCTTAAACCACGGGATGCTTCAGAAGGGACCGTGGTAACTCTTTCCCCTATCCTTACGATTTATTCCAATAAAAAAAGGTTCATTTCGGAGAGTCCTAGAGTAAAAATAGGATTTGCTTATTTGAATCTCATTTTGTTTGAGAATTACACGTTGTTGAGTAAGGCATAGAAATTTTGCATTGTTTCCTGATTTTCTTATAAAACCTCCACTAAAGTAGTGAGTATTAAGACTCAAGTGAAGGGAAACACAAGAAGCTAAAATCCTTGTGATTGAAGCTAAAAGGGTTCTTCTCTTTCAAAATCAGATTTGAAAAACCCCTGAACATCGAGCAACATGAGACCAACTCACTTGGGGTAGCCAGCCTTCATGAGCCTCCCAAGTTCGATCATTGCATGATTAAGTCTCCAGAAAATCATTTCCTCCAGCATATAATCCATGTCACCCACTCATGATCATGCATGCACACAGGGTCGTCAAACACATGATCCCAATTAGGATTAGAACCACATTAGAAAAAGTCCCCTTTGGCGAAAATCTCCTCTTACCTATCATAAGAAAAGTTTTTTCCAAAAAGCTAGGATGATCCATATTCTCGAGGACAGATCCAGGGAGAAAAACAAAAAGAGTGTTATCTTCTTTGACATTATCCAAATAAATTTGGATAATGCCAAAGAGGGGCATCTCTAAACACCCCAAAATGGGAACTTTTCAAACAAACACCTGAATTTCGAAAACTCGCTCAAAACCTTGTTTTGAACTTTTAAAACCCCGAAGTTTTGAAATTTAAACCTTTTTTTCAGAAAATCTTTAGAAATAAAGGTTTTCAAACCCAAAGCAAAAGGTTTGTAAAGCAGCTCACATAGGCAGGTTGTAAACACCCCGAAATCCCACGAACTTCTCAAATCAACCTGGTTTTGTAAAAGCAGCCTCAAAGGGCTATTTTGAGTCTGGAAACCCAGGAGCCTTCCAGGTAACCCTGTACATATGTTTAAACTATATATGCTTTAAAATATGTATAATATATTTTAAAACCTTTTAAAATACGTTTTGAAACCCCACAAAGCGGCTGGCCTGATGAAAGCGGGGTCAGAAGAGCTAAAGAGAGCCCAGAACCGGAGCACATGTCAAGCCCGGTACAGCAACTCTCATGTTGAATCCACCCCCAGGATCTCGAACATCCAAGACCCTGTTATCATCAAAAATCCATTTGAAATCATCTCCGGAAGGTGAAAACAGAAGCGGACGACCATGTTGGCGAAGACCCAACGCAGACGGAGTACTGATGCTATCAGACCCCGCACAAATCGATCGTTTTGAACATACCCTGAAGGAGTTAGAATTCAGTTTGGATTGGATCTGGACCATATATATCCAGATCCCAATCCAAACGTATATGTGGATTTGGATTTGGATTTGGATCTAAAGATCCAATCCAATATCCACATCCATGGCCCACATCACCTTCTCATAAATGGAGGTGGGGCCCACTTGAAATTCACGTGGGATTATGGGCATGAGAGAGAATGGGGAGGATAAGCATGAGGAGAATTGTAATTAAGCTTGACTTGTGTGTCAAGTTTGGGGTTAATCATGTGGGTTAGCCTAATTAGCATGGGTTTAAGCTTGTATTAGCCAAAACCTAACCTAGGGCTGCACCAACATGATGCAATGAAGTCTATGGGTTATGCAAAGGGAGCTCCCTAACCCAATCCTAAGCCAAAACCCCTAATCCTAGCCTTTTACCCTAATCTCAGCCTAATCCTAGCCTAATCACCTAACCCACTTCCCTAATCCTGGCCTAATCCCAACCTAATCACCTAACCCACCTCCCTAATCCTTCCCTAAACCTAGCCTAATTACCTTAATCCTAACCTAATCCTAGCCTAATCACCTAACCCACCTCACTAAACCTCACCCCAAAACCAACCCACCTAGCTAAGCCCTAAACCCCTAAACCACCCCACCTAAACCTAGCACACCATATCCCTAAAACCCCTTTAAGCAAAATATCTGGCCCCTCCTCAAAATTAGCCCACCTTATCACCACACCACCACCACCTTACCACCCTCTCAAAACCACCCCCAACCGCCCTTTGAAAATCTATATAAACCCCCCCCTAGTGGGCGGGTTTTTCATCTTCTCTTTCAAGCAACTTGGGCCAGTCGAGCCCTCTCACCTGGCTCCCTTCTTCCACCTGCACTACCACTACCCCCGGCCAAGCTCCACCTCACGCCACCACTGCCTCCCGGCTTGCTCCACTCCACGCTGCCACCAACCGCCCGGCCAACTCCATCCACCTTCATCACCCGGCTGCCCTTCTTCCACACACCAACTTCCTTCACCCATCCGGTTAGTATCTCAACCCAAGCTCCACCTCCTCTTCACTCCCCCTCCACTCTCAACCACCCATACCACCACAACACCTCGCCAACACAGCCTTCGCGCCACCCTTCCCCATTCGGCCAAACCTAACCCCTTACACCACCCGATCCTCTACCTTTCCCTTTAGTGATATCCGGCCACCCTACCTTGCTCCCTAGGACCTGCCCCTTACACTCATAACCAAACCTTAACTCCACCTTCCCCTAACACCCTACCTTCCTATTCGTGACCTCCCCCAGCTACCCTAGCCGGCCACCATTTAGACCACCCCTAATCAGCCAGTCATAGCCGACTGCACCCAAATCAGCCGGCCAGCCACACCCTCTTCCTTAGACACCTTCCCTTTAGTCACCCCTTAACGCCACCTTCCCTAACACCAGCCTATCCCTTAGTGACCCTCCTTAATCACTTTAGCCCAAAGCATCACGACAGTACCCCCCTAGTAGCCGGCAAGCTCTAAGGCGCCACACCCGCGCTCCCTTGTCACCCGGCCAGCACACCCCTTGGCCATGCCATTCCGAGGAGCTCCCTCTTGCAGCCCAAGGCGAAGCCAAGCCCAAGCTCAAGCAAGTCACCTCCGGACCGGCTATAAGTAAGTGCCTAACTCGATCCTCATTTGTAGACTTGCTTAAGTTAAATTAAATTTGGTACGGGGTTGTAATAACGGAGCATTGTCTCCCCCTGCTTGTAATAACGTGGCTTGGCACACCCACACACACGTGCACTTGAGCCTACCTCGCTCTTAGTTGTGCACGATTTTGAACACACACGGGCTTAATCAGCCCTTAAAATATAAGTTTATTTATATACTTTAAGTTGCGTAGGGTTTTGCATGAGTTGTGTGTGTTGTCTTTCAAATTCTCGCACTCACACACATTGAGCTTTCGCTCTTATTTGCAAGAACCAAGTAAGGGCCGTGTTATACTTTTCTTGGGTTTAATTTCATGTCGTGTGTGTAGTATTTCAATTATACACTCACACACATTGAGCTTTCGCTCTTACTCCCAAGACCTTAGTCAAGGCCATATTGCAATTTATATTTGGGTTTAATTTCATGTCGTGTGTGTAGTACTTCCATTCTCGCACTCACACACATTGAGCTTTCGCTCTTATTCCCAAGACCTTAGTTAAGGCCATATTGCAATTTATATTTGAGTTTCATTTAAAGTCGTGTGTGTTGTCTTTACATTTTCACACGCACCCACATTGAGCCTTCGCTCTTATTTGCAAGACCTAAGTAAGGGCCCATATATATTATATACGTATTTCCCTTTCGGCTATGTCTTTAAGATTTGGGTTTTAAGGTTCAATAGTGTGCATAGTCTTTACATATATACACGGCACACACTTGTACTATTGAGCCTTTCCGCTCTTAAGATATAGCCATATTTCCCTTTTACAAATTTCCCTTCGGCAAATTACATTTACAAGTCATTTCCCTTCGGCAATTTCCATTACAAGTCATTTTCCTTCGGCATTGTCTTTTAAATTCGGGTTTTCCCTTTGGAGTTGCGTGAGTTTGCATTGCATATACGTCATACCACGAGTTAGGACGCATATTGCATCAAAGCAAACCCCATACTCCTGCTCAAAGTCGCCACATTTTAGTTGAGTGTTCATAACACACACCTAGTTGGCCCAAAAAAGAGATAAAAAGAAAGACTTAGGCACGTGCAAATCCACGTGAAATAAAATCTGAAAGTCATACCAAACAACCCGAATCAAACACCTCAAACTGCTTTCGTAGGTTCTTATACTCAAAAACTCGATTTTAAAAGCGTATAGACTGACCCTTGCGCATCGGTGCAAGAAGGTTTGCGACGACAAGAGCTTGCTTGCTCACAGTCGTCACGTTAGGAGTCAGGTTTAAAATATATCTTCGCTAGCTTAAGTAAGCTAGCTGGCACGCCCTTTTGCTTAATTAAGACTTAGGCACACGAAAAGGTTTGCTTCAGGCCTAAGAACCAGGAGCGGGAATTTTCTGCGTCTACACAAGTGAAACCCAATCCAAAAGCAGCTCAAGATCGGGATAAAAAGTGAAGAAAAGGCTCAACCCATTCGGATAAAAACAAGGCCGAAAATCAAAACTAGCATCTATGTCAGAATTAGAATTCCGCTCCGAAAGACAAAAAAAGAAGCCAAGACCCTGATGAAGCCGTTAGAGATCAAGCACCAGGCTTGTCAAAACAAAAATCCGAAGACCGTTGAAAAATCCAAGATTGACTTCATCCAAAACAAGCCTGAGACGGAACCAAACGGATCAAAACCGAATGTCAAAAAGTCCGAAAAGTGAGAAATGGGTAGATTGGGAAAAACCCAGCCTAAAACGGGTCACCGAGGAACCGAAGCCCGCTAAAAACCCGCCCATTTCATGCACCAAAGAAGGACTGAAGAAAGAAAATTTGGATTGGATCTGGACAAAAAAATCCAAATCTAGGTCCATTTGGAGTTTGAATTGGGTTGGATCCTTGGATCCAAACCCAAATCCAAGACCCACCCTTAGCCTATAAATGTGGCCAGGGGGGGGAAGTTCACGTGAATTCACTCTTGGGCATTTGGGGAGCTTGGGAAAAGTAAGAGAGAGAGAGTGTGAAAGTCAACAAAGGTGGGTTTGACCTTGTTTGACTTGACCTAGGGCTAAGTGGGCTTAAACCATGTTGGCTTGACCTAGGGGTGGGCTGCAACAAGAAGGGATTGACTAAGGCTAGATGGCTGCAACTACGGTGGACCGGCTGCACCTTGGATCAAGTTGACTTGGACAAGGGCTGCAACACGAGGTGGACCAAACCTACCTTGAACCGAGCTTGGTTGTGCCAAACCCACTTGAACCCTCGGCTGCAACCTGCCCTAAAACCCACCTAAACTGACCTACGGGTGGGCTGCAACAAGAAGGGATTGACTAAGGCTAGATGGTTGCAACTAAGGTGGACCGACTGCACCTTGGATCGAGTTGACTTGGACAAGGGCTGCAACACGAGGTGGACCAAACCTACCTTGAACCGAGGTAAGCCTTGAACCTTGCCTTGAACTTTGCCTTCAACCTTGCCTTCAACCGGGCTTGGCTGCGCCAAACCCCAGTCAGACACCCACCATGGCCGAACCAAGGTTGATTAAACCTTGACCGAACCCACAGCCCCATCTAAACCGCCACTTGCTGGCCTAATCGACCTAAGCTTACCCAAACCGAACCCAAATCCCGCATCTCACCTCCTTGCTAAACCAAACCCAACTGCACCTAGGCCTTGAACCTCACTTGAACCGCCTTGGCCGGCTGCACCCAACTTGCCTTAAAGCCATCTTGTGCCACTTGAACCTACCTGGGCTGCATCACGTGGACCTGCTACACCTACCAAGCTGCAACCAAGCACCGAGTATTTGGGGTTGAACTGTGGAGCTTAACCACATTGGGGCTGGGGTGGACTGGACCTAGCTGAATCCCAAACTTGAGTTAGGAAAAGTGTAAGTCTTTCAAACTTCATTTCAAACTACTTTTCCTTTCAATTCAATTCGTAACGGGGTTGGATTAATGGAGCGAAGTCTCTCCCCGAATTGTAATATTTGTGCATAAACACGATCGCACCCACGAGCACTTGAGCCTTTCCGCTCTTATCTGGTGGATGAACATGATCACACACACGTGCACTTGAGCCTTTCCATTCCTTACATGCACATGCACTTGAGCCTTTTCGCTCTCTGCCCCAATATACAATTATAGAAATTCTATACTTTGAACCCCATCTTTTCTTAAGCAAGTATACAAACTTCAATTCAGGTAAAATTACTTCATGAAAGTCGTGTGAGTTGTACTTACATTCGGGTAAATTTACTTTGTGAAAGTCATGTGAGTTGCACTTACATTTGGGTAAATTTACTTTCATGAAAGCAGTGTGAGTTGCAATTAAATTCGAGTGAGTTTACTTTTGTGAAAGTCGACTAATCGCACCCACGAGCATTCGAGCCCTTCCGCTCTTAAACTGTACACAAGTACACCCACGCGCACTCGAGCCTTTCCGCTCTTAAATTGTACACAAGTACACCTACGTGCACTTGAGCCTTTCCGCTCTTAGGATAAACCTATATATATTTCAAGTCGTGTGAGTTTACTTTTGTGAAAGTAGAGTTGCACTTTAATTTGTGTGAGTTTACTTTTGTGAAAGTAGAGTTGCACTTTAATTTGTGTAAGTTTACTTTTGTGAAAGTAGAGTTGTACTTCAATTTGTGTGGGTTTAATTTTAGTCGAGTGAGTTACAATTTCAACTTGGGTGAGTTTGCATCATCGCTCTCAAAAAACCCAAAAAGGATTTCAGCATCTCTGCATTCGCTCACTTCCAACAAATCGCTCAAACCGCGCTGAAATTAGGCCACACATTTCACACACACATCAGGCCTAAACAGATAAAACTTGCAAGAAAAGTAGGGGCGTTCAGCCCCGTAAATAAAAATTACAAAGAGTGCATGAACTGAAATCGTCAAATACTTATCGTTCAAAGTAAATATTTGTTTGAAAAATCGAAGTTTCTAAGCGCTTAAATTGACCCTTGAGCATCGGTTCAAGAAGGTTTAAGCAAAAAGAGTCCGCTTACCTACAATCACCAAAAAAGTCATAAATATTTCAAAAACCTTCGTTAATTTGAGTAAGCTAATTGGCACGCTCGCAAAAGAGTAGGCACGAAAAGGTTCACTTCAAGTTCCATAAACTGGGAGTGGAAATTTTCATGTTTACAGATTTGGCACACCCGATGGGACTCGGGTCTTAAGCAAACTTCGATCAAACAAAACAAAACTTCGAAAAAATTTTTGAAGAAAAGTGTTTTAACTTTTGCTTTTGCACTTATAGGGTTTGAAAATTCTGAAACATGTCGAGTTCAGACTCCAATGAAGTGTCTGGCTGAGCCTCATGCTCATCAAGTTCCTTTTCCAAAAGGTTTTCAAAAACAAATCTCAAAAGCAAAAAAGAAGAGCTCGAAGACTTGCGAAAGGAATTCAAAGCAAATAGCCAAGAGGCCGAGGCGGTCGACTCTTGTTCGTCTCATGGCGAACCTGCCAAAGCTAAGAAAAAACCTAACAAGTCGAAAAAGCCCAAAGAAACCTCCGCCATTGAGGGGGACCAATATCTCGAGTCCTTCACACTGAAGGATCGAAAAGCCCTCCAACAACTGTTGAGGGGCCAAAACAAAGAAAAGAGATCGTACGCCCTATCTGATTTTCTTCCTACGGATTACGAAACAGATAGTGATGACGATATATTGAACTTTCATCGGTATGATGGCACAGAGGATCCTAGATCCCACCTGCAACTCTTTTCTCGCAGAGCCCACAAAAAAAAGGAATCTGCGAAATGGATATATTGGTTTGCCCTCTCCCTAAAGAGAACTGCTTCAAAATGGCTTGCTTCTTACGACCTAAGCTAGTTCGCAACTTTTGAAGAGTTGGCGAACAACTTTATGCAAAGGTTTTCCCACAACGTAGAAGTGATCCCACTTTGAACACCCTAAAGGATACAAAACAAGCTTCGAACAAGGATGTACATGCATTCATCGTTCGATGGAGGTCCTTCCTCGGGTAAGTGAGAGAGCCCATCTCTGAATGATGCGCAGTAATGCTCATCCTTGAAAATTTTAAAACGGAGTTGAAAACACTTCTTTCTTTACATGAAATTTCAACTTTTCATAAGTTAATTAAAAAGGCTTCCCTCTTCGAAACAAATCTGAAAAAAGTGGTCTATGATGACTTATGGAAAGGAAAAATGCTTCGAAAACCAAGATTTGAAAAACCCGAAACTTACGAGCACCCACTGCGGACAAAGGGCTCAAAAAAATTGCTAATTTCCGAGTAAAAATAAACCCGACCCACACTTCAAAGAAGAACGAACAAAAAAAAATGACAAAAATTTTAAAAAACATTTGAAAAAATGGAGTATAACCCACTCGGGCAGAACACGTCATAACCAACGGAGTTGACAGGGATGACCGGAGACGTGTTTGCGACGGAAGTGCTTCCGGCCATCATAGCCATCCTGCCGGCCGCCGCCGCCACCTCAGGGGTGCAAAAGAACCTCCGGAAGAAGAGGCTCCGGATGGCAAGGATGCATCTGTGGGCGTGCACCAAGCGACCCTCTACGCTGAACGTGACGTCGCTAAAAGCCTGGCCGTTAATTAAGAGGTTCAGGTAGTCTAGCGACAACGACTTCATAGAATCCTCGTAGCTCATTCCTTTCACTCTCTCCATGTAGAAATCAGGCGAGATTGATTACACGGAAAGATGGGGTTTCGCTGCTGACTTTCTATTTTCCGTCTGGAGAGATGAGATGGATGAATATTTGGGAATGGTAGTTGCGACTGATTTTTTTTTTTGTCTTCCGTAAACAATGGAAGAGATCGATAGATGGTTTTCACCACTGACTTCTTTTCTAAGTTTCTGCTTTTTGGTCTGTGTTTTCCGCACGCAGAGAGAGAGAGAGTGAAAAGACCGTGTATGTTTGTGTGTGTTTGAGAGAGAGGAGATTTCACTTACGACATCTGAATGACAGTCGAAAGACCGAGTCCTCGTGGGTGAGAAAGAGAAAGTATTTCACTTAGATGTTATCTCAAAGAGGGTGAAAGTGAACGACTGACAATGTTAGGAAGCAAGAGAGAGGATTTCATTCAGGATGTCATGACAGAGAAAGAGGATTCAGCCCTAGATATCTGAGACTGAAAGGCAGCCACATACCGTCTTCCAGGTTGAGAGAGAGATGCTCCCACACATTCCGAAATTGTCACGAATAAGTCCATGTAAATTCCATTACTTGACTTAAACCCAAGTATCTCAATATGTCCAGCCAAACCCATGTTTTTATACTTTATTTCTTGCTTATAATAAGGCCCATATTACTGGTACTGGAAAGATATTTCTTTTGTTATTTCCAGTATCAAGGATGTGTTTAGTAGGTCTTGCAAAAAGAAAACCATAGCTGGTGGGCATTGGAAACTTTCCAAATATCCAAGGCTAAGTTTCCTTATACAAGGCATGTTCAAAAGGCCTCTTAAACCCTACAAATACCCACTTTGGGATGGTGTTGAGAGGCATCTTGTTCAGCCATTCTTGAGATAATCTTATTCAGCAATCCAAGATTTAGTGGATCTGATTCGGTTCTTAAGTAGACCCATTAAAGTTCGTATTGTGGTCTAGGTTTCCTATTTTGAGCTTTAAAATGTACTTATTTCACCTTTTGTTTTATTGGTTAAGTGGGAGGTGGGATGTCTAGTCATGATTATACTGCACAAAGCAGTATTTATTGTTGTCTATTTGATTGGATAAGTTGGAAGGCCTCTTTTCAGCATAAATACCCATGTTTCTGAATGAAAATCACAATGGTTGTATTGCATTAAAGGAAGCTGCGAATTTTTTCTTCTCCTATCTGGGCTTTGAAGGTTCGGTGGTGAGTCTGGATTCCTCCCCTTATGAAAAACTCTTGTTGTAGTGGATTTGAAGTTGGTTAGTATTTTTTTCCATTTCTTACTCCTGATCAAATCCATTCCTGGTTATCTTGTTTCAGTTAGTTCCTAGCTTCCTCTCCTTATCAACAGTCCATGTTGCGGTAGATTTGAAGCTGGTTGGTATTTATTTTTTCCTCAATTTCTTACTCCTCATCAAACCTATTTCATGAGGAGTCTCGTTTCAAGGTGTAGCAAGAACAACATTTGGTGTTTTCATTAAGATCTCATCTCAAAAATCGTCATTGTGCTTGCTGGTACATATTTTGATATCATGAGTGCCTTAAACAACTATAATGGCAGCAATATTGACTAAGATGACTTCCCTTCTTGCCACTGAACCTTATCTTTCGATCAGGCCATCTAGTTCAAACTCGCCCATTGCAAATTTAGATGATGAAAAAGAACTAGAAGAAGCCCTACCACAGATACATAATAGGCGAGTAGAGTTAAGGGTAATGCAAAATGAATCCAGACCACATTTAACATTACAAGTTTCAGTTCTTTGATCAATCTAAGTGCTAAAATTGTTGCATTGAATCCAGCAAATAAGAAACAAGAGATTGTCATTGATCTTGAAACCAGCGATGCTCCCTTTAAAGAGTTGTATTCTAACCTGACCAACAAAAATGAAGGTGAGCAATAGAATGCAGAATTCGGCCTCTTGTTTCAAACTAACCGTCTCAGTTTGAGTTCAATGATGAGGTTAATCTACGCAATGACCCTGTCACTAAGCAAGCAATCAAAGCAGGTTTTCTGTGATTTAGCCTCAATAATCAAGAATACTACGTCGCACCAATCGATTGTGCGACAAGAGTAAGTGTTGTTATAGAGTTTTGCTTGTTGCATGTGGTAAATGATATACTTGAAGTACTTGCTACAACTCTTTGTCCGAATGTCAAGTGACTATTTATTCATTACCTTTACCACGAAAGAAAGGCCTTGACAGAGTCGGCCACGAAAGATATCATCATTGTTTTACAGAATACGATATACTCAATTCTACTATCTTGTTCCTCTGGACTTATATTGTTGCAGGCCTAATGAATTCACTCAAGATGAATATGTGGAAGTTTTATGAGCGCAATGAAGATTGAAGCTCCAAGACAGCCCCACTGTTTTCGGTACACAGTAACGAGAGTAGAATAATTTTACTTCTTCAGTCATAGTTTCCTCTAGTCTAGCCATAGTAGGTATTTGCTTATGTAGTTTCTTCCGGTAATCAAGTGTACTAGGTCTCGAGTAATGTAAGTGTCGTGGTAGGAAAACTTTCTAACGAACAGTTGTGAAAACATTTTGCAATCAGCTGATACGAGATCACCATGGCATGGAAACTGAAGATCACCAACTGCTGGATTTGAGGACAAATCCTTACTAATCCCGAGAGTATGATAGGAATCCAAGAGCATGCAGAGACAAGCCGGGCATGATAGCAAACCAAGAGCATGCAGAGACAAGTTGCGCATGAAGAGGACATCGAAGATAAATCTCATTCAATGCTTAAGTAGACCCCTTAAATTTTGTATTGTGGTCTAGGTTTCCAACTTTGAGCTTTAAAATGCACTTATTTCACCTTTTGTTCTATTAGTTAAGTGGGAGGTAGGTTGTCTAGTCATGATTATACTACAAAGAGCGGTATTTATTGTTGTCTATTTCATTGGATAAAGCTGGAAGTTTGGTTTGTAGCTATAAACACCCCAAAATGGGAATTCTTTCGACAAACTCCTAAATTTTGAAAACTAGCTCACAACCTTTTTGAACTTTCAAAACCCCAAAAACTTTGAAGTTTTAACCTTTTCGGAAAATATTTCAAAACAAAGGTTTTAAATTCAAAGTCAAAAGCCCAAGGATTGCAAAATAGCTCAAACGGACAGGTGAAACCCGATCCAAAAATCCAGCTCGAGATCATGATCAAAAAGGGAAGGAAAGGCCAGCCTATCCGGATAAAAGCGAGACAGAAGATCGAACCTAGTGTCCATTTCAAAAGTCAAATTCAACTTCAAAAAGTGAAAAATGAAACCAAGACCCTGATGAAGCCATTATAAATCAAAAGTCAGGCCTATCAAAACAAAAATCAAAGTCCGTTTGAAAATTCGAAATTGACCTCATCAAAAACAAACCTGAGACGGGATCAGACAGATCAAAAACCAAACAACCAAAAGTCCTGAAAGTAGGAAATTGGTCGATCAAAGGACTGAAAAAAACCCCAGCCTAAAATCGGGTCACCGAGGAACCGGAGCCCGTTCGAAAACCGTTTGTTTCATGCACCAAAAAAAGACTCAAAAGAAAAAGGTTAGATTGGATTTGGACCAAAAAATCCAGATCCAGATCCCACTGAAGATTGGATCGAGTTGGATCTTAGGATCCAAACCCAATCCAAAAAACCACCCTTAGCCTATAAATAGGGCCAAGGGGGTTCATGTGAATTCATTCTTAGAAAAGTTAGAGCTTTGGGAAAGGAGGAGAGAGAGGGAGTGAAAGTCAACAAAGGTGGGCTTGACCAAGGGTGGTTGCAACAAGGTGGAGCTCACGGCTGCACCAAGGTTGAAATGTCTTGACCAAGGTGGACCGGCTGCAACAAGGTAGAGTCAAGGCTTGGCTTGAGGTGAGTGTCGAAAACTCAAGTGGGCTAAACCTTGGAGCTCACATGAAAGGTGGTGTGTTGCACCCTTTGACCACCCGATTGTACCTGGCTAAACCCCTTGAGTTGCACCCTTTGACCACCCAGTTGTACCTGGCCGAACCCCTTTGACTGCACCTTGGACCAAGTGGGCTGCCTTGTAGACACTACATGGTTGCAACTTGGGCTGAACCCAAGCACCAAACCGCACCAACTTGGGGCTGAACCTGGATGGCTAGGGTGGCTGCACCTTGGGGTTGGCTTGACCTGGCCAAACCACACCAAAAAGAGGGCTGCATCGAACTGAACCACGAGCTCGATCGAAGGGAAAAATTGTAAGTTTTTAAAACTTTGATTTTAAACCGCTTTCTCTCTTAAATTCAATTCGGAACAGGGTTATAGTAATGGAGTGAAGCCTCCTCTCATGTTGTAATATTTGTGCATAAACACGATCGCACCCACGAGCACTTGAGCCTTTTCGCTCTTAATTGGTGGATGAACACGATCGCACCCACGAGCACTTGAGCCTTTTCACTCTTTACACTCACATGCACTTAAGCCTTTCCGCTCTCTACCTCAATATACATTATAAACATTCTATACTTCGAACCCCTTCTGTTCTTAAGCAAGTATATGTATTTCATTTAGCATGAGTTTTACTTTCGTGTAAGTCGATGGGTTGCACTTTCAATTCACGTGAGTTTTACTTTCGTGAAAGTAGAGTAGCCGCACTTAAATTCGCGTGAGCTTATTTTCGTGATCATAGAGTGGCTGCACTTAAATTCGCGTGAGTTTACTTTCGTGAAAGTAGACTAGCCGCACTTAAATTCGCATGAGTTTACTTTCGTGATTGTCGAGTGGTTGCACTTAAATTTGTGTGAGTTTACTTTCGTAAAAGTAGAGTGAAAGAACTTAAATTTGTGTGAGTTTACTTTCGTGAAAGTAGAGTGGGTGTTGTAAGCATGAAAATTTTCACTCCTAGTTTATAAGATCGGAAATGAACATTTTCGTGCCTAAGTCATTTTGCGAGCATGCCAGCTAGCTTACTCAAACTAGCGAAGGTTTTTGAAATATTCTGACTTTCTGGCGATTATGGGAAAGCGGGATCTTTTCGCTTAAACCTTCTTGAACCGATGCTCAAGGGTCAGTTTAAATGCTTAGAAACTTCGATTTTTTAAATCAAATACTAATTTTGAAAAGACCAGTGTTTTATGAATTCGATGTATGCCTTGTTTGCAAATTTTATTATGACTTTTGGACGACCCTAAGCCTCTTGAGTTTTATCTAATAGGCCTGATATGTGTGTGAATATGTGGCTATTTTCAACGTGGTTTGAGCGAGGATTCGGGGGCTTTTGAAAGCGAGCAAATGCAGGGATGCAGAAATCTTTTTCAAGTTTTGAAAGTGATGATGTGAGCTAGGCTCGAATTGAAAGTGCAACTCATATAGCTTTCACTAATGTAAATACCCGAAATTGAAGTGCAACTCACACAGCTTTCACCAATGTAAATACCCGAAATGTAAGGCAACTCATTCGACTTAAATGTAAATCCACACAAAGGGAAATGCAACTCGACTTAAAGTAAACTCATGCGACTTGAAAATATATAAATATGTTTTGTCCTAAGAGCGAAAAGGCTCAATGTGTGTGAGTGTAAAGAGCGAAAAGGCTCAATGTGTGTGAGTATAAAGAGCGGAAAGGCTCGAGTGCTTATGGGTGTTTCTCGTGTGAAATTTAAATGACAACTCACACAACTTAAAGTAAATCCACCCAAAATGAAATTGCAACTCACATAGCTTTCACTGAAGTAAATACCCAAATTGAAGTATATATGTTTAGTTTAAGAGCGGAAAGGCTCAATGTGTGTGAGTGTAAAGAGCGGAAAGGCTCGAGTGGTCATGGGTGTTCTTGTGTGAAATTGAAATTGCAACTCACACGACTTGAAATTAAATCCACCCGAAATTAATTGCAACTCACACAGCTTTCACTAAAGTAAATACCCAAATTGAAGTATATACGTTTAGCTTAAGAGCGGAAAGGCTCAATGTGTGTGCAATCGTATGCAATATAAGAGCAGAAAGGCTCAAGTGCACGTGGGTGTCTTTGTGTGCAGTTAAGAGCGAGAAGGCGCAAGTGCACGTGTGTGGTTGTGTATCATACACAAATATTACATCTCGGGGGGAGACTTCGCTCCATTATTACAACCCCATTCCGAATTGAATTTAACTTAAACGAGTAATGTAAAACCAAATGTAAATGGCACTTACAAGTGTTCGGTTTTGCCTCTCGGGTTGCTCGGGTCCGTCCTTCTTTGCAGCCGCAAGGTAAGTCCCTTCAAGTGGGTTCCGAGGTGAGGCTTGGGTGTGGGTCCACTTAGGCGCAGCCAAGTGGGTGTGGGCTTGGTCTTGGCTGGGTTCGGCCAAGGTGTCTTGGTTAGGTTTAGGATATAGTTTGGTCGAGTCCTAGGTGGGTCTAGGTTTTGGTTTAGGAAGTTATGGATGAGGTAGGTGCAACCAACACCTAGCTTAGTTAGGGTTTAGAGGGGGGCCGGTCGAGCCAATGGTGGCTCGAACGAAGGTAGGTCCTAGGGTGGCAACCTAAGCTAGGTCCGGTTGGGGGTGGAATTAGGCTAACCAAAGGCAGGCCGTGGGAGATGGTGTCGTGGCTTAGTGCAGGCCAACAAGTTTTGGCCGAGTGCTAGGTGCACTCGGCTAATTTATGGCACGGGTTTTGGAAGGTGTTTCGGGACAGGCCTAGGGTGGTAGCCCATGGGGGGGTGCACGGTTAGGTGGGGTGCAGTTGGGGCTCAGGCCATGGGGCGCTGCTGGGGCGCAGCTGAGGTGATGACTGAGTGCCAAGTGCACTCAGTTTGTAAGGTTCAAGGGATGAGCTAGGTGCAGCCGGCACCTAGCTTAGTTGGGGTTTAAAGGGGTGAGCTCGGGTAGATCGAGAGGAGTCGATTTAGGGTGGAGTCGGTTGGTAGGGTGGCTGGGTGAAGTCGATTGGTAGGGTGGCCGGGTTAGGTGGGGTGCGGGCTAGTTAGGGTGGAGTTTAGTGGAGTTGGTTGGTAGGGTGGCTGGGTTAGGTTTAATGGTAGATGGGTTAGGTCGGTTAGGTGAAGTGGGCTAGGTTTATGCTAGGTTTAGGGACTTACCTCTTGGAGTCGAGTCCAACTTGTGCAGCCAAGGTTGCAGCCCATGTCCACGGCATTTGTAGCTGTGTTGTTGCAGCCCCAAGCTAAGTCTTGGTCCTCTAGGCTTGAACCCATCTCACCCTTGATTGAGCCCACATGGCTAAAGCCCACCAATGTTGACTTTTGCACCCACTCTCTCTCTCTCTTCCCAAGACTCCCAAGCAAATTCACGTGAACTTTTTCACCTACCCCCTTGGTCTTATTTATAGGCCAAGGGGTGGGTCTTGAGTTTGGATCTTGGATTTGGGTTTTGAGATCCAAATTTGATCCAAACACTATTTGGGTCTGGATCTGGATATTTGTGTTCAGATCCAATCCAAAATCTTATTTCTTCAGTCCTTCTTAGTGTTTTGAGACGGGAGGTTTTGAACGGGCCCTGGTGTCGCCAGTGACTCATTTGAGTTGAGTTGTCCAACCATTTTCTCACCTTTCGAACTCTTTTTCGTCTGATTTTTTATTTTTCAGGCTTGGGGTTTCATTTCTGACAGCTTTATCAGTGCTTTGGCTTCGTATTTCATATTCCGGGGCTAAAGTATGTTTCTGGCCTCGATACTCCTTTTGTTTTTCGACCCTATTTTCATTCGGCCGGGCTGAACTTTTTCTTTTTGACCTGTTCTAGGGCTACTTTTTTATCAGGCTTCACCTGCTTGTTTCAGTTGCTTTACAAAATTTTAGTTTTGGCCCGAGTCTAAGAACCTTTATTTTGAAGGATTTTTATATAAAAGTTTAAAACTTTGCAACTCCGGGGTTTTTAAAAGTTCCAAATTGGTTTGAAAATGGTTTTTGAAAACCAGGTGTTTTGTTTGAAAATACTCTCATTTGGGGGTATTTACAGGTGCAATTTTCAATTAGGGTGAGTTCACATCATCGTTCTCAAAAACCTAAAAAGATTTCTAGCATCCCTACATTCATTCATCGCGTCCAAAGCCCTCAAACAATCGCTCAAATCACACTGAAACTAGACCACACATTCCACACACACATCAGGCCTAAACAAATAAAACTTGCAAGAACTTAGGGTCGTCCAACCCTCGTAATAAAATTAGAAAAAGTGCACAAAATCGAAATTCATTCAAAACACTTGTCATTCGAAGTAAATACTTGTTTGAAAAATCAAAGTTTCTAAGCACTTAAACCGACCCTTGAGCATCGATTTAAGAAGGTTTAAAGTGAAAAGAGTATGCTTGCCTACAATCACCAAAAGTCACAAAAACATTTAAAAACCTTCGCTAGTTTGAGTAAGCTAACTGGCACGCTCGCACAAACGTAGGCACGAAAAGGTTCACTTCGAGTCTTATAACCTGGGAGTAGAAATTTTCATGTTTACAGCAGCATAAATACCTATGCTTTTGAATGAAAATCACTTGGGTTGTATTGCATTAAAGGAAGTTGTGAATTTCTTCTTCTCCTATCTGGGCCTTGAAAGTTCAGTAGTGAGTCCTGGATTCCTCTCCTTGTAAACAACCCTTGTTGTGGAGATATTCCTCATGGTGACTCCTCATCAAACCCATTCTTGAGGAGCAGTTTTAAGTTAATTAGGATAGCATTTGATGTCTTACAGTGACATGATCTGAGCTTGCTCGAGAGATATCCCTCGTGGTACTGGGGGGAATCGAAATCTTTCCCAACTAACATCATGGTGATTGGACTGCGATGATGATCTATGTGATGGTGAGCTATGCAAGGAAACGATGCCAGACCAAGGCTTGATAGGTACAATATGTATATCCTGATGTGGGCATCGGTCCAAATTCATCAACTGGGGCCCACTCAAACACACACCAAGTCCATGATAAGACAAATTTCTCAATTCATGCAATTGGTTCAAAAATATGTTAATGAGAACATCTCCATTAGAGGTGATTGGAATCCCACTGCAAAAACTCCCAAAAATGTCCTCAGTCTTTAGAAACTACAATTTTTAAATGTTGAAACTATCAAACTACAGAATTAATTCATGATGGTGTTTTGTATGAAAATTAAGAAGATTGGATATAGATTGAGGGTTTCGCAGTACCAAAGTTTGTACACAACCACCACTGCCACTAGAATCACCAGTACCAATTGTTGTCTCAAAGAAAGCACAAAACCCCATAGTTCTTGCTTTGGACAAGTGGTGTGGTTGTCTACATTATATTTCTTCATTCTATTCCTAATACATAGAGATTATAGTCAGTAGTTATCCTTTGAGTGTTCTTTTGTCATGCTCTCTCTCAAGGTTCAACATATTCATTTCTTTGTGGGGTAGCACATGACACACACAAGGACACCTGTCTGCACACCACGTACCAACATCCACTCAATGCACTCGTGATCGCCTCACAACTCCATTATGATGACCTTGCCATTGGGCCCCATATAGTATGAAACACCACTAAAACTGGGTGGCACCTTGCCACACCACTCGTCGCACTATCACAACAACCCAAGTGTCACCCACACACCATTACTACCCTATTGGTGTGCCATGATTGCACTAGTATTACTGTCATCTCTCTTGGTTGGGCCTGACTCCCACCTATATGGAATTCAAATGGTGGCAAGAGGCCGACCCAGTTTCACTACAATCCTCGCTCTCCTCCCCGATTGGTTCTATATGGAAAGGAGCGACCTGAATTGTGTTCTCCACCTTCATCATTTTGAGGTCTCTCATCCTTGGCTATGTAAGCTTAGTCTTCTTGGGGCACTCCCGCATCAAGTGAGGTGCTTGAAAAATATAGCATGGCCCAAGCTTCGACAAACCACCCATTGGAGGAGGCTTTCAACTTCCTGAAGTACTTGACTATTATCCCAAAGATGCCCCCTATTGAATAGCTTGCCTCCGGTCCATGCTCTTTGGGGGTTAACTAGGTGCACTACTACCCCAACTAGCTCCATCCTTTTGTGTTCCAATAATACAATGGGATGAGTTGAGGGCCCGTGACTAGATCTAAAACTTGTCTAACACTAGGATGGAACCCTTACTTTCGTAAGTAATCTGACATGCTTTCATCCAATTGAAGTTGAAGTTCAAGGCACTCCCAGACATTCTGAAACTGTCATGAGTCAAGTCTACGTAAATAGTATTACTTGGCTTAAAACTAAGTGGTCTCAATAGGTCAAGTCAGGCCCATGTTTTTTATTTCTTGCCTATAATAAGGCCCATATTGTTGGTCAGGTATTTCCTTTGTTATTTCCAGTATGCGGGATGTATTTAGTAAGTTTTGTAGAATGGAAACCACAGCTGGTGGTCATTGAAAACTTTCCAAATCTCCTAGGACCAGGTTTTCTTGTTCAAGGCAAGTCCAATAAGGCATGACCAACCCTATAAATACCCCCTTTGGGCTGGTGTTAGAGAGCATCTTGTTTAGCCATTCTTCAAGTTAATAGAAGTTCTACAAGTTTCAAGTAAGGTTCCTTCTTAAGAACTTCTTGTCCCTTGTTTCTCTTATCTAAGTATTATGCGAGGTTTAGTGGCGAGTTGTTGGCGTGATCCTTATCATGGATTCATGGCAGATTGCTTCAACAAACCCGGCGTACATCAGCGTTTTACCAAAGATTTTAGCACTATCATGTCGGCCATCACGAATTGCATGAAAAAGGAACAATTTTGCTGGACACCTTTAGCCCAAGAAAGATTCAAATATATTTAAAGGAAACTGAGCTCTGCACCATTTCTAGCGGCATCATATTTGAACAAAGCATTTGAGGTCAAGTGCGATGCATCTGGTGTAGCCTAAACAACACTTATGTACATGTGAAGTGACAAATTTGACCTATTGCATTTGTTAGTGAAAAGTTGAAATGAGCTACTTTTAACTATTCAACATACGACAAGGAGTTGTATGCCTTGATTTGTGCCCTCCAGCTTTGGCAACACTACCTCCTTCCAAAGGAATTTGTAATATACACTGATCACGCGTCTCTTAGACATTTGCTGGCCCAAGGAAAGTTGAGTCGCAAAGTACTGAATAATGTAACCAGGGGTTATATCAGCCTCTACCACTCCCAAATCATCCTTCGAAAGCACTTAGCATGGATTTTGTTCTTGGTTTACCCCACACCTAGTGAAGGAAGGATTCTGTTTTTCTTATTGTCGATCATTCTTCATGCATGGCTCATTTTAACTCCTGTCATAAAACAGACTATGCTTCACACATTGCAGAGTTATTCTTTCAGGGAATTGTGAGGCGGCATGGGATCCTCGCTCCATCGTATCCTATCAGATTCCAAGTTTCTCAGTCACTTCTGGAGGATATTATGGAATAGATTGGGAACAATGTTCATGTTCAGCACTGTTTGCCACCTTCAAACTGATAGGCAAACAGAGGTTGTCAACAGTGAAGCAAGCACAACATTTGGTGCTTTCATTGAGATCTCTTGTAAAAAATTGTCATTGTACTTGTTGGAAAATATTTTGATGCATTAAACAAAAATAATGGCTGCAATATCGACTCAGATGCCTTCCCTTCTTGCCCCTGAGGAGTATCTTTCGGTTAGGTTAGATTGCTTGCCATAGAAAGTAGACTGGAGGAGAATGCTGCTCAATTGAGACAGCTAATGCAAATGATGATACGACTGACTACCATGCGCATGTTCAATTGGGTGAACAATTCCAGCATCTACCTTGCTCCAACTTGCCCATTGCAAATTTAGATGATGAAATAGAAGCAGAGGAAGCCCTACCACCGATACATAAGGATAGTGCAAAATGAATCAGCACCACATCCAAAACTTAACATTCTAACTTTCAAGGGATCAAGCGCACCCAAGGAGTACTTAGAATGGTACAGAAGTAGATAAGATTTATAGTGGGAAAGCACAAAAGATTCAGCCACAGTGGGATGATGAAAAAGAGGTTAGAAGCTAGAGAATTATGAAAAGATTAATGAGCAAAAGATTCATGTCAGAGTATTATAGGCGAGAGAGATATCTGTAGATGATTAGTTTCAAGACTTTGAAGTGCTGAGATTGAGGTGTGAACTACAGGAGCCTAAGGAACAAAACTGATGCTAACCAAACCATAGTTTGGCGTTATGGTTGCAATGGTTTCTAGCCTTCTAGGAATTATCCACCACAGCCATAACTAATAAGGACAATGAACCTCGTAATTGCCATTAAACCTAAGCTAGATGAGATAAGGAGAAGAGAGATACTTCTACACTCCAAAATGCCCTCCAAACTGAACTGTGTTTCGTTTAATTCCAATGGCTTAAATAGAGATTACAGAGCAGTAATGACAGGCATTAAAACAAGTTGAAAGTAGCACCTAAGAACTAACACAATATCGTTCTCTTGTAAGCTAAGGGAAAGCCTCATTTAATGGTCAACCAACTCATTAATGAACATAGTAATCAATTGATACTAGTTTGGAGGACCATTTATGAAATCTTCTTGGGTTGGATCTACAACTGCATGACTTGTCCTGGACTTAGATTGTGTTACTAGTCCCGAGGATCGACTTGGATGGATTATGTCCTCAATGTTACAATAATTTTATACATCTTGTTCTTGAGATGTGAGCTGAATAAAGATTGATTCTGGAGCATTTCTCAGTTTTTTGTTTTTTTTAGCCTTATGTCTGCATCATACTCCCGGGGTTGGTAAGCATTTGTCATCAAATCCTGTAGTTGGTGATCGTCAGTTTCCTTTACGATGATAAAACTTCCACACATTCACTAAATGGATTCATTAGGCCTGCACTAATATCAAGTGCAGAGACACAAAATAGCATAATTGAGTTTAATGTACTTCTTGCTTAAGGTCAGGAATAATCATCTTGAGTTGCAGACAAAGAGTTGTATTATGTACTTCAAATATATCATTTACCACATACAACAAGCAAAACTCGTTAACAATACATATTCTTGTCGCACAATCATTCTGTGCAACGTAATATTCCTAATTCTTGAGCTTTAATCTTAAATACCAAGAAACAAGTGGCCAAATTCTGAGGGTCTGGTTTGAATCCTACTCCTTAAAGAGAGCATCACTAGTTTTAGGATCAGCGATAGTCTCTAGTTTCTCATTTACCAGATCCAATGCAACAATTTTGTCACTTAGATTAAAGCAAACAAATCGATTCTCTTCTGGTGTGCAACTCTCTTTCCACAAATTTTGTTCGACTGAGGAAAATGAGATCGTCCTTCTTTTCTTCCTCAAGAACAACAGGATTTGGCTTAAAATTCCGATTCTCTACTTACGAGAAGTGATTCTATGCATAAATTTGTGCATTGCAGACATGGAAGCATTACCTATGGGCTAAAGAATTTGTGATACATATAGACCATGAATCTCTTAAGTGTCTTCTGGGCCAAGGCAAACTGAATAGAAGATATGGCAAATGGGTCGAATTCTTAGAATCCTTTTCCTACACCATTCACTACAAAAAAGGGAAATCTAACATAGTTGCTAATGCTCTATCACAAAGATACTCTCTGATCATTGTTCTCGAAGCCTGTATGATGGGATTGAAAATCTTAAAAGAGCAATATGTAAGGGACCCAGACTTCCCACTCCTCAATTCGGTTGGCCAGAAAAGAGAGTTAGATGGATTCTACCTGAATGACAGACACCTTTTTCGATGAGGGAAGCTTTTGCATTCTGAGAGGATCCTACTAAGAACTCTTCACTCGAGAAGCTCATGGTGATGGGTTAGTTGGACATTTTGCTAAACGAAAAATGTTGGAGTTGCTTACAGAAGATTTTTACTAGCCAAAAATGAACCGTGATGTTTATAAGATTGTTGAAATATGTGTTACCTACAAATTGGGTAAAGGGAGAGGAACAAACCAAGGTGCCTTTGCCGATTCCTACCAGGCCCTGGACATATATTAGCCTCGATTTCATTGAGGAGCTTCCCAGAATGAACAGGAGATGAGAAGTTTATGTTGCAGTCCTTTTTTTTCAGAGAAGTCCTAAAACTCCATGGTATTCCCAAAAGCCTCGTGTTTGACCACGATGCTAAGTTCATGAGCTATTTCTGGAAGACTCTATGGAAGACGCTCATAACCAAACTCGTCTTCAGCTTAGCATGTCACCCTCAAACTGATGGCAAACTGAAGTAGTGAAAATTACTCTCACCACTCTTCTACGAGCTTTTGTCTCCAATAATCTGTGAACTTTTGAGGAACAGCTTCCTTGGGTTGAATTTGTCTACAACCGCTCAGTTCACTCTACCATGGGTCATTATCCCTTTGGAATTTGCCTACAACCGCTCATCATTGAGAGAGACAGATTTGACAAAGAAAGTTTCCATTGCTTAAAACAGATTCAAAATATATTTCCAAATAAATCAATGGTAACGATTTGCAAAATTAGCATTTTTTTACTGCATGTGTGGGCACACTCAATAGTGAGTATTGAAACATCTATCCTAGCCAGGTTGCTAATCATTTCAGGGGCTTCTTCAAATCCAAACCTTGTGGTGTTGCTCTTGGCCTAATTTGGCTAGTTTGTGGGAAACTTCATTCCCACCTTTTTGACATGGTGAAACATAGGAGATTCTCATGACGAGACGGCACTCTTCTACAAGCATTCCAAAAAAAATTAAACAACTCCATATCATTTTTTAATGTCGTCCAGGCTATTACTTTCCACTTCAAGATTAGGGGAAGACCAGTAGATCATTTTCAAGCTAGGGATCGCATACACTTATGCTATCTTTGGTTCCACTTCAAGCTAGGGATCACATACACTTATGCTAAGTTTTTAGAGTCCAGCAGGCCATGACAAATATAATAAAGCCTCGTTACTCTAATCTAGCTTATCACAGAGAAAAAAAGTTTGTGAGGAAAGTAATGGAAACTTGACTCTAATTTAAATGATCATAGAGTTCAATCTAAAACTAAATCTTGTTTGGAGTAACAAGCTACTCTTATAAGTAATTAAATTCTAAAAACTTAGAGATCATATATTATAGCAAAATTTAAAACTTCCTTACTTTTCTTATTTAAATCTCCAAAGCCATAATTTTGCTGAACACCTCAATATCCTGATGCCTTTACCCATATATCTATTTAGGTCTCCTCCAAGAAAACATCTTTTCTTATGGAATTCTTTAAATCACCTTATCTAATTCCTACCAAAATTCTTTCTTAATAATTTCTTCTAGTTCTATTTGAGGTGCATAAACATAAACTATATTCATAGTCTCTACTCCTAACACTATTTTACCATCATAATCAGCCAACCGTTATTATTGTATGTCTATTGCACCATCCTTCAAATTCTCATTATAATTATAACAACTCTATTTCAAGCTTTCTCTTTTTCTATATAACATAATTTAAAACCTTTGTCTTTTTAGCATTTCTCCAACCCATTCTATCTAAAATGTGAATCTTTCTCCTAATTATAGTATTCATCACCTTCATTAGCTCACCAAATAATACTTTAATATTCCAAGTTCCAAAGCATATCTTATTATCTAGCATTGGCTTCCTTACACTCAGTATTCATTCGTGTTGAAAATGTGGGGACCATCTTTTAAATTTGTTCATTATATTTAGGTGAAAATATAAGGAGACTAGCTTCTTTACCATATTCGTCGATAATGTAAAAACCCATTCCCCAGTTGATTCATTATATCAATACAAAAATATAGAGGCCTTGCTTAATTTTTACAACATTTGAGCTATATAGTATGTCGCTAAGAGAGGAAGCTCTAACAAAATACTTATAAAGTATAGAATCCATAATAGAAAATATGATAAAATTTTATGTTGGCTATTGGAGGACTAATGCAACCCTCATTCTTTGACATCCATGCTTAAGAACAGGCCATAGCGGGGTAGGATTTGAATATCAATTTTATAATAGATACAAGGTTGACAATGTATTCCACATTTTACTTGTGTTGTATCCAGCTTGTTTTTGTATCATCATTAACTTATCATAAACATAATATCATAGAAAAAAGCAACTACTCATCCAAAATTTATTGAAACCCAAAAAGGTTGCATACATTATATAAATGTTTGAAGAACTATATGAATGGACTCATTTGAATCTTATCCACTAAACTTTAAATCACCACAGAAAATTTTCAAGTCACAAATACTTGTCTAAGTAGTTGCAAGCTCCTTATTGTATATGGTGACATTTCACTTTATTCTTTTTTTGACTATTTACTACAATGTATAAAAGGAGGGTGAGACAAGCATGATAATTCAATAAAAAAATATATAAATTCATCTTTAATTAATAAATATCTTCATCCTAAATTTGATGAAGATCTTCATGGATCACATCCTTGCAAATCCCAAGTGGTGAAGCATATTTCATATGCTATTAGTGGTAAGTGGTAGGGACTTGGTGTAGGTAAGGATGTAAGTTGGATAGGTGTGTTTCATTTACATCCATTGTTGTCTTCTATAAAGATGAGCAAGTTCAATATGTCAAATGTAGTAAATAATTTGAAGTTTAAATCCCTACGTATCACATTCTCATGAAATGCAACTTTAAATATTTAAAATTAGTGTTTTGTCATTATAAAAATTCTTATAAAAAATTGTTAAAATAAAGAGGTATTGTATGTATTTATGTCATAAGAAGATGTCACAAAAATTGAAATGTTGGTTCTTCTTTCATAATTCTTTGATGAGGTCTCCTAACTCGACCAAAAGATCTGTGGGCAAGAGTGATTAGAGGGAAGTATGCTAGAAGACTGGTGGAAGGATTCAATATATTGTCGAAACAAGGCTATGTACAAATGACAATGTTTTTGGGGCCAAATGCTTGGTAATGAACTATTAACATGTGCAATGATAAGATGTTGAGGTAAATATGTGTAGTACAAAAAAAGATTAGACTCTTAATAAGGTTATAGAGAAAGAGTTGGTGTGATAACAATTGATGATAAAATGAGAGAAATATGTTTAAGAAGGACCAAGTGTTTGGAAAGGTAATCACATGATGCTCCACCGAGAAGGTGTAAGAATTTTGAAGGTGAAAATTTTATAGTAGAGAAGAGTCTTTAAAGCAATGGAAGAAAATAATAAAATTGAGTTCAACAATTAAGAAATCATATAATAGGTCCCATTTAATGTGGAAAGTGAGGCTTGGTTCTAGTCCAAATTTTGGTTGGATATAAACATTTAATATTTTGGGAAGGTACGATAGTCATCATCATAATAATGATTTTACTAAAATTTATGAACAGAAACATGAATATCTAATCTTGACGAGCTTGTATGCTATTGCTATGTTTATTAGTTTGGAGTCAACTACCAATCATATCAATTGAAATTAAGAGATCTAACCAACTAATAATAGAGTGATTTTCCTAATAGCAATCCACCCTTTGTATCCTTCTTTTATAGGTATTATCTTCCTATCATTAAAGGAGCATGATTAACAATGACAACACAAATAGGAGTGGACCAAGTGGTTTTCTTTTTCTTATTTTTCTTCCTCTCTCTCTCTCTCCAATCCGTGTTCATGTATCGAGGCCACTGATAATTTAGGAAATTCAAAAAAAAAATGAAGCCCATGTAAATGAATATCATGTGCAAAAAGGTTTCGGGTGACATCCATCTTCAAGATGGATAGTCGCCAAAGAGGCCCAAGGTTCATGCAAATGAATATTAATTTACTACAATAATTAATGGTTGTCATCCATATGCATGATGATTTGCATCCAATAGAGGTATACCTAACAACATTTTCATAGTGGGACAAATAGCTCCTAAATTATATTTCTTTTATAGTAAGAGTTTTATCCTAAAACACATACATGCACGCCCCAAGAATCAAACTCACCACCCAAAATTTTAAGATCTAGAGAGCATTGCAAATGACCTAACACTATGAATACAAATAGCCATCAAGTTTGTTTGTTGATTCAATAGTGAATAAACATTTTTGGTGGTGTAAGAGCAAGTATGTAGTACCAGTACAAAAACATGGGTGATTTACACATTTTCTTTTAATCTTACGGGCTTTGGATAGGGCAAACATCTCACCCTGATTCAATACATAGGTGCTACTATGTCCAAGGATGACCAAGTTGTCATGAACAAGTTTTCATTTCTAGGTTGACCTAATACATTCTATCCTTTAGCAACTTTGGATTTGATGGGCACTTCTATTTACATAACCATGGTCGGTTTGAACCTAAACCGGCAGTTTAGACCAAAACTAGACTAGGCCAAAAACCAGTTGAACATTAATCAAAGTTGTGACCAGAATGAGGGACCTCCTGATTTTATTATAGTTCCTTATATCCTTTAGCAACTTTGGCTTCGATGAGCACTTTCATTTACACAACCATGGTCGGTTTGAACCTAAACCGGTAGTTCCTTATATCCTGGTTTTATTATAGTTCCTTATATCCTTTTACTCGTAATCAATATTACATTTTTGAATTTTCCCGCCTTACCTCACTCCTCAATGAAAAAATTTCTTACCCCTTTTACCATACACATATTATTGATTGAAATTGTCAACCCCCGTACACACTAAATACAAGCCATATATATTACAATAATTCTTCTATCAATGCAACATTATATATATAGAGAGAGAGAGGTAGGTGTAGACGTGAAAATTCTCACTCCTGGTTCTTAGGCCTGAAGTGAACCTTTTCGTGTCTACGTCGCTTTAGGGCGTGCCAGCTAGCTTACTCAAACTAGCGAAGGATTTTGGAAATATCTGACGTTTTGGACGATTGTGAGCAAGTGGGATCTTTTCGTTGTAAACCTTCTTGAACCGATGCTCAAGGGTTAGTTTAAATGCTTAGAAAATCTCGATTTTTAACAAGCATGGACTTTTGAAAAGAACACGAAAGTATCTTTGTCGTTTGTATGCCTATTTGCAGATTTTATTTTGTGTGGGTTGCACGTAAGTCTTTGTTTTTACGCTATTTAGGCCAGCTAGGTATGTGCACAAGTGACCTAAGTTTGGCGTATTTGAAAGTATACTCGAAGCTTTTTCGATAGCATACGTATGCAAGTATGCGAAATATCTCGAGTTTGGAGGGTATGATATGAGCTAAGCTCGAATTGAAAGCAACTCACACAACTTAAATGTAAAACCCAAAATGTAAAGACGTAGCTTAAAGGGAAATACCCGAAATTTAAAGGCAACTCACACGACTTGAATGTAAATTGCCGAAGGGAGATATACTTATATTAAGAGCGGAAAGGCTCAATG
The DNA here is from genome assembly GCA_036023115.1 of Brasenia schreberi. NCBI lineage: Eukaryota > Viridiplantae > Streptophyta > Magnoliopsida > Nymphaeales > Cabombaceae > Brasenia > Brasenia schreberi. The sequence continues at coordinate 22,551,300 of JAYKKT010000089.1, read as the reverse complement.
CACATGTGTGTGAGTGTAGAATTGAAATGACAAACTCACACGACTTGAATTGAACTTGCCGAAATTGAAATATAAGTATATATATGAGCGGTAAAGCTCAACGTGTTCGTGTGTGTTGTGTGTAAATGGAAAGACAACTCACACACACGACTGAATTGAACTTGCAGAACAGGGAATATAGATATAAGAGCGGAAAGGCTCAATGTGTGCGTGTGTGTTGTGTATAAATGTAAAGATAACTCACATGACTGAAATTTAACAACCCGAAATGTAAAGACGTACATAGCCGAACCGTAAAACTCACGCAGCTGAAAGTATATAGATATGTCTATATCTTAAGGGCTGCCAAGGCCAAAATGTGTGTGAGAGTGTTTGAGCAAGAGCTCGGGTGTCCTTTGTGTGCAAGTGTGGAATTGAAATGACAAACTCAAATGACTTAAAGTAACAACCCGAATGAAATTGCAGCTTATATGGCTCTTACTAGAGTCTTTGGAGTAAGAGCGAAAGCTCAATTGTGTACGTGGGTGTCTTGTGTACGACATAAGAGCTAAGACTCAAGTGCACGTGTGTGTCTCGTGTACGAGATAAGAGCTAAGGCTCAAGTGCACGTATGTGTCTCGTGTGTCAAGCAACAATATTACATCTCGGGGGGAGACCACGCTCTATTACTACAACCCCATTATCAAATTGAATTTACTTTGAATGGAAAAAAGCCACTTGATATATATTTTGAGAGACTTACACTTTTGAAGTCAGGATTTTGGCTAGGTCGTGTCTACCTTCTTTGTGCTCAACCCGGGTTCAGTTTGTGCAAGCCCACTTTGATGTTGTTCAGCCCCTTTATGCCGTGATCAAGTTGTTGCAACCGAGGTAGGTTCCTATGGTGCAGTCGGCTCAAGTCTTGAAGTTCGGCTAGGTTCAAGGTGGGAGCAAGTTTCCAGCCAAGGAGAGCTAAGCCAAGGCGGTTGAGAGTGGGGCGACGTGAGATGGAGCAGGGAATGCTTGGGCAGCAAGGGAGATGGCTGGGAAGGTGAGTAGGCGAGTTGTGTTGGGTCACGGGTGGTAGTGGAGTGGGGTGCTAGGGGTGTCAAGGCGCTAGGGAGCTAAGGGATGTTGGCGTTGGGGTATGCCAAGGGAAGGTGAAGGGCAGGTGGGTTGATGGTGGCCGGGAGCTATGGTCAGATGCGATGCTTAGGGCGCTAGGGAGTGGTGCGGTGTGATGGGAGCCGGGAGGTGGAGGAGTAGGGTATGATTGGTGATGAGGGAGCTGGTGATGGTGTGGGATGTGGATGAGATGGGGAAGGTAGCCGGGAGGTGGTGGAGTGGCAGGCGGCAAGGGAGATGGCCGGGTTTTGGCAAGTGGGGTGGGTGTAGGGCTGGTGTTGTGGGTGAGATGGGAGTCAGTTGGGAAGGTGTAGGCGACAGGTAGTAGGGGATTCAGCTGGGGAGATATGGTGAAGGTTAGGTCGGCTAGGTGGGGTGTCTAGGGGTGTTGTGGTGGGTTCGGTTTAGAGGGGTAGAGGGAGAAGGGCTAGGTTAGGTTTTAGGCTTACCTCAAGGGGTTCGGTTAGATCTAGGTCGCCATGGTCCAGCCCACCTCGAGTCCTTCTTGCAGCCGGTCCGCCTTGGTTCACCTTGGAGCAGCCCACTTCATGTTGGTGCAGCCCTTGGCTAGGTCTAGGTCCATACAAGTTTGAACCCACACCCTTGATCAAGCCAACATGGCTAGCCCACTTGAAAATATCAAGCCCACCTTTTCTCTCTCCTACTTTATGGAAGCTCTCCCCAAATGGATTTCACATGAACTTTTTGGGGACCCCCTCACTCCTATTTATAGGCAAATGAGGCGGATCTTGGGTATGGATCGTGGTTCGAGATCTGGATCCAAATCCAAGTACTATTTGGATCTGGATTTGGATATTTATGACTAGATCTGATCCAAATCCAAACATTTATATGCATATGGATCTAGATATTTTGGTCCAGATCCGATCCGATCCAAACACTATTTGGATATGGATCTCGATATTTATGGTCCAAATCCAATCCAAATTTTCTCTAAACAGTCCTTCTTGGCGTTTTGAGACGGACGGTTTTTCTAGGCCCTGGCTTCATCAGCACTCCGTCTTACGCTGGGTTTTCCCTAGTTTTGTCGTCTGAACTCATTCTCGCCTTTTTGGACTTCGTTTCTGCTCAATTTTGCCATTTCTAGCTTGAATTTCTACTTCTTGGATGGATGTGCTTGATTTGGCTTCTGAGTGCTCTGGGTTTTTCAAAAATCTCAAATTTGGCCTTTTGGATTGATTTTCAAACCAGGTGTTTGGTTTTGAAATCGTTGGATTTTGGGGTGTTTACAGATGCCCCTCTTTGGTATTATCCAAATTTATTTGGATGATGGCAAAAACGACAACACCCCTGTTTGCTTTCTCTTGGGATTTGTCCTCGAGAATATGGGATCATCCCAGTTTTAAGAAAAACATTTTCTTTGTGCCCAGTAAGAGGGGATTTTCGCCAAGGGGGACTTTGCCTAAGATGGTGCTAGTCCTCAATGGTATTTATGCAAGTGTCCATGCACGAATATGAATGAGTGGCATGGGATGATATGCTAGGAAGTATGGTCTCCTAGAGACTTAATGTAATGGTCGAACTTGGGAGTCTTATGCAGACCTGCTGCACCAAGTGAGCTGGCCTTATGTTGCTCGATGTTCGAGGATTTCTAAAACTCATTTTTTTTTAAAAGACGAAAGCTCCTTTTAGCTTCAATCCTAAGGATTTCAGCTTTTCGTGTTTTTCCTTTACTTGAGTCTTAACACTCTCTAATCTAGCGGAGGTTTTATTCGAAAATCAAGTCATATTTCAAAATTCCTATGCCTTACTCAGACGTCTAATTCTCAAACAAGATGAGATTCAAGTAAGCAAATCCTATTTTTACTTTAGGATTCCTCAAAATGAACCTTTCTTCACCTTGGGATAAGTCGCAGGGATGGGAAAGAGTTTACCACGGTCCCTTCTGGAGTGTCCCGTGGTTTGAGGCACAAAAGCGGAAAACTACTCTTTTTGAGCTTTTTGGCCTTTTTTCTGTTTTTCGTAAAGGGTGTCCCTTTGATAGTATTTTTTCTTTATTCCCTCTTTTCCACAGAACAAGCGATTTTTCTTTTGATTCAACTTTCTTTTGGGAAAGAGATTTTGCAGGGATTTCCCTTTTTCTTTTTGGCCAAGTTTTCCTTTTAGGGAAGAGAAGAGAAATGGGGAAGGACTTATCCCAAGGATCTACTCGATTCATCCCAGATTAGCCTATTTAGAAATAGCATGTACTGCTGTAAACACCCCGAAATCCCATGAATTTCTCAAATCCATCTAGTTTTGTAAAAGTAGCCCCAAAGGGCCATTTTGAGTCTGGAAACCCCGGAGCCTTCCAGGCAACCCTGTACATATGTTTTGAACTTTGTATTTCAAAAATATATGATATGGCTTTTGAAAACCTTTTAAAACACGTTTTTGAAACCCTGAAGCAGCTTGGCCTAATCCAGACAGGACCAGGAAAGCTAAGGAGAGCCTGGAACCGGAGCACATGTCGAGCCCGGCACAGCAACTCTCGTATCAAATCCACCCCCAGGATCTCGAACGTCCAAGACCCTGTTATCATCAAAACATCATTTGAGGTCATCTCCGGATGGCGAAAACAGAGGCGGACGATCATGTTGGCGAAGACCCAACGCAGACGGAGTACTGATGCTGTCAGACCCCACACAAATCGTTCGTTTCAAACACAGCTCGAAGGAGTCAAAGCTCAGTTTGGATCGGATCTGGACCATATATATCCAGATCCCAATCCAAACCCATGTATGGACTTAGATTTGGATTTGGATCTAGAGATCCAATCCAATATCCACATCCATGGCCCACATCACCTTCTCATAAATGGAGGTGGGGCCCACTTGAATTTCACGTGGGATTATGGGCATGAGAGAGAGTGGGGGAGGATAAGATCAAGTGTGTGTTGTAATTAAGTTTGACTTGTGTGTCAAGTTCGGGGTTAATCATGTGGGTTAGCCTAATTAAGTGGGTTTAAGCTTGTAATTAGCCAAAACCTAACCTAGGGCTGCACCAACATGATGTGATTAGGGTCCATGGGTCATGCAAAGGGAGCTCCTTCATCTAATCCTAACCAAAAACACCTAATCCTAGCCTTCCACCCTAATCCGGTCCTAATCCTAGCCTAATCACCTAACCCACTAACCTAATCCCGGCCTAATCCCAACCTAGTCACCTAACCCACTTCCCTAATCCTTCCCTAAACCTAGGTTAATTTCCCTAAATCTAACCTAATCCTAGCCTAATCACCTAACCCACCTCACTAAACCTCACCCTAAAACCAACCCACCTGGCTAAACCCTAAACCTCTAAACCACCCCACCTAAACCTAGCACACAACTTACCCAAAACCCCTTGTATTTAAAATATCTAGCCCTACCCTAATACCAGCCCACCTTACTACCTTACCACCCTCCCTAGACCACCTAACCACTACCCCAAAACCAGCCCCACCGCCCTTCACAAAAGCTATAAAAACCCCCCCTAGTGGGCGGGTTTTTCAAGCTTTTGGTCCTCCATTTTCCAGTCGACCTTCCACCTCTTCTCCACTTCCACCTGCCCCACTCCCAGCCGGCTCCTCCACCAGCACCACCACCAGCCACCACCGTGCTCCACCTGCTCCACCACTCCCCAGCCATTCGTCGCCATCCTCTTCATCCGGCCGAACTAGCCACTCCACCACACCCGGCTTCTCCTCAACCACCCGCCGCCTCCCATCATCCGGTTAGTATCCCATACTCCATCTCACCTCTTCTCCACTTCCCCTCCACTTTTAGCCACCTATACTATCACCACCTTACCCTAACACCAGCCACCTGCCGCCACCATTCCCATTCGGCCAAGCCTCACCCAACCTAACTACCCGCCATTACCTAAACACCCTAGCTATACCCGGCCATTCCATTAAACCCCCTAAGACCTGCCCACTCTACCTCACCACATCCACCACCATCTTACCCCATACCCTAGCTAGCTTCTTTCCCATCCTCCACCCATAGCCACCCTAGTAACCCGCCACCACCAAGTCCCCTTAGTCGGCCACTCCAACCGACTGTCACCTTCTATTCGGCCAGCCACCCGCCAACCTTAGGTACTCCCCTACACACTCCCTTAGACTCCCTTAGTGCCATACTCCCTAACATTATCCTCTCTTAGTGACCCTACATACTCACCTTAGCCCCACACACCAAGGCAGCCCCTTCCCAAGTAGCCGGCCACCTTCAAGGCTCCCCTTCCGCGCACTTAAGGCACCCGGCCAGCAGCCCCTTGCCGTTCAACTCCGCGGAGCTCCCTCTTGCAACCCAAGGCGAAGGCCAAGCCCACACTCAAGCAAGGCATCTTCGGACCAGCTATTAGTAAGTGCCTAACTCGGTCCTTAGTTGTATACTTGCTTAAGATTTAATTCGATACGGGGTTGTAATAACGGAGCATAGTCTCCCCCCGCTTGTAATAACGTGGCTTGGCACACCCACACACACATGCACTCTCTTAGTTGTGCACGATTTTGAACACACACGGGCCTAATCAGCCCCTAATATATATATATATATATATATATATATATATATATATATATATATATATATATACTTTAACATTCGTAGGGTTTTGCTTAAGTTGGGTGTATTGTCTTTCAATTCAAGCACTCACACACATTGAGCCTTCGCTCTTATTTGAAAGACCCAAGTAAGGGCCGAGCTATACTATTTGGGTTTCATTTCATGTTGTGTGTGTAAGTCTTTCAATTCAAGCACTCACACACATTGAGCCTTCGCTCTTATTTGAAAGACCCAAGTAAGGGCCGAGCTATACTATTTGGGTTTCATTTCATGTCGTGTGTGTAAGTCTTTCAATTCAAGCACTCACACACATTGAGCCTTCACTCTTATTTGAAAGACCCAAGTAAGGGCCGTGTTATACTATTTGGGTTTAATTTCATGTTGTGTGCGTAGTACTTCAATTCAAGCACTCACACACATTGAGCTTTCGCTCTTATTCCCAAGACCTTAATCAAGCCATACTGCAAGTTATATTTGGGTTTTATTTCATGTCGTGTGTGTAAGTCTTTCAATTCAAGCACGCACCCACATTGAGCCTTCGCTCTTATTTTCAAGACCCAAGTAAGGGCACGTATATACCCTATATATATATATATATATATATATATATATATATATATATATATATATATATATATATATATATATATATATATATATATCTCCCTTCAGCATTTACATTACAAGTCATTTCCCTTCGGTTATTTCCCTTCGGTTATTTTCCTTCGGCATTGTCTTTACATTCGGGTTTTCCCTTTGGAGTAGCGTGAGTTTGCATTGCATCTACGTCATACCACGAGGTAGAACGCATATTGCATCGAAGCAAGCCTCGTACTCCCGCTCAAATTCGCCCCATGTAGTGGAGTGTTCATAACACACACTTAGGAGGCCCATAAAGGGATAAAAGGAAAGACTTAGGCACGTGGAAATCCACGTGATCTAAAAATCTGCCATCGTATTAAAGACCCGAATCAAAAGCACCTCGAACCGCTTTGTAAGCTTTTTCTATCCCAAAACTCGATTTTTCAAAGCGTACAGACTAACCCTTGCGCATCGGTGCAAGAAGGTCTGCGACGACAAGAGCTCACTTGCTCACAGTCGCCACGTTAGAAGTCAGCTTAAAATATATCTTCGCTAGCTTAGGTAAGCTAGCTGGCACGTCCTGTTTATATAAATAGGCCTTAGACACACGAGAGGATCCGCTCCGGGCCCTGAGAAGCCAGAGGCGGGGATTTTCACGCGTCTACAGAGATTGGCACGCCTGGTGGGACGTGGGCCTTTCAAAAATCGAGTTTTAAGTTAGAAGCTTGCGAAAATTTTTGTTAAAAAGGTGTCGTTTTTCACTTGTTTTCTTTGCTTATACTTAGGAAATTTTGAAAAAGCTTGAAAAGCATGTCAAAATCAAATCCAAGTGAAGTATCGAGCCAAGGCTCATGCGCATCAAGTTCTCACTCTAGGAGGATTTTAAAAAACAAAATAAAACTAGATGAGTTCGAGGACCTGAGAAGGGAGTTTGAGGCCAAGATCGATGCTCTCAGCCAAGAGGCTGAAGTAGGCGATTCATGTTCATCAAACGGTGAACAAAGGCCTAAGAAAAAAACTGAAAAACCTCGCAAGCACAAAGGGGCCTCCGTAATGGAAGGCAACCAATACCACGAGTCCTTCACACAAAAGGACCATAAAGCCCTACAGCAGTTGCTGAAAGGGCAGAATAAAGAGAAAAGAAGTATGCCCTGTCTGATTTCCTTCCTATGGATTACGAAACAGACAGTGACGATGAAATACCGAACTTCCATACCCTAGGTCTCACTTGCAGCTTTTCTCGCGTCGAGCCCATAAAAAGAAAAAGGACTCGATGAAATGGGTGTATTGGTTCCCTTTATCCCTTAAAGGCACAGCTGCCAAATGGCTGGCTTCCTACGACTTAAGCCAGTTCGCTACTTTTGAAGAGTTAGCGAACTGCCTCATGCAAAGATTTGCACACAACGTAGAAGTCACGCCGACTGTGAATCCCTTAAGGGATACAAAGCAAGGCATGAACGAAGACGTACATGCCTTCATTATAAGATGGAGGTCACTTTTGGGCCAAGTGCGAGAGCCCATATCCGAAGGATGCGCAGTCATGCTCATCCTGGATAACTTTAAAAGCGAGTTAAAAACCCTTCTCTCGCTCCATGAGATCTCAACTTTCCATAAGTTGATCAAAAAGGCATCCCTTTTCGAAACCAACTTGAGAAAAGGGGCATACGATCACTTATAGAAAGGAAGTGTCATTTCCAAAACCCGCTTGGAAAAGCCCATCACATACGGGCTACCCACGATGGACAAAGGGGCAAAGCCCCATAAAATCGCCAATGTCCGGTTGGATCCAGGCGTGGCAGGCACTTCCAAAAATTTTGAAAAACTAGAAAATAAAAGGGAGCGAACCTTTCAAAAACCGGTTGAAAAACGGGAGTACACTCCGCTAGGGCAACCTGTGTCGGAGGTCCTAGACCTCCTACTTGCCCAAGGCATGATAGAACTCCCTGAAATCCCCGAAGGAGTCACTTCCAAAGGGGGTATTTAAATCGATTTTGTAAGTATCATCGGCTCAAAGGCCATGATACCAAACGTTGTTTCTCCCTTTTCAATAAAATTGAGAACTTGATAGCAGAGGGCCGGCTCCAGGTCACTGCGGAACCTAAGCCACCTCAAGCTATCTTCAAAGAACCCTTTCCCAAACACGCTAGTGGCAATGGGAAAGGAAAGGAGGTATGTACCCTCACCATTTCTAAGGAACTAGCGCAAAAGCCAGAGTCTGGTCGACCACTTGTGCGCCCGTTCTTGTACTATACACGAAGCCCGCCCAAGTCATCATTCGGGGACCACCAAAAGTAGAATCCCCGGCAAAACCAGTCTTGATAATCCAAGGTGCTCCTCAACTCATCCTTAGAGCCAAATTTAGCGCGAACCCTAAGCTGGTTGTGGGTGAAGTGACTAGATCCGGGAGGATCTATCAACCCCCGCACCTTCAAGGTGCTCAAAAGGTGGTCAGTGTGCTTGGCCCCTCAAAAGCTTGTATCCCTGGTGTTCTGCCAAAAGCAGATAAGGATAAAGTCATCCTAAATCCTTATGACTTCGAAAACCACCTTTCAAAGATTTCTATTCACATGTCTATCTTAGAGCTTATACAAACCTCGCCTAAGCATAGACTTGTACTAGAGAAAATTCTAGAAAGGGCCAAGGTTGATTCGAACATAAGTCTGGAATCCTTGTCTGCCCAAGTGGCTTTATTAGGAGCAAAATCGCCCATCACTTTCTTGGAAGATGATGTAGATAGACCCTACGAATCCCACAACCAGGCCCTGCATATTAAGGTGGTTCTGAATAACCACTCTCTGGATAGGTGCCTAGTCGATGGTGGAGGAGGGCTCAACATCCTTCCACTTCATGTGGTGTATAAAATCGGAGTCACCTTGACTTCGGTAAACCCAAGCCCCATCGTTATCACTAGATACGATGGGAATGCGTCTAGACCTTTAGGATCCATCTAACTCCCAATGGAAACGGGAGGGATCGAACACACGGGGTGTTCCATGTCTTGGACATCCACCCCCATTATAACCTGTTGTTGGGAAGACCCTGGATACACAGTTTGTGCGCTGTGCCATCCACCTTCCACAGGTGTGTCAAGATCCCTTTTAGGGACCAGGTCGTAGTGATCCTAGGTGAGAGTCACCCACAGCTTCAGGGGATCATAAACTCCCCTTGTTTATCAAGCTCCCAGGCCCATCTGGCTAACCTGGGGCACATTATGGTTGAGCCGCCAAGGCTCGTGTTAAACAACCCTAGGAAGGTTGTATGTGTGAAGGGGCCGCCCAAAGCTGGCCCCCTCCCGATCTTAACCCTTCTAGGATGATCCAAGCGTTCCCTATTTCCAAAGCCCCTGGACAAGAGGCCATATGAGCACAATATGGACGACAACATGTTCTAGGACCACGATTTGTACCATGCCTTTTCAAAAAACAAAAAGTCGTGGAACATGTTGTTGAACATGGGCTACACGCCCTACAAGAGTCTAGGGGCGCAGAACCAGGGTCTCCTAGAGCCCATCCTTCCTAGGGCCAATCCAAGCCGATATGGGATCGCCTATACTCCCCGAATACCGTCGGAGCCACCCCCTGTGACCACTTGGGTCAAGGGTGCCCTAGAACCTGCCTTAGAAGAGACCTACGATTTAGATCTCCAATTCCGAGTCTAACCCGTAGTGTTTTCCCTTTGTAGGTATGACGGAAGATCCCTTTTATAAAAATACAAAAACATTTGGAAAACTAAAAATAAAAAAAATCGAAAAAGAAGAAAAACCAAAAACAATGGAAAAACAAAAACACGAAAATAGAGTGCTTTGTATAGTTCCCAAGGTTCTTATTTTACAAAAACCCAAAAAAATCGAAAATTTGGAAAATACCAAAAAGATTTTGTACATAGCTGCTCCTGGTAGGACTTTGCCAAAAGAAAAGGATTTCGAAAGAAACGTCATCTGTATAGCCAGACCAAAAATTTCAAAATCACTTGAAAATCCAAGTACAAAACCAGGTCTTTTTGAAAATCACGCATCAACTTCCCTCGGATCTATAGCCCACGAGAATGATCAAAGCCCAGAAGTGGATCCCCTTGAGGAAGATCCCACTTCTAAGCTCCCAAAATTTCATAAAATTCTCGATTTTGAAAGACCTTCCCAATCAGTAGGAGGAGATTTCATAGAGGTAAACCTAGGGGATGATTCTAATCCCAAATCCATCAAAATAGGTACATGTCTGCATGAAACTGAAAGATTAGCATTCATTGCATTTCTACGAACCTATTTAGATGTGTTTGCATGGACGTATGAAGACATGCCGGGCATAGATCCCAGCATTGTCGAGCATCGTCTTCCCTTAGATGCAGGTGTAAAACCCATAAAGCGAAAGCTTAGGAAAATACACCCAAATGTACACACGCAAGTCACAGAGGGTTTAGAAGATCTGCTAAAAGCCGGATTTATAAAACCCATTGCGTATTCTGATTGGTTGTCAAATATCGTTGTAGTTCGAAAAACTAATGGGAAAATTCGAATATGCATCGATTTCAGAAACCTGAATAAAGCCACTCCAAAGGATAATTATCCTTTACCAAACATAGATTTGATAGTCGATAGTACTGCAAATCATGAAATGTTTTCATTTATGGATGGCTATTCAGGCTATAATCAAATCAAACTAAGTCCACGAGATCAGGGTAAGACCGCCTTCACAACCCCATGGGGCACGTACTACTATACAGTCATGTCCTTTGGTTTGAAAAATGCCGGCGCAACATACCAACGAGCCATGACCACGATCTTCCATGATCCGATTCATGAGCTCGTAGAAGTGTATGTAGATGATCTCTTGGCAAAATCCAAAACCCGATGCACTCATATCGAATGTTTGCAAAAGATTTTCGAAAGGCTTAGGCTTCACAAAGTAAAGTTAAACCCTCAAAAATGTGTATTCGGGGTAGAATCAGGGAAGCTTCTGGGCTTTATGGTGAGCCAAAGGGATATAGAAGTCGACCCCTCTAAATGTCGAGCCATCATAGACATGGCTCCACCCTCCAATCTCACTCAAATCCATAGCCTCCAGGGTCGTTTACAATCCGTTCGTCGATTCATATCGAATCTGGTGACTAGATGCGAACCCTTCAACAAACTGTTGAGGAAGGGCACGAAATTCTTATTGGATGACGAATGCCAGAAGTCCTTCGAGAGACTGAAGGCATACTTGGTTAATCCCCCCGTTTTGAACCCTCCAAAACAAGGAAAACTGCTTTTACTTTACATCTCTGTGCATGCGAATGCTTTAGGAACCCTGTTGGCCAAATACGAGGATGACACCCATAAGGAGTATGCCATCTACTACATTTCGAAAACTCTCTTGGCTTATGAACGAAATTATCAAGCCACGGAAAAGACGTGCTTGGCCCTAGTCTGGGCCTGCCAGAAATTCAGACACTATTTCCTGGATCATGAGATCTGGATAGTGTCCAAGCTTGATCCAATCAAGCACTTGTTCGAAAAACCCATTCTCACGGGTAGATTGGGCAAATGGCAACTCCTTCTAATGGAGTATGATCTGAAATACCATCACCAGATCTCCATTAAGGGGCAAGCCCTAGCAGATTACGTGGTTGAGTTCCCCTTAGAGGACGCATATCCCACTCTTGTTGAAATGCCTGATGAAGGCATATTACAAAACCACTTTCAAAACCACATTTTGGCAAACAATTTTGAAAACCAAGTGTAGAAGATGTACTTCGATGAGGCACGAAACCAACGAGGGGCTGGTGCTGGGGTCATCCTCATCTCCCCTGAAAAGGGCGAGATTCCTATAGCAGTCCGCTTAGATTTCGAATGTTCCAACAACATAGCTGAGTATGAAGCACTCATACAAGGCTTAAAAATTTCGAAAACTCTAGGGGCATCATGCATCGAGGTCTTTGGAGATTCGCTCCTTGTCATAAACCAGGTTTTGAAAATTTGGCAAGTAGGAAATGAAAAACTACTTCCATATCACGAGTTGGCCACTCGATTGGTCCAGTCTTTCCAATCGTGTAAACTCACACACGTAGGAAGGGAGGACAATGGCATCCGGGAGGATCTATCAACCCCGCACCTTCAAGGTGCTCAAAAGGTGGTCAGTGTGCCTGGCCCCTAAAAAGCATGTATCCCTGGTGTTCTGCCAAAAGCAGATAAGGATAAAGTCATCCTAAATCCTTATGACTTCGAAAACCACCTTTTAAAGATTTCTATTCACATGTCTATATTAGAGCTTATACAAACCTCGCCTAAGCATAGACTTGTACTAGAGAAAATTCTAGAAAGGGCCAAGGTTGATTCGAACATAAGTCCGGAATCCTTGTCTGCCCAAGTGGCTTTATTAGGAGCAAAATCGCCCATCACTTTCTCGGAAGATGATGTAGATAGACCCTACGAATCCCACAACCAGGCCCTGCATATCGAGGTGGTTCTGAATAACCACTCTCTGGACAGGTGCCTAGTCGATGGTGGAGGAGGGCTCAATATCCTTCCACTTCATGTGGCGTATAAAATCGGAGTCACCTTGACTTCGGTAAACCCAAGCCCCATCGTTATCACTAGATACGATGAGAATGCGTTTAGACCTTTAGGATCCATCGAACTCCTAATGGAAACGGGAGGGATCGAACACACGGGGGTGTTCCATGTCTTGGACATCCACCCCATTATAACCTGTTGCTGGGAAGACCCTGGATACACAGTTTGTGCGTTGTGCCATCCACCTTCTATAGGTGTGTCAAGATCCCTTTTAGGGACCAAGTCATAGTGATCCTAGGTGAGAGTCACCGACAGCTTCAGGGGATAATAAACTCCCCTTGTTTATCAAGCTCCCAAGCCTATGAGGCTAACCTGGGGCACATTATGGTTGAGCCGCCAAGGCTCGTGTTAAACAACCCTAGGAAGGTTTTAAAACATATTTTAAAAGGTTTTAAAAGCATACTATACATATTTTAAAGTATATACAGTTTAAACATATGTACAGGGTTGTCTGGAAGGCTCCTAGGTTTCTAGACTCAAAATAGCCCTTTGGGGCTGCTTTTACAAAACCAGGTTATTTTTGCGAAGTTCGTGGGATTTCAGGGTGTTAACAAGTGCTTCATACTCGACTGTGTTGTTGGAACATTCGAAATCTAGGCGAATGACTATGGGTATTTCTCTCTTTTCAGGGGATATGAGGACGATTCCCGCTCCAGCCCCTCTTTGGTTTCGTGCCCCATCGAAGTTTATCTTCCATACTTGGTTTTCCTTTAAACAGTTTGATAAAATATGATTTTGAAATTGGTTTTGAAATATGCCCTTATCGGGCATTTTGTCAAGTGTGGGATATGAATCTTCCAAGGGGAAGTCGGCTACATAGTCGGCTAGGGCTTGCCCCTTGATGGAAGTTTGATGGGGGAACTTCAGGTCATACTCCATCAAGAGGAGCTGCCATTTACCTAGCCTACCCGCGAGAATAGGTTTTTCAAATAGATGCTTGATTGGATCAAGCCTAGACACTATCTAGATCTCATGATCTAGGAAGTAGTGTCGAAATTTCTAGCAGGCCCACACCAAGGCCAAGCACGTCTTCTCCATGGCTTGATAATTTCGTTCATAAGCCAATAGAGTTTTCGAAATGTAATAGATGACATACTCTTTATGGGTATCATCCCCATATTGAGCTAATAATGCACCCAAAGCATTCGCATGCATAAAAATATAAAGCAAAAGAGGTTTTCCTTGCTTTGGAGGGTTTAAAATAGGAGGATTAACCAAATACGTTTTTAGTCTTTCGAAAGCCTTTTGGCAATCATCGTCCCATACGAATTTCACCCCTTTTCTTAAAAGTTTATTGAAAGGTTCACATCTTATGCCGAGGTTCGAAATGAACCTGCGAATTGATTGGAGGCGACCTTGGAGGCTACGAATTTGAGTAAGATTGGAGGGTGGAGACATGTCTATGATGGCTCTACACTTAGAGGGGTCGACTTCTATGCCCCTTTGGCTTACCATAAAGCCCAAGAAATTACCGGATTCTACTCTGAAGATGCATTTTAGAGGGTTTAGCTTTACTTTGTAGAGCCTAAGCCTTTCAAAAATTTTTTGTAAACATTCGATATGGGTGCATCGAGTTTTTGATTTAGCCAAAAGATCATCCACATATACCTCTATGAGCTCATGAATTTGATCGTGAAAGATTGTAGTCATGGCTCTTTGGTAGGTGGCACCGGCATTTTTCAAACTAAAGGGCATGACTGTATAGCAGTATGTGCCCCAGGGTGTGGTGAAAGGAGTTTTAGCCTGATCTCTTGGGGCTAATTTGATTTGGTTATATCTTGAATAGCCATTCATGAATGAAAACATTTCATGATTTGCAGTACTCTCGACTATCAAATCAATGTTAGGTAAAGGAAAGTTATCCTTTGGTGTGGCTTTGTTCAGGTTTCTATGCATATTCGAATTTTCCCATTGGTTTTTCGAATTACAACAATATTTGATAACCAATCAGAATACGCAATGGGTTTTATAAAACCGGCCTTTAGCAGATCTTCTAAACCCTCCTTAACTTGCGTATGTACGTTCGAATGAATCTTTCTAAGCTTTTGCTGTATGGGTTTCGAATCCGAATCTAGGGGAAGACCATGCTCTACGACTCTTGGGTCTATACCCGGCATGTCTTCATACGTCCATGCAAACACATCTATGTAGGTTTTCAAGAATGCAATGAATGATACTTTTTCATGCTCATGCAAACATGCGCCTATCTTAATGTGCTTGGGTTTTGTTTCATTCCCTAAATTGATCTTTATGAAATCCCCTCCTACAGAATTTGAAGGTTTTTCAAAATCGAGAATTTTATTAAACTCGGGGAGCTCGCAAGTTGAATCCTCCTCAAGGAGAAGGGGATCTTCTTCCATGCTTTGATCATTCTCGAGAGTATTAAATCCTAGGGAATTTGAACTTGATGCATGGGTTTTGAAAACACCTGGTTTTTGTTTTGGAATTTCTAAAGGTTTCGAAGCTTTTGGTCTTGTTATGAAGACGATTTTTTCTTCGAAATCCTTGGCCTTTTCCAAATTTTTACCAGGAGCTGATATATACAGGATTTTGTTTTTGGAAATTTCTAATTTTTCGATTTTTTTGGATTTTTGTAAAGAAAGGGTTTTGGGGGATATACAAACAACACTTTTTTCGATTTTTTTATATTTTTCAAATGTTTTTGGTTTTTGAGATTTTTCAAATTGTTTTTGAATTTCGAGATTTTTCAATTTTTTTGGTTTTTGGTTTAAGAAGGGATCTTTCATCATAGGTTAGACTCTAAACAAGAGGTCTAAATCGTAGGTTTCTGCTTCACTAGGTTCCAGGGCACCCTTGACCCAGGTGGTCACAGGTGGGGGTTCTGGTGGTATTTTTGGAATATAGCCAACTCCATATCGGCTTGGGTTTGCTCTAGGCATTATGGGCTCGAGGCAACCTTGGTTTTGATTCTCTAGACTTTGGTAGGGCATGTATTCTATATTCAATAGCATGTTCCATGATTTTTTGTTTTTTGAAAATTTTTGATATAATTCGTGGTTTTGGAACTTGCTATCGTCCATGTCATGCTCATATGGTTTCTTGTCTAGGGGCTTAGAAAATAGGCGACACTTTTTCCTAAGATGGTTATGGTTTTGAGTGGGTAAGCCTTGGGCTGCCCTTTGATACACAAGACCTTCCTAGGTTTTGAGAGGACGAGTTTGGTTGTCTCAACCAAAGTCTCACCAAGGTTGTCCTCGTAGTCTTAAGAAGCTGACAAGTACGGAAAATTTTGTATTCCCTAAAGTTGATGATCATTTTTACCTAGAATTACCACCATATGGTCTTCGTGGGGGATTTTAACATACCTATAGAAGGTGGATGGCACAGCTCGCAAGCTGTGTATCCATGGTCTTCCTAGCAATAGGTTGTAATGGGGGTGGATGTCTATGACATGGAACACCAATTTGTGGGCTATGCCCCCCGTTTCTATGGGTAACTCTACGGCTTCCAACGGTCTAGATGCATTCTCATCGTATCCAGTGATTACGATGGGGCTTGGGTTTACGGAGGTCAAGGTGACTCTAATTTGATACGCTACATGGAGCAGAAGGATGTTGAGACCTCCTCTCCCATCAACTAAGCATTTGTCGAGAGGATAGTGATTCAATACTACCTCGATGTGCAAAGCTTGGTTGTGGGTTTCATATGGTCTTTCGATATCCTTTTCCGAGAACACAATGGGCGTTTTTACACATATAGGCTCCACTTGAATTAACAAGGACTCAGGGGTTATATTTGAACTAACCTTGTCTCTTTCTAGGATTTTTTCTAAGACAAGTCTATGCCTAGGCGAGGTTTGTATCAGCTCTAGGATGGACATGTTTATGAGAATCTTCGAAAGATGATTTTCAAAATCATACAAGGTTAAAACATTTTTTCCTTTGTCCATTTTTTGCGAAACCCTAGGAATACATGCTTTTGAAGCGTTAGGAATACTGATGACTTTTTTAGCACTTTGTAACCTTGTATGATCTGCCCCACAATCTGCCTAGGGCTCGCGCCTATTGTGGCTCTACTTGTGTGCTTTGGAGCACCTTGGATTTATAAAATGGTTCTAACCAAGGGTGGGATTCTAAGTGCTCCCCGGATTACTACTTGGGCGATTTTCTTATGAAGGATGAGAGATGGTGCACAAGTAGTAAAACCAACATGAGATGAATGCACTAGACTCTTTGAAGTCGAGAAAGCACATACCTCTTTGCCCTTCCCACTAGTGCTTGCGTGATTGGGGAAGGGTTCTTTGAAAATAGCTTAGGCAGACTCTAGTTACTCAGTGACCTGGAGTCAACCCTGTGCTATCAAGTTCTCAATCTTGTTTAAAAGAGAAAAACACTTGCTAGTATCATGACCTTTCAGTCAATGATACTTACAAAATCTATTTAGAAATTTTCCTTTTAGGGGTGTCCCCTCTGGAATTTCTGGGAGTGTAATCATCTCTTGTGCGAGTAGGAGGTCTAGGACCTCCAAAACAGGCTGCCCTAAGGGCGTGTACTCCCGTTTTTCAAAACGTTTTTGCAATTTTTCAATTTTTTGCTCAGTTTTCTTTGAAACGTTGGTCAGGTTTGTTTCCACTCGGACGTTTGCAATTTTTAGGGGCTTTTCCCCTTTGTCCATCGTGGGCATCCAGTATGTGGCGGGTTTTTCCTACCGAGTCTTTGGTAAAACACTCCCTTTCCACAGATGATCGTAGACTCCCTTCTTTAAATTTGTTTCGAAAAGGGAAGCTTTTTTGATAGCCTTGTGAAAAGTCGAGATTTCATGTAAGGAGAGAAGGGTTTTAATTCAGGTTTAAAATTATCGAGAATGAGCATCACTGCACATCCTTTTGATATCGACTCTCTCACTTGCCCCAGGAGGGATCTCCATCGAACGATGAATGTGTGTACATCCTCGTTCGCCACTTGTTTTGTATCCCTCAAAGTATTTAGAGTTGGCATTACTTCTACGTTATACGAAAATCTTTGCATAAAGCAGTTTGCTAACTCTTCAAAAGTTGCAAACTGACTCAAATCATAGGAAGCTAGCCATTTTGAAGCAGTGCCTTTGAGGGAAAGGGAAAACCAATAAATTCATTTCATCGAGTCCTTTTTGTGGGCTTGACGAGAAAAGAGTTGCAAGTGAGATCTAGGATCTCCCGTGCCATCATACCGATGAAAATTTGGTATTTCGTCGTCACTGTCTGTTTCGTAATCCAAAGGGAGGAAATCAGACAGGGCGTACATTCTTTTCTCTTTATTTTGCCCTTTTAGCAACTGTTGTAGGGCTTTCCGGTCCTTGTGAGTGAAGGACTCGTGATATTGGTTTCCCTCCATAGCGGAGGTTTCCTTGAGTTTTGGAGGTTTTTCAAATTTCTTTTTAGCCTTTGTTGGTTCGCCATGAGACGAACACGAATCAGCTGCCTCGACCTCTTGGCTAAGTGCAGCGATTTTGGCTTCAAAATCTTTTCGCAAATCCTCTATTTCTTCTCTCCTATTTCTAGTTTTCGAAAATCTCTTTGAGTGAGAACTTGATGTATGCGAGACATGGTTGGTCACCTCATTGGAGTCTGAACTCGACATGACTCCGATGCTTGTTTCAAAAACCAACTATGAAATGCAAAAGGCAAAGAGTTAAATATTTTTCTTGGAAAATTTTTGTTTGCTTGTTTTAATCGATTTTTCTTAAGACCCACGTCCCACCGGGCGTGCCAAAATCTGTAGACGTGAAAATTCTCACTCCTGGTTCTTAGGCCTTAAGTGAACCTTTTCGTGTCTACGTCACTTTAGGGCGTGCCAGCTAGCTTACTCAAACTAGAGAAGGATTTTGGAAATATCTGACGTTTTGGGCGATTGTGAGTAAGTGGGATCTTTTCGTTGTAAACCTTCTTGAACCAATGCTCAAGGGTCGGTTTAAACGCTTAGAAAATCTCGATTTTTAACAAGCATGGACTTTTGAAAAGAACACGAAAGTATCTTTGTCGTTTGTATGCCTATTTGCAGATTTTATTTTACGTGGGTTGCACATATCCAAGTCTTTGTTTTTACGCTATTTAGGCCAGCTAGGTATGTGCACAAGTGACCTAAGTTTGGCATATTTGAACCGGTACTCGAAGCTTTTTCGAAAGCATATGTATGCAAGTATGTGAAATATCTCGAGTTTGGAGGGTATGATGTGAGCTATGCTCGAATTGAAAGCAACTCACACAACTTAAATGTAAAACCCGAAATGTAAAGACGTAGCTTAAAGGGAAATACCCGAAATTTAAAGGCAACTCACACGACTTGAATGTAAATTGCCGAAGGGAGATATACTTATATTAAGAGTGGAAAGGTTCAATGCACGCATGTGTGAGTGTAGAATTGAAATGACAAACTCACACGACTTGAATTGAACTTGCCGAAATTGAAATATAAGTATATATATGAGCGGTAAAGCTCAACGTGTTCGTGTGTGTTGTGTGTAAATAGAAAGACAACTCACACACATGACTGAATTGAACTTGCAGAATGGGGAATATAGATATAAGAGCGGAAGGGCTCAATGTGTGTGTGTGTGTTGTGTATAAATGTAAAGATAACTCACATGACTGAAATTTAACAACCCGAAATGTAAAGACGTACATAGCCGAACCGTAAAACTCACGCAGCTGAAAGTATATAGATATGTCTATATCTTAAGGGCTGCCAAGGCCAAAATGTGTGTGAGAGTGTTTGAGCAAGAGCTCGGGTGTCCTTTGTGTGCAAGTGTGGAATTGAAATGACAAACTCAAATGACTTAAAGTAACAACCCGAATGAAATTGCAGCTTATATGGCTCTTACTAGAGTCTTTGGAGTAAGAGCGAAAGCTCAATTGTGTACGTGGGTGTCTTGTGTACGACATAAGAGCTAAGACTCAAGTGCACGTGTGTGTCTCGTGTACGAGATAAGAGCTAAGGCTCAAGTGCACGTATGTGTCTCGTGTGTCAAGCACCAATATTACATCTCGGGGGGAGACCACGCTCCATTACTACAACCCCGTTATCAAATTGAATTTACTTTGAATGGAAAAAAGCCACTTGATATATATTTTGAGAGACTTACACTTTTGAAGTCGGGATTTTGGCTAGGTCATGTCCACCTTCTTTGTGCTCAACCCAGGTTCAATTTGTGCAAGCCCACTTTGAGGTTGTTCAACCCCTTTGTGCCTTGGTCAAGTTATTGCAGCCGAGGTAGGTTCCTATGGTGCAGTCGGCTCAAGTCTTGAAGTTCGGCCAGGTTCAAGGTGGGTGCAAGTTTCCAGCCAAGGAAAGCTAAGCCAAGGCGGTTGAGAGTGGGGCGGTGTGAGATGGAGCAGAGGGATGCTTGGGCAGCAAGGGAGATGGCTGGGAAGGTGAGTAGCGAGTTGTGTTCGGTCACGGGTGGTAGTGGAGTGGGGTGCTAGGGGTGTCAAGGCGCTAGGGAGCTAAGGGATGTTGGTGCTGGGGTATGCCAAGGGAAGGTGAAGGGCAAGTGGGTTGATAGTGGCCGGGAGTGATGGTAAGATGCGATGCTTAGGGTGCTAGGGAGTGGTGCAGTGTGATGGGAGCCGGGAGGTGGAGGAGTGGGGTACGGTTGGTGATGAGGGAGCTGGTGATGGTGCGGGATGTGGATGAGATGGGGAAGGTAGCCGGGAGGTGGTGGAGTGGCAGGCGGCAAGGGAGATGGTCGGGTTATGGCAAGTGGGGTGGGTGTAGGGTTGGTGTTGTGGGTGAGATGGGAGTCGGTTGGGAAGGTGTAGGTGGCAAGTAGTAGGGGATTCAGCTGGGGTGATATGGTGAAGGTTATGTCGGCTAGGTGGGGTGTCTAGGGGTGTTGTGGTGGGTTCGGTTTAGACGGGTAGAGGGAGAAGGGCTAGGTTAGGTTTTAGGCTTACCTCAAGGGGTTCGGTTAGGTCTAGGTCACCATGGTCCAGCCCACCTCGAGTCCTTCTTGGAGCCGGTCCACCTTGGTTCACCTTGGTGCAGCCCACTTCATGTTGGTGCAGCCCTTGGCTAGGTCTAGGTCCATACAAGTTTGAACCCACACCCTGATCAAGCCAACATAGTTAGCCCACTTGAAAATATCAAGCCCACCTTTTCTCTCTCCTACTTTATGGAAGCTCTCCCCAAATGGATTTCACGTGAACTTTTTGGGGACCCCCTCACTCCTATTTATAAGCAAATGAGGTGGGTCTTGGGTATGGATCGTGGTTTGAGATCTGGATCCAAATCCAAGTACTATTTGGATATGGATCTGGATATTTATGATCAGATCCAATCCAAATCCAAACATTTATATGGATATGGATATGGATATTTTGGTCCAGATCCGATCCGATCCAAACACTATTTGGATCCAATCCAAATCTAAACACTATTTGGATCGATCCAAATCCAAACACTATTTGGATATGGATCTCGATATTTATAGTCTAGATCCAATCCAAATTTTCTCTGAACAGTCCTTCTTGACGTTTCGAGACGGACGGTTTGTGTGGGCCCTGGCTTCATCAGCGCTCCATCTTACGCTGGGTTTTCCCCAGTTTTGTCGTCCGAACTCCTTGTGGCCTTTTTGGATTTCGTTTCTGCTCAATTTTGCCATTTCTGGCTTGAATTTTTGCTGCTTGGATGGATGTGCTTCATTTGGCTTCTGGGTGCTCCGGGGCTTTCGAAAATCTCAAATTTGGCCTTTTGAATTGATTTTCAAACCAGATGTTTGGTTTTGAAATCGTTGGATTTTGGGGTGTTTACAGTAGGTTAAAGGCAAAAACATGATTGATGCTCCAATCTACTTTATCATCTAAACCCATTCAATCTTTCATATAAACGGTTAAGGTGAAAGTTAAAAGCATTTAATGCACATGATACATTACATACAAAGTATAAAAGTACAATAATATTTTATTCTAATTTTATTGTTCACATCAAAGATCAAATGCCTAAGATGTTTGAGTAAATTTAAGCATAATTTACCACTATACTTTCATATATATATATATATATATATATATATATATAGTGTTAAATACTCAAACCTCATCCATGTTTAAATCTATTTCATCACCTCAACACTTCAATCTTTAAGAATATTATCAATATGATAAATAAGAAGCTTTAATACACCTGGTACATTAAATGCAAAGTACAAAAGGTCAATATGCTTTGACTTCACATATCCATTATATATCAAACCAATCAAATAGTAGAGTTATTTGAGTAGATTTTATCAGTTTGAACATTTACCACATACATATATATATAAGTACACTAATTGAGTGATGTTTGACTCTCAAAGTACTCCATGAGGACAATCAAGACTCACACTACTGAATATGAACTCTCCCACTAACTAGTTCTCTTTTTAAAAATTAGTTTTGTATGGTAAACAAGCGGAGCCAAACTGGAACTAGCAGTTCTAGAATTGTAACCGATTCACTAACCATAACTAGCCATGTCAACATTTGCTGGTAATTTGTGTTCCTAATCGTGTTTTTGCTTTATCATTTCATAACAATGTTAGGTAGCTAAACACACAAGCCTTTTTCTTGGCACAATGAACAATGAACATGTCTAAACTAGATGGATGATGCGATATTGGATCATGACCTTCAACTTATGAGTTGACTTCATCATCAGGTGACCACTTGCTCTTTGTGTGATGTTGATGGGTTTTGCAAACCTCAACTAGGTATACTAAAATAAAATTGATAAGGAAACCCTTTTTACTATCCACACATACCTATTTTATCATGATTTCAGTTTTATTCTTGTTAAAATTTCAAAATTACTGTGATGCTCCTCACCATCTAAAACTCTCTGTGTGAGTTCTCACCTTACTATTGATCATCCCACATCATTTCTCTTGTGACTCAGAACTCGAAGCTTGATCCAATGCATGATACTAAACCATCTATCATCCCATAGTGCTTTGAATCTGATCGAGAGAAAAAAATAAAAAAAGAAGAAGAGAAAAATAGAGAAGAAGTGATTCAAAGAGATTTAAGCGATTTGGTAGGGTATTTTGTTGATTTGATATATTTTTTATTATTTATTTGATGTATTGATTTTATTTTTGGTCAGAATCAGAATGAAAAAGGATGCCAGGTTTTCGATATAAGATGTTAAAAAAAGAATAATTATGAAAAGAAAAATAAAATCAAGAAGAAGAAGAATTAAGAACAAAAGAAAAAGATGAAAATCAAGAAATATACGAGTGTATTTTATGAAAATTACATGAAAAAACATGAGTGAGATTTATAAGAGTATGTGTTGTCCAGTTGTGGAGAAGGAAATGAAACATGGGTGATGGGAGTAAAGAGATTTAACCAAAAAGACACTTGTTAAAATTGGGTTGGAAAGGAGAGAACGTGGCGGTCGAAGTGACATAAGTACTCCCCTAAGACGTACAGGCTTGGCACTCCGAAGCGAAGTCGAATCATTCTCACCTTAAAAAGAGCGAAAGCCCCAACACTTTTTGCTATTCGTGTCATACCCGCATCGTGTCTAAATAGCGGAGATTCGCACGGATAACGTTAGTTGAGAGGACGTGGCAATACACTAGCCAGCTCTACAGCAGACCCTGGACGCCTCACAAACATGCGGGCGCCAAATGATATCAACCCCAAATCGGCAACCCCACAATTCCTTTACTTGAGGAATTTCGCCATTTTGCAGATCCCCATTTTCTAGTTCTTTCTTAGTTTTTCACGTGTGACCCTGATTTTTCAATATAAAAGGAAATTCGGTTCGTTGTAGTTTCCGTTTTATCTTGATTTTTCTTCCTGGTTGGCGTAAATGGGCTTACAGTTGAACCCTCCAACTGCTTTCTCGTTACTCAACCAATCCCTACAAGTTTTCCCCAATTGGGTTAGTCGATGCGCAAGTAGAAACGGAAGATTATCTTGTTTTTCCATGCAAAAGAGGCATTTGGATGTGATTGGGTTGGGTCGTCGCTTGAGACGCGAACGGAGAAATGTGGTGTGGGGCGCAAAAGATGAAAGGATCAAAGTTGTTTCGAAGGTTGATCGGAAGACGGAGAAGGTTTCTGCAGTCGTGTTCGATATGGACGGGGTTCTGTGCAACAGTGAAGAGCCATCGAGGCAGGCGGCGGTGGATTTGTTTAAGGAGATGGGCGTCGAGGTCGCCCCGGAGGATTTCGTCACCTTCATGGGAACCGGTATTGATTCTTGAACGTTCAATCTGGCCTTTCTTTTTGCTTCGTGTTTGGAGAGTTCTGGTTGTAAGTGTTAGGCACTCAACTGTCGACTCCAACGTGAGCACAAGATTTATTACATTTTCAATGGATGTTTAATGAAAATGACTGTCAATGGTGAAATTACAATGTTTGGATGCATTACATCCTGTTAACAGCCATAAATTTCGCCACAGGAATCGGCAAAAAGATTAATGGCATTTGTCGATGGAGTGTAAGTGACTAATGCTGTTTGCCGATATGAGCCGAAGAGAATCGGCAAAATGGGTAGGCCGCAACTAACGTGGATCAATAAGTCAGAAGTTGTTTCTAAAAGGAACGTCATGAGTGGGGGACGGTTATAGAAATCATGCAAGAAAACCGCCGACTACAGGTACTGTAACCAACATGGAAGGGAGCGGCTAACGTTCCGTTTGAGAAACGACGTACAAATGGAGAAAGAAGAAAAGGAAAGGGATCCGTACTAGAACTAGAAGAAGCGAAATTCTATGTTTCCTGGTGTTTTTTCTCTTTCCCTATTAGTTCGTTTGATTGTTTGGTTCCCAATTTCAGTGACGTTCTTTTCTTTTTTATTCCGTCGTCTGTTTCCATACTGTTAGCAATCTTTGTGCCAATAGCTTCCTGGGAACATATAAGAGTATTTCTTCCTTAACCAAAGTTACTACCAAGGAGGCCTGAGGAACCTTAGTCGCCTGACATAGACTATCTTTCCGGCAATAGTCGGTCAATTATTATAATCAAAAGTCGATCAGGGGGTTTCCATTTCTGTGGTAACACTCCTTTTGGCACGCCGGTGGGATTTTATACGATTTTTTTAATATGGCTTGAGATTCGTCCCCTTGTGACAAAACTTTGCTTTCTTGGATCAAGAGCAACCGGTTTAAGTTCAGAAGGATGACCCTAATGGCGAGAGATAATACCAATACTTCGGATTCCGGCGGCAGCAACGGAAATCCCACGACATCACCGAACCAATACAAGTGTCGGTTCCCCGTATAACTTCCTCCGACCCTCAGGGTCTAGTTCGAATTCGTCTTTTCACAAACATTCAGCATTTTGCCACAAGGATATCATATGGTCGATGGTACAAAACGAGATCAGTACTGCCTTAGAAAGGGAGTTCAAGAATGAACACCAGAGGCAGAGTTTTCGTTCGGTCAATATTGAGAACGCCACGGTAATGCGCCAACCTCCAGTTGGATTTGCTAGTGGGCCACACACAATCGTTGGCAGAAATGCATATGCCAATCATATTTGGCTTGCCCCTTCAGTATCCTATCAATGCCCAAACTGCAATATCGAAAACTTTGCATGTTAAGGCTACCTGAAGGTTTTGCAAAACCTTTGGTACCTCCAGGCATGGTTGGCAACTCAAATCCAGTATTCCTGCCTTCAGGAAAAGTAAACCTAACTGTTTGGAGCAATGTTGTAAAAATTGTATCGTATTGTACGATACAATTTTATGGTACGATACATTTACACGTATCATAATAGACATGTATCAGAACTTATCATGCGATATGGGTACTGTATCATACGATACACTCATATCGCATGATATATTGTATTACGATACGATATAATTTTTTTTTTTGCATGATTTTTTTATTTTTCAATATTTTAATGTATCATATGATATGATATGATTATCACATATCAGTGCCCTATGATACGGGCATCGATACGCTAATTAGAACATTGGTTTGGACTTAGAGTGCCAACAAATGGGGGTATGCACTTCATGAAGTGGCTTGGGCCTCTGTATATGTTGCTGATTATCCCTGTGAGTCGCATGGCAACAATGGAGGATCTAGGCCAATGTACCCAGTAGGCTTCTTTTAGACAAACTACCCGATGGCCCCCGAACATGGAGATGCAATGCTGATTGATCCAAATATTCCTGCTCAGACAATGTGCAATCACTTTGGCATAGAACAAAGTGCATTATTGCATGATGATCTATCATAAACCATATCCGGTGTGGGTAGATACAACATACCCTCTTCCTTGAAGATTTACTATTCCTAACTTAGCAACATTCATTGAAGAAGATCACAAATCTGCTGTAGAACATATTGGGTGATTTAGAGCACAATCTGGAGATTGGAGTATAATGGGTTCTACAAACTCTAGCTTTTCCCATCTTTGCTAACTAGGACATCATTCCTTTGGTATTCACAGTTACCCCCAAACTCTATCGACCTCACATGTGCCAAGCAGAGTCTAAATGAACCCGTGAGGAAACTTATGACAAGATTTAGACGGGCAAAAGGAAAACACGATGTTTGAGTCCTATAGTCATAGGGCGCTGCAATTGCCATTCACAATATGTTATCAAAGCTACTTGGGTTGTTGATAACACAAAATTGCTCAGATCAGATGGATTTTGCTAGAAGGGCAGCTCATGCAGAACAATTCTTGAAGGAAATGTTGTCTGAACACAAAACAGAACTACGGCTGGAGGGGAAAATGCAAAAGTTGTCTCTCATAGAGGTTGACGACTGAGAATATGAATAAGATTTGGCAGCAGAAGTTGTAGCTGCCAAACTATTGGAAGGCCAACATTATTCATGTCCTGTGCTAAGACCTACTAAGGAAAGGAGAAAATGGCAAAGGCTAAAGAGCCTTATCTTTTTTATGCAACCAAAATTTAGGCCATTACTGATTATCTATTGAAGGATGGGTAGATTAAATTACCGGAAGGCCATAATATCTGAATGTAGGAAGGGCTCTAAGGGAAGAACTATTACTGTAAGTGGCATAATATTACTTTGTCTAGTAGTAAGAATTGTATAGTGTTCTGCAACCTGGCATAGAAGGCACTCAAAGAAGGTTTTGGTTGAGGTATGGAGAGAAAGAATTAGCAACAAATGTCAAGTCATTTCCCGAACTACCTGTAAATATGGTCAATGTTGGGAGGTTGCTATCAGTTAAGGACCAAAATAAGAAGACCTCAACGAAATTACCGATTAGACAAGTTTGGACACAAAAATTAACAAGAGAGTTATCAGAAAATGGGGTATCCCTTTAAGATGAGGTATTGACATGTTAAGCATCCCAAGGAAGGAGAAATTGGCAAGAGAACACCCATCAACACTGAGTGATGGAAAATGCCATTGCAGGTCGATGATCGGAAAATGCTGATAAACGCTGAAGATGGGAGGTGTCAAAAGACCTGGTAGTTGGAAAGTGTTGATAGAGGCAGTCAATCGAGAAATACCGAGTTTCTCTCCAATAGTGGATGTGGCAAGTGAGTTTCAATATTTGATTGATTGACATAGTGGCCATAGAACCCCGAAAGCCGGGGTAACTGCCTATTGAAGGAAGCCTAGAAAGCAAAGGGGTCTTACACATTGCAAGTTTTGGTACTGAAGTCAAGGTCAAGACTGTGCAAGATGATTAAACTCCAGGCAGATACATTGACCCATCAGTGAGTACGGACATCTACATATAAGCATAAAATAATAAATGCATTATTGACTGACTTACAGTAGACATACTTATCAAAATCATTAGAAATGAAGCCAAAAAATGATATCACACAATCAAACATTGTATATAATTGTTTAGAGGCTTGTTTCAAACCATATAATGATTTAACAAGCTTATACACCTTATACTCATTCTCACGAGCCACAAATCTCCCTAGCTAATCCATATAAATTTTCTCATGCAGGTCACTATACAGGAAATTAGTTTCACATCCATCTCATGGATTGTGAGGTAATATATGCTATAAGCACTCATATTATGGTCATTCAAAAAATTAGAGAATAGGTATTGAAATAATCTATTACTTCCTTTTGTGTGTATCCATTAACAACTAATCTAACCTTTTACTTATTGATTGTTTTATCTACATTCAGTTTCTTCTTTAAATTCTATTTTCTAACCCACAATAGCATAACTAGGAGGCAAATCCATCAATTTCTAAGTACCATTAGAAAAAATTGACTGGATTTTATCATTAACAACTTTCTTTCAAAACTTAACTTCGATTGAGGTCATACAATGCTGAAGGTTAATAGGACCATCCTCAACATTGAATGTAACAAAGTCACTTCCAAAGCCCTTTGATACCCTAGGCCATTTACTTGTCATTGATTTAGTTATTTCCGTAGAGTCATCTAATATGAAAATAATAGGTCACCTCCATATTTGTTATTTTTTCATGTGATCGACAATGAAACCAATAGTAGGGTTATGATCTCTATAAGATACACTTTGAGAAACTCAAGTCTTTATCAGAAATACATTCTCAAAAAATATAGCATTACGAAACTCAACTATCATGTTGACATCTATGCCAAATACATTAGATCTAATGACTAAGAATCTCCATGCATAACTCGTCCCACATAACCCAAAAATTTGACATCTACTATTTTAGTTCCCAACTCTGCCCATCTAAGGGATTACCCTTCATGGGTTGGTCCCAAGCTTTGATAAAGGAAGAGAGTTGCATTAGGATTTTGGCAGCCAGCATAAACTTTTTTGGACTAATCTATCATGAATTCTATTGGGGTGTTTTCTCTTAGCGACGCATTACAAAGCCCGAATACAGTGAAAAGTAAGGAAGGACATTTACATCTTCGCCCGAATGTAGTGAATCAATTGCAGAGAGGGTTCCCACATTATGGATGGGTGTGGATAAGTACATAAAGTAATTAGAAGGAGCCACAATTTTTGCAGGTCAAAAATCAATAACCTTACGGAAAGTGTTCTTTAGCTTAGGAACACAGTATCTTAGTATCCATTGAGCATTGATAGCCTTGAGAGCTACCAAAGAGAAGCATCTAGCTTGGGATCCATGAATACTGATGAATATTTCAGATATGACGATCTTGCTGACTCTCTTGTACAAGTGATGCATATTAGGAGTTCGATTTTCCATTCAACATAGATGTCATTAGCGCCCTACTGCAAGAGTTCACTGTAGTATCTCCGATTGATGATAACAAACCTGAATTTGCCATTATGCTTCCTAGGCCAGCTAGTGGAGAAACCATGACAAAGTTTTGAAGCCTACAAAGAGCAAGCACCAACATCTCACTGGCATTTCATGCCTTTATACATCATAGCCCATATAAAGAGTCTCCATATTAGTCGAATATTCATTGACTAAGGAGTTGTCGTCAATGTATATACAGGTAATTACTTTAAAAATATAGGAATCTTAGTTTCCAATCTGATCAAGACTAGTATGACCATGATTGATTTCGGTGGGAATCTAACCACAAGTTGTTGGATGTCCGGCCATAGACGGAGGGAAGACATCCGAAAGGGCGTTATTTATAGTAGATGCATGCAAACCGATGTGTGCCATTTACTCTTCACGAGAAGCTCATCATGTGGAATGGGGTTAAGGTGGAGATAGTAAATGGCGATCCAAATCAAAGTTATTAAAATCATACTATATAATACAATATGAATTTATCATGTATCGGTACTTGAATTAGTACCTCAATTGCTATGGACCACTTACGAGTTCGTATCACACTAGATCATATGGTACAATGTGATATGACCCCCTTATTATATGATACACCCTTGTATTGATGATATAAGTATCTGAATTTCTGAATTACTAAGTATCAAATTTTTTGCATCAATCAATGACTCACAATCCCGAATCTCATTGGACTGAGAACTACTACATGAAGGAAGTTCGGAAACCATGCTGAAAAACATTGGTAATAAGATGCAATTTTTGGTGACATATCATACATAACGGAGTTAGCCGCGTAAGATATCACCTAGCTGGAATCGGGATGAACTATGTCTTTATTATATTGTGCCACAACAAGGACAGGCACAAACACTAAAAGATATTTTCTATTATACAAGTAAGAAGAGAAGAACTTGAAGCACCAAGAGCAGGAGGAACACAAGAAGGAGCACATGAAAAATAATAAAGAAAATAACTAGCTTTTCTATGTTTTATTTATTTTTAAGTTTAAAACTTCAAAAATCTATGACTTTCCCGATTTAAGCTACTACAAATCTATTCTTGAAAATCTATGCCATGGTATGTGATGCATGGCAATCATTTGATATTTTTTTCCTAATATTTTTTAAATACATTCTTAAGACAATTATAGAAAAACATATGTATTGTACCATATCACTTGATATGGTACGATACACATGTACCAGTATCCTATGTGATACGGGCACCGATATGCTATTTACAACATTAATCCAAACCCATTCTTGGCTAATACAAGCATCACTGGGGCCATTTTATATTCACCTCAAGTTACATCAACTGTTTTCCTAGACGACTATGTTATCAAGGATGGGGATATTTGTCCGCTCACTACCAAAGGCTACACGATCAAAAGGGCCTACCGGACAGCCAACAAAAGTGGTGGATGATAATAAATGAATTGATTATGTTGTAGGACATTCAACATTAGTTAAAAACTTACTGATCTGAACAGAGAGATTTGAAACACAAACACAGGATGCAATAACTGATAGCGACATTAACATAGGAGTACGGTATCAAGGTCATCTACTTTGCACCATATTATGCCCAAGCGAATGGACAAGCAGAGGCTACGAATAAGATTCTCATCTATATTATCAAAAGGTTGATTGAAAACCAGCTGTGTTGATCAACATTGGGAGAAACCCTTTAGGCTTTCAAAAATTCAAGAACCACCACAACTAGATTTTCTCCGTTAGAACTCAAGTATGGGCAAGATGTTGTTTTACCCCTAGAAATCAGAGTGGTGAAACAGGACAGTCTTAGGTCTTAGATCTGCCAAATACCAACAAACAATGTCCACGGGTTTCAATTCGGTGGATGAAGACAGATCAGTCACACTAGAGAACTTAAAACAAAGTACAGAAAAGGTCGTGCAGGTGTATAATAAGCATTGATAAGTCAGAAGCCATTTCTAAAAGAAATTATTGTGAGTGAGGAACAGTTATAGAGATCATGCAAGGAAATCTCCAACTACAGGTGCTGTAACCAAACAAGAACATGGAAGGAGTGTGGCTAATGTTCCGTTTGAGAAACAACTTATAAATGGAGAAAGGAAAAAGGACCCATCCTGGAACAAGAAGTGCATTCCATGTTTCTTGGTGTTCTTTTTTCTTTTTCTACTGGTTCGTTTGATTGTTTGAATCCTGATTTCAGTGACACTTCTTCCTTTTTAGTTCTGTCATCTGTTTCCATACTGTTGGCAATCGTTGTGCCAATAGCTTCTTGTGAATGTATGGGAGTATTTCTTCCTTAACTTGAGTTACTGCCGAGGAGGCTTGGGAATCTTTAGTTGCTTGACATACCACCAAAATGATCTTTCTGGCAACAGTTAGTCAATTAATAGCATCAAAAGTAAGTCAAGCAAGGGGTTGTCGGAAATGCCAGCCCATTTGTGTTTCTTGGCATGCTGTGCTATGTTGTTTGATGCACGTTTCCAAATGGGGTTTTTCGTTTATGTATCAACAGATCCAAACTTCCACTTAGTCATCTTAGCGGATCTCTTCTTCAATTAAGGCTGCCATCTGCATGGGGAACCTCATTTGGTTTATGTTGGAAGACCATCTTATTAAGAAGTTATATAGCCTAACTATGCTATGGTATGTTTTATGCGGACTCCATTCTCAAACTTGGGCAGAATCTCCTCTATCCAAGAAGATGTAAAATGCTTTCATTGTCTCATTCACGAGTAATATTCTTTGCCACACCCTATGTCAGATGGGTGCGGGATATGTACACCAGGTTTGGTTGCATGACAAATTTCAAGAATCATTGATGCTGGGGATTCAAAGACACACAAACAGAGCATCTGATGAAAGATAAAAGAAAAGACTTTTTCATAAATTAATTAACTAATAAAGTAATCTGCAGCCACTGTCTTGGTTATGTAGCACTGAAAAAAGTGTTTAAAGCATGTAGTGTTGAGTAGGATGCAGGTGAGGTATGGGTGGGCGGAGTGTCTGACAAGGTGCAACAGTAGAAGTGTCTATGCAACATGAACCACATCCTGGGTGCCTGAGGAAGCTTGCATTCATCTTTTCTTTTGTTGGGGCGAGCGCGGGGTGGTGTGGGGGGCTTGCTCTTCTTCCTTCTATACTGTTTTGCCATGGAATTGGCTTTGTCTGATGTTTGCGACTATGCATAACAGCATTATTAGTGAGCTGTTTATGGACCAAAGTGGGAATTCTAGGGGAACCATGACAACATTTGAACGGCATTGCTGGCTGTTTTGGAGCATGGTGGTTTTTTTGGTTGGGAGGAGCACATGATCTTTCAGGTTCAAACATGAAAGATGCGTCTGCAAATCCTACTGCACTGTATTCAGTCTGCTTTGGTTATTTGTATCTTGTAGCCAAGAGGGACACGTTAAACCAACCACCATTCTGCTGAGCTACTAATAGACTGATTGGGGTGAATATGTCTCATTCTTCGTATTCTGTGAACCATGCTAACCATGACCTGTATACTTTCTGGAGTTTTTCTTAGTCTCAAAAGGAAGAAACTAAGTTGCTGCTGTGACTCCCGTGGATCTCATGAAGTTCAACCTATACTTGATTTCTATGGCATTCTATGCCATCCAGCTTGGTCCACACTGACTAATATCTGTCTTGGCAGTTTGTTTTCTCAAAAAGGTCGCTTTTCTAAAGGAAATCTTCAAGAATAGATAGGTCTTTGTACTTTTCTCAATCTGGAAATGTAAGTCAGGAAATGTATACTCAACTGTAATTCAGATAACAAGGAAATGTCT
Source organism: Brasenia schreberi (assembly GCA_036023115.1). Lineage (NCBI taxonomy): Eukaryota > Viridiplantae > Streptophyta > Magnoliopsida > Nymphaeales > Cabombaceae > Brasenia > Brasenia schreberi. The sequence goes on along the minus strand of JAYKKT010000089.1, from coordinate 22,518,568 downwards.
TCTATGATATTATATGTGCATATGTATGTACTTACATATTTATATATGTATATCTATACACTAAAGAGTTTATTTCATGTTCTGCTAATATGTGATATTCTGCCAATATCGTTGTTTTGTCTTAGAAGATTAAGTAGTATTCCAGATTTCCCAACACTCCATTAAATGGTTTTTTCGTCTCAGTCTAGTTCTTTTAAGCCTTTCTGAAATGATTGGTCCTCCAAAAATGTAGGTGAAGCCAACTTTTTGGGTGGTGTGGCTTCATTAAAAGGACTTCAAAACTTTGATCCACAGACAGCAAAAAAACGCTTCTTTGAGATCTACCTTGCTAAGGTAATTCATGTGAATATTTAAGTATCACTCTACTGAAATATTTATAGAAACTGACATTTTTCAAATTTCTGTTATGTTTAAAATAAACTTTTCTTCTACAGTATGCTCAACCTAACTCCGGAATCGGATTTCCAGGTGCTTTGGAACTTATTATGCAGGTAAGTTTTGTGTTGTCCTTAGATTCAGAGCAATTTAACTTTTTGACTAATGATTATTTGTTCCTGATTTGCCAGTGTAAGCAAAATGGTCTTAAGGTTGCAGTTGCATCTAGTGCAGATCGCATCAAGGTTGATGCAAATTTAGCTGCTGCTGGTTTACCACAATCTATGTAAGATGAATGCTTCATGAGCCCTACTCGGTTTCATTCTTCTTTTGACAGCTTGAGCAACTTCATATGTTAAATGAAATATTTAAATTGGATTTGTCATCTTCGATTCTTATGACAACAAGATCACAAATTTTCACTGCCAATTGTATCTGGATGATTTATTGCTATTTACCAATAATTCTGCAATTTTCAGATATATTGGTTGGTGCAAACAACTTCTCAAGCATGAAAGCAGTGGGACCAAGACTATAAAAATTTTTGCCCAGGACTTGCTAATGGGCTTGACTAGTAAAAGCAAAACAAAAAAGTCCCAGCCATCACTGGGAGTCGTGGCATGATTGCATAGCTTTTGATTAGGGAACCATGCAAGAATTATGTGTATACCAAATCAAAGATTATGTTTACAGAAGTCCATATTTTGACTGGCCTTATGACAGTTTTTGTTTGGCCGTGGAATTTAAGTATGGAAAGCTTCTCACTGTATCTCTAACGATGGTGGTGGTTTGTCTTTTCTCTTGGGGTAAGAAGCCATCTATGCCTGCATGAATTTAGCGACAATGATGAATCTGATAATCTAGAAATCTATGTTGCAAATTATGAGTTGATCTATTTTACACTATCACAGCAATTTGAGTGGAACTGTAGGACCTTATTATGGACCATAAATTTATGACATCTTGTTTAGTTTTATGTAGATCCTGCTTGTATTAGAAGCTATTGTCATGGACACAAGGTTTTGACTTTTGAGGTTTATTTAGTAGATTCTCCTTCTATTAGAGCGATGGAGAACAAACCCATTGCTACTATTTTTTCTTCCTTATTAGTGCGTTGCAACAATTTCTTATATAAGCCTGAGAATTTTTTGCATGGGGGACAGTATCCCCAGCTTGCTTACTCGGAAAGCCTAAGATGTTTTCTCTTGCAAATGTTTGATACCAGAAACACCTTTTTTGTGCAAAGCAAGAAGGGATTAGGTTGACACCTACCGGCTACATCTACAAATAATCCTGTTGGAAGCTCAACCGCTTCCCATAATACCCTACCAGTGCAAGATCTCATTCATTAGAATTGAAACAATTGTAAAAAAAACTGTCACATATATACTGGAGCTGGTGGGAGAGTGCAATTTTGGAAAATTTTAGGTGTAGGGACATGAAAATAAATAAATAAATAAATAAATATATATACACACGGTTATTAAAAAATATATTTTTGAATAAATTTAAGAAAAATGTCCAATAACTACTGTTATTATATCATACATAAGTATTATATTTATCCATTCTTTAATAAAATTTTAGAAACCTTTTTGAAAACTAAATGCACAGCTGGCTAACCGATTTTATTTTTTCTCTCTCCCCCACTTTTATTCTCTCTTCACATGCCTTCCCTTCCTCCTTTCCTTCAATGTTCTACCCTCCCATCCCTCTCTCTCTCTTTCTATTCCTCCTGCCCTTTCTCTCTAGTCTCTCCCCATCCTCACCTCATCCTCACCGACAATGACAAACCCTAACTCACAGCATGGGTATTGTGTCCAAGATGAAACTTGTGATTTATTATTAGACGAGTATAGACTGAGACACATTGATTGTGTCAATTTTTTGTCAAAAATAACTACCAACACGTTGACCATATCGGGTGCATTTGACAGAAAATTTTGGAGTGTTGGACATGGTGTTGGAGTAGCGTAGATGGGTGAGGCACCCTCGTGCTGAAGTGTGTATATGACATAGTTGTAAAGGACATGTAATATCTTGCCAAATCATAAATTCTACATGCATAAGAGGTGATTTGTAGGCCATACCTCCTAGGAAAGAGGCTTCTTGGACTGGTCACCAGAGTTTGACCTACATCCTAGAGCACTGGGGAAGAACGTTGAACAGGAGAAGATCCAACATGTGAAACACATGGATCATTAGAAAGTCACAAGTTAGATATGCTCTAATATACTCTTCCCCATAACTTCTCACAATATAACTACAATAATAATATATTTGTGATAACATTCAAGTTTATGTGATAAGATTTCCATTGCAGTAGTAGGATCTACCAAAATTATTTGTTGATGCTTTTCCCTGTTTCTGTCAGATTTGATGCTATTGTGCCAGCGGATTCATTTAAAAACTTGAAACCAGCTCCGGACATATTTTTAGCTGCATCAAGACTTCTTGGAGTTCCTCCTGAAGAGGTATGTTATTGTAGAGTGATGCATAATATCCTGAGGTATCTTACGTTGAGTTTATGTTTCAGTGTGGTTATTAAAGAAATCAAACAAAGACCACTTTTGCACATGACGAGAACATAGTTGGCCATTATTATACAAAGCACCTTTTCAAATAGTGCACGTTTTCATCATAATAACAATACAACCTCTAGCAACCATTCATAAAAGCTTTAAAGGATGGCCTTTGCGAGTTTAAATATTAAAATCATTAACTATTAAAATATTCTATAGAGATCTGAATCAGTCTCATTATTATGCAAGTAGAATTTTGGTAATCATGCTGGAAATAGAGCCTCTTAATGTGAAAGGTATGTTTCAGTTCGCTGCCGTCCATTATCCTTTTTTGGCTGTCTGAGCTAATCTGGAAATGATATTCAAAAGTACATTTGACAAATAAAATTAAGTAATGTGATATAAACTTTGGTCTCTCCTCCTAAACTCAAATGCTTCAAACGGCTTCTTGGACCTTTACTAAATTGTGATCTCAACACCCGCTGGAATATTACTGAGTAGCTGTATCATTGCATGCAGTGAGCAAATGAAGAGTCAATATATGTGTATGAAACTGAACTGGTTGGTTGTGAATGCTATTGCATGCTATCCCATCTTTTTTTTCACTTCGAGTATGGTCATGGATTTTTGGGTCCTATTGGAAGGAGAACACTAAGAGAAACCTCAGAGCAGTGGACTTTATTACATTCAATCTCCTTTAATACTGGTATTAAAATTAGGACGGAGTTAGTAATTCCCCTGGAAACTGTTTCCAGTGAACCACTTGGACTGCTATTCTTACACTCAATGAATATAGCCGCTAGGAATGCTGGGCCTTGAATGTTGAAGAATACTTGATGAACCATCAAAAATAATTTTTAAATGATTCCAGGATTATACCTCCTTGCTGCAATTGCCATTTTAGTAATGGTTGTAGAGGGAGGAAAGATTTTCATAAACTAGCCTCTTTCGAGTGAAATGGCAATTTAAGTTGATATGTTTAGTGTATTTGTGATAGTGCACTTCTGCTATTGCCTGGTCACGATTAGATGAAATATACGAATAAACAAACATCGAGGATAAATAACCTAAATATAGAGACCACAAAAGCAGGCCTGGTCACGATTAGATGAATTTATTCATGGATTTTCTGTACGCTCTAGGTACTTATTTGGTCCTGAAGATCATCAGCATGGTTCGCTATTTCACTTTCCGGTTCGATAACCAGACCTCATGTTCAATCACAAGAACCGATTTTCTTCTGTCCACCTCTTCCTTGGATACTTGCACTGAGATAACAAGAGAAAATGATGTATGACAAATAATCTATGCACATGGATAACGCATTGGAGGTCCATCCTATGGAATATGCTGTAGAAAAGCACCCAAATGAAGCTGCAGACAGATCATGGGTGATTTTTTTTAACGTACATGTATATGTATTCCTTATATTTTCAAGATATATCATAATAACTAAAACATCGCTATTTTATCAAATACTTCTCCAGACTCATGTATCCTAATGGCTTGGAGACATCGCAAGCAACTGGACACTAATAATGTCCAAAAAATATCAGAAGATAGTATAGCATTAGTTTGTTGTGAATGATCGTATGAACATTGATTTACATTACCAGTAAAGATGCTACGTTTTCATCTTAGGCCCTCTTTCCAGATGCTGTCTTATGGCTGCTAGTCTATTTCATTTAAAATATATTTGAAAAAAGTTGGTGATAGAAACTTATAATCAAACTTCAATAAGTCAACCTTAGCCACATAAATACATGCAAATATATGCCGTTTAAATGCATAATTTATAGTGCATACTTATGGATAAGAGATGAAATGGATGTTGGGCCTAATAAGGACAAAAATCACTGCATACGCTAAGGAAGCTTACCTGGAAATGTATTTTTTACTTTACTAGATCTTAGAGGCTTAGAGATTTCATCAGTGTATATCTTGGTGTTTAAAATATTAAGGAGGAACAGGATGATTGTTGAAAGCATCGTATTTTTTGACCATATTTTTTCTTTTACTGATGAATTATAATGGATTATCACTATATGCATACTGATTGTTAGTCATTTGCGTCAGTGCATTGTGATTGAAGATGCGCTTGCTGGAATTCAAGCTGCAAAAGCTGCAAATATGAGGCAAGTACAGAATGTAGTACATTTAATCCAGTCATAAATGAATTTTCGTGTTCAGTTAATCTAGTTTTGGAAGTTTGTTGTTTCTTTGTTATTGTTCTACTCGTGGCCATGTTAGCATTTACAACATAGTGGATTGCACAAACATTACACTATTAATGACAACCTAGGAAATAACTTTGTGGAAGAGATATTCTTTAGAGAACCTTGGAAAAGAGAGAGGCATCCCTTTGACACTAATCAATCTTATAATAGACATTGTCTGTATGATGGTGTACACCCATGAAAGAAAGAGAGATTTCTTTCAAGTTAATATTGGATTACACCAAGGATCAATTTTCAGTTCATATTTTTTATATTGGTCATTGACGAGTTAATAAATTATATTCAAGAGGAAGTACCTTGGTGTATGTTATTTGCAGATGACATTATGTTAGTGGATGAGTCTAAGGAAAAAGTTAAAATTAGAACTATAGAGAGAAACATTAGAAAGTGAAGGCTTATGACTTAGTAGAAAAAAGACAAAATATATGAAATACAAGTTTGATCATTTAGCTACCATAGGTGACACATAAATTAAGATTGACATGTATTTACATTCCTAATAAGGAAAGTTTTAAATACATAGGATCAATTTTTAAGAATGATAGAAAAATTGATGAAGATGTTACACATATAATTAATGCAGGTTTGTTAAAATGGAAAGGTACATCAGATATCCTATGTGATAAGAAGATATCATTAAAGTTGAAAGATAAATATTATAGAGCAATAATTAGATCCATTATGTTACATGATTATGAGTGTTGGGCAATTAATCATCATGTACAAAAGATGTTTGTTCGCAGAAATAAAGATGATAAATGACAAAAAATTATTTAAAATGGTTTGGACATAGAAAGACAACCAAAGGAAACTCCGGTAAGAAAGTATGATAAACTAAATGGTGAAAATGTTAAAAGAGGAAGGAGAGGACTATAAAAGTATTGAAAGGAAACAATAAACAATGATCTAGCTTATGTTGAGTTAGATATTAGCATGGCATACGATCAAACTCTATGTAAACAAAGAATTCATGTAGCCGACCCCATCTACTATGGGAAAAGGCTTAGTTGTTATTGCACATATGTTGGCCTGTGATGTTCAACCATGATCCCTGATTTATATGACATACTTGTACTTGTGTCATCCAATGGTTTCTATCTGATTACTGTAAGGAAACAAATTCCTGAGTTTTCATCTGATTAATGTTAGTCTACCAGATTCTGTTAACATTATGAAACATGTGTGTCTGACACAATTCTTGCACACACAAATCATATACATCTAATATTTCTTCTTCTAATGACCTCAGGGAACCTTTAAGATTTGATGCTTCCTTGTAGTGCTAATTTTCAATTGAGCAGAAAAATCAGAGCAGAACTCTTTATGGACTCAATAGAAACAAACATGAAAACAAAATAGTACTAAATCAGTACTTAATAAGTAAACTCAGATATGAAATTGTGATTTTACTGAGCAAGGAGTTCTGCCTCAGCAATGACAAGCAGGCACCTGAATTACCTTAGTCCAGTTGCATAAATAGAACAAAAGTACACAAAGCTGCCTCTTATGCCAAAAAAGAAGAAGAAGAGGACAAAATACTGCAAGTCCTTGAACCTCAAAGTCTGGCAAGCATAGGGTCTCACTGACAAGGGCATCTTTTCATTGTTTTTACATTTTCATGAAATTATTTGTTTAGCTGTTAGGTTCAAGAATAATTTTCGGTAGCAGTTACAAGGCCCTGATTGCATAGCTATCCATGTAATGGGCTGCATAACCCACTTGCAGTTTCATGCTTTGTACCTCGAAGCATTCAATTTGTAACTGCTGTACAAATCAGAATAAAGGATTGATTTCCAATTTATTTCTGCCCAGATTCCCTGTCACTATTTCTGGAAGCTTGTTTTTCAGTTTGAACATACATCTATATATTGATCCATGTAGGTTTGTGTCTTGAGAGGCATCAATACCGAATGAAGAATATTTACTGTGCACAGAAAATAGAAATGGAGGTCGGCTCCCTCATGGCTGCCGCAGCCTCCTTATCTTTCTTATTCATCATTCAAAACACCCTAATAAACGTGCTTAGGGTTTTATAGTACCAACATTTTAACTTAAAAGATAGATTTGCCCTTACTTAAGGACACTAATCATACCCTATTCCCAATAGATCATAATTTGATCATTGGGATCCAAATTACTCAAGACATGAAATTAAATACAGAAATAAAAGTCATCTTAACTCGATCTCCAACACGCCCCCTCAAGTTGGGTCTTGAAGACTTGAAACACCCAACTTGATAAGAGTCTTCTTTAACCCATTAACAGAAATTGGTTTCGTGAGAATATCTTCTCTCTAATAAAATGACAATCTATCTCAATGTGTTTGGTCCTCTCATGAAACACTAGATCGAAGGAGATATGCAATGCAACTTGGTTATCACAAATGAGCGTCATTTGCATAATATCTCCAAATCGAAGCTCCTAAAGCAATTGTTTTAACCAAATGAGTTCACAAGTAGCTAAAGCCATTGCTCGATATTTTGCTTAACGACACTTGATCTTGCGACCACATTTTGTTTCTTACTTTCTTCCAGATATCGATTACCCCCGATGAATACACAATAACCAAAAGTAGATCTTCTATCAAGAGGGAGAACCTGCCCAATCAACATCTAATAACATATCCAACTGCAAAACTCACATTTGGTCTTGTGATGGTAACATAAATTAGTTTTCCCACCAATCGTTGATATCTACCAACATCTTCGTATAGTTCAACTAAATCATCATTATCTTCTTTTGAAATTTCTATTGGAGTAGAACATATCCGACAATCCTCCATTTTAGTTTCTTTCAATAAGTCTAGAATGTATTTTCTCTTACTTAAGAATAGACAATATTTGCTCTGGATTATTTCAATACCCAAAAAATAGTGTAATCTGCCCAAGTCCTTTAAGTCAAACAATACACTTAGTTGTTTTTTCAGAATAGTTATTCCTTCTGTATCATCACCTGTAATGATGATGTCATCTATATATACCAATAGTAAGATAGTTTTCTTCCCTTTGTTGATAAATAGTGTATGATCATTGACACACCGTTTGAAGCCCAAACTCATAACAACAACAACAACAACTAAGCCTTTTCCCATACTAGACGGGGTCGGCTACATGGATTCTTTGTTTCCACAGATCCCTATCGTGTGCCATGTTAGCAGTTAACTCACAATAAGCTAGATCATTCTTTATTGTTTCTTTCCAACACTTTTATGGTTGTCCTCTACCTCTTTTAATACTTTCTAAAATTAGTTTTTCTAACATTCTTACTGGTTTTTCTTTTGATCTTCTTTCTATATGTCTAAACCATCTTAAACAATATTCTCTCATTTTATCCTCTATTGGTGCCACTCCTAATTTGTTTCTAATAACCTCATTATGTATACGGTCTTTTCTTGTATGACCACTCATCCATCTCAACATCTTCATTTCTGTCACAAACATCTTTTGTACATGATGATTAACTGCCCAACACTCAGAACCATAAAACATGGCAGGCCTAATTGCTGCTCTATAATATTTACCTTTTAACTTTAATAGTATCTTCTTATCACAAAGAATTCCTGATGCTCCTCTCCATTTTAACCAACCAGCATTAATTCTATGCATAACATCTCCATCAATTCTTCCATCACTCTAAAAAATTGATCCTAGTATTTAAAACTTTCCTTTTAGGGGATGCAATGTGTGCCAATTTTAATTTCCATGTCCTTTGAAGTAACCAAATGATCAAACTTACATTCCATATATTTTGTCTTTGTTCTACTAAGTCGGACGCCTTTGCTTTCTAATGTTTCTCTCCATAGTTCCAATTTTCTATTAACTTTTTCCTTAGACTCCTCCACTAATACAATGTCATCTGCAAATAACATACACCAAGGTACTTCATCTTGAATATGTTTTGTTAACTCATCCATCACCATTATAAATAAGTATGGACTTAAAGTTGATCCTTGATGTAACCCAATATTAACTTCAAAGAAGTCTGTCGTTCCTTCATGAGTCCTCACACATGTTTTTGCACCATCATACATGTCTCTTATAAGGTTAATATATGTGAATGAGATACCTCTTTTTTCCAAAGTTCTCCAAAGAACCTCTCTCGGTACCCTATCATAAGCTTTTTCTAGATCAATAAATATCATGTGAAGGTCTTTCTTTTTTGCTCTAAAATGTTCCATAAGACGTCTCAAAAGGTGAATCGCTTCAATAGTAGATCTGCCTGGCATGAACCCAAATTGGTTTTCTGTTGTACTTGATACTTGTCTTAACCTACGTTCGATAATTCTTTCCCATAATTTCATAGTATGACTCATTAACTTGATACCTCGATAATTCGCACAATTTTGAATGTCTCCCTTGTTCTTATATATGGGTATAAGTGTACTTGCTCTCCATTCCTCGGGCATCTTTTGGTTTTTCCATATTTCATTAAATAGTCTTGTGAGCCAAGTGATTCCTATTTCTCCTCGTATTTTCCAAACTTCTATAGGAATATTATCTGGTCCTACCGATTTACCACCCTTCATATGTTTAAGAGCCTCTTTGACTTCATTCTTTTGAATACGTCGGTAGAAATTATGGTTTATATACTTTTCTGATTTGGCTAACTCTCCTAAGCTAATACTAACATCTTTATTTTCATTAAAAAGATTATAAAAATAGTTTTTCTATCTATTTTTTATATCATCATTTGCCACTAGATTTTTTTCATCCTCGTCTTTGATGCATCTAACATAATTAAGATCTTTAGTTTTCTTATCTCTAGCCCTAGCTATTCTAAAAATATCCCTTTCACCCTCTTTTGAGTTGAGTTTTTTATATAAGTCCTCCCAAATTTTAGCTTTTGCTTCACTCACGGCCTTTTTCGCTTCCTTCTTTGCTTTCTTATAAGCCTCTAAAATTTCATTAGTTTTCTTAGCGTAATGTAATTTGTAACATGCCCTCTTTGCCTTGATTTTATTTTATACTACTTCACTCCACCACCAAGCTTCTTTTTGTGCTCGTACACCTCCCTTAGATACCCCTAACAAATCTTTCGCTACTTTCGTAATATGTATAGCCATATTGTTCCACATATCACAGGGTGTACCAACATAATTCCAAACATCTCCTTGAAGGACTTTCTGTTTAAATATATCTTCTTTCTCGCTTTTGAAGTTCCACCATTTAGTCCGAATAGCTCGATGCAATCTTTTTTTCTTGGTCCATTTTTTTATTTGTAAATCCATAACTAAAAGTCGATGCTGGGTGGTTAAGCTTTCTCCTGGAATTACCTTGCAATCTTTACAAACTCGCTCTATCTTTTTTTCTATAAATAAAGTAATCAATTTGTGTTTGTGATAAGCCACTCTTATAAGTAATTCAATGTTTATCTCATTTTTTGAAGATTGTATTGACTATAAAGAGATCAAATGCCATAGCAAAATTTAAAATCTCCCTACCTTCCTCGTTTATATCCCCAAAATCAAAGTTTCCATGAATCCCTTGATATCCTAATGCCTCTTTACTGACATGTTCATTTAAGTCTCTTCCTAAACAAATCATCTCCTTTTGTGGAGGGTGTATCTCCTCTTCTTCCCTTTCAAGCTCTGGTTGATTTTAAAGTGGTGAAAGTGATGTCACATTAGGTGAATAGATATCTGATGATTGACCTTCTTGTTTGCTATAAAATGGTGTATCTTAATGAAAAGTAACATCTATAGTAACATATGACTTTCTTTTGATAAGATAATAGTATTTATACCCCTTCTGAGTAGCAGAATATCCCAAGAAAATGGATTTCATAGCTCGAGCATCTAATTTATCTCTCATACCATAATATATATATGAACAAAGCAAGTACATCCAAACACTTTTGGTAGTAAATGAAATTGTTTTTTAGAGGGACATAAGGAATGAATTGGAGTATTACTATTGAGAACCCTACTTGGCATACGGTTGATGAGATACACAACTGTTAAGACTCCTTCACCCAAATAAATCTTTGGAACTTCGTACCCAAGCAAAAGAGTTCTGGCCACCTCTAAAATATGTGTATTTTTCCTTTCAGAAACATCATTTTGTTATGGAGAATGTGAACATGAGGTTTGATGCAAAATACCCCAATCTAAGAAATATAAGTGAAGTGATTGAGACATATATTCACCTTCATTATCATTGCGAATAGTTTTGACATTGTGGTGAAACTGAGTGTGTATAAACTGACATACAGAGCGAAAGCAAGTCACCCATGTAAACAAAAACTCTGAATGAAACTCAATTTTCCAAAAAGAATATTTGAAGATTTCATTAGACTTGATGTTTTCAAATATAAAAGAAATAGTTTTAAAGAAAACGTTTGAAATCATACCTGTCATACCTAAAACTTGAATTGGAAAGTGGCAAATTCCCCGCAAAGAGGAGATGTTAAAAAATAAAAAAGGCAATGACCAAGCACCTGCCAATTTCGACATTATTAAACAAGGTAACCAACCATTTTAGATCCAGGTATTAGGCAAGTGGCCTAAGGTGGTTGTCAAGAGAAAGAAAAGTCAACTTCCAAGAAAGAAGGAAGGTCGACGTCCAAGAAGGAAGGAAGGTCGGCATCTAAGAAGGAAGGTCAACATCCAAGAAAGAGGGGTCGGCATCGAGGAGGGAAGGTCGGCGTCAAAGAAGGAAAGTCGACATTCAAGAAAAAGGAAAGTCGGCATTCAAGAAAAAGGAAAGTCGGCATCCAAGAAAGGAAAGTCGGCATCCAAGAGAAGGGAAAGTCGGCGTTCAAGAAAAAGGATTATATGTTGCCCCGTTCTCTTTACATTCATATATTATCTGTTATAGTGCTCCGTTCTCTTTACATTCATATATTATCTGTTATGTGTTATGTGTTTGATTTTTTATCCTTTTTACTTTGATATACAATATAAGATCTTATACCTCCTAATCCCCTTTATACTTAAGATATAATCATAATTTCATTTTAGTTATTGTAGATTATCTTTAATTCGGACAATATGCATGCACGTATCTTTTAAAAAAAATTGTACCTCCTATTATGAATGTGTTAAAATTTTGCACACCTAATATACACACAGATACACTGTCTATAAAATTTTCAAGAATTTTAGGATCGTGCACTAACGTAAATAAAATTGGAGAAGAGTGAATGAAATTGGAACAGAATCTGTAAAACCAGATAATCCCATATCTTTGTATACAGTGAACCGTTTTGATTGAAAATGGTTCCATTGGAAAGCTGAACTCCATAGCTTTCCAACAAAACCAATTTAATAGAAATCAGAGATCTGAGTACCAAGATACGGTCGCTTCTCAGATTTAATTGTATACATCTACAACATTTGAAATAAAAATAAAAGTAGTTTCTTAATTTGCATATCAAACTCTATCTTCTGTAAAATTTTGAGAATTTTTGAAGATTCAGAAGTTGTTAAAAAAAATCAGAAATAAGTGTATGCAAACAAAACCAATTTCTCTTTTTCAAGATTTGGAATGTTTTGAATTAAGAAGTTCATGATTTTGTCAAGCTTTTGAAATTGAAATTTGGTTTTTAAAATTCACCGGATCTCAAACGATTTTCCAAGCGTCTAGGCTGACCTTTGAGCATCAGTTTAAGAAGGCCTACATCGAAAAGAATTCACTGACCCACAATCACTACTGAAGTCAGAAATCATCTTTGCTAGTTCGAGCAAACTTGTTGGCACGCTCGCGCATTCTTAGTTTGTGAATTTAATTTCAAATCTTTACATAGACTTCTTTATAAAAATTCACATCTACATGTGGTACTTGCACGGATACACATGCATATGCATATTTGTATGTATTGAGTGTTACACACCCCACACAAAAATTACATACACACGGATGTATAAATGCTTAGTTTTGTTCTATACATATTGCTGATTGTTGTTTCCTGAACTTGTATGTTTTGTTTGCTGAATAGCTTGGTTGCATTATTTATATGTCATTGTTCCTTAACGATTTTGGTCTTGTACGTTCAGTAAAATGGCATCTGAGACCAAAGAGCACTGATATAGACAGTTCTCTGTTCCTCCTTATTGTTTATTCACACTTTTATATACTGCCATGTTCTGTTTTGGTCTTGCTAAACATTTCCTTAAGAATGAAATACATTTTTTATCCTTATGTTCCTCCAATCTTGTCCTTTATTTTCTGATGGTCTATCCCCAACTTCTAATTTCTTTGTTTTTCCACTTATATGATGACAATGGCAATCCCCTTTCTGTGTGTTCATAGAAGTACTATTTTTCATTGATTACAGATGCATTGCATTGGCGACTACATTATCCAAAGAAGTTTTGGTGGAGGCCGCTCCGTCACTTATCAGAGATGCAATAGGAAATGTTTTACTGGAAGACATTCTCGGTGATGCCTTATCGGGTTAAGTATGTTAGGTCAAGTGGATGTCATGGTGATATGTTAAGCTGCACATTTAGCAATTATTTAATGGGGACAATTCCTAGATTGTAAATATAATTTTTGCATTGTAATTGACTTTTGTTTGGCTGGAAACAATAGACTATTTTGCAATGGAAGGTATCAGTTTCATTTGTTGATATCTACAACTTCCCTCAGGATTTTCTCAAATAGCCTTTGCTAATAAAGGACGCTTATATATGTCATTACTTTTAGTAAAGTCTGACAACGTGAAATTGATGCAGACAAGAAGACTCAAGGTTCCTTAAATACTAATTCCACGATGGTCACACATTCAGAGTATCAGAAGGGCATGAATGGCTCAATCCAGGATCAGGCTATCGATAGACATATTGTTTCAGCTGGAATGTAAGTTGTTTGCATCCAGGTGTCTGTGAGTTGAAAATTTTGATGGTTAATAGTTACTTTTCTTCCTGAAGAATATGGCCAATAGTTGTTTCTTTTCTCCTTTACTGTTGTTTATTCTTCAACCTTTGTACATCTTACTTCTCGTGCACAGAATTCCAAGGAAATGGATCTCCCTGTTCTCTTTTTAGCTTATTTTAGTTGGATTGTTGGAAAACCCTATGTAGAATTCCCATGTATGACGCTTCATGATTTGGCATGGAAAACAGGACTTCTGATCTATTTGGTAAACCACTACCACTTATTATAAAAAGGAATCTCCTCATGAAATGTCACATCCATTGTGACATAACCCCTTTTCTTTATTGGATCATAACATTTATAACCCTTTTGAATAGGTGATTATCCTTGAAAAATACTTTTAACTGTCTTGGCATCCAGTTTCTCTTAAGTTGCCATATATATGAACAAAGCAAGTACTCCCAAACACTCTCAAAAGGTATGTGAAATTGCTTTTGGATAGGACACGGGGAATGAAATGGAGTACTCCTCCTAGGATCATACTTGGCATATGGTTTATCAGGTATACTGCAGTTAAGACATCTTCTCTCGAGTAATACTTAGGGACATTATATTCCACCAATAATGTTCTAGCAACTTAAAGTATATGACGATTTTTTATTTCTAAAACATCATTTTGCTGAGGAGTATTTGGGTATGATGTCTGATGTAGTATGCCATATTTATGAAAAAATGCATGCAAGGAATGAGACATAAATTCTTCTCCATTATCAGTACGAATTATCTTAATGGCAGCTGGAATTTAGTATGGACGAATATATGAAATGTGGGCAGAATACCTTTCACTTCATCCTTCGATTTCATAAGATAAACCACAATAAATAGGTTGCAGTCATCAATAAATTATACAAAATGTCTATAATCATTTAAAGAAGTAGTAGAGCATGAACCCCAAACAAGAGAATGAACAACTTCAAATGGTTTTAAAGCTCTAGATTCATTACCAAGATCCTAATCTTGGTAATCATTTAAAGAAGCATCACAATGCAAAGTAAAATCACAACTACTAGCTAATCTTGGTAACAATGTCTTTATTTTTGAAAGTGGTAAATACCCTAATCTATGATGCCACAATACTACCTCTTCTTGTCAGTTGACTGCCATAACGGTAGATAGATCCTCTGTCAGTGTCCTCTTTATCTCCTCAAAGAAATAAAACCCTTTCTTTATGCTAACCTAGCGAAAGATCCTTCCTGTCTTCAGTTCCTGAAATACACAACCACTAAGTCGGAAGATTACTCAGCAATTTAGATCCCTAGTTAGGGCATATATAGGCAATAAATTAATTAAAATACGAGGGACATGGAAAACATTATTGAGTATCCCAGAGTGGTAATTATACTCTCTTTTCCTACTATAGGAGTATGAGATCCATTAGCTAACTTAATGCCATCTTTTTCATGCACCATCTCATATTCACAGAAAAAATTCCTATGTCCCACCATATGGTCTATGGCACCCAAATCAATTACTCAAATTCTTGATTGAGAAGAAGACATATTACCCATTGCCATGAACGAGAAGCGATATGCCATTATTGCATGAGGATTTGCGATGGAGGAAGAGGACGATGTTCGTGAATCAGTCAAACGAGTCCCAATCGCTTATAACTTCTTTTTTTGTCTACTAATGAATCTAATCCAACCTCAAAAATTGCCTTATCACTATTATCACTGTAGTATGATTGTTTTGATTGAAACTGGGTCGTTGACCCACCATATCCCAACAATTTTCCTTAGTATGTCAAGATTTTATACACCATGAACACTTTAATTTGTCCTTCTCCTCCAGCATTGCCTCTGATCGACCTCTACCTTTGCCACCAAATGCTCTCTTTTCTCGATGTCCATAAGTTAGGTTTCGTCCCAAAAATTTTGTATTTTCAGTGCTTGGCTTACCTTATTTCTTCAAGTTGTTAATGTCTTCTTATCTTAATAATAAAGAATAAACTATACTCAGGGGTGAAAGTTCTTCCCTACTTAGAATGTTATTCTTCACAGCCTCAAATTCATATGATACTCTACACAATAAATCAAATACTTTTGTTCTTGAAATTCCTCATTGTGTTCCCTTGTACACGTATGACACTTGGTTATGGAAAAGAATTGTAGCTCTTTCTAGCAATATTATCCGTATCGTACGATACGGTGCGATACGTATCGTGGGCCACCACGATACGATACACCCCAGTGTATCTTTATAACGAATTTATCGCACCGTATCATGCGATACGGGCCGTATCGCACGATACGATACGATACGGGCGATACGCCCTGGGACCCTTATAAAGGGTCCCCGACCGAACGAAACCCTTGATTTTTTGCGGGTTTCCTCTCTCCTTTTGAGTTTCTCAAGCTCACTAAGAGCCGATTTTTGCCTCTTTGGTGTTCAAAGCTCAAAAATCATTCCCTACGGTGTCCGTGCAAGCCTCCAAACTCGGATTTAGGTATATTTTTTTTAATGTTTTTTTCTATTTTTTCCTTTATATTTATTGTTTTTTTATGTTATTTCATATTTTTTTTAAATGATAAAATATGAAGTTATTAAGTGTGTATACGATTTTTATTGCATTCATGAAGTGGGAGACATTCCATTTGAGTGTTATTTGAAGATTGGGGATTTACGAAGTGTTTTTATTTTTCAGGTTTTTGTTTGAATTAAAGTACTCCATTGAGATGGGAGGAAGGGGTAGTAGAGACTCCCATTTTCGGTCTGATGATCTGGCATGGCAGTGGGGTATACCAGTTGAGGGTTTCAGGTTAAGGATTAGATGCTTATTTTGTAAAAAAGTGGTTAGTGGTGGAATTTAAGGTTGAAACACCACCCAACAGGGACCAGAAAAGAAGTTGCTTCATGCACGGGCAGAGTTAGAAGTTTGCCAGAAGGTATTAAATGGTAATGCTTGCAGATGATTGAGAGTATACAGGAAAGGAGACAAAAAAAGAATGATTTCTAGATGTTTGAGGAAGCTGATGATGCTACTGCCACTGGAGTTGGATTCACTGCTAGTTTGCCTTAAAATGCTAGAACAGAGATTGGTAGTAGCAGTTCACGATCACCTAACAGGGGAAAGAGGGTTCTTGAAGACTTTGGAGGTGGCAGAAGAGGAAGTTCAGGAAGGAGTAGAGGAAGAGCTTCTTCTAGCATACATTCATTCTTTCCTCCTTCCACTACACCTAGTGCTCAACCTAGAATTCGTGCTGCTATGGCTTCAGAACAACTACATGATCAGGCAGACCTTGCAGTGGGGAGATGGTTTTATGATGCATGCATTCCATTTAATGCAACAAACAATTTTCATTTTTAAGCAATGACAGATGCAATTGCTAACATTGGTCCAGGATACAGGATGCCCTCTTATCAGAAGTTGAGAGGAAAGATATTAGATTAGACCGTCATTGAAGCGCAATAATATTGTTCGACTTTAAGACAGTTGTGGAAGGAAACGAGATGCACTATTATGACAGATGGATGAACCGATAGGCGAAGAAGGACATTGCTAAACTTTCTTGTATACTGTCCTAAAGGACTCATGTTTTTAAGATCTCTAGATATGTCAGAGGAGAGGCACACTTACGACAAGAATTTGATAAGGTGATATGCGAGGTTGGGGTAGAGAATGTGATCCAATTGATTATAGATAATGCAGCTAACTACAAAGCAGCTAGGAAGGAGTTAGCTGATATTTATGGGACTTTCTACTGGACACCATGTGCAACTCATTGTTTAGATCTCATCCTTGAGGACATTGGTGAGATGGATGAAATAAAGGCAGCAACTGAGTGTTGCTAAGATATTATAAAATTTATTTACAACCATGCATTTGTTTTGTGTATGATGAGGAGATATATAGAAGGTGCAGAGCTTCTTCGAACAGCTGCAACTCGGTTCGCAACAAACTTTTTATCTGTACAGAGTATTGTGAGACAGAAGCAAGCTTTGAAGAGAATGTTCTCAGATGAGTGACAACAATTTGCAGAGTTGCCTCAGAAGAGAAGAAATAGAAAGTTGAATGAGATTGCAGAAACAGTTTTTAGAAGTTCATTTTAGAATGCATGTGTTAGATTATTAAAAATTACATGTCCTTTAGTGAAAGTTTTGAGATTGGCTGACAGCGAGGAGAAACCATCTATGGGCTACCTTTATGAAGCCATGGATAGGGCAAAAGAAGTCATCACAAATAACTTTAATGGAAAAAAGTGAGATTACGTGCCCGTGTGGAAAATAATTGATAGTAGATGGAATAAACAATTGCATCAGCCTATTCATGCAGCAGCCTACTATCTAAACCCATCATTTAGGTACTCAACAAACTTCAAAACGGACGGTGAGGTTAATCGAGAAATCATTGATTGTATCGACAAATTAGTCCCTGATGAGAGCATAGCAAATGCGATACATCGAGAGATGGAGATATATGATAATGCTCTTCACTTGATGGGTTTGCCTGTTACAATTCGCAACCACACTACGATGCGTTCAGGTAAATTATTTATTTTCATATTTAAGTTGCATCTTACATTAATGTGGATTATGTCTCTAATGTTTGTCTTTTTTTACAGATGTTTGGTGGAACAAGTTTGGAAGTGATTGCCCAAACCTTAGAGATTTTGCAGTGAGAGTCTTAAGCCAAACCTGTAGTGCAACAGGTTGTGAAAGAAATTGGAGTGTTTTTGAATACATCCATACAAAGAAGCACAACAGATTGGAACACAAAAGACTAAATGATTTAGTTTATATTCGTTGTAACATGCGCCTTCGTGAAAGGTAATATTGTATTACTTTCAAATTTTCAATTCAATATTGTTTAACTTCAGTCTTCAATTGTTAATATTATTTACTAATTGTTTATCTTTGTTTGTCGTAGGCCATTAAAAAAAGTAAATAGAGAAGAAAGTCAGTTCAATCCAATAAGTTTGGATAATTTTGATATATTAGAAGATTGGGTTATGGAAGACACTGAAGAAAATGCCCTCCTAACTGAAGAAGACGTTGCCTGGATTAATTTAGAAGGAGCGCAATAACAACAACATCAAGGAGATGAATTTAATTTCGAAGAAGGTGTCGCTGATGATGACGAGGATCTGCAATAAGGAGAAGATGAAGATTATTTAGTTGATCGGGATCCTGATTACAATTTGTAAAATGTAACATTGAAACTGTAAACTGTCTCAGTATTTCATTTTTTGGATTCAAAATAGGTAAATTTGGATGCAATTGTTCAATGTTGAATGCTCAATCTGTACTAAACTTACATTATATGAATTTAAAGCAATTACTAGATTTTTTCTATTTTTTTTTATTTTTTCTGGATTTTTATTAATTTTTATTGATTTTTAATTAATTTTTGTATTATTTTAATATTAAAGTATGACAAGATACGATATGATACGCCTGTATCGTGGAGCCCAGCGATACACGATACGATACGCGTCAGACAACACTGCTTTCTAGAGACTATAGAGTTCAACATAATACTCACAAACTAGTCTCCCTCCGTGACGACGTCTACAAATTTTTATATGCTTTCATATTTATTTCCAATGTTCTTTCTCTGAGTATATGCATAATAAATTGCTTTATAGATCTCAATGAGTGATTCAAGAAACATAAATGTACTTCCTACCTATGTTATCAATAGCGGTTAGCGGATTGTTAGCAGTCGACCCTGATATTGCGGCAGTGGAGATATATCGGATTTAACATTACCTTTTTATTTATGATTAATAAATTATATATATAATAGATTCTCTAATTCCTAGGAAATATCAAGAAATATAACCACTTCTTTCATAAATATGAGTCAAACTAAATAAACAAATTCTACTTCTAACTTCTAAGGAACCAAACAATAAATTTTATGTGGCACATGCATATTGAATTGTTAACCTTCAATTAGAAAACAAAAACATAAACGTAACAAAGTTATTCTAAGCATTAAGCAAAGAAATTAAAAGAAACAAATATATAATTACTTATCTCCTAAGTATGGTGAATATGGTCGAATGGTGTCGCCACCTCTCTTACTCTTAAGAGCCTATATGCACATTACACGTTTTGCTCGAGAATTGTCCACAACTGGCAGTGAAGATGAAAAAACAGTTCACATGTACTAATCAGTAATCATGTTGCCACAAAGAAAAATGTTAAGGTACATATTTAGAAGCACAGATATAGGTGTAGTAGGTGTTGAGAAACAACCCAAATAAGATCAATGACAAATCAAGAAGAAACAACATCGATGGGAAGCAAGGAGGGAGTCAGCGTCTCCATGGGCTGCCACACCCTCTCTTATTTGTCTTTTTCTTGGCATCACACGATTACACTTAGGGCATTACTTATATAGGTTTCTAACTTAAACAACAAAAATGTCCCTAATTAGTAAAACTAATGATACTTAGATCCCAATGGATCATATTTTGATCTCATGAGATCCGTAAGACCCAATTACAAAAGATAAATGCAGAAACACAAATTATAGAAATATGTAATCTTCAACATTCCCCCTCAAGTTGGGTCTTGAATGCTTGAAATATCTCACTTGCCGACATCTTTATTTAATCTATTAGCAGCTAGTGGTTTTCTAATAATATAAGCCAATTGGTCTCGAGAACAAACATGAATGATGTTGACAATTAATTCAGAAAATTTCTCTCTAATAAAATGACATTCAACTTATCTCATAAAAGACTGGATTAAAAGCCATTTGAAGTGCAACTTTACTATGAGTGAAGAAATTAATTGAAAATTTCTTTTAATAGTGATAAAATTCATAAACCCTCACTCATACCAAGGGCAATAACACGATACTCTACTTTCTGTGGAAGATTGAGAAACAAATTGCATTGTTTCTTGCTTGCTCTTTTAAGAAATGAGAGAATCACCCAAAAGATACATAAACCAAGTAATAGACTTACGATCCGGTGGGGTCAGCTACCATGGTCGGCAAGATCGAGGTAGGCACGCAACCTCGAGGATAAGGTGGACTAAAAAGCAGGGACTCACGAAGGGCGTATGGCACTCGAAGATGCCTGAAGATACGAGAGAAACGGCTGCCCAATGAGCTGTAGCTGTGGGAGAGGTAACAAACGCTAAGCAATACATGAACAACATATGTAATATTCTGGATGAGTGATAGTGAGATAAACCATTGTCACAACAATAAGTGCTATACAAGGTAGGATGGGATAATGGGATACCATCAAAAGAAGAGTATTTTGCATTAAATTCAATCGTGGAGTATCAACGGCTCTTATTATCGTTAGTCTGCCGCTTTCCACACTCAAGCTCAAGAATATCTTCTACATATTTTGGTCGAGAAAGAAGATAACCTCTAAGTGAGTGAGCCACCTCAATACCCCGAGAAATAACGTAAAGAACGGAAGTCCTTCATTTCAAACCATCGGCTGATTGCATTTTCAAGGCGGTAATGCCATTAATACATCATCCACACGAGTATGTCATATCATCAACATATATAGAAGAATGATAATCGACATGCGGCAAGAGTACACTTAACAAAGAGAGCAAAATCATGACTACTAGAAGCAAAATCTAAGGGAACAAATCAATATCGAGAAAAATTCTGAAACCAAGCATGAGGTGCTTGCTTGGAGACCACATAGACTTTCTTGAGCTTGCAGACATACCCGAGGAACTACATGAGAAACACCTGTGAGGAGGGTTTCATATATAAACCTCTTCCTTGAAGGTCCCCGTTCAAGAAGACATTTTTTAACATCTAATTGAGATATATACCACGCGATTTAATCGAGCTGATCAGCTGCGCAATAAGAGTACTGAATAAGTAGTCATTTTTGCTACGAGGAGCAAAAGCTCTCCCTCGTAATCCATTACCGTATTGTTGAGAAAGAAGCCTTGTGCAACCAACCTAGCTTTGTATCTTTCTATATTCATATATGCTTGATACTTGATAGTGCATACTCATTTACAACCAATGGTCTTCCTCTCTCGTGGTAACTTTGTAAGTTCCCAAATTTGATTCTTTTCGAAAGCTTGAATTTCATCCCGTATAGTCGTCTTCTATTATGCACATTATCTTCTTCATATGTCTTAGGTATATAAGCCTTATCTGCATTCATCACAAACAACTGATATTCTTTTGGATAATTAGAATAGGATATCATTTTATGAATATGATATTTGGCTCCTTTACTTTTTCTTTTACGAAGAGCAATAGGTAAATCATCTGAATCATTAGAAGGATTTGAAGGATAACTGATTCAGGAGTCAAATCTTGGTTGAGGGTAGCATTAGGATTTGGTAGGAATATCTTTCTTTCTCCTCTTGATTAAGTCTACCATTTCTTTCCTTCGGTCAGATTTGTTGTCTCTTCATTCCTTTCTTCCACTGGCAATATCGGTAAGATGATACTATTGGGAGAATTTGATAATTTACTGTCGTCTGCACAAAAGTACTATAAGTTTTCATGAAATATAACATCCATGGTGATATACCACTTCCTCTTTTTAGGGTTATAACACTTGTATCCCTTATGAGTAGAGGAATATCCCAAGAAAATGCACTTGACCACCTTAGCATCAAGTTTATCTCTCGCATTACTAAAAATATGTACAAAACAAGTATGTCCAAACACCCTTAGTGGTACATGAAATTGTTTTTGAGTGTGATATAAAGTATGAAAGGGAGAATCACCATTCAATATATTAGTAAATATGCAGTTTATAAAAAAACAACAGTTTGAACAACTTCACACCAATAGGTTTTTGGGACGTTATTCTCAATCAACAAGGTTCTTGCAACTTCCAAAATATACCCGTTTTTTCTCTCAAATACTCCATTTTGCTATAGGGAATAAGGACATGATATTTGGTATAATATTACATGACTTAAGAAATATGAATTTAGATATTAAGACATTAATTCACCACCATTATTACTACGAATAATTTTGATAGGTAACTGAAATGGATTATGAATAAATTGACAATGCATAGGGAGGATATTTCTTACTTCACCCTTGGTTTTCATAAGGTAAACCATAGTGAATCGAGTGTAATCATTTATAAAGGAAACAAAATATTTGTACCCTTGCAATGAAGTAGTAGAACATGGATCCCAAACATCACTATGAATAATTTCAAAAGGTTGAGAAGTTCTAGATTCATTCAATGGAAAAGATATACGATGATGTTTGATCATTTGACAAGTTTCACATTGTAAAATCATATCACTACAACTAGAAAATATTTGTAATATCATCCTAATCTTAGAAAGTGGAAGATGTCCCAATCTTCGATGCCATAAGATCAATTCTTCTTTCCTCTTTTCTGTAGTATAGATAGACTGCATCGTTGTTTTACTGGTCTCCTCAAAAACATAGAATCCCTTCCTCATGCTACCCTGATAAAAGATCTTCCCCGTTCTCAAATCCTGAAATATAACATAACAAATTAATTGAAATGTTATGAACATGTAAAATATTTTTTAGAGTTCCAAAATCTGTACTTATACTCCCTTTTCCTAAGATGGGAATGGTGGATCCATCAACCAATTTGATATTTGTCCCCTTCTAAATTGATTGATAATCATCAAGAAATTCTTTCATGCTAACCATATAATCAGTCGCCCCCGAATCAACTATCCATATCCTAGAATTAGGTGAGAAAACATTACCCAATACCATGAAGGAGAAGGGATAGGCCATAGTAGCTTGATGATTAACACTAGAAGAAGTAGATGCAGTCTGTGATGCAATTACTCCGGCTTTGAGGTCTTCTAATTCCTTCTTCATCTCAGCCAATGAATTCAACCCTGTTTCTACCTTCTGAGTCTCACTAGGCCTTATTAGGTCTATTTTGAAAATAGGTAGGTCTACCCACTAGTTCCCAACACATTTCTTTTATATGTTTAGTTTTGTTACAGTGAGAACACATCAACTTGTCCTTTTCATCCGGTCTTCCTCTGCATCTGCCACCATATCCACCTCTACCACGCGTATGTGATGCATTTGTATTCTTGCCTACAAATGCAATAGTGTTTTGATTGATTTTTCATTCTTTTTATAAGTGCTTTCTGTTTTCTTTCCGTATAAGTAGAGTGTATACAGTACTTACATATGGAAGTTTCTCTCGACTGAGAATGTTATTTTTAGCTGTCTCATATTCTGAAGCGATGTCACATAGAAGATCAAAGAATTTCCGTTCTTCAAATTCTTCATTTCTTTTTTTTTTGTACAATTTTGACATTTAGTCTTCGAGTAAAATTGCAGTTCCTCCCATAAGTCATGAAGCTCAGCATAATACTCACTCACTCACCTTACTCCTTGTCTACATCTTTTAATCTTTTTCATAATTTCATATTTCTTAGCCACATTCTTTCTTTGGGTATATGCATCTTGTGCAGCCAACCAGATGTCCTTTACTGACTCTAGAAACATAAAAATACTTCCAATAGAAAGAGTCATAGATTGAATAAGCCATGCACTTAGAAGAGCATTTTCTCGACTCCATCTAGAGTAGGAGGGATCAGAAATATTGGGTATGAGAATATCTCCAGTCAAGTAATCCCATAGCCCCCTTGTCATCACAGCTAGTTCGATGGATCTAGCCCATTGGAGATTATTTTTTTCATCCAACTTTATATTTATAATTTGAAAGCCTTTTCCTCTATCTGAACCAACATTCTTATCATAATCTACCATTTTCACTCTTTCAGTCATGACGATTAACCCCTAGTTCAGGGGTTGAAATAAAACTTTCTTTCTTTTTCAATGATTCATTTTCCGTATTGCTGAAAAAGTTTTTTAGAAACAATCCTGATTGAAAAATAACTAATCTGATTGAAATTTCCTCTGATTGCAATCAATCCACGTAACTCTAATCACTTCTTCCTGAACTAATACTTAACCCTTAATGGATCAGAATCTGTTCCATTCAGAACCATATGATCCAAATATAAGAAATAAATGTAGAAATATAAATCGAAGAGAATTTCGAACAATATCCCATGACTTAAAAAATATGAATATAGAGATTGAGACATAAATTTGCCTCCATTATCACTACAGATGATTCTGATGGGTAGTTGAAATTGAGTATGGATGAATTGACAATACACAAGAAGGATATTTTTCACTTTATGTTTGATTTTCATGAGGTAAACCATAGTGAATCGAGTGCAATAGTCTATAAAGGAATAATTTCAAACGGTTTAGAAGTTCTAGTTTCATTCAACGGAAAAGACATACGATGATGTTTGGCCTTTTGGCAAGTTTCAAATTGTAAAATCAAATTACCACAACTAGAAAATGCTGGTAATATTATCCTAATTTTAGAAAGTGGAAGATCTCCGAGTCTCTGATGCGATAAGATCAAATCTTCATTCTTTTTTTCTTTAGTAGAGATAGACTGCATTAATGTTTTGCTGGCCACCTCGAAGACATAGAGTCCCTTCCTCATTCTACCCTAACCAACGATCTTTCCCGTCCTGAGTTCCTTAAAAATACAGCAAGTAGAGTTGAATGTTATAAGACATTTCAAGTCTTTAGCCAAGGCATGGACTGATAACAGATTAACTGAAATGTTGGAAACATGTAAAACATTTTTAAGAATATCAAAATCTGTAACTATACTTCTTTTTCCTGTTATGGGAATGTTGGATCCATCAACCAATTTGATATCAATCCTCTTCTCAATTGACTGATAATTATAAAAAATTCTCATGCTAATTATGTGATCAGTCGCCCCCGAATAAACTATCTATATCCTGGAATTAGATGAGAGAGAATTACCCAATGCCATGAAAGAGAAGAGATAGGTCATAGTAGCTTGAGAATCGACATTAGAAGAGGTTTATGCAATTTGTGATTCATTTATTCTGGCTTTAAGGTTTTCAATTTTCTTCTTCATCTTATCCAATGAATTCATTCCCATTTTCATATTTTGTTTCTCACTTTAATCATTGAAATATACCCTATTTGGCTTGTTTTGAAAATAGTTAGGCCTCCCACGAGTTCTCAACACGTCTCTTTTGTGTGTATACTGTACTTACAGATGAAAGTTTCTCTCTACTGAGGATATTATTTTTAGTCACTTCATACCCTCAAGAGATACCCCACAAAAGATAAAATAATTTTCGTTCTTCAAATTTATCATTTTGTTCTTTCGTATAATTTTAACATTTTATTTTTGAATAAAATTGCAGCTCCTCCCACAAGCCACGAAATTTAACATAATACTCACTCAGAGACGTTTCTCCCTCTCTACATTTTCTAATATTCTCGATAATATCGTACTTCTTGGCAACATTCTTCCTTTGGGCATATACATCTTGAGCAACTAGCCAGATGCCTTTCATCGACTCTAGGAAGATAAAAGTGTTGCCAATAGATGGTGTCATGGATTGAATAAGCTATGCATCTTGAGTACGAAGGATAAGAAATATCGGGCACAAAAATATCTCTTGTTATGTAATCCCATCGTCCCCTTGCCAATAACAACAACAACAACTAAGCCTTTTCCCATACTAGACGGGGTCGGCTACATGGATTCTTTGTTTCTACAGATCCTTATCATGTGCCATGTTAGCAGTTAACTCCCAATAAGCTAGATCATTCTTTATTGTTCCTTTCCAACACTTTTGTGGTCATCCTCTACCTTTTTTAATACTTTCCAAATTTAGTTTTTCTAACCTGCTTACAGGTTCTTCTTTTGATCTTCTTTCTATATGTCCAAACCATCTTAAACGATGTTCTCTCATTTTATCCTCTATTGGTGCCACTCTTAATTTGTTTCTAATAACCTCATTATGTATACAGTCTTTTCTTGTATGACCACTCATCTATCTCAACATCTTCATTTCTCTCACAGATATCTTTTGTACATGTTGATGATTAACTGCCCAACACTCAAAACCATAAAACATGGCAGGCCTAATTGCTGCTCTATAATATTTACCTTTTAACTTTAATGGTATCTTCTTATCATAAAGAATACCTGATGCTCCTCTCCATTTTAACCAACCAGCATTAATTCTATGTGTAACATCACCATCAATTCTTCCATCACTCTGAAAAATTGACCCTAGGTATTTAAAACTTTCCTTTGGGGAATGCAATGTGTGCCAATTTTAATTTCCATGTCCTCTGAAGTAACCAAATGATCAAACTTACATTCCATATATTTTGTCTTTGTTCTACTAAGTCGGAGGCCTTTGCTTTCTAATGTTTCTCTCCATAGTTCCAATTTTCTATTAACTTTTTTCTTAGACTCCTCCACTAATACAATGTAATCTGCAAATAACATACACCCAGGTACTTCATCTTGAATATGTTTTGTTAACTCATCCATCACCATTATAAATAAGTATGGACTTAAAGTTGATCCTTGATGTAACCCAATATTAACTTCAAAGAAGTCTGTCGTTCCTTCATGAGTCCTCACACATGTTTTTGCACCATCATACATGTCTCTTATAAGGTTAATATATGTGAATGAGATACCTCTTTTTTCCAAAGTTTTCCAAAGAACCTCCCTCGGTACCCTATCATAAGCTTTTTCTAGATCAATAAATATCATGTGAAGGTCTTTTTTTTTGCTCTAAAATGTTCCATAAGACGTCTCAAAAGGTGAATCGCTTCAATAGTAGATCTGCCTGGCATGAATCCAAATTGGTTCTTTGTTGTACTTTATACTTAACCTACGTTCGATAATTCTTTCCCATAATTTCATAGTATGACTCATTAACTTGATACCTCGATAATTCGCATAATTTTAAAGGTCTCCCTTGTTCTTATATATGGGTATAAGTGTACTTGCTCTCCATTCCTCGGGCATCTTTTGGTTTTTCCATATTTCATTAAATAGTCTTGTGAGCCAAGTGATTCCTATTTCTCCTAGTATTTTCCAAACTTCTTTAGGAATATTATATGGTCCTACCGATTTACCACTCTTCATATGTTTAAGAGCCTCTTTGACTTCATTCTTTTGAATACGTCGGTAGAAATTGTGGTTTATATACTTTTCTGACTTGGCTAAACACACATGGTTAAACACTAGAATGTATCATAAAGTCATATTACACAAAAGAAGCATAAAACGATGGGATAGACATAGACAAGTTGTAGGTTACAACTTACTGATGAAGTTACGCAACAGAAATCATCATCTTATTTGATAAAAAACAACAAATACATCTAGAGGAGGAAGATGGGACAGGTCGTCCCCCTTGGCTGCCGCCCCTTGCCACTCATGTTTTCTACTCCTACCTTAACCTAATTATAAAGCCAATCTTTATATTGCTAACCTAACTTAAAAGACTTAATTACTCCTAATTAGTGACTAACATAACTCAATTCCCAATGGATCAGAATCTAATCCATTGGGATCCAAATTATATACGACTGAACCTTTCACCAATACAAACCAAAGACTTTAAACTTAGACCTTAAACTCAAACTTAAAACACTAAGAATAATAAAGAGGAATTCAACTTGATTTCCAACACGCCCCCTCAAGTTGAATCTTGAAGACTTATAATTCTCAACTGAGCAAGTGCTTTCTAAAGGCTATTGACTGAAACTGGTTTAGTGAAAATATCTGCTAATTGATCTTCTGAACGTACATGGACTAGATTGAGACATGATTATAAGCTATTTGGAGAGCAGCTCTAATGTCAATAAAGAAAGTAATTGGAGTATTTCCTCTAAACCCAATTTCTTCTAGAAGTGATATAATCCATTGACCTTCACACATGCCTAGGGCAATAGCACGGTACTCTGCTTCTGCACTTGACCTGGCCACCACAGATTGTTTCTTGCTTTTCCAGGATATGATGTTGCTTCCCAAACATACTATATAACCTAAAGTTGATTTTCTATCTGTTCTTGAACCTGCCCAATCAGCATCTGAGTAGATCCTTATATCAAGTGATGAATGTGGAGTATATAGTAAGCCATAAGTTATTGAGGATTTTAAGTACCTGATGATATGAAATATTGTGCACATATGATGTCTAGATGGACAGTGCATCCACCTACTCACATATCCAACTGCAAAGCTGATGTCAGGTCGTGTAATAGTAACATATATAAACTTTCCCACTAATCTTTGGTATTTACCAACATCCTCATATGGTTCTGTAGACTTATCACTATCTTCCTTGGTCATCTCCATAGGAATAGAGAATATGCGGCAATCCTCCATTTTTGTTTCTTTCAGTAAGTTTAGGATATATTTCCTTTGACTTAAGAATAAACAATCATCTTTATAAATAACTTCTATTCCCAGGAAGTAATGTAATCTTTCTAAATCCTTAAAGTCAAATAATGTGTTGAGTTTTTTCTTTAGGTCGATTATGCCTTCAGTATCATCACCTGTAATGATAATATCATCAACATATACCAATAACACAATAGTTTTCTGATCTTGTTTGATAAAGAGTGTATGGTCACTAACACACTGCTTAAAGCCCAGATTTATAACACCATCACTGAATTTTTCAAACCATGCTCGTGGGGATTGTTTTAAACCATAAATTGATTTCTTTAATTTACATACCTTGCCCTCCTTTTGTTCATGAGCATACCCAGATAGTACGTCCATATAAATGTCTTTCGTAAGATCTCCCTGAAGGAAAGCATTCTTAACATCCAGCTACCATAATTTTCATCCTTTATTGATTGCCAAACTTAGAATGATTCTGATAATGTTCATCTTTGCCACTGAAGCAAATGTCTCTGTGTAATCTATGCCATATGATTGGCTGTAACCTTTAGCTACTAGTCTTGCTTTATATCTTTCTATATTTTCATCAGCTTTATACTTTACGAAAAATACCCACTTACATCCCACTGCCTTTCTTCTAGAAGGTAAATTAGTCAGTTCCCAAGTCTTGTTTCGTACCAGGGCTGCAATTTCCTCTTCCATAGCTGCTTTCCATTCTGGATGCTGTTTATTCTCTTCATATGTTCTTGGGATATGAATAGTATGTGCATGCATCACAAACAACTGATATTTTCTGGGATAATTAGAATATGATATCATCTTTGCCAATGAGTATTTTGTAATTTTACGTTTTCCCTTTCTAATTGCAATAGGTAAATCATCCAATTCACTATCTGAATGCTGAGAGGTTACCTGAGTCGGAGTTAGATCTGATTCCGGGTGAGGATTGTGATCAAGGGTAGTCGGTTGATGTGGTAGAAAGGCCTTTCTGTCACCTTTGGTATATACTTGTTACTCCTTTTCTTAATAGGGTATCATCTCTTCCCCTTTCTCTTCCTGTATAGGCTTAATTTCAACTGGTGGAAGTGGTATCACAGGTGGAGACTTTACATCTAATGGAACAACTTCTTGCATATTATAAAATGGTGTATCTTCATGAAAGGTAACATCCATTGTAACATACAATTTTCTTCTGATGGGATCAGTCAGAACACTTGTACCCCTTCTAAGTAGAGGAGTAACCCGAAAGATACATTTGATCGATCTTGCATCTAGTTTATCCCTTAAACCCTCATGAATATGAACAAAGTATGTACTCCCAAACACTCTTGGAAGAAGATGAAATTGTTTTTGGGAAGGACATAACGAATGAAATGGAGTATTCCCACTGAGGACCCTATTTGGCATACGATTTATAAGAAAAACTGTTGTCAAAACAGCTTCACCCCAATAACATTTTGGTGCATTACATCCAATTAAAAGAGTCCTTGCAACTTCTAGAATATGCCAACTTTTTCTTTTGGCAACACCATTTTGTTGAGGAGAATAGGCGCATGAGGTCTGATGCAAAATTCTATGATCTAGAAAATATGAGTGAAGTGATCGAGACATAAACTCACCCCCATTATCACTGCGAAAAACTCTTATGGTACGCTGGAACTGAGTATGTACAAATTGACTGTACATTGAAAGAATATTCTTCACTTCATTTTTAGTTTTCA
Source organism: Brasenia schreberi (assembly GCA_036023115.1). Classification (NCBI taxonomy): domain Eukaryota; kingdom Viridiplantae; phylum Streptophyta; class Magnoliopsida; order Nymphaeales; family Cabombaceae; genus Brasenia; species Brasenia schreberi. The sequence continues at coordinate 22,487,631 of JAYKKT010000089.1, read as the reverse complement.
TGAGATATATTATAGTGAATCTAGTACAATCATCAATGAATGAGACAAAGTACTTATATCCTGCATAGAAATAGTAGAACAAGGACCCCAAATATCTGAATGAACAATCTCAAACGGAATGGAAGATATTTCTTTACTTAAAAGAAAAGAAATACGATGGTGTTTTACCTTCTAGCAGGTTTCACAACTCAAATTGAAATTATTATAATAATTAAATTCAGGTACCATGATGAAGTTACGCAACAGAAATCATCTTATTTGATAAAAAACAGCAAATACATCTAGAGGAGGAAGATGGCGCAGGTCGGCCCCCTTGGCTGCCACCCCCTGCCACTCACGTTTTCTACTCCTACCTTAACCTAATTACAAAGCCAAACTTTATATTGCTAACCTAACTTAAAAGACTTAATTACCCCTAATTAGTGACTAACATAACCCAATTTCCAATGGATCAAAATTTGATCCATTGAGATCCAAATTACATACGACTAAACCTGTCACCAATACAAACTAACGACTTTAAACTTAGACCTTAAACTCAAACTTAAAACACTAAGAATAATAAAGAGGAATTCAACTTTATTTCCAACACTTACATGAGCTGCAATAATTATAAGTTATAACCTCATCAAGGAAATTATCAATTGAGATTAACTACAATGACAAAGGGCAGGTTAGTCTATCATTTTCAAGGTAAAATATAGATCAAATACATATAGAATTAACAAAGGAATAATGTTATACTTCAAAAAATGGTCTGCATGAGTAACAATCTGCTAAACGATTATCAAGATAATCATTCTCATCAAAGATAACAACCAACGTGAGGTTTAAAATATTTAATAATAAAAATTATACATCATGATGTTATTAATATAAGGCACTGAGCACTTGGAGAGAGTATCAAATGAAAGTAAATCCCAATCTAGTAGTGGTTTGAAGAAAAGTTAAGAGAGAGAAGGCGGTAGAAGGTAGAGGCAGAGAAAGAGAGAGAAGAGAGAAAGAGAGAGAGAGCTTACCTACGGCGGAGGAAGGCAAAGAAAGAGAGAATACACGAGAGAGAAGGCGGCGGAAGGTGTAAGCAGAGAAACAGACAGAAAGGGAGAGAGAGCTTACTTGTGGCAAAGGAAGACAATGGAAAGCGAAAGTGGTGGGCGTTAGTGGACGCTGCTCGTTGGTGGTGGCAGAGAGAGCACACGCAACTGCAGATACAAGAGGCAGGAGAGAGAGGGGAGATGCAGAGGCCGACGCACATCAAAACCTAGTGTGTTTTATGTTTTTTGGTTCGGGTCAATCCAATGGATATTAGATCGACCCGACCCAAATTAAGTATTGTACGCTAACAACACCATGGAGGGACGCTCGCTATAGCAAATACGCTATAGTAGTTTTTGTCTATTATGAATTATTAACATTGATCTATAGAAGAGAATATGTGCTTCCCTCGCCATATTGGTTTGAGAAATCAGCCACACTGTGAAACTTATGGTGAAAAGCAGTGTTGTCTGTATCGTATCGTGAGCCGTCACGATATGATACGGTGTAATACGTATCGTATCGTGGGCCACCACGATATGATACAGGGGCCCGTATCGCAGGTGCGGGCGTATCGCACGATACGGGTAATACGCCCTATGACCCTTATAAAGGGTCCTGGGCCGACTGAAACCAGCGATTTTTCGTGGGTTTTCTCTCTCCTCTTGGGTTCCTCAAGCTCCCTAAGAGCCGGTTTTCGCCTCTTTAGTGTTCAAAGCTCCAAAATCGTGCTTTACGGTGTTCGTGCAAGCCTCCAAACTCGGATTTTGGTATATTTTTAATGTTTTTTCTATTTTTTTCCTTTATATTTATTTTTTTTGTGTTATTTCAGGTTTTTTTTTAATAATAAAATATGAAGTTATTAAGTGTGTGTATACGATTTTTATTGCATTCATGAAGTGGGAGACACTCGATTTGAGTGTTATTTGAAGATTGGGGGATTTACGAAGTGCTTTTATTTTCAGGTTTTTGTTTGAATTAAAGTACTCCATTGAGATGGTAGGAAGGGGTGGTAGAGACTCTCATTCAAAGTCTGATGATCCGGCATGGCAGTGGGGTATACCAGTTGAGGGTTCAAGGTTAAAAATCAGATGCTTATTTTGTGAAAAGGTGGTTAGTGGTGGAATTTCAAGGTTGAAACACCACCTAGCAGGAACCAGGAAAGAAGTTGCTCCATGCACAGGCAGAGTTAGAAGTGTGCCAGAAGGTATTAAATGGCAATGCTTGCAGATGATTGAGAGCATACAGGAAAGGAGACAACAAAAGGATGATTTTCAGATGTGTGAAGAAGTTGATGATGCTACTGCCACTGGAATTGGATTCACTGATAGTTTGCCTTCAGATGCTAGAACAAATATTGGTAGTAGCAGTTCGCGAGCACCTAGCAGGGAAAAGAGGGTTGCAGCTAAAGACTTTGGAGGTGGCAGAAGAGGAAGTTCAGGAAGGAGTAGAGGAAGAGCTTCTTCTTCTAGCATACATTCGTTCTTTCCTCCTTCTACTACACCTGGTGCTCAGCCAGGAATTCGTGCTGTTATGGCTTTAGAATAACTGCATGATCAAGCAGACCTTGTAGTGGAAAGATGGTTTTATGATGCATGCATTCCATTTAATGCAGCAAAAAGTTTTCATTTTCAAGCAATGGCAGATGTAATTGCTAACATTGGTCCAGGATACAGGATGCCCTCTTATCAGAAGTTGAGAGGGAAGATATTAGATCATACCGTGATTGAAGTGTAGCAATATTGTTCGACTTTGAGGCAATCGTGGAAGGAAACAGGATGCATTATCATGGCAGATAGATGGACCGATAGGCGAGAAAGGATATTGCTAAACTTTCTTGTATATTGTCGTAAAGGACTCATGTTTTTGAGATCTTTAGATATGTCAGAGGAGAGGCACACTGCAGAGATCCTACAAGAGGAATTTGATAAGGTTATACAGGAGGTTGGGCTAGAAAATGTAGTCCAATTGATTACAGATAATGCAGCTAACTACAAAGCAGTTGGAAATGAGTTAGCTGATATTTATGGGACTTTCTACTGGACACCATGTGCAGCCCATTGTTTAGATCTCATCCTCGAGGACATTGGTGAGATGGATGAAATAAAGGCAGCAACTGAGTGTTGCCAAGATATTATAAAATTCATTTACAACCATCATTTGTTTTGTGTATGATGAGGAGATACACAAAAGGTGCAGAGCTTCTTCGCACAGCTGCAACTTAGTTTGCAACAAACTTCTTATCTGTACAGAGTATTGTGAGACAAAAGCAAACTTTAAAGAGAATGTTCTCCTCAGATGAGTGGCAACAATTTGTAGAGTTGCCTCAAAACAGAAGGAACAGAAAGTTAAATGAGATTGCAGAAACGGTTTTTAGAAGTTCATTTTGGAATGCATGTATCAGATTATTGAAAATTACTTGTCCTTTAGTGAAAGTTTTGAGATTGGCTGACAACGAGGAGAAACCATCTATGGGCTACCTTTATGAAGCCATGGATAGGGCAAAAAAGCAATCAGAAATAACTTTAATGGAAAAAAAAGAGATTATGTGCCCGTGTGGAAAATAATTGATAGTAGATGGAATAAACAATTGCATCAACCTATTCATGCAGCAGCCTACTATCTAAACCTATCATTGAGGTACTCAGCAACCTTCAAAAGGGATGGTGAGGTTAATCGAGGAATCATTGAATGCATCGACAGATTAGTCCCTGATGAGAGCATAGCAGATGCGATACATCGAGAGATGGAGATATATGATAATGCTCTTCACTTGATGGGTTTGCCTATTGCAATTCGCAACCGCAGTACGATGCGTTCAGGTAAATTGTTTATTTTCATATTTAAGTTTCATCTTACATTACTGTGGATTATGTCTATAATGTTTGTCTTTTTCTACAGATGTTTGGTGGAACAGGTTTGGAACTGATTGTCCAAACCTTAAAGATTTTACAGTGAGAGTCTTAAGCCAAACCTGTAGTACAACAGGTTGTGAAAGAAATTGGAGTGTTTTTGAACACATCCATACAAAGAAGCGCAACAGGTTGGAACACAAAAGACTAAATGATTTAGTTTATATTCGTTGTAACATGCGCCTTCGTGAAAGGTAATGTTGTATTACTTTCAAATTTTTAATTCAATATAGTTTAACTTCAGTCTTCAATTGTTAATATTATTTACTAATTGTTTATCTTTGTCGTAGGCAATTAAAAAAAGTAAATAGAGAAGAAAGTCACTTCGATCCAATAAGTTTTGATAATTTTGATATATTAGAAGATTGGGTTATGGAAGACACTGAAGAAAATGCCCTCCTAACTGAGGAAGACGTTGCTTGGATTAATTTGGAAGGAGCGCAACAACAATATCAAGGAGATGAAAATTTGATTTTCAAGAAGAAGGTGTTGCTGATTATGATGATGAGGATCTGCAACAAGGAGAAGATGAAGATTATTTAGTTGATGATCCTGATTACAATTTGTAAAATGTGACTGTGTCTGTAATGTGTATTTCATTTTTTGAATTCAAAATATGTAAATTGAGATGCAATTGTTCAATGTTGAATGCTCAATCTGTACTAAACTTACAATATATGAATTTAAAGCAATTACCAGATTTTTCCTGATTTTTTTCGATTTTGTTTCGCATTTTTACTCATTTTTATTGATTTTTAATTATTTTTGTATTATTTTAATATTAAAGTACAATACGATACGATACGTCCGTATCGTGGAGCCCAGCGATACACGATACGATACACGTCAGACAACACTGGTGAAAAGAGCACTCTTTGGTTGGAAGGGTCTTCTTTGTGTTTTCAGAGCAATGGTGATCAGCCACTTGTATTATTTGTATAATCTCATGTTTTACAATTACATGGTTGCCCATAATATATTAGATTTTAAGCATGAGCTTTACTCTCTACTGGAGAAAGAAAGAAAAGGAAATAGGAAAAATCAGCTGATAAGGAACAACACTCCTAGAGGGGTTAGGAGGCAAAATCAATAAGGAAAGTTCTTAGAGTGAATCACATCCCAAGAGGTGACTTATGTAGTTCAAGATGACTCAAGCCTTCAGAGATACCATGCAATCTGACTCCCTAACCCAATCTGTTCATGCGTATTGTCCATCATGCTTCCCTATTTAGATTGGATAACGTTGTATTTTCTTGACATTGATCTTTTAGTAGGTTACACTGTTCATGTATTTTGCATGCTTCATGTCCCTTTACTATCACTACACAATATAGGATTCTAGTCTTGGGTTTCAAAGAAAAATGTGTTGACAGGTTTCAGGGATCTAGAAGAAACATTTTGAGATATGGAAGCCTAGCTGTTGCTTTGTCTTGCTTTCTATTTTTAGTGACACGTTGGAAGGTATGCTTCGGATGTTGCTCACTTATACACTTTTTTGAGATATGGGGGTCAACATGAGCCTGCTTATGATCCAATGACTTACTATATCCATCATTTCTTATCATGCAGGCAATGCAGTATGCATCTCCAAGGAGTATTTTGAATTTACTACTTGGGACCACCAATCCTTTCCTTTCTCCAAGTGATGGTATGCTTTCTTCCTCAGATGATTTGCTGCTTGCTGCCTGCCCTCTTTATTAATTGGGTCCAGTATGTTAAGTTTTATCTTCAAATAGAATCAAAAGAAATTATTGCGCTTTGAAAAAGGGGAAGGAGAATAAACCTGGCATTTGAATTTACGTTGCAAAGAGCAGAATTCAAATGCAGCTTACGCAGAACATGGTAGATAAATCTAACTTTCAAAACAACCACCGACTTATAGTCAATAGTTTAAGCTAGTTTAAAACATGTTGACGACCACATTGGAACTAACTGATCAACTTTATTTGGAAATAACAATCCAATGCACTTGAAAACGTTCATCTTTAACTCAAACTAATGTGACGAATTTTTCTGGAATCATTTCTACTGGAGAAGGATGAGCAAACCATTGCACAATTAATTCCCATTTCAATGTCAAAGGGTCTGCCAGAACCAGGAGCAAATCTTCTAATTCCTAGTATCATTATGACAGGCCTTGCTGGGGCAAGTATCCATATGCATTTCTCCACAAGGCAGAAAGTAACCACGGTTATGTACCTGTTTGACATCAAACAAGGTCAAAATATTTCGGAAGGTTTTCGGAAACTGATCTCCAACATGTAATGGGAAGTCCATCTTTCCCACTGACTAGATTGAGATGGTCCATATGATTTCCTGTAAGGACCAAAACTTTCAAAAATAAGCAAAACAACTTAGTTCCTGTGAGTTGCACGGGCCACAAACCTCAATAACATTATTGTGAATCGCTTTGAAACCAACTAAAGATCTATATGCAAGACGGATAATGGGTATGCACATTAAATAATCTTGAAACTTTTCATTATTCAGTGCAAGAAGTCGTTAAACTCATGAATATTTAAACAACATTATCCTAAGTTTTTAACTTGCATCCTTTTAGTGACCTTTTTTCTAAACATCTTGAACTTCCAACTTAAAGTTATTAATTAAGTTTTTAATCAGCAATACTATGTCCAAGATAACTTTAATAGGTTCCATGAAGTGACATGCTGACATCATCTCATGTCAAAGTGTGCCAAATCTGTAGTAATTTGATGGTCATGTCATAGGATGTATATTCACATTGTCTTATTTTCTGAAAACAGTTACTTCTTTCTACCGGTACTTGATATGTTAGCACCATTGACCAACCATTGCATCTATTGGTAATAGGTGAACCTAAATCCAGGAGAAAGCAACTTATGAAATACATAGAGGATGTGGATTTCAGGTACTGGATAATTTTTTTAACTGCTACAGAGCTGGTTGTCAGCAACTTGAGCTTAACTATTACCATTGCCATCACCATAGAAGTACTAAAGTGCCGGAGTTCCCATCTAAGCTTGATTGGCTCAATTCTTTTCCACTCAAGTTTTCTCAGGTAGGTTTCTCACTTATCTTAAAGAACTGGAGTTGATGCATCATATTAGTCAGAGATATGCTGTTGATTTTTCTTTGTTTAGTTCATGATCCAATCGTCAATTTCAGTCCATGCCAAATATTGAAATTCAAGGTTGAATGTAGGTGGAATTCGACATTGTTCCTCTCTCAATACCTGAAAAATAGAAAGCATGCAAAATAGAAGGAATGATTTGTTAAGACATGTAATAGGCACGGGCCACAAGGGCCCGTAAATCACCTTGGCCTGGCTGGGCCACTAGGGCTTGGGCCAGGGCAGGGCCCCTAACTAGCCGTTGGAGGCTGACCATCTATCTCCCAATGGCTAGTTCAACTAGCCGTTGGGACTCTCCCATTTGCTGATGTATTCTCCCACTTGTTGCTGTATTTTTATTTCGCTCTTGCTCTTTAAAATAGAGCTCATTCATTCCTTAATAAACATGTTGTTTTGCAACACCTTGACACTTGTTTTGATTCCTTGATTGTTTCGGTATTTGAATTGTATTGAGCTTGATTTGGTTTCTTGGTGACTCGGATTCTTCATGTCAATTAAAGAATTGTTTGTTTACATAGTATCAGAGAGTACTCACAAGAATATTGTCGAGCATGACTGCATTGGGAAGCATGTTTGACTTTCAAGTTTGTCTTCTTAGATTTGTTATTCGAAGGTTGAGGTAATCCCCAAAAACTTGTCTTTTTGAGAAATAGAAGGTAAAAATGAAGTGGTTAGGTGTTTGCTTACCGAAATTGCTATCAAAATTGAGAAAGAAAAATAAAATTATTTTTTGTCTATTGGAGGTAGTATTCAACAACCTATTTTGTTTATTGATGGGCTTGATAAAGAAGAAATAATCAAAGCCCAAGAAAAATATAAACAAGATTTAAAAATATAAGAAAAAATAAATTCAAAGATCACTTGGATCATTTGCCAAAATGTTATGATAAACTTAGAAATAGAATCAATATTTTTTTAAATGCTTTTGAAACTTGGGAATACAAAACAACAACAACAACAACTAAGCCTTTTCTCATACTAGATGGGGTCGGCTACATGGATTCTTTGTTTCCATAGAGCCCTATCATGTGCCATGTTAGCAGTTAACTCACAATAAGCTAGATCATTCTTTATTGTTTCTTTCGAACACTTTTGTGGTCGTCCTCTACCTCTTTTAATACTTTCAAAATCTAGTTTTTCATACCCTTTTATTGTTAAGGGACTCTATTTAATAGAGTCGTGTAAAATAGATTTAGTCATGTACACATGATTTTAAGTGTTATGTTATATTAGTAATATTTAATACCTATTAGGGGTAGATTAGGAAATCTAGTTAGACAGGGTATTAATAGGCGTTATTAGGGTTTGGCTTAATAATAAGATAGAGAGAGACGGCAGATTGTGAGGAGCCGAATATGCAGATTGGAGGAATGCCTCCAATCTGCGATTTACTGTAAGTCATCCCCTATTGTTTAATGAATATTCTTATTTTTAATATGGTATCAGATGTCAGGTTCAGTGTGAATCATCATAGATTGATACGTTTTTTGGGAAATCAGAGATCGTAAACCCTAGAAATCGGATCTTGAACTTGGAATTCCGATTGTTACTTATTTGTTTATTGACGTCAGAGAGTATATTGATTATTTGAGTTGTTTGATCAAGATTGAATAGCGTGGACAGATATTTGCCTATTGATCACGATTTCATCATCCTTCAAAGTGGACAGAATATAGGTCTTGCAATACAACTCCTTCATCTTTATCCCTTGATATTGCAATCTGTTATACAATCGACCTTCAAAGTGGACAGACCTTCAAAATTATCCTTTGTTGTGGCTATTACTGGGCTGTGCTGATTCTTTGTGGACCTTTGTGGTGATTATTCCACGATTCTGTGTGCTGTGCTGATTCTATGACAATACGATTGCTTAATATTTTTGACCTTGGATACAATACTGTTGCAGTTTGGTTTGGGAAATCAGTTGGTGCAAACACAAACAACTTTATTTGAGAAATAGTTTTAAGACATATTCAATATACTTCTTAATCAATGGCTAGCAAAGAAAAAGGAATTGACCAGAAAATTTTAAGATTACAACTACAAAACTGGATGGCAGAAATTACTTGGAATGGGCTTGGTCTGTTGAACTGGTTATTGTAGCCAGGGGGAGATGGGCACATCTAATGGGTCAAATTCCAATCCCATAGATTCATGATATGCTCTATTCTTCCAGGAAAAGAGAAGACGCTCTCATATAATCTTGGTTGCTACAGTTAATGATTCCCTCAATTGCAAAAACTTTTATGTTTTTAGAATCTGCTCATGAAATTTGGTGTGCAGTTTTAGAAGCCTATTGCAGAAAGAAAAATGTTGCAAAGGAATATGAGATACTTAAAGAATCAGAAAATGTAAACAAGGCACTCGATCTATCAGCGACTATTATGCAGATCTCCGAGGTCTCTGGGATGAACTCCTCTATTATACAAATATCAAGTGTTCTGTTTGTTACAATGAAAGAAATTCGGAAATGGAGAAGAAGAAAGTATTTGATTTATTGTGGGGTGTCAATCCCGAATTTGAGTCCGTAAAACTGAATATCTTAGGTAGGGAGGAGCTTCCATCCCTGGGCATAGTTTATTCTTTATTGATCAGAGAAGAAGATCGCAGAAATCTTGAGAAGGATAATGTTCTTGGTATAGATCAACAGACACTTTAAGTAAGAGGAGACAATTCTTATTTTCGTGGCCGAGGTGGACACCAGAGTCGTGGTCGTGGACGTGGATGGTTTCATCCTGATGAGAAAGAAAAGCTTGTTTGTTCATATTATGGAAAATCGTGCCATAACAGAGAACATTGTTGGGAACTACATGGCAAACTTGACTATTATAGAAACCGCAATCACTCTGTTCATTCGGTTGAAAATTCATCTCAAAGCACAGATGGAATTCAAGAGATTATAAAGAAGATAGAGGGCGTAGAACATAAACTTTCTCAACAAACTTCATCTTCTTCATCTTAAGCAACAGTGGCACAGGCTACACATTTAATGAAGGGTAATAAATTCTCTCCTTCTAACTCAAAAACTTGGATTATTAATTCAGGTGCGATAGACCATATGGTCGGAGAATTATCATATTTTTCAGCATACAGGACTCTAAAAAACCAGGAACCAATTAAGTTGGCAGATGGTTCGTACTCTTATATGATTGGACAAAGAAATGTACCTACATGTTTTTCAGATTTACAATCAGTATACCATGTTTCCAGTTTTTTGATCAATCTTCTTTCAGTTAGCTCTTTAACTCGTGCATTAGACTATTATGTAAGTTTTCATCCTACGGGCTGTGTATTTCAGGATCTGAAGACGGGGAAAATCTTTGGACATGGTAAACTAAAAAAAAGGTTATAAATTCTTAAAGATCACTCAGCCTTCAACTTCATATAGTGTTTCAGCAGCAATTGTTCTCGATGCAGATATTAATCTTTGGCATTATCGTCTGGGTCATCTTCCTGTGTCAAAAATTCCATATGTTATTCCTCACCTTAGAGTTCAGTCAAATAAATCTCAGTTTGCATGTGAAGTCTGTCAACTCGGGAAACACCAAAGAGCTTCTTATCCTTTAAGTGATCCTCGGCATTACCTTTTGAACTTCTTCATTTTGATATATGGGGTTCAAGTCCAGTCACTTCTTTGTTTGGTCATAAGTATTTTATCTCTTTTATTGATGATTGTACACGTCTTATAATTGTTTACTTAATAAAAACAAAGTCTGAAGTTTCCTCTATTTTTCCAATTGTGCATAAATTTATTTGTAATCCATGTTGTAGAAATCCGACGAAGTTTTACGCTGGCTGTCGGAAGCCTAACACAACCCTCTTCCTTTATCCGGGCTTGGGACCGGCAATGCAAGGGTGATCCCTTACATGGGCGGAGTTTATATTTTGCGCCAGGCCCGCGCAGAAGTGCAAAGTATGGGCGACGCCTGAAGGGCCCGATAGCAAGCTATCGCAGTACCACCCTCCCCCAACAAAAACTAATTTAATATCATGTGATCCAATGGACCACGTATCAGATATTAAACTGATAAGAACAGATATTAAACTGAGATGGATGAGTGGTCATACAAGAAAAGACCGTATACATAATGAGGTTATTAGAAACAAATTAGGAGTGGCACCAATAGAGGATAAAATGAGAGAACATCGTTTAAGATGGTTTGGACATATAGAAAGAAGATCAAAAGAAGAACCTGTAAGAAGGTTAGAAAAACTAAATTTGGAAAGTATTAAAAGAGGTAGAGGACGACCACAAAAGTGTTGGAAAGAAACAATAAAGAATGATCTAGCTTATTGGGAGTTAACTGCTAACATGGCACACGATAGAGATCTGTGGAAACAAAGAATCCATGTAGCCGACCCCGTCTAGTATGGGAAAAGGCTTAGTTGTTGTTGTTGTTGTTGCATAAATTTATTTGTACTCAATTCAATACCTCTATGAAAATTCTTCGGTCAGATAATGGGAGCGAATACATTGGCACTCAGTTACAAGAATATTTACGATCACAGGGGATTATTCATGAGACATCCTGCCCTTATACACCCCAGCAGAATGGTGCAGAATGGTGTTGCTGAACAGAAAAATCGTCATATTTTGGAGGTAGCCAGAACTCTCCTACTCCAAAATAATGTTCCAAAATTCTACTAGGTAGAAGCCATCCTTACTGTTGTTTATCTCATAAATAGAATGCCAAGTAATACAATTCAAGGAGAGAGTCCTCTTCAGTGTCTTGATAAAGAATCAAAATCATTTCATCTAGTCCCTCATATCTTTGGATGTACCTGCTTTGTCCATATCTATCTTTCGAATCGTGATAAACTAGATCCAAAGTCAGTAAAGTATAGGGTATAAATGCTATCATCCTTCGAGTCATCGTTTCTTTGTCTCCATGGATGTCATTTTTCATGATCTGCAGAGTCTTATTTTTTTTCTCGTCCTTAGTTTCGGGGGAGAGTTTTTCGGAAAATTTGAAGCCGCCATTTAAGTCTTTGTTTCGAGAGCTTTTCGTTCATTTCTTTGCACGGGTCCAATTGTGATCTTGACCCGGATGACTTACCCATTGCCTTGAGAAAAGGAAAAGGTCGTGTACTCGATACCTATTTCTCAATTTATTTCCTCCAAAAATCTTTTCTTGCTGACATAAGAGTTTTATTTCATCTCTTGATTACGTTCAAATTCCAACATCAATAGAAGAAGCATTGAAGGATAAGAACTGGTTCAAGCCATGAATGAGGAGATGAGTGCTCTGGAGAAGAATGGAACATGGAAGATTGTTGAAAAACCTAGTAACAAAAGACCGGTGGGGTAATGTGTCGGATCTGTACCTTGAAATATCGAAATCGATGGTATACTAGATAGATATAAGGCAAGGTAAATTACAAAGGACACACTCAAACTTATGGAATTGACTATCGGAGACATTTGCTCTAATAGTAAAGATGAATATTGTAAGAATCCTACTCTCTCTTCTTGCACTCTTTGGTTGGGAATTGCATTAGTTTGATGTTAAAAATGCATTCCTTCATGAAGACTTGGAGGAAGAAGTTTATATAGAGATTCCACCCGGTTATGACTCCACCAATGGAAGAAATAAGGTATGCAAGTTAAAAAAGGCTTTGTATGGGTTAAATGCAGTCTCCCGAGCATAGTTTGGAAGGTTTACAAAGGCAATGGTGTCCTTGGGATATAGGCAAAGTCAAGGTGATCATACTCTCTTCTTTAAACATTCACAAGAAGGTAAACTCACTATTCTACTTGTGTATGTGGATGACATTATTAATTAAAGATTTGGGTCAGCTCCACTATTTTTTGGGCATAGAAGTTCTCTATTCTAACAGAGGTATCTTCCTAACTGAGCGGAAATACATATAATGGATCTTCTTGAAGAGACATATGCTAGAGTATAAGCTTATTGACATTCCTATGGAGGTAAATCATAAATTTTTCAGAGGTGACAATGAAGAGTTCAAAGATATTCACAAATATCATAAACTGGTTGGTAAGCTTATATATTTAACTATTACTCGGCCAGACATTACTTATGCAGTTGGTATTATGAGCAGATATATGCACTCGGCAACTAAGAATCAGATGGATGCAGTGTACAGAATTCTTCGATATCTCAAATCAACTTCAGGAATGGGTTTATTATAAAGAATGCATTTTTGCAAGAACTTAAAAAAAAGTCTATATGGAATTATCACCTGGTTATGCAAATCCAGAAAACAAAGTTTATAAATTAAAGAAAGCTATCTATGGACTAAAATAGTATCCTAGAACTTGGTTTGAGAAGTTCAACCAAAGTATTATAAGCTTGGGATATTAGAAGAGTGTGAGTGATCACACATTATTCTTTAAAAGGGGAGAAAAATTGATATTAGAAAAATTGATCACACATCGACTTTTAGTTATGGATTTACAAATAAAAAAATGGACAAAGAAAAAAAGAGTGCATCGAGCTATTCGGACTAAATGGTGGAACCTCAAAAGTGAGAAAGAAGATATATTTAAACAAAAAGTCCTTCAAGGAGATGTTTGGAATTATGTTGGCACACCCTCTGATATGTGGAACAATATGGCTATACATATTAGGAAAGTGGCAAAAGATGTGTTAGGGGTATCTAAGGGAGGTGTACCGGCACAAAAAGAAGCTTGGTGGTGGAGTGAAGTAGTACAAAACAAAATCAAGGCAAAGAGGGCATGTTACAAATTACATTATGTTAAGAAAACTAGTGAAACTTTAGAAGCTTATAAGAAAGCAAAGAAGGAAGCAAAAAAGGCCGTTAGTGAAGCAAAAGCTAAGATTTGGGAGGACTTATATAAAAAACTCAACTCAAAAGAGGGTGAAAGAGATATTTTTAGGATAGCTAGGGCTAGAGATAAGAAAACTAAAGATCTTAATTATGTTAGATGCATAAAAGACGAGGATGAAAAAATTTTAGTGGCAAATGATGATATAAGAAATAGATGGAAAAACTATTTTTATAATCTTTTTAATGAAAATAAAGATGTTAGTATTAGTTTAGGAGATTTAGCCAAGTCAGAAAAGTATATAAACCACAATTTCTACCGGCGTATTCAAAAGAATGAAGTCAAAGAGGCTCTTAAACATATGAAGGGTGGTAAATCGGTAGGACCAGATAATATTCCTATAGAAGTTTGGAAAATACTAGGAGAAATAGGAATCACTTGGCTCACAAGACTATTTAATGAAATATGAAAAAACCAAAAGATGCCCGAGGAATGGAGAGCAAGTACACTTATACTCGTATATAAGAACAAGGGAGACATTCAAAATTGTGCGAATTATCGAGGTATCAAGTTAATGAGTCATACTATGAAATTATGGGAAAGAATTATTGAACATAGGTTAAGACAAGTATCAAGTACAACAGAGAACCAATTTGGGTTCATGCCAGGCAGATCTACTATTGAAGCGATTCACCTTTTGAGACGTCTTATGGAACATTTTAGAACAAAAAAGAAAGACCTTCATATGATATTTATTGATCTAGAAAAAGCTTATGATAGGGTACCGAGGGAGGTTCTTTGGAGAACTTTGGAAAAAAGAGGTATCCCATTGACATATATTAACCTTATAAGAGACATGTATGATGGTGCAAAAACATGTGTGAGGACTCATGAAGGAACGACAGACTTCTTTGAAGTTAATATTGGGTTACATCAAGGATCAACTTTAAGTCCATACTTATTTATAATGGTGATGGATGAGTTAACAAAACATATTCAAGATGAAGTACCTTGGTGTATGTTATTTGCAGATGACATTGTATTAGTGGAGGAGTCTAAGGAAAAAGTTAATAGAAAATTGGAACTATGGAGAGAAACATTAGAAAACAAAGGCCTCCCACTTAGTAGAACAAAGACAGAATATATGGAATGTAAGTTTGATCATTTGGCTATTTCAGAGGACATAGAAATTAAAATTGGCACACATTGCATTCCCCAAAAAGAAAGTTTTAAATACCTAGGGTCAATTTTTCAAAGTGATGGAAGAATTGATGGAGATGTTACACATAGAATTAATGCTGGTTGGTTAAAATGGAGAGGAGCATCAGGTATTCTTTGTGATAAGAAGATACCATTAAAATTAAAAGGTAAATATTATAGAGCAGCAGTTAGGCCTGCCATGTTTATGGTTCTGAGTGTTGGGCAGTTAATCATCAACATGTACAAAAGATGTCTGTGACAGAAATGAAGATGTTGAGATGGATGAGTGGTCATACAAGAAAAGACCGTATACATAATGAGGTTATTAGAAACAAATTAGGAGTGGCACCAATAGAGGATAAAATGAGAGAACATCGTTTAAGATGGTTTGGACATATAGAAAGAAGATCAAAAGAAGAACCTGTAAGAAGGTTAGAAAACCTAAATTTGGAAAGTATTAAAAGAGGTAGAGGACGACCACAAAAGTGTTGGAAAGAAACAATAAAGAATGATCTAGCTTATTGGGAGTTAACTGCTAACATGGCACACGATAGAGATCTGTGGAAACAAAGAATCCATGTAGCCGACCCCGTCTAGTATGGGAAAAGGCTTAGTTGTTGTTGTTGTACTTATATATGTTGATGACATTATTGTGACAGGAGATGCCATTGAAGAAATCCAAAGGTTAAAGCAAGATATTCTCGTCTATTTGACATCAAGTATCTCGAAAGACTACATTATTTCTTAGGTATTGAAGTAACTTACTCTCGTACAAATATTTTCTTAAATCAAAGAAAGTATACATTGGACTTATTGCGAGACGGTAAGATGGAAAGTTGTAAACCAATATACACTCCCATGGATGTTAATTACAAGCTGTAAATAGAAGATGGAGCTGATAAAGTGGACATAACCAGATATCAATAACTAGTTGGGAAACTTATATACTTACTATTACACGCCCAGACATAGCATATGCAGTGAGCATTATCAATCGATTTATGCAATCACCATCCAAGTACTTGTTGGAACTTATGAAAGAAGAGTAGATTATGATCGCAGACCATCTACAGAACTTGTTCAGCTTTAATTTAATTTTTCCGTTATATATATATATCTTAAGTACGTTTTTGAATAAGCCTCATTAATGGTACTTTAGTAAATTTGATATTGTAATGCTGATATTTAAAGGGGTGAAACCCTATCAGCAGAGTTAATTGAGAAACAGGAAGAAAGAGATATATGGTGGTGGCATCTGTTAGCCGAACACACCTCCATCTTCTCTGTAAACTTTTTATTAATCTCCATGTATTTTTATGTGATTAGTGAACATGGTATCAGAGCAGGACATGTTGAAGCAACGACGTATTGAAGGAAGTTGCAATAACCAAATCAGTCGTTGAATTGAGGGCAAAACAGATTCTGTCTCACAACATCATAGATATTCTACACCTTCAAGACTCGTACTGAGTTTTTGTTTGACTGCTGCCTTAAGAACATATTGGATCTACCCTTGCCATCACTAAGGATCGCATACCCAAAGTTTACAACAGGTTCTTTCTTGGTTCATTTGTTGTTAATCGCATTGTACTGCACCATTAACAACAGTATGCACAGTCGACAAGACAGATTCTGTAGAGGTATTTTATGTTGATTTACAGGCACATCTGACCATAGTGATCAGTACTGCACCATTGACAGCAGCCTACACAGACGACATTAGTCTGTTACGACAACAAAAACACGTGGAGACAAAGAAAATTCAATACGACAGTTATTACCTGAGATAGATATTAGGGTGCTACAATGCTGATAGAAACTACCCCTCTGAAAATTCAGACAATTAAGAAAAGGAAGAGACAACTCAAACAAGTGAAAAACATATTCAACATCGAACTAATATTGAAGAAAGAATTAAAGAGGAATCACTATCAGTTGCGTATGGAAATGATCAAAAGTTGGAACCATTTGAAATTACAAATATCCGACTAGATGGAAGAAATTATAGAAAATGGGCTCGGTCCATTAAACTTGTTTTACGATCTAGAGGAAAAGTCTCTATTATCAAATAATATCAGCCACCATTAGAGGAAAATATTGCAGATTTTGAAAGGTGGTCCAAGGATGATGCCTTGGTAAGTTCATGGCTCATTTAATCTATGAATCCTTCCATCAGTAAAACTTTTATGTATATGGAATCAACTACAGAAATTTGGTCGGCAGTCGAAGAAGCTTATTAAAGATAAAGGAATATAACAAAAGAATATGAGATTATTAAAAGAACAAGGAAATGTCGCCAAGGAACCAGATCAGTGAGTGAGTACTATGGAGAACTGCAGGAACTATGGAATGAACAAAGATATATTGTGAAAAATAAGTGCAATCACTATGTAAAAGAGAGAACAACAGACGGGAAAATTTGAAAAGTGTTTGACTTACTCTACGGGATCTCACCTGAATATGAATCAATCAAGCCGAATATCCTAAGCAAGGAAGAACTTCCATCTCTTGGAAAAATATATTCTCTCCTACTAAGGGAAGAAGATCGGAAGAATTTAGAAAAAAGATAACATATACAAGTCGAGAAATCTGTATTTGCTGGTAGGAGACAGAGTAATTATCAGAGAGGAAGAGATTCAGTCAGAGGTCGAGGAAGAGGTAGAAATCAGAATTATGATGATAAGAACAAACTACAGTGTACTCATCATGGGAAAAGGAGACACACACAAGAACATTATTGGGAAATTATTAGAAAACCAACAGAATATAAAGATTATGACAGTTATGTGGTAAGCACATCTGAAAAGAAAATGGAAATAAGTCCTATAGATGAAATGGCAGAATTGAAGAAACAGATTGCAGAAATTGAAACACGCCTATATGACCAACCTTCAACCTCTTCGTCAAAGACATAATTAAGTCCTCCTACTTAGTATCAGTGGTAACTCTTCTCTTAAAGATTCTACATCTTCTTGTTATTGAATAATAGATTCAGGGTCTACCGATCATATGGTAGGGAATAAATCTAATCTCATGCAGTATGAAGTGACTTCAACTCCACAGTATGTGAAAGTAACAAATGGTTCTTTAGTTCCTATGGAAGGAAAATGAGTACTTCAGAGAGACAATCTCAGGCTTAGTTCAGTGATATATATTCCAAAATTCTCAGTAAACCTACTTTCAGTAAGTTCCTTGGTTAGATATATGAATTGTTCAGTTGCATTCTCCTCATCTGGTTGTGTTTTTCACGATTTGAGAACGAGAAGAACCTTTGGACGTGGTGAACTAAGGAATGGGCTATACATACTACCTGGACATCAGATTTCAATGCAGAAAAGAACATTAGAAACCATTACTGCAGAAGAAGAGATAAGAATTTGGCATAGTCAATTAGAGCATTTACCTATGTCTAAAATTCGAGAGTTAGTTCCTTTTGTAATCCCTGGTGATGTGGTCATTCAATGTGATGTATGTCAAAGGGCAAAACATCATAGGGCTAATTTTCTTAGTAGTGAGTCAAAATCAGTCGTTCCTTTTGAGTTGATACATTCTGATATATGGGGACCATGTGTGATACCTTCTTTGGAAACTTTAAATATTTTATTTTTGATGACTATTCCAGACTTACTTTTGTTTATCTAATGAAATCCAAATCAGAAGTATCTTCGATTTTCCCTATGGTTCATAATCTCATTAAGACTCAGTTTGGTTATACCATTAAGACCCTCAGATGTGATAATGGTGGTGAATTCTGTAATTCTCAATTGGAATCATATCTTCATACTCACGATATATTACATCAGACATCTTGTATCTATACCCCACAACAAAATGGAGTTGTTGAACGGAAAAATCAACATATTTTGGAAATTGCTCGAACTTTACTTCTTTAATACAATGTTCCAAAATATTTTGGCCAGAAGCAATACTTACAGTTGTATATATCATGAATAGAATCCCTACTGTGGTTCTTGCAGGAAAGTCTCCATTCAAGTTGATTAAGCCTGAAGATAACCCATTTCACCTTATCCCCAGAGTATTTTGTTGTATTTGTTATGTTCATATTCATAATCAATTCATAGATAAGCTTGATCCAAGGGTAATTAAATGTGTTTTTATTGGGTATTCTTATAAAAAGAAATGACATATTTGTTATGATCCTAATTCTCATCGAAAGTATATCTCCATGGATGTAACATTCTTTGAAACTACTCCATTCTACAAAAATTCGACTGATTTGCCTAATTCTAGCATTGAAGAGATAGTTCTTCCTAGAAATATTATAAGTGAAGGAATAGAGGAAGATAATTCTCTTGCAGAAAATTATCAATTGCCAGAAGAAAAAAAGATACAGGTGTATAGAAGAGGGGAGAGAAATATATTTATGCCCAAACCAATAGATACTACGAACCAAGGGAGAGAAACCTTCTCAGATTCAGACGAGATCATAGAAGAAACAAGCGGTAAGGACTTGGATGTTCAATAGCACTTCGGAAAGGAAAAAGATTACGTGGTAAGTATCCGATTTCTCAATTCATCTCTTATGATCAATTATCATCCAATTATTACAATTTTGTGTTGAAAGTTGAGTTACATTAACAACAAACAAACAACAACTAACCCTTTTCCCATACTAGACGGGGTCAGCTACATGGATTCTTTGTTTCCACACATCCCTATCATGTGCCATGTTAGCAGTTAACTCACAATAAGCTAGATCATTCTTTATTGTTTCTTTCAACACTTTTGTGGTCGTCCTCTACCTCTTTTAATACTTTCCAAATTTAGTTTTTCATACCTTCTTAGAAGTTCTTCTTTTGATCTTCTTTCTATATGTCCAAACCATCTTAAACGATATTTTCTCATTTTATCCTCTATTGGTGCCACTCCTAATTTGTTTCTAATAACCTCATTATTTATACGGTTTTTTCTTGTATGACCACTCATCCATCTCAACATCTTCATTTCCGTCACAGACATCTTTTGTACATATTGATGATTAACTACCCAACACTCAGAACCATAAAACATGGTAGGCCTAATTGCTGCTCTATAATATTTACCTTTTAACTTTAATGGTATCTTCTTATCACAAAGAATACCTGATGCTCCTCTCCATTTTAACCAACCATCATTAATTCTATGTGTAACATCACCATCAATTCTTCCATCACTCTGAAAAATTGACCCTAGGTATTTAAAACTTTCCTTTTAGGGGATGCAATGTGTGCCAATTTTAATTTCCATGTCCTTTGAAGTAACCAAATGATCAAACTTACATTCCATATATTTTGTCTTTGTTCTACTAAGTCGGACGCCTTTGCTTTCTAATGTTTCTCTCCATAGTTTCAATTTTCTATTAACTTTTTCCTTAGACTCCTCCACTAATACAATGTCATCTGCAAATAACATACACCAAGGTACTTCATCTTGAATATGTTTTGTTAACTCATCCATCACCATTATAAATAAGTATGGACTTAAAGTTGATCCTTGATGTAACCCAATATTAACTTCAAAGAAGTCTGTCGTTCCTTCATGAGTCCTCACACATGTTTTTGCACCATCATACATGTCTCTTATAAGGTTAATATATGTCAATGGGATACCTCTTTTTTCCAAAGTTCTCCAAAGAACCTCTCTCGGTACCCTATCATAAGCTTTTTCTAGATCAATAAATATCATGTGAAGGTCTTTCTTTTTTGCTCTAAAATGTTCCATAAGGCGTCTCAAAAGGTGAATCGCTTCAATAGTAGATCTGCCTGGCATGAACCCAAATTGGTTTTCTGTTGTACTTGATACTTGTCTTAACCTACGTTCGATAATTCTTTCCCATAATTTCATAGTATGACTCATTAACTTGATACATCGATAATTCACACAATTTTGAATGTCTCCCTTGTTCTTATATATGGGTATAAGTGTACTTGTTCTCCATTCCTCGGGCATCTTTTGGTTTTTCCATATTTCATTAAATAGTTTTGTGAGCCAAGTGATTCCTATTTCTCCTAGTATTTTCCAAACTTCTATAGGAATATTATCTGGTCCTACCGATTTACCACCCTTTATATGTTTAAGAGCCTCTTTGACTTCATTCTTTTGAATACGTCGGTAGAAATTGTGGTTTATATACTTTTCTGAGTTGGCTAAATCTCCTAAACTAATACTAACATCTTTATTTTCATTAAAAAGATTATAAAAATAGTTTTTCCATCTATTTTTTATATCATCATTTGCCACTAGAATTTTTTCATCCTCGTTTTTTATGCATCTAACATAATTAAGACCTTTAGTTTTCTTATCTCTAGCCCTAGCTATCCTAAAAATATCTCTTTTACCCTCTTTTGAGTTGAGTTTTTTATATAAGTCCTCCCAAATCTTAGCTTTTGCTTCACTAACGGCCTTTTTTGCTTTCTTATAAGCTTCTAAAGTTTCACTAGTTTTCTTAGCGTAATGTAATTTGTAACATGCCCTCTTTGCCTTGATTTTATTTTGTACTACTTCACTCCACCACCAAGCTTCTTTTTGTGCCGGTACACCTCCCTTAGATACCCCTAACACATCTTTCGCAACTTTCCTAATATGTATAGCCATATTGTTCCACATATCTCAGGGTGTGCCAACATAATTCCAAACATCTCCTTGCAGGACTTTCTGTTTAAATATATATTCTTTCCCGCCTTTGAAGTTCTACCATTTAGTCTGAATAGCTCGATGTACTCTTTTCTTCTTTGTCCACTTTTTTATTTGTAAATCTATAACTTAAAGTCGATGTTGGGTGGTTGAGCTTTCTCCTGGAATTACCTTACAATCTTTACAACACGCTCTATCTTTTTTTCTATAAATAAAGTAATCAATTTGTGTTTGTGATAAGCCACTCTTATAAGTAATTAAATGTTCATATCATTTTTTGAAGATTGTAACAACTATAAAGAGATCAAATGCCATAGCAAAATTTAAAATCTCCCTACCTTCCTCATTTATATCCCCAAAACCAAGGTTTCCATGAATCCCTTGATATCCTAATGCCTCTTTATCGACATATTCATTTAAATCTCCTCCTAAACAATTGATCTCCCTTTGTGGAATCTTTTGAAACACCTTATCTAACTCTTCCCAAAAAACTGTCTTTATACTATCTTCTAGTCCTACTTAGGGTGCGTATGCACAAACTATATTCAAAACCTCTGCTCCTAACACTAATTTCAACGTTATGATTCGGTCACCATATCGTTGTATGTCTACTATACTCTCCTTGAAATCTTTATTTATGATAATACCAACTCCGTTTCGAGCCTTTTCTTTACGTGAGTACCATAATTTAAAACTTGTATCCTTTATCTCCTTTGCTTTTTCTCCAACCCATTTTGTCTCTTGTAAACATAGAATATGAATCTTTCTCCGAATCATAGTATCTACTGTTGTAATTCAGAAAAATATTGTAGGAGATTAAACACACAAAATGAGACTTATATTAAAGAGGAAAAACGATGGACTGAAGGAAGGGGCGGACCTCCAATGGAGGCCGCCCCCCCTCTTCTCCACTCACACTTACAACACAATCTCACTCTCTCTAATACAATCTACCAGCCCTTATATAGGGAGTTGTAAAACGGAAATTGACCAAAATAACCAAAATACCCCTAAAGTTTCGGGCGAGTATAATAATACCTAGAAACATAAAACTAACACAAATAACATTAGATAAGCATATTCTTCAACACCCCCCCTCAAGTTGAGAGTGAGATACTTCGAACTCCAAACTTGCCAAAAAATCTTCATATCTGTTTGAAATGTTCTTCATCTGTCTTCATCACGGATCTTATCTTCATCTGTTTGAAATATCTTGGCCTTCCTGGCTTATCATCACAAGCAACATCTCTGGCTGTATTATCAACTCAGCTTTCTTAGCTGTAATA
Organism: Brasenia schreberi; assembly: GCA_036023115.1. Classification (NCBI taxonomy): domain Eukaryota; kingdom Viridiplantae; phylum Streptophyta; class Magnoliopsida; order Nymphaeales; family Cabombaceae; genus Brasenia; species Brasenia schreberi. The sequence continues at coordinate 22,464,702 of JAYKKT010000089.1, read as the reverse complement.
ATAACAAAGCAGTCATTCTAACTATCACATCAACAAAGCAGCCATCCTAGCTGTCACAACAATAAAGCAACCATCCTGGCTGTTACATCAACAAAGCAACCATCTTGGCTGTCACAAAAATAAAGCAGCCATCCTAGCTGTTACATCAACAAAGCAGCCATCCTGGCTGTCACAACATCAAAGCAGTCATCCTGACTGTCTCAACAATAAAGTAGCCATCCTGACTGTCACAACAATAAAGCAGCCATCCTGGCGGTTACATCAACAAAGCAACCTTCCTGGCTATCACAACATCAAAGCAGTCATCCTAACTGACACAACAATAAAGCAGTCATCCTGACTGTCATAACAACAAAGTAATCCTCATGAAACTTACACAAGAATTTTCTAGTTCTCTTAAACAATACCTCAAACTCTTCATGTTCATGTTAGTCATCTCTTTCTTGAGCATTTCATCGAACATCTTCATATGCATCATTCATCTGCTTGATCTAGTAAGCAACTTTCACATCATACCACAGCGGTAGCAAGGCTTTTAATATCATCTTCAAATGCAGCTGCATGAACCAACACATTTCACCAGTACTTCACATAAAAAAAAACATCTTCCGATCTTTTCAGTTCCGTATATTGAACATCTTTTGGCCCATCTGAACTAGCCTAACGTTTGTTGGATCTTTCACCATGACTCTTGCAATCAGATAACTCTATCCGCAGAAATTTGCATGCAACATCCTATCTATCTCACCCATCCAATCTCCAACTGAAAGTCCAATAACTTCTGAGATTTTCTTTAATACTTCATAACCCTTTAAGATTGTAGATTTACTTAGCTTGCCAAGTGGCAACTTTTCAGTATTATAACCAATCTCAACCATTTGCTGCTTCATTATGCTGACATCACATATAAGAGATATGAATTGAGAAATACGTTGATCAACTTTTGTATCACGTTGCTGATTACCAATTTCTGTCACCAGTCTTGTACATCATCCTTGTAATCCATCTCTGACCATGTGTAGTGCTTCGGGAAAGGAACAAATTGTTGCCTGTTTGACCAATAGTTGTTCGTTTTACCTTAGAACTTTGCTTCAAATTCATTAATTGCATCAGTACGTGTACCTGATGGTCCCAGCAACTTGTCTTGATCTCTTTTGCTCTGACTGCATATTCAAAGTATTTACAAAAGTTGCCTAATGAAATCTGTAAACTCAACTCTCTTGAAATGCTTGGCTACAAGTTTTCTCATTTTCCAGAAGGAATAGGAGACTTGAAATCATTGAAAGAACTGGATTTATTAAGGACTGCAACAACTCAGATCCCCTGTTTCAGGACGATTGTGATGCTTTAGGAGATGTTTATGTTTGGAGACAAATGCTGGCCGATTCTTCTCTGACCAATGGAAATGGTAGAATTCCTAGAGATGATCTGCTGGTTCCAGGGCCTCTCGAATCAAATGTTGTTTTGGATGTTCATGGTGTTTCATGTGGGGTTAGGCATGCAGCACTCGTTACCAGACAAGAGGAAGTTTATACTTGGGGTGAGGAATCAGGAGGCTGGCTTGGACATTGGGTTGGAATTGATGCTAGTCAACCTCTAGTTGTCGAGTCTTTTGCAGTCAGGAACCCTTAGGAAATGCAGTACTCGAGGCAGTGATTCAGGATAGCCTTTAATGAGATCAGGATTGAGTTGATAAAACGTCCAGGATTAGATCAAGAGCATAATCATAATAAAGAACTTTGTAATCAGTCACTGGCCCATTACTGCCCAGATGCAGTAAATGCAGCCACCCATTTGCACTTAATTTCAGCCGCCATATATAAAATCTCAGATTCCAGAATCTCACCAACATTAATGCAAAAAAAAATTGCCGCCATAAGTGCTTTGTAGTTCCAATACAACAGTGGACAGAACATATGCCATAACTCCAGCCATATCAGCCACCTTTTGCAGCCAATTAGATTTCCTAACACCATTCAGTGATCATAAGTGGACTTGCACTATTAATTAAAGTCGCCCAGGCTGTCATTAATGTCCATATTATCTGCTCGTTAATGTCCATATTATCTGCCTCCAGAATAGTGCAATCCAGGCTGTCATTAATGTCCATAATATCTTCCTCCAGAATAGTGCAATTAAAGTCGCCCAGGTTGTCATTAATGTCCAGCAATAATTCTCAGTGTTTAATTGCTTCTCATATTCCCCATGCAATCTTGCAATTGCCTCTTATATTCCTTTTCCAAGGTAATATTGCAGCAATTAATTCTAGCCGCCATATGCAATAATTGTATTGCCTAATCCAACTGTGCTGCCAAATCCAATAAAGGCAGCCACCATCGTCTTCACAATACGTGCAGCTCCCATAATTTCTCTGCTTATGTTCATTCATCCACTTTCAGCCCATGCTTTTTCCAAAAAAAAACTCTTGTCATGATGCTTATCAGATGACGTTTTCCATGTTGCTTATCAGATAACATTTTTTCAAACTCTTGCACATATATATATATATATATATATATATATATATATATATATATTGTTAGTTGACGATCATAAGTGATATCACTGTGATACAGAAACAAGAGTCTCAGCAAACTTGGAATAATTAGTATGGATATCCTTTTCATAGTTGAAAATTTTCAAGAAGCTCCTGTTAGGCACATCGTGCATTTCCGAGTGGCATGATGAGCTTTTACCTTCATTAGAGACCATTTTGATACCAGCATGTCTAAAAACAATCATCTCAAGTCTTCAGCAATAAAAAAAACTATGCACACTAAATGCCATCTGTGTCCAGTTTAAGTGGTCTGCCAGTTTTCTCAACAAGTAACCGAACCTTCTGAACCTTCTAATTTCATTCAGCAAGAGACAGATGTAGTGTTATAGCATAATCAATGAACACGATATGCATATAGTCAACATAACAATTTTGGCCCCTTCTAATTTCATTCAGCAAGAGACAGATGTAGTCTTATAGCATAATCAATCATCATGATATTCATATAGTCAACATAAAGACCACTGAAAGTATGGCAAAGTTTTATTACTTGCCTCTATCCCAAAACATGATCAAAGCCACGATGAAGATCAGTCCTCGGATACTACATACCAAGTGTAAGCCGTAAGATTTTCCACTTAGTTCTCATATCATCATCCCATAGCTCCTATTGCTCCAAACAATCGAAATATGCTCTGATACCATGTTGTAATTCAGAAAAACATTGCAGGAGATTAAATACACAAAATGAGACTTATATTAAAGAGGAAAAACGATGGATTGAAGGAAGGGGCGGACCTCCAATGGAGGTCGCCCCCCCTCTTCTCCACTCACACTTACAACACAATCTCACTCTCTCTAATACAATCTACCAGCCCTTATATAGGGAACTGTAAAATAGAAATTGATCAAAATACCCCTAGTATCGAAAATTACCAAAATACCCCTAAAGTTTCGGGCGAGTACAATAATACCTAGAAACATAAAACTAACACAAAGAACATTAGATAAGCATATTCTTAAACATCTACCACCTCTATTAGCTTACCGGATAATGTTCCGATATTCCAAGAACCAATACGAGTCTTATTATCTAGGACTAGCTTCCTTACCCCCCGCATCCGTCCATAATCAAAATGCGGAGACCCTCTCTAAAAATTTTTCACTACATTCAGGCGGCAAAATTTTTTTCACTAAATTGAGTTACATTAGGTTCCAAAAAATTTATTTGAAGCATCATAGAATAAGTAGTGGGTTGAAGCTATGAAATATGAACTTGAGGCACTTGAAAAAAACCAAATGTGGGAGGTTAGTGATTTACCACCAGGCAAAAAGGCAATCACTTGGAAGTGGGTGTATACAGTAAAATTCAGAGCAGATGGTTCATTGGAGAGATATAAAGAAGACTAGTAGCTCGTGGTTATAGTCAAGCATATGGGATTGACTACGAGGAGACATTTGCACCAGTAGCAAAGCTTACATCTATACAAGTTATTATTAGTATTGCTGCCCAGAAAAATTGGATAATGTGGCAGCTTGATGTGAAAAATGCATTCTTGGAGGGGGAGCTCAAAGAAAAAGTCTATATGGAGTTACCACCTAGGTATCCAAATCCAGAAAATATAGTATGCAAATTAAGGAAAGCAATTTATGAACTAAAACAGTCTTCTAGAGCTTGATTTGAAAATTTCAATAGAAGTATTATAAGTTTTGGGTATCAAAAGAGTGTAAGTGACCATACACTATTCTTTAAAAGGGGAGCTAAGTTGACATTACTACTCATATATGTTGATGACATTATCGTGACAGGTGATGACATCGAGGAAATCCAAAGACTAAAACAAGATCTTCATCGACTATTCAACATTAAGGATCTTGGAAGATTACATTACTTTTTGGGCATTGAAGTAGCCTACTCAGGTAGTGATATCTGCCTAAATCAAAGAAAATATACTTTGGATTTGTTGCAAGATGTTAGGATGGAAAATTGTAAACCTATACATACACCAATGGATGTTAACCATAAGTTGCATATGGAGGATAGAGCTGGCAGAGTTGATGTGACTAGATATCAGCAATTAGTTAGAGAACTGATATATTTGACTATTACACGTCTAGACATAGCATATGTAGTAAGCATAGTAAGTCAGTTCATGCAATCACCTTCAAAATACCATATGGATGCAGTGTTTCATATACTAAGATATTTGAAAGCGACTCCTAGACATGGAATCACTTACAAAGCCAATGGTCACACAAATATTGAAATTTATACAAATGTTGATTGGGTATGTTCTATAGAAGATAGAAAATCAACTATAGGATATATAGCACTGGTTGGAGGCAACATAGTATCTTGTAAAAGTAAGAAACAATTAGTTGTATCTAAATCGATAGCTGAGGCAGAATATAGAGCGATTGTATCAGGAATGTGTGAAGGAAAGTGGTTGCGGACTCTACTAATGAAAATTGGCCTATTTGTAGAAAAACTTATTCCTATATTTTATGATAGCAAAGCAGCAATACAAATAGCTTCAAATCTGGTATATCACGAGTGAACAAAACATATTGAAATAGATTGTCACTTCATACGGGATAGTGTACATGCGAAAGAATTTCGGTTAGAACATGTGAAGTCCGACAGTCAATGTACAGATATGTTAACTAAAGCACTTAACATGAATCTACTTCTGAGGCTATGTAGTAAGTTGGGTGTAATATCTATCTTTCACCCAACTTAAGGGGGAGTGTTGGAACTTATGAAAGAAGAGTAGATTATGATCGCAGACCATCTATAGAACTTGTTCAGCTTTCAATTTAATTTTTCTGTTATATATATATATATATATATTAAGTATGTTTTTAAAGGTAGTTTTAAATAAGCCTCATTAATGGCACTTTAGTAAATTTGATATTGTAATGCTGATATTTAAAGGGGTGAAACCCTATCAGTAGAGTTAGTGTTAAAGGAATGTACATGTATTTCACGTTTTCTTATGTATGTCACGTTATGTAAGGTTCATGTCGCTTTAGTAGTAATTAATACTAATTAGGGGTAGTTTAGGAATTCAAGTTAGATAGGATATAAGTAGTAGTGATTAGGGTTTAGTGTTAGATTAAGGGAAAGAGATTGGGCGGCAGCAGTGAGGGCCGACTTCTTCATTTTTGGGGCAGATTGGAGGAATGCCTCCAATCTGCCATATTTTGTAAGTTTGGTTATATTAATGAATGTGATTATTTTTCTATTATGTTATCATACCCTATTAAGCGAGAAATTTCAAGTTTCTTTGTTGAAAGCACATAGACTACGTTGGATTATCAAGGTATTATCAGTTGGAAGAAGTTTTTTTTTATTTGGGATTAATATTGGTGGTGAACACCAACTTGAACATCAACGTGGACATTGGATTATCAAGGCAAAATCGTATTGCCTTGATCACCATATTGCCGATTTTTCAGATTTGGGAAAATCGTATTGCCGATTTTTCATATTTGGGAAAATCGTATTGCCTTATCATCTCATTGCTGATTTTTAGATTTGGGAAAATCGTTATTGCTGATTTTCAGATTTGGGAAAATCGTATTGTCTTGATCATCATATTGCCGATTCTTCAGATTTTGGAAAATCATATCGTCTTGATTTTCATATTGCCGTTTTTCAAATTTGGGAGATTAATATTGGTGGTGAAAATCAAGGTCGACCTCATATTGCTTGCATTTTTACGGCAAGTAAAGGTAAGGCAATTGATACTTCTGTCACGATGTCTGAACAAGCAGTGAATGAAAAGGGCGAAAGTTTTCAGATTACAACAACAAAATTAGATGGAAGAAATTATCTTAAATGGTGTAGGTCTGTGGAACTGGCTATTATAGCAAGGGGGAGATGGACTCATCTTATCGGTCAGAAACCTTCTCTAGACATAAACGATCCTCTCTATCCTGTTTGGAGACGAGAAGATGCGTTGATTTCTTCTTGGTTATTGCAGTCTATGAATCCATCAATAGCGAAGACATTCATGTTTCTTGAATCAGCGTATGAAATTTGGTGTGCGGTGTCAGGAGCTTATTCCAGAAAGAAGAATGTGGCAAAAGAATATGAAATCTTGGAAAGAATCAGAAATTGTAAACAGGGCTCGCGTTCTATCAGTGACTATTATGCAGACCTTCGGGGACTTTGGGATGAACTTCAGTACTATACTAATATCAAGTGCCTATCATGTCAAACAAAAAGAAATGAAGAGACAGAAAAGAAAAAGGTATTTGATTTACTATGGGGTGTAAATTCAGAATATGAATCAATAAAGCTCAATGTCTTGGGAAGAGATGAATTACCTTCATTGAGAACAATATACTCATTATTGATCAGAGAAGAAGATAGAAGAAATCTTGAGAAGAATAATGCTCCTGTTACTGATCAACATGCACTCCAAACCAGAGTAGAAAATTCACATTACCGCGGAAGAGGCGGATATCAAGGTCGTGGACGAGGACGTGGAAGAGTTCAGCCTGATGAAAAAGAAAAACTCATCTGTTCTCATTGTGGAAAATCGAGACACACAAAAGAATATTGTTGGGAATTACATGGCAAACCAGAATATTATAAAAACAGAAATCATTCTGCTCATTCAGCTGAGAATACTACTACGTCTAATGCAGATGGAATGTTTGATCTTATTAAGAGAATAGAAGGACTAGAGACAAGATTATCTGGACAGTCTCAACCATCTACCTCTCAAGTCTCGGTAGCTCAGGCCACTTACATAGTAAAGGGTAACACCTCTTATTCTAATTCAAAGATTTGGATTATTGATTCAGGTGCCACAGATCATATGGTAGGAGAATCATCTTATTTTTCAGAGTACAGACATCTCTCAAAACAAGAACCTATTAAGTTAGCAGATGGCCCTTACTCATATATGGTTGGACAGGGAAGTGTACCCACGTGTTTTGCTAATTTAACATTAGTCTATCATGTTTCCAGCTTTCCAATAAATTTACTTTCTGTCAGCTCGTTGACTCGCACCATGGAATGCATCATAACCTTTACTCCTACTGATTATGTGTTTCAATATTTGAAGACGGAGAAAGTCTTTGGTCATGGTAGACTACAGAGGGGCTTATACATTTTGGAAGATCATCCTCAGCATGGAACCTCGTATAAAGCTTCTTCAGCAATAATTCAAGATTAAGAGATTCGCCTTTGGCATTATCGTCTTGGTCATTTACCTATGTCAAAACTTCCTTATGTTCTACCTGTGAAGATAGATCTGTTATTCCTTTTGAGATTGTTCATTCGGATATTTGGGGCCCTTGCTCTACTATATCTGTGCATGGATATAAGTATTTTGTTTCCTTTATTGATGATTGCATTAGATTCACAATGATATATCTTATGAAAACCAAAGATGAAGTGAAGAATATTCTTCCAATATACTGTCAATTTGTACATACTCAATTTGAGAGAGCTACAAGAGTTTTTCGCAGTGATAATGGGGGTGAGTTTATATCTTAATCCCTTAATTCATACTTTCTAGCACAGGGAATCTTGCATCAGACTTCATGTGCCCATTCTCCTCAACATAATGGGGTTACAGAGAGAAAGAATAGACATATATTAGAAGTTGCAAGGACACTTCTCATTGGATGTAATGCTCCTAAATGCTATTGGGGTGAAGTAGTTTTAACTGCTGTCTTCCTGATAAATCGAATGCCCATCAGTGTACTCCATGGAGATACTTCATTTCATTTATTGTGTCCCTCTCAGAAACAATTTCATTTGCTCCCAAGGGTGTTTGGTTGTACTTGTTTTGTACATGTTCATCCTGGATTGAGGGATAAGTTAGATGGTAGAGCGATTAAATGTATTTTTCTGGGATACTCGTCTACCCAAAAAGGTTATAAATGCTATGATCCACTAAGAAGAAAGCTATATGTTACAATGGATGTCACTTTTCACGAAGATACTTCATTTTATGATTCATCAGAAGTTGATCATTCATCTATGCAGACGCCTTATGTCATGCCACTTCCACCAGCAGAAGCACATCGTATACATGATGAAGGAGAGGAAGAGATGTCATTTTTTAATGCAAAAAATATACAAGTGTATACCAGAGGGGAAAGGAAGGTTGTTGCTCCTCAGCTATCAATCATTCCCGATCATAATTCTGTCCCAGAATCAGTTCTACCTATTGCTATCAAAAAAGGAAAACGAAAAACAACGAAATATTCATTGGAAAAAATGGTATCTTACTCTAATTATCCGAGAGAATATCAGGTGTTTATTATGAATGCAGATTCTACTCTTATACCAAAAACCTACGAAGAAGCAAGACAACACCCAGAGTGGAAAACAACAATGGAAGAAGAAATTGCAGCCCTTGTAAGGAATAGCACATGGGCACTAACAGATCTGCCCGCAGGACAGAAAACAGTGGGATGTAAATGGGTATTTTCTGTAAAGTATAAGGCTGATGGTAATATAGAAAGATATAAAGCTAGATTAGTAGCTAAAGGGTACAGCCAGTCTTTTGGTATAGACTATATTGAAACATTTGCTCCTGTTGCAAAGATGAACACTATCAAGATTATTTTGAGTTTGGCAATAAATAAAGGATGGCAATTATGGCAGTTAGATGTTAAGAATGCATTCCTTGAGGGTGATCTTCTAGAAGACATTTATATGGATTTACCTCCTTGGTATACAATGGAAAAGACGCATAACAAGGTTTGTAAGTTAAAGAAATTACTTTATTGGTTAAAGCAATCTCCACGGACCTAGTTTGAAAAATTTAGTGATGGAATCATGAAGCTGGGTTTTAAGCAATGTGTCAGTGATCACACACACTTCATCAGATGAGATCAGAAGACTATTATATTACTGGTATATGTAGATGACATTATCATTACAGGGGATGATGCTGAAGGTATAACCTATCTAAAGAAAAGGCTCCATACATTATTTGATCTGAAAGATTTAGGAAGGTTACATTATTTTTTGGGAATAGAAGTAATTCATAAAGAGAATGGATTATTCTTAAGCCAGAGAAAATATATCCTAGACCTACTGAAGGAAACGAAAATGGAAGATTGCCGAATATGCTCCATTCCTATGGAAATCCCTAAGGGTGATAATTTCGAGCTTGCAGAATCCTATGAAGATATTGGAAAATACCAGAGATTAGTAGGAAAACTGATATATGTAACGATCACAAGACCATATATCAGCTTTGTAGTTGTATATATGCAAGTAGGTGATGCACAGTCCTTCTAAACATCATATGAATATAATTTTTCATATTATTCGATATTTGAAATCCTCTATCACGCATGGCTTGCTATATATACTCCACACCCAACTTTGGATATAGAAATTTACTCCGATGTTGATTGGGCATGTTCGAAGACTGATCGGAAGTCAACATCAGGCTATGTAATACTTGTAGGAGAAAATACTGTATCCTGAAAAAGCAAGAAACAATCTGTGGTAGCCCGATCCAGTGCAAAGGCAGAATATCGAGCTATTGCTCTAGGTATGTGTGAGGGACAGTGGATTATCTCACTCCTAGAAGAAATTGGATTTAAAGAAAACTCTTCGATTACATTCTTTACAGACAGTAAAGCTGCCCTGCAAATAGCACAGAATTCAGTCTTTCATGAAAGGACAACACGTTGAGATCGACTATGACTTTATCAGAGAAAAGATTTTCAAAGGAATTTTCAATCTAGTTTATGTTTGCTCAGAGGATCAATTGACAGACATTTTCACCAAATAAGAATCAGTCAATGGCCTTTTGAAAGCACTCTCATAGTTGAAAATTACAAGTCTTCAGGAGTCAACTTGAGGGGGCATGTTGTGAAGAGCAAGTTGACAGAATGTTAAGAGTTTAGGTTGTGTCATGTAATGTCTTTATGTTCAGTTCTATGTAATTAGTGTGAGTTATGTACGGTTTGGATATCAATGGATCAGATTCTGATCCATTGGGACCCGAATCCTATTAGTTACTAATTAGGGGCATTTTAGTCTTTCAAGTTAGATTAATAGTATTTAAAATATTGTCATTAGGGTTAGGGTGAGTGAAAAAAATGTGGGCAACAGGTGGCGGCAGCCCAGGGGTGCCGACCTGCACTCTTTTTCATTTTCTCTTATATTCTTCTGTTTTCTGATGAATAAAATATATTTTAGAGGGTCAAATCAACAAGACACACCTCGGGCATGTCCCTTTCATGCGATGCCCTAGTTCTTGATTTTCAATTTCGGTTGAGAAATTAGTCAAAAATCAACCAAAACAACTAAAAAACGAAAAAACCATAACCAAATCAACAACAGAAATCGATGAATTCTCCTTTGAATTGATCTTTTCTATTCTCTTTTTCTTCGTTTTCCTCTTTCTTTCTTTTTGTCTTCCTTTTTTCATTTTTCTATAAATTTTGATCGGTTCTTTTGCTTATAAGGGTTGTAGATCGAGTAATAAGTAGTTGAAATGATCCAGAGAGCGAAGAATGGCCAAAAGCATACGTGTGCAGGAAGGGAGTGAATTTCCAGTTTCCTACCTAAAGGGCATTTTAGTAATTACTGAAAATGACCAGGGATATTTGGAGAAAATGGCAAAGGGCATGTGTGCATATCAATCCTGTAAATGAATAAATTAATATGAAAAATTAAATGTAGTTTATTAATTTAATACTAAATATTAACAACCGGACATTTGTTATGTTAATATGTTTAATATTTATATTTTATACTTATTTATTATTTGATATTAATATTAGCAACAACAACAACAACTAAACCTTTTCCCATACTAGTCAGGCTCGGCTACATGGTTTCTTTGTTTCCACAGTGCCCTATCATGTGCAATGTTAACATTTAACTCACAATAAGCTAGATCATTCTTTATTGTTTCTTTCCAACACTTTTATGGTCATCCTCTACCTCTTTTAATACTTTCAAAATCTAGTTTTTCATACCTTCTTAAAGGTTCTTCTTTTGATCTTCTTTCTATATGTCCAAACCATCTTAAACAATATTCTCATTTTATCCTTTATTGGTGCCACTCCTAATTTGTTTCTAATAACCTCATTATATATACTATGACCTCATCTATCTTTGATATTAATATTAGCATTCTAATTATTTTGATTTAATAAATATGAATAACTAGTTCAATATAAAGTATGATTTATATAGTAAATTAACATGCTTTTATGACTATGAGTTGATGTGGTAGAAGCTAATATGTTTATATTACTAATAAATACATAAATTTATTAATGTATGTCAAATTCATAGGGCTGATGTGTCCGCCTTGGTTGCACTTAAGGCACGTTCTTGTTGAAGATAGTTATTTTATTAATCTATCTCAATCAGTACATCATACACAAATATAGGAAGCCTGGCTCAGAAGGCTGCCGCCATTGCTCATCACACCTTTTTCTCTTCTAGGGTTTACATATTTAAAGATTATAATAACTTAAAACACTAAATTGCCCTTACACTAATACACTGATTAACAAGTATTAAACATGAATGGATCTGGACCACAATGATCCAGATCTGTACTTCTTAACAGTTCTCCCATCAGCCACATTGGAAGAGACTAATGGTGTTTGCTTTTCTGGACCAAACCGATGTACGTCAAAATCTCAAGCTACTAGAGTGAAGGTTTTCAAACCTAAGGGTACTGATGCGTAGACTTTGCAGATTTCGGATAACTTATGTGAAGTTTACCCTCAAAACAAGCATGATAGCAGAATTTAGTGTTGGTGGAAAACACCAAATGGCAAATTATGATGAAGGTTGATCCAGGTAGATAGGTTTAGGCTGAGGGCTCAGTCCAATGATCAATATGTTTTATCTTCTTGGGGTGAATCTTGCACAAACTTCCAGAAGGATTATGGCTGGTACACATGTAGCATTTCTGCAACGAATTTGTGGCTGAACAGCAAGATCCAATCAGGCTATATCTCACGAGATGTCCAAGGCAGGAATGTCAGAACAAGAGTTCACAAAATGAAATAGAACCTCAAAATGCATTCAAAGTGCTTGGTAAGAAGCATGCCAACTTTCCTATTTGTAAGACCAAGATGGTAATCACATCCATAGCAAATTTAGTTCGAGAGAAAAAATACCACTGCTGCTTAAGAAAAATATGATTTTTCTCAAGTGTTCCATTTCAAAGGCCATATGTAGTTCTTTTATTTGTTGAATCCATGCTTTATCATTATCCATGATAATCATATTGTTTGTATAGAGAAGTAAGATTCTTATGGACAAGATTGTGTTAGTTTAACATGAATGAACATCGTGAGAGTGCATAAATCCTTGAATACATTTGGTTAACCTTTTAATCAATCAAACCAGGCATTGGGTGTCTGTTTTAAGCCATAGAGAGCTTTCTTTAAGTTCTTTGAAATATGCAAACCAGGAGGAAGATCCATGTAAATTCCCTTGTTTAGTCACCCGCTTAAGAAGGAATTTTTAGTAGACATCTATAAGACATCCCAAGAATGCCACTCAAGGCAGAGAGAATCCTTATGGCAGTCATTTTGGCAATAATAGAAGCAAAGGTCTCCTCATAATCTATGCTATATCCTTGAGTATACCCTTTCACGACTAATTTGGCTTTATATGTCTAATAATCCATCACTCTTGGTCTTAATTTTGTAATTCTATCTACATTCTATAGCATTTTCATTTCTAGGTCTGTCGTCTATGGTGTGTCATTAATTGCTTATAAGTTGTATAATTGGCTTGAACCTAATCTTGACACAAGAAGATGATGATGACATGAGAACTGCATTGATATCTGTTGTTATAAGAAGAAAACTTGAAAACCACAAAAGCCATATAACAAAATACATAATATCTATTTACACCTGCAGTCACTCATATATAAATATGTACATATGTGTGTATCTATGTATATGTAGTACGTATGCATGTACCTACTAAGTTTTTATATATGTAATTATTTATTATTTATCCATCTTATATGTGTAAAATTCTGTTTGATATGGTCCCGATCAAGCTTTCAGAAGTTCTGTCACTCAGCTATTACTTGTTGATACCGTCCTTGAAGTGGACCCTTTCAAGCTATTCAGAAACATTTTAAAATTGATAACAAAATTTAACAAGAAATTCAGATCATAAGAATAAGGAACTCGAAAAGAAAAGCAAGCCAAGCTTCAGCTATTTGATGGGTAGGTGTAGGCTTCATCATTGTATTTCTCAACAAATAAGTAATGTGAAATCTAAAGTTCGTCTTATGTAGGATTCTGTACACATGTACTTCTTGCATTCCTGAATATAGTACATAACTTGTGATCTGATTCATCTTCTCAATTGAAGAATAATTGCTTTTATTTTGTGTTTCTTATTGATATCATGTCCTTTGAAAGATCTGGAATTTAAGTTTTTGTACTAGAGAGTTACGTGTACAATCTCTACCGTCAAGGAGCCATGGACTGATTCCTTAAGACACAATACGGGAGTTCATTCATTTTATGTTGTCTGTTTGCAGGACTTGAGAGGGAAAGTAGTTTTATTGGATTTTTGGACATATTGCTGTATAAATTGTATGCATATTTTGCCGGATTTGGACTTCTTGGAGAAGAAGTACAAGGACAACCAGGTAACATACTGCCTCAGATAAGATTTTCTTTATTATTTTATTCTAGAGGTGACCATTGATGAAGTTTTGCGCCATTTCAAACTTTAGAATTTCATTGCTAGTTGTTCTTTCCTCATGGCTTTACCTTTTGGAGAAGACTTAAGTATCCTTGTTTTCCAGAAGGCACCATGATGTGACGTTTTTTGTGCATTATGTCCACGACTCTTTTGTAAATATCGTAGGTTCATTTGCATATGAAGTAAACTAGCTTATTAGTCTCTGCCAACAACTAGGGGTGTGTATCGGTCGGTTCAGTTTAATAATCAAACCAAACCGAAATAACCGAAAACCGAATTGCTTCTGAATCTGAAAACCGAAACCAAATCGAATTGTGTAGGTACTGAATTATTTCGGTTTGGTTCGGTTTTGTTATTCGGTTTACTCCCTATGACTGAATTCTCCCTCTTTATAGGTATGTGTATGTATATATATATGTGCATATATGTAAGTATATATGGGATTCCCATGCATATCGGTGAAAAGAAATTTCTGGGATCCCCTGCCTTCTTCAATACTGTAAGAGGGAGTTTGTGTTAAAATGTAATGGTGTGCATACTTGTACACGTGCACTTGTATTTATGCATATGTGTGTTTTCTTTTACTTTTGTTTTTTATTTTTTTTGGTCGTAAAAGGTCCAGCAAGCAAAGGGGAAAGGCCCAATAAATAAGGACCCAACTTCTAGAAATCTAACCGTTTGGAGTCCTTTGTTGCCGCTTCCTTCTTTCTTGCTGCTGTTGTGTTTGCCTATATAAGACACTCTCTTATACACCAAATAACAAGTCTTGGTGGCTGATTAATGAGATAGCATTCAGATATTATTAAGTCAGAGTTATTTTACTGTGATTTACACTTATTTGAAGTTGCCTATAGTCACCTTGGTGGCTGAACTCGGGTGAATTGAAGTGGTAAATTGTGGCAGTTGTTGGGAAATCACTAGAGATATTGTTTCTTTATATGGTATCTATCTGTGAGAAGAGAGGAAGAATTGCAGCATTACTCAAGGAAGACTTTCTCCACACGCAGCAACTTATAGTCGCTCTCGATTGTATTAGTTTATAGTTTCTGCTTTATTTTCTTAAGTAGGTGTTTAGTTACTTAAAGTAGTTGTTTTTAAAGGTACCTGTAAGTTAGACTCATTAACAGTGTTGTTCGACGTGTATCATATCGTGTATCGTTTTGGTCCACGATACGAGCATATCGTACCATATCATAAGCTTTTTCTAGAACAATAAATATCATGTGAAGGCCTTTATTTTTTTTCTCTAAAATGTTCCATAAGACGTCTCAAAAGGTGAATCGCTTCAATAGTAGATCTACCTAGCATGAATCCAAATTGGTTCTCTGTTGTACTTGATACTTGTCTTAACCTACGTTCAATAATTTTTTCCCATAATTTCATAGTATGGCTCATTAACTTGATACCTCGATAATTCGCACAATTTTGAATGTCTCCCTTATTCTTATATATGGGTATAAGTGTACTTGCTCTCCATTCTTCGGGCATCTTTTGGTTTTTCCATATTTCATTAAATAGTCTTGTGAGCCAAGTGATTCCTATTTCTCCTAGTATTTTTCAAACTTCTATAGAAATATTATCTGGTCCTACCTATTTACCACCCTTCATATGTTTAAGAGCCTCTTTGACTTCATTCTTTCGAATACGTTAATTGAAATTGTGGTTTATATACTTTTCTGATTTGGCTAACTCTCCTAAGCTAATACTAACATCTTTATTTTCATTAAAAAGATTATAAAAATAGTTTTTCCATCTATTTCTTATATCATCACTTGCCACTAAAATTTTTTCATCCTCGTCTTTTATGCATCTAACATAATTAATATATTTAGGTTTCTGATCTCTAGCCCTAGCTATCCTAAAATTATCTCTTTCACCCTCTTTTGAGTTGAGTTTTTTATATAAGTCCTCCCAAATTTTAGCTTTTGCTTCACTGACGACCTTTTTCGCTTCCTTCTTTGCTTTCTTATAAGCCTCTAAAGTTTCACTAGTTTTCTTAGTATAATGTAATTTGTAATATGCCCTCTTTGCCTTGATTTTATTTTGTACTACTTCACTCCACCACCAAGCTTCTTTTTGTGCAGGTACACCTCCCTTAGATACCCCTAACACATCTTTTGCCACTTTCCTAATATGTATAGCCATATTGTTCCATATATCACAGGGTGTACCAACATAATTCCAAACATCTCCTTGAAGGACTTTCTGTTTAAATATATCTTCTTTCTCGCTTTTGAGGTTCCACCATTTAGTCCGAATAGCTCGATGCACTCTTTTCTTCTTTGTCCCTTTTTTTTATTTGTAAATCCATAACTAAAAGTCGACGTTGGGTGGTTAAGCTTTCTCCTGGAATTACCTTGCAATCTTTACCACACGTTGTATCTTTTTTTCTATAAATAAAATAATCAATTTTTGTTTGTGATAAGCCACTCTTATAAGTAATTAAATGTTCATATCATTTTTTGAAGAGTGTATTTACTATAAAGAGATCAAATGCCATAGCAAAATTTAAAATCTCCCAACCTTCCTCATTTATATCCCCAAAACAGAAGTTTCTATGAATACCTTGATATCCTAATGCCTCTTTACCGACGTCCAAAGTCTCCTAAACAAATATCTTCCTTTGTGGAATCTTTTGAATCACCTTATCTAACTCTTCCCAAAAAGTTATCTTTATACTATCTTCTAGTCCTAATTGGGGTACGTAAGCACAAAGTATATTGAAAACCTCTGCTCCTAACACTAATTTCAATGTCATGATTCGGTTACCATATCATTGTATGTGTACAACACTATCCTTTAAATCTTTATTTATGATAATACCAACATAGTTTTGAGCCTTTTCTTTACCTGAGTACTATAATTTAAAACCTATATCGTCTATCTCCTTCGCTTTTTCTCCAACCCATTTTGTCTCTTGTAAACATAGAATATGAATCTCCAAATCATAATATCTACCACCTCCATTAGCTTACCGGATAATGTTTCGATATTCCAAGAACCAATACGAATCATATTATCTAGAACTAGCTTCCTTACACCCCGCATCCGTCCATATTCAAAATGTGGTGACCCTTTCTGAAAATTATTCACTACATTCGGGTGGCAATGTAGCAGGACTAACTTCTTTACCCACACCTGTCCATAATGTGGGAACCCTCTTTGCAATTTATTCACTATATTCGGGCGAAAATGTAGTGCCCCTTACTTACTTATCACTGCATTCGGGCTCTACAGCGCATCACTAGGCAGGAATGCCCCAAATCAATGCTCATAATTTTTGAAATCTATGTTATAAAAATCCGACAAAGTTTTACGCTGGATATCAGAAGCCTAACACAACCCTCCTCCTTTATCCGGACTTGGGACCGGCAATGCAAGGGTGATCCCTTACATGGGCGGAGTTGTTCTATTACTTCATTGCATGGTCATAAATACTTTATTTCTTTCATCGAGACTCCACTAGATTTACTGTGATCTATCTTATGAAAACCAAAGATGAAGTGAAGAATATCCTGCCGATATTATGCAAATTTATTCATACCCCATTTCAGTATCCAATTAAAATCATTCGTAAAGATAATGGAGGAGAGTTTTTGTCTCAATCACTACATTCTTATTTTTAAAGTCAAGGGATCCTACACCAAACATCCTATCCACATTTTCCACAACAAAATGGAGTCTCTGAAAGGAAAAACAAACATATTTTATAAGTTGCTAGAACCTTGCTTATTGGGTACAATGTTTCTAAATTTTATTGGGATGAAGGTGTCCTAACCGTAATATTTCTTATAAATCGCATGCCCACTCAGGTCCTTAATGGTGATTCTCCATTTCATGCCTTATATCCTACAAAAAGACAATTCCATGTAGTATTCATATCTACCTGTTTTGTACATACACAACAATTCTAGAGATAAAGTAGATGCTATAGTTGTTAAGTGTATTTTCTTGAGTTATTCTTCCACTCAGAAAGGGTATAAATGTTATTATCCTAAAAAGAGAAAATTATATGTTACGATGGATGTTACTTTCCATGAACACTTTATTTTATGGTGCTAATGAAGATCAGTCATTAAATCAAATTGCTTCAATTGTATTGTTGATTCTACCATTGAAAGAGCCTTACACGGTTAAAGAGGAAGAAGAGACTATTATACGTGAGAAGAAATAAGATGACAAATGTATTCTAGAGGCGAGAGAAAGATGTTCCTCCCAAATCCTAATGCTATCCTAAATCAAAATTCTTGCCCTGAATCACCTCCTACTCCAACTCAGGTAACTCCTATCTTGTCTAATGATTTTGATAATTTACCTATTGCTCTTCGAAAGGAAAAATGTGAAGCTGCTAGATATCCTATGCACAAGATGGTCTCATATACTAATTATCCAAAGGAGTATCAATTTTTTGTGATGAATGTAGATAATATTTATATTCCTAAACCGTTTGAAGAGGCTAAACAAAATTTAGATTGGTGGACAACAATAAAAGAAGAAATTGTAGTATTAAAAGAAATCAAACTTGGAAACTTACAGATCTACCACAAGAGAGGAAGACTCTGGGTTGCAAATGGGTGTATACAGTAAAGTTCAAGGCTGATGGACAGATAGAAAGGGAATTGACTATAAAAAAACATTTACACCGGTTGCAAAAATGAATACCATCAGAATTCTCTTGACTGTAGCAATTAATCAAGGATGGAAACTATGGCAGCTCAATGTGAAGAATGCATTTCTTCAAGGACATCTTACTAAAGATATCTACATGGACTTACCTCTAGTCTATTTATCAAGGGAATATGTCATTGAAGGTATGCAAACTAAAAAAATCTATTTATGATTTGAAGCAATTACCTAGAGCATGTCTTGAAAAATTCAGTAATGGTATTCTTGGTTTGTGTTTCACATGGTGCATTAGTGATCACACTTTATTTATCAAGCGGGACAAGAAGACCATTCTCTTAATTGTGTATGTTGATGATATTGTTATTACTTGCGATGATGTGGAAGGAATCACTTATTTGAAAAAACAACTACATTTTTTATTTTATCTGAAAGACCTAGAAAAATTATACTATTTTTTGGGGATCGAGATTATTCGAAGCAAGGGTTGTTTGTTCTTAAGCCAAATAAAGTATATCCTTGACTTATTGAAGGAGAAAAAGATTGAAGATTGCCGAGTATGCTCTATCCCTATTGAGATTCAGAAGGGAGCTGCTGGAAATTCTAATGAACCCTATGAAGATGTGGGCAAATATCAAAGATTAGTGAGAAAACTGATATATCTCACAATTACAAGACCCAATATAAGTTTTGCAGTTAGTTATGTTAGTCGTTGGATGCATTTACCATCAACATCAAGACTCCATATAAATATTTTGTTTCGTATCATCAGATATCTGAAATCCTCTATCACCCACGACCTATGTCACACGGGTGTGGGTGCATGTGAAGGTGCGGGATATGGTAAATTTCAAAAATTTTGGGTGGGGCGATACGGCTAGGGTATATAATATTATATATTATATATAATATTCAAGTTACATAAATCAATCATAATACAACTAGTATTTGCTAATTTTGGGTGCACGTAGGTACCAATTACCAAGTTCCTTCATAATGATCTGAAACTTAGAATGATTTTACGAGCTACAAAATATCAAAGTTATGGATTCAAAGAGTTTTCAGATCTTTTGTAGGATATAGCATATACTAGTATTTTTGCTAGGATCCACTAGTGATGTCATACTCTTCTGTTCTATTGATCTGGCAATGTTCCTGGTCTTCAGATGTGTTTGGTGACAAAGATTATTCTGTGCAAAGGCATACAGTATGGAGTCAAGAATCCAATCAGATTTAGAAATAAGAAACCAATTGTCCGCACCCAAAATCATTCAAGCTAATATTGTATACAGCTACAATAGCAAGTACACAACTTTATATTAAAGCAAAACACATAAACAAATCAATCTTCATTATCTGGACCCATTTATCCGTGAGTTATAAAAAAAAATTACATTTTTTTTTGCCATGCCGCACCGACACGATGTCGGTGTCGCACCAGTGTCGACACTCCAGGCTATATCATATGTCTTGGAGGTAATGTTGTTTCATGGAAGAGCAATAAATAGTCTGTAGTAGCTAGATCAAGGGGAGAGGTTGAATATCGTGCTATTGCCCTTGGTATGTGCAAGGGTTTATGGATAATATTACTTATAGAAGAAACTGGCTTTGGAAGAAACTCTCTAATTAATTTCTTTACTGATAGTAAGGCATCTCTTCAAATAGCCTCCCATCCAATCCTTTATGAAATAACAAAATACATTGAAATGGATTGTTACTTTATTTGAGAGAATGTGTATTAGAAAATTTTCAATCTCATCCATGTCTGTTTAGAGAATCAATTGGCAGATATTCTTACCAAACCAGTGGCTGCAAATGGACTAAAGAAGGCTCTTTGCAAGTTGGACATTTCTACTATTCAAGACCGAACTTGAGGGGGCGTATTAAATACTTTTAACTTTTCCAGTTACATTCATGTATTAGGGTTAACTTAAATAAGAGTTTATAACTTAAAAGACTAATTTACCCCTAGTAAGTAAATAAGATGACACACGACTCCTATTCGATCAGGATGCTGAACAATTCATATCTCTAATCAAAGAGCTAACTGACAATAGATACGAGTTACCATTGATACTATAGGATGCATGAGTGTTTGTTTCATTCTTAGGAGCAGATGTGGAAGGTTGCTCTTGCGGTTGTGGCTCAATTTTAGCTAATTTCCTTCTCAATTCAATCATTTCATCCATGGAACTTGGTTCACTCTTCCTCTCTGAAGTGGCTGCTATATGACTCCCATATCTCTTATAGTCAATCGGTCTTCCAATAATTTCCCAATATTGATCGCGTGTATGCCTTCTTTTTCCACAATGTGAACACTCTAATTTATTTTCATAATGCTGAGATCTACTAGTTCCTCGACCTCTAGCAAAACCTCTACCTCGTTGAAAATTGGTTTGACCTCTTCCAGTGAATTCTCATTTCTCAACATGATTTTGTTCTCCATTTTTCAAATTTCTTCGATCCTCTTTTCTCAGTAAAAGAGAATATAGTGTACCCACCGAGGGTAGATCCTCTTTGCTTAGGATATTTATTTTAGTGGACTGATACTCTGGTGATATTCCCCATAAGAGATCAAATACTTTTCGTACCTGATTGTCTGTGCTACGTTCCTTAATACAATGACCGCATTTATTCTCGATAATGTACCTTTGTTCATTCCGTAAGCCATGTAATTCCCCATAGTATTCACTTATTTACCGGTCTCTTTGGTGACACTTTCTTATTTTTTCAAGAATCTCATACTCCTTCGCTATATTACGTTGTCTCGAGTAAGCTTCTTCCATTGTTGTTCAGATTTCTACAGCAGATTCCATATACATAAATGTCTTGCTAATTATAGGATTCATGGATTGGAGCAGCCAAGAAGTAACTAATACGTCATCCTTTGACCAACGTTTAAATTCTACATTGTCTTGATCATGCCAATTATGATTTTATTGATATAAATACATTCACCTCTAGACTTTAAGACAAGCTCAATTAATCTGGTCCATTCCGTGTAGTTTCGACCTTCAAGTTGAATATTAGTAATCTTGAACTGTTCCATTTTATGTTCATTACCATACTCGATCACTTGAGATTCTTCCTTGGGATGTCCTTCCATACTTACTTTCTGTTTTTCTTGGCAGATTTTTCACAAACAGATGGTGGACAGACGTATACCTTTTTCAATTTTTTTGTGGACAGGTAGTTATCAAGTACAACAAAGAACCAATTTGGATTCATACCAGGCAGCTATGTCACAAAGGTGCGGGTGCAGGATACGGCAAATTTCAAAAAATTTGGGTGTGGCGACACGGCTAAGGTATATAATATTATACATTCAAGCTAAAACAAGTGAAACATCAATTAACATAAGTATATGACGACAATAGTAAGTACACAATTTTATATTAAAGTAAAACAATTAAACAACTAACAATTTCATCATAATACACAAATCAATCAAAAGAAAATAAGGATTTGCATATCAACAATATTATCAACTATGAACAATATTAATGTTTGATAAATGAAATGAACATGTACCTGATAAATTATAGATCTTCACTATCAATAATATTATCAACTAAAGGGACTATTGAATCAGTGAGTTCCATATTAAGAGTATGCAAATCTTGGCTGTCATCTAAGTGATATTCCTCCGAGTTTGCATCCCAATATTTTGATGCTCCTTCACTGCAATATATTTAAATAAATAACAAGAAAAGATCAAATATAATCATCATGATTAATAGAAAAGAAAACAATTTTAAAAGATTAGTAATTTTTACCTGTACTCAGCATTAGATCCTGAAACCGATCTTAGATTTGAATGGACATAAACCAAGTCTTCAGCACGACTACTTGATAGATTGTTCCTTTTGATATTGTGAATTTGAGAATATGTACTCCAATTTCTTTCACAACAAGATGAAGTAGCTGATTGAGATAATAATTTTGATGCAAGCTTTTGAAGAAGAGGCATCTCAAATCCATAACATGCCCACCAATCTAATGGATCTTGATAATCCCTTGCTTCTAGTGCTTCTAGTGAATCAAGTCTGGCACAAGAAAACTTTCTATATTTAGAATTTATTTGTCTAAGTAGGTATGAGTCACCATAAATCCTTCCCAAACACATTTGCCTATTCTTTGCTATTTCAAGATCTTGATTAGGAGGACTACGCCCAATGCTCTCATGCAACCATTTCTTTCCATAATATCTTGGATTTAAAGAATGTGCTAAACAATGAAGGGAGTGTTGCTTTTGTCCCATCTTGAAACTAATATAGAATGAATATGATCATAAAACAATGATGTCTCATGAGCTTCTTTTCTCTCGTGCTTCAAAATTATTGACTCAACTTTTTCAATCATGGTATCCC
The DNA here is from genome assembly GCA_036023115.1 of Brasenia schreberi. Classification (NCBI taxonomy): domain Eukaryota; kingdom Viridiplantae; phylum Streptophyta; class Magnoliopsida; order Nymphaeales; family Cabombaceae; genus Brasenia; species Brasenia schreberi. The sequence goes on along the minus strand of JAYKKT010000089.1, from coordinate 22,441,523 downwards.
ACATTTCATAAACTTTATGAAGCATTGGTTCATCTTTATCAACTTCTCTCAACATCTCTCAAATAGGTTCTGTGAATTCAAGAAAATATGATACCTTGTCCGACCATAAATCATTAAGAATAATAGTCTTCACTGCTTGGGCCCTTGCTTGATCTTCAACTTTGTTACCACGGTATGAATCCCAGCTTGGATCAGTAACCATCTGAACCAATGATGTCTTGATTGTGTTGAATCTTTTTACCATCACAATCAAAGAAGCAAAACGTGTTTCTGCAACCTTCAACAACTTTAAATGAGAATGTCTATTGAATATGGCTGAAATTAAATGGTGATTCATTACAAAATTCCTTATCTTCATACAATCTACTGCCATATCTTCAATCTATGAACACAATTCATATGCACGAAGATTATCTTTATCTTCTGATGGCTTACATATACGAGAAAGAGCCAAATTTAAACTGTGAGCTACACAAGGTGTCAAAAAAATGTGTGGATAATCACATTCCAAACTTAATCCTGCACTTTTACAATTAGTTGCATTACCAGTGATTATTTGTACAACATTATCTGGTCCAACACTCTTAATAACTTCTACAAATAAATCTTTCAAGTATCCTGTAGTTTTAATTTCTCCAGATGCATCAACAGACTTCAAAAATATTGGCCCACTAATTGAATAAGCAATGAAATTAATGAGTGGACGCCTTTGAATATCACTCCATCCATCAGAAACAATAGAAACACCATGAGTTTCCTATGAAAACTTTTTATGTTCTAAAAATATTCCAATATTGGCTTTTTCTTTTTTAAGAATAATGATTCGCAATTTTTGAGAACTTAGAGGAACATAACCATGTAAATTACAATTAGCCAATGAAGTGACAAGATCTTTCCAATATGGATTTCTTGCTACATTAAAAGGAAGTGAACTTGAAAAGAAAAATCTTCCAACCTTTCTATCCATCTCCTCCCTTCTAACTACATTAAATGATTTTTCAATTGCTCCTCCTCTAAAACCTTTAAATTCACTTTGCATTAACTTTCTTTTCTTTTCTGCATCTTCTTTGCATCCACCAAATAATGGAATATTTGTTCCTTTTTCACTCATTTCGTTCTTTTTTTCATACTCATCTTGCTTTTTCATTAATTATCTTCGTAAATCATCATCCACATTCAGAATGCTCTTATATCATGTTTTTGTAATTTTAAAAGATGTTTCTTCACTCTGGTATATGATCCTGTAAAATTCATGTTGCAAAATTTACACATAAAATGTGTATTACCTCCACCACCTTCGTATAATTCTTCCCTTTGTACGTACATCCACAATGGTGCATCATCACGAGGTGTTTAAATTGAAAGTTTTGTAACTTTTGTTGTTGATCCTGAACTTGAAGGAACACTTCCACCAGAACTCCCAGTAGGGCCAGTACCAATTGATACTCCTTTTCCTTTTCTATTGTCGGCCATTTTTAGGATCAACTCAATTCACAATTTCACAATCTGATTGAAAAACAAAATATCAAAAACAACAAATAGGAGATGGAGTCGGTCATAGTCATAACATTGATATACCAATAACCAGAAAGCTTATGTTAATACAATAAGCAATTAGAATATGAGTCAACTAGATCAGTATATGGAAGGAAGACATGGCTCTTTGGCTCTTAGCAATCATAGGATTAATGTCGAGATGGTTGAAACTTCGAAGTCACTATCTAAACTTTCTATTTTATCCCTTAAAAGATAACTATCACTCTCTCTCTCTCTCTCACACACACACACGCTCTCCCACACAGACATGTAGTACCGAGTGAAATAAAAATTTAATATCGATGAAAATCACAGGGAGAGGCGACTGACCAGAGGCCAGTGTGGTGGCAGACTTGGTGCTGAGCGAAGAAAGTTTTGAGAGGACGACAGTTCAGTGCGCATTAATTAACACTAGTATTTTAAGATTGATATAGAAATTGAAAGCACATCCAATATACGCAATTATTCAACACATATGAACCAACCTGCATTATGCCATAAAACAGGAAAAAATTGGATCTTACAAAGAAGATACAAGCAGAGGAACTGATATGCAAAAGCGGTGAGAAAGAAAAACCCACAAACCTCAAGCTCATCGGGAGAGATGGATTCACCCACACACACAAAAATCAGAGGGAGAGAGGGACTCACCGATGGCAGGGGGGCATGGTGGCGGGCCTGGTGCTGCTGCATAAAGAGAGGGTTCCCAAGAGAGAGACGGAGAAGCCCTAATCTGCAAGGGTGGAGGAAGAGCAGAAGAGGGCGACTCACCGGCGGCACACTTGAGAGGGTTCCAGGGAGAGAGTCGGGCGTGGTTCAGAACAAAGAGGGACTCACCGATGGCGGGCAGGCGTGGTGGCGGGGCTGGTGTTGCTGCACAAAGAGAGGGTTCACGAGAGAGAGATGGAGAAGCCCTAATCTGCAAGGGCGGAGGAAGAGGGCGACTCATCGGTGACGCACTTCAGAGGGTTCCATGGAGAGTTGGGCATGGTTCAGAACGGAAGCAGACGAGCCTTTTAAAGATCTAACCTAAAAATTGGACGTTTCTAACGTCAGACACGTTGATCGCACCCATTTATTAGGTTGACACGTTGGCCATGTTGACCTTACACGACATCGTGTCAGTGCCGCACTGACACCGTGTCGGTGTCTCACTCGTGTCGGTGTCGGTGTCGGTGTCTCACTCGTGTCGACACCGACACCCCACCTCCTAGAGGTGTCTGTGTGACATAGCTAGGCAGATCTACTGTTGAAGCGATTCACCTTTTGAGACGTCTTATGGAATATTTTAGAGCAAAAAAGAAAGACCTTCACATGATATTTATTGATCTATAAAAAGCTTACGATAGGGTACCGAGGGAGGTTCTTTGGAGAACCTTGGAAGAAAGAGGTATCCCATTGACATACATTAACCTTATAAGAGACAAGTACGATGGTGCAAAAACATGTGTGAGGACTCACGAAGGAATGACAAACTTCTTTGAAATTAATGTTGGGTTACATAAAGGATCAACTTTAAGTCCATACTTATTTATAATGGTGATTGATGAGTTAACAAAACATATTTAATATGAAGTGCCTTGGTGTATGTTATTTGCAGATGACATTATGTTAGTGGAAGAGTCTAAGAAAAAAGTTAATAGAAAATTGGAACTATGGAGAGAAGCATTAGAAAGCAAAGGCCTCCGACTTAGTAGAACAAAGACAAAACATATGGAATGTAAGTTTGATCATTTGGTTACTTCAGAGGACATAGAAATTAAAATTGGCACATATTGCATCTGCAAAAGGAAAGTTTTAAATACCAGGGGTCAATTTTTTAGAGTGATGGAAGAATTGATGGAGATATTACGCATAGAATTAATGCTGGTTGGTTAAAATACAGAAGAGCATCACGTATTCCTTGTGATAAGAAGATACCATTAAAGTTAAAAGATAAATATTATAGAGCATCAATTAGACCTGCCATGTTTTATGGTTCTAAGTGTTGAGCAATTAACCATCAACACGTACAAAAGATGTCTGTGACAGAAATGAAGATGTTGAGATGGATGAGTGGTCATATAAGAAAAGACTGTATACATAATGAGGTTATTAGAAACAAATTAGGAGTGGCACCAATAGAGGATAAAATGAGAGAATATCGTTTAAGATGGTTTGAACATATAGAAAGAATATCAAATGAACTTGTAAGAAGGTATTAAAAACTAAATTTGGAAAGTATTAAAAGAGATGGAGGATGACAAAAGTGTTTGAAAGAAACAATAAAGAATGATCTAGCTTATTGTGAGTTAACTGCTAACATGGCATATGATAGAGCTCTATGAAAATAAAGAATCCATGTAGTCGACCCCGTCTAGTATGGGAAAAGGCTTAGTTTTTGTTGTTGTAGGTGGTTTCCACGAACAAATAATGGGCAGGCGGACAGTTTTCCAAACCTCTTTTCCTTTTTTGTACAGATTTTCTCTTTCTCAGAATTTGTATGAACAGATGGCGAACATATGGACAAATTTATTCAAATCTGTTTTCTTTATTTCTGTAGGATTTCTCATATTGATCTTCTATCTTTCCGTATCGCTACTATCCCTTGATTTGTATCGTTCACGAGCAGATATAGCCTCAAAGGCTCTGATACCATGTCATAATTTCACACTCAAACACAAATAAAATCAATAGGAATTTCAGAAGATGGAATATTGGGGCAGTTGGCCAGGTATACTGAAGCTGATTGCACACTCTTTCTTCTCTTTATTTCCAGCAATCTAATTGTTTGCTGGTAGGGTTTCTCCTTAAATACCAACATTACAATACTAATCACAATTACAATAATACCATTAATGAGCCTAATTTAAAGCTACCTTTAAAAACAAAGAAACAATAAACTAAGTATTGTACTAATCGTAGCCTTCTTAACACACACTTGAAGTAAGGATCCAGTGATGCAGAAAATGAGGTGACCTATTTTTATTATAAAGAAATAGGGTATATTGTAAAGAAATGTCTCAAATTAAAAGTAAGAATTGTTGTGGACAGAGAAAGAAGTAGATCAAACTTCCATTCTCCTTGCAATTATGAAGCAACTCGAGATTCAATTAAAAGAAAAAAATCTATTGGTGCAATATGCTCTACTGCCCCTGGATTGAATGGTTGCTCTATAATATTTACCTGTCAACTTTAATGATAGATTTTTAGCTGTTGGGCACCTCCAATGGCTAGAAATCTATTCGTTTGGAGTCCTTTGTTGTTTGTCTTTGCCTATACAAGGCACTCTCTTGTACACTAAATAATAAGTCTTGGTGGCTGATTAATGAGATTGCATTCAGAGATTATTCAGTTGGGAGTTATTTTACTGTGATTTGAAGTTGTCTATGATATCTTGTGAATTCAAGTGGTGGGCTACGGCAGTCATTGGTAAAGCACTAGAGGTGCTGTTTCTTTACAGTTTGGCCTATTATATTCTGGCTCATTTCCCTCTAGAACACCAGAATCCTAGAATGTGTTTAATATTGTCCTGTTACTTGCTTTCCCACTTTCTGCATGATACCAATTTTCATCATCATCTTGCCCAAATGGATTTCATTGTTAAGTGCTTCCCTTTGGTTGACATAGATGGTTGCTGCCTAGGTTTGGCCAACAGATCGTTGGAGCCATCTTCTAGAATGCCTACTTTGTGATCTTTGTTATCCTTTTTTCTATCCACGATGGTTTTTTATCCTAATCTATTTTCTTTCTTCTGCATAATTTAAAGTTTTGTTTCATAAATATATTCATGTGTTGTTTAACCATGTGTCCTTTCTGTAGTTTATAGTTATTGGAGTCCATTCTGCAAAGTTTGACAATGAGAAAGACCTGGAAGCTATTCGTAATGCTGTGTTGCGGTATGAGATCATGCATCCAGTAAGTTTGGAGTTTAAGTTCTAATTTAGAATTTCATTCAAGTTTCCTTGTTAAACAATAAAAGGTTCATTTGCCTGAGCCTTGCACCATCATCTGCATGACAACGTTGCAAAATATCAGAGTGAAGTCTCATAGCTTTTTCACACTTGTAGTTCTTGCCATTTTCATGATTTAAGTTGAAAATTATGGTTTTGTGGTTACTTGTTTCTAATAGGTTCAATGTGTTATTGGAGCATCTCTATATGGTTCTACAAATACTTCAAAATTTGTATATGTTGGAAACTGGTAGCCATTTGTCCAAAATCATTGAAACTGCATTTATGGCTTGTATTGACAGCCCATTTGACTCATTGTAGGAGGCTCCTTTTGTCTTCCTTTGACATTACCAAACATACTTTTCGAAAGGCGAAAGTAGCATATACTGTATTTCACCACAATACTGTATGTTATGTTTATTCTCTCCCAGGTACACATTTTAGAAGGCGACAGTTTAGACAATCTTTTGAATAAATTGATAACTCCAATACTTTTGATGGTCCGTTATTTTTTTTCTGTAAAGAGAAAGTTAATGATATGATGAAAAGGGAGGACCACATATAGTAAATAGAGATCTTCAGAGTATTGTTAATCATCAACTTTAGTGTGTTCTGTATTTAGAAGTTACGGGGCTTATGGGATCAAATGGAGTTTCCTAGGAGAAAAACTTGAAGCCCACTGAAGATAGTCGTTATTTGATGCTCTCAGTAGGTGGATGCGTTAAAAATGGGCAATGCTATACTTATTAGCAGGGCCATTTTGATAGATCAAATATCGTTGAGGAAGTACCCCAATATGAGTTGATGGAAATTGAAATGACTGGATAATGAAATTTAATTTGATAAAATTTGCAATAACATAAAAATGGTTGAACCTTTGAACTTATTGGCGTCCTCAACTGAATCTTCCTGAAAATTGACAAGGAATGAATGAAGCGGTAGTTGCAAGGTTGTATTGATCGATAGTGATGTATGAATGTCGCAATACATGCAGGTTATTTGCTGACAGTTGAAAAAAGGAGGCATGATTCAAATTTCTTATTCAGTAGAGGGTAGCATATGCCGTCCTGATATCTTTTGGTTCTATGAAAAAAATTGAGGAAAAGCTTTGGATTGGATGCGGGGGGGACCTCCATTGGAGGGCATGCCCTTCCCTCCGATCTCATCTTCTTTCTTTCATTTTGTTTCCTTGTGTTATGTATGTTGCGTTTCTGAGCGATTCTCAACATAGTATCAAAGCTGTCAATCGTTGGAAGCAGCAACGGCAGAAGCTGAGATCTTTTGCCTGCAGATCGTCATCACGGTCGGTAGCGATGAAGAGCACTTTGAAGGACATCAAAGATGGGGAGTCGGTGCTTGACATGAGTTTAAAGGCCACCATTCAAGGTGCGGTCGAGGATGTCTACCATGAGGATCGCACCACCTAGGACCAACTTGTCACACCATGGACCGTCAACGTCGCAAGTGGATGCTCATTGTTGAGAGATCCACGCTTCAACAAGGGGCTTGCGTTTCGTGAGAGAGAGAGGGATGCCCACTACCTGTGAGGGCTTCTACCCCTGGTTTATCTTACCGAAGAGGTTCATGAGAAGAAGCTCATGCAAAACCTTCGCCAGTACCAACTTCGATTACAGAGGTATACGTCATTGATGGATCTTCAGGAGAGAAATGAAAGGTTGTTCTACAAGCTTCTCTTGGACAATGTTGAAGAGTTACTGCCGATAGTTTACACCTCTACCGTTGGTGAAGCATGCCAGAAATATGGAACCATTTTCAAACATCCACATGGTCTCTACATAAGCTTGAAAGAAAAGGGAAAGATCCTTGAGGTGCTGAGGAACTGGCCAGAGAAAAGCATTCTGGTCATTGTTATCACTCATGGTTAGCGCATTCTGGGACTTGGTGATCTTGGTTGGCAGGGAATGGGAATCCCTGTTCAGAAACTGGCTCTATATACAGCACTTGGAGGAATTCGTCCATCTGTTTGCTTGTCCATTACAATTGATATGGGAACTAACAACGAGAAGTTGCTCAATGATGAATTTTACATCGGTCTAAGACAGAAGAGGGCAACTGGACAGGAATACTCAGATCTGTTGAATGAGTTCATGTCTGCTGTTAAGCAGAATTACAGAGTGAAGGTTCTCATACAGTTTGAAGACTTTGCCAATCATAATGCATTTAAGCTGCTTGCAAAGTATGGGACAACACATTGTTGGAAACACTGATTTTATTGTTAAAATAAAGAGAACTTACATATTTGAGCAGATTGGAGGACTTTCCAATCTGCTCACTTGCAGAACTTTGTGCCCTGCCATCTCTTGTTGGCTGCCGCCCTACATTATGCTTAAACCTAAACCCTTGTTACAACTTATACTAAGATTCTAACTTGAATGACTAAAATACCCACACTACTAAATAAGAAATACAAGATGTACAAAACATGAAATAGGAGCAGTATGGGTCCAATATTGAAACTCGAGATATGTCTTTTGTCTTCATTCTCTAACACTCCCCCTCAAGTTGGGTGAAAGATGTTATTACACCCAACTTGATCAAAGTATTTTTGAGTTATCTGCAGTTGATTGCTTTGGTAAGAAAATCAGCTCTTTGATGTTCAAACTTAACATACTCTAGTTTGAATTCTTCATTGACTATCTTTTTTCTTATGAAATGGTTGTCAATTTCTATATGCTTTGTTCTTTCGTGATAAACTCGATTAGATGCCATTTTAATCATTACACTACTGTCATAATATAAGGGTATAGGGTGAGTAGAACTAAATCTCAACTCAAGAATCAATGATGGTATCCGCATTCCTTCACACATCGCATGCTACAACTTTGTATTCTTCTTCTGCATTGGATCTAGCAATTACCATTTATTTTTTGCTCTTCCAAGATATAAGATTTCCACCAAGTAAATTTATGTAACCCGTAGTAGACCTGGAATCATCTCTAAAACCTGCCCAATCAACATCAGAATACACTTCAAAACTGAATTTGCATGTTTTTGAATAGAGAAGACCAGTTCCAGGTGTTGATTTAAGATATCTTAGAATTTGGTACACAACATCTATATAGTTTTTGGTTGGTGAATGTGTAAATATGCTCACAATTCCAACAACATATGTAATATTATAACATGTAATAGTCAAGTAGATAACCTTTCAAACCAACTTATGATATTTACAAGTTCTCTGAACTCTTTACTATCTTTAAGACATAATTGTTAATTCACCTCCATAGGAGTATCACACTATTTGCAATCAGTCATATTCGTTAGTTGTAGTAGATCCATAGTGTACTTTCTTTGTGTTAGAAAAATACCTTGGATGGAGTATAACACTTCGATTCCTAAGAAATAGTGATGTTTGCCCAAGTCTTTCAAGTCGAATAACTTGTGAAGATTCTGTTTAAATTTTGATATTTCTTCAGTATGATCACCTCTTACAATGATATCATCCATATATACCAACATAATAGATAATTTTGTGCCGTTCTTAAAGAATAATATATGGTTATTTATGCTTCTTTGATATCCCAAACTGCATGCACCCTCACTAAATTTTTCAAACCAACCTCTTTGTGACTCTTTTAGCTCATAGATAACTTTATTGAGTTTGCAAACCATATATTGATATACCTTATTATTTATTTCGGGAGGTAGCTCCATGTATACTTCTTCACTTAGGTATCCTTATAGGAATGCATTCTTTATATCAAGTTGCCATAGATCCCATCCTTATTTGGTTGTCATGCTTGGAATTACTCTTATGGAGGTCAGTTTTGTTACTGGTGCAAAGGTTTCATTGTAATTAATCCCATATGATTACTATACCTTTGGCAACCAATCTTGTCTTGTATCTTTCAAGTGTACCGTGTGCTTTATGGTAAATACCAACTTGCATCCCACCATATTTCTGTTAGGAGGAAGATTCATAATAGTCCAAGTATTGTTCTTTGTAAGTGCTTCTAATTTTGCTTCCATGGCAACTCTCTATAAGGGACATCTGTTATCTCCTTCAAAACTTGTTGGTACCTTATACTTTTCAGCATTCATGATAAAGTTTTGATAATTTTCAGAGGTATGGACATAAGAGACACGATTAGAAATAGGGTACCGAGAGGAGGAACGTTTACCTTTGTGAATAGCAATAAGAAATTCCAAATTGAATTGTTCTATAGATTGAGGATCTTAATTTGGGAAAAGATCTTTGGTTGTAGTCTCTACGGTTTGATCTTGGCTGAAGTTAGTCTTCCTTGGTCCTCGCTTATATACTGTAACATCTTTTCGTTCAAATGTCTTTTCTTTCTTGTCAACTTCCTTATCTTCTGTTCCATTAGGAATTAGAAGAAGATGTGGAGATATGACTTCAGAGGTTATTGACTCCCCCTAGAAAGCATAATAGAGAGTAAATTCGGACAAGGTAACATCCATAGATACATAGATTTTTCGATGAATAGGGTCATAACACTTATAACCTTTTTGGGAATTAGAATAGCCAATGAAGATACATTTTTTGAGTCTAGGTCCACAAGTGTGATGTCCACCTCTTCCACGATAGTATTGACTATCTGTCCTAGCTAGAAGTGCATGATGTTCGGTGAAAGAGGTGTTGTCTTTCTCAAGACATTGACAATCTTCTTCTCTAACTAATAGAGAATAAATTGTTCCAAGCTAAGAGAGCTCTTCACGGCCTAGGATGGTGATCTTTTTGGCTTCATATTCGGGGTTTACACCCCACACCAAGTCAAATACTTTCTTTTTTTATTCTACATTCCTTTCGGTGTAACAGGCTGAACATTTGATGTTTATGTAGAACTGAAGTTTATCCCACAATCCACGAAGATTGACATAGTAATCACTGATTCTACGTGTGCCTTGTTTACATTTCCTGATCATCTCTAATATTTCGTATTCCTTTGTCACATTCTTTTTCCTAGAATACGCTTCATAAACTGCATGTCATATATGAGTGGTTGATTAAAGATACATGAATATTTTCGCAATCGATGGCTGCATGGATTGAAGAAGCCACAAAGAAATTAACGTGTCTTCCCTCCTCCAATTAGGGTATTATGAGTCATGAGTGGTTGGACACGGAACTTGACCAGTTAGGTGAGCCCATCTCCTCCTAGTAACACTGCCAATTCCACGGACCGTGACCATTCCAAATTTTTTTTCCATCCAATCTTGTATTAATCTTAAATGTTTCTATCTTCTCATTCATGGGAATTTATGGAATCACGGAGGAACTATCAATACTTTTGCCTTTCTAGCCATATAGATGTTGACGTTCGGCTCTCTTTAAAGGTGTAGGTGAGGGGCTTGTGAGAGAAGTTAACACACAAATTCCTATTATGTGGCTTTTTCACAGGGCACTGAATCGCAGTAGCTGATGCTGCTTCGATTTTTTAGGAGTTCTGTAGCGTGATGAATATCAAACTAAAGATAATATACGGCGACGTGTTGAGATATAACCCAAATAGGAAAAATAATAAATCAAGCAACAAATACCATCAAAGTAATGGAAGGAGGTGTCGACGTCACCATGGGTTGCCGCCTCCTTTCTCCCTTATTCCATTCAAATTGAAAAACATGGTACACTTAGGGCTACTTATATTAGTTTATAACTTAAAAGACCTAAATGCCCCTAATTAGTAAAACTAATAATACTTAGCCTCTAATGGATCAGAACCTTATCCATTGGGATCCGTATAATCTAAATACAAGAAATAAATTCAGAAACCTAAACTAACAAGAATCTCTAACACGCTCCCTAAGTTGGGTCTTGAATACTTGAAACACCCAACTTGCCGAGAGCTTTCTTTAATTCATTCACAGCTACTAGTTTTGTAAGAATATCAGCTAACTGGTCTTTAGAACGAACATGGATGATGTTGAAAATTCCTTGGGAAACCTTTTCTCTCATAAAATGATAGTCAACTTCGATATGTTTTGTTCTCTCATAGAATACTGGATTAGAAGCCATTTGAAGTGCAGCTTTACTGTCTTTAAAGAAATTAACTGGAATAATCCTTCACATACCAATTTCTTCCAATAGCGATAAAATCCATAATCCCTAACACATACCAAGAGCTATCGCACAATACTCTACTTTAGCACTAAATCTGGCTACCATTGATTGTTTCTTACTTTTTCATGAGGCAATATTACCCCCTAGTCGTATAATGTACCCAGAGGTAGATCTTCTATCATCTAGAGAGTCAGCCCAATCAACATCTGAATAAATTTCAATACTGAGAGATGAATGAGGAGTATAACATAATTACCTGTGTAGATCTTGCTTCAAATCTGTGATTCCTTTCACATCATTACCTGTAATAATAATATCATCAACATATACAGCCAAGAGAATAGTCTTCTCATCATGTCTCATGAATAATGTGTGGTCACTCGTGCTACGTTTGAAACCCAGGCTGAGAACACCTTTGCTAAATTTTTTAAACCATGCTCTAGGTGATTGTTTTAATCTATAAATTGATTTCTTCAGCTTGCATACTTTGTGTGGCTCTGTCCTTTGATTATAACTGGGTGATAAGTCCATATAAATATCCTCAGTAAGATCTCCTTGAAGGAACATGTTTTTCACATCTAGCTGCCATAAGTCCCATTTCTGATTCACTGCCACACTTAAGAGAATTCTAATAGTATTTAATTTTGCAACGGATGCAAATGTTTCAATATGGTGAATCCCATAGGATTGGTTGGCTATAACCTTTAGCCACCAACTTGGCTTTATATCTTTCTATATTCCTATCTACTCAATACTTGATAGTGTATACCCATTTACAACCAACGATCTTCCTCTCTAGTGATAACTCTGTAAGTTTCTAGGTGTGAATTTTTTCCATACCTTGAATTTCATCTTGCATAGCTGTCTTCCGTTCTGCACATTGTTAAGCTTCTTTATATATCTTAGGTATATAAGCCTTATTTGCATTCATCACAAACAACTGATATTCTTTTGGATAATTAGAATAGGACCCTCACGAAAGATCCTCCCCGTCCTTCGTTCCTGAAAGAAACAACCGGTGAAATTAAAAATTACATGGTAATTTAGGTCTTGTGTCATAGCAAAAACTGATAATAGATTTACTGAAATAGTTTAGACATGTAGAACATTTTTCAATATTTCAAAAGGGACAATTATACTTGCTTTTCCAACGATGGGAGTATGAGAGATCCATTGGCCAACCTAATGTTAATTTTTTAATCAACTGATAATCAAAGAAATCTTGTTGACCAATAATATGATGTGTGGTGCCAAAATCAATAACCTATATCCTAGAGTGAGAAGTAAATACATTACCTTTTGCCATGAATGAAAAAGGATACGCCATAGTAGCTTGAGAAGCAACTACAGAAGAGGTTGATGCAGTCTGCGAATCAGCTAGTCCAACCTTAAGCTCTTAAGTTCTTTCTTAATATCGACCAATGAATTCACACTACTTTTTGAATTCAATTTTTTAGTTTGGTCAGTGCTGAAATAAAACTCCGCCCATGTAAGGGATCACCCTTGCATTGCCGGTCCCAAGCCCGGATAAAGGAGGAGGGTTGTGTTAGGCTTCCGACAGCCAGCGTAAAACTTTGTCGGATTTCTACAACATGGATTACAAAAATTATGAGCATTGCTTTGGGGCGTCCCCGCCTAGCGATGTGCTGCAGAGCCCGAATGCAGTAAAAAGTAAGCAAGGGCCACTACATTTTCGCCCGAATGTAGTGAATCAATTGCAGAGAGGGTTCCCACATCATGGACGGGTGTGGGTAAAGAAGTTAGTCCCGCTACATTGCCGCCCGAATGTAGTGAAAAATTTTCAGAGAGGGTCTCCGCATTTTGATTATGGACGGATGCGGGGGGTAAGGAAGCTAGTCCTAGATAATAAGATTCGTATTGGTTCTTGGAATATCGGAACATTATCGGGTAAGCTAATGGAGGTGGTAGATACTATGATTCGGAGAAAGATTCATATTCTATGTTTACAAGAGACAAAATGGGTTGGAGAAAAAGCAAAGGAGATAGAGGATACAGGTTTTAAATTATGGTACTCAGGTAAAGAAAAGGCCCGAAACGGAGTTGGTATTATCATAAATAAGGATTTAAAGGAGAGTGTAGTAGACATACAACGATATGGTGACCGAATCATGACATTGAAATTAGTGTTAGGAGTAGAGGTTTTGAATATAGTTTGTGCTTACGCACCCCAAGTAGGACTAGAAGATAGTATAAAGACAGTTTTTTGGGAAGAGTTAGATAAGGTGTTTCAAAAGATTCCACAAAGGGAGATGATTTGTTTAGGAGGAGATTTAAATGGACATGTCGGTAAAGAGGCATTAGGATATCAAGGGATTCATGGAAACTTTGGTTATGGGGATATAAACGAGGAAGGCAGGGAGATTTTAAATTTTGCTATGTCATTTGATCTCTTTATAGTCAATACAATCTTCAAAAAACGAGATGAACATTTAATTACTTATAAGAGTAGCTTATCACAAACACAAATTGATTACTTTATTTGTAGAAAAAAAGATAGAGCGTGTTGTAAAGATTGTAAGGTAATTCCAGGAGAAAGCTTAACCACCCAACATCGACTTTTAGTTATGGATTTACAAATAAAAAAATGGACAAAGAAAAAAAGAGTGCATCGAGCTATTCGGACTAAATGGTGGAACCTCAAAAGCGAGAAAGAAGATATATTTAAACAGAAAGTCCTTCAAGGAGATGTTTGGAATTATGTTGGCACACCCTCTGATATGTGGAACAATATGGCTATACATATTAGGAAAGTGGCGAAAGATGTGTTAGGGGTATCTAAGGGAGGTGTACCGGCACAAAAAGAAGCTTGATGGTGGAGTGAAGTAGTACAAAATAAAATCAAGGCAAAGAGGGCATGTTACAAATTACATTATGCTAAGAAAACTAGTGAAACTTTAGAAGCTTATAAGAAAGCAAAGAAGGAAGCAAAAAAGGCCGTTAGTGAAGCAAAAGCTAAGATTTGGGAGGACTTATATAAAAAACTCAACTCAAAAGAGGGTGAAAGAGATATTTTTAGGATAGCTAGGGCTAGAGATAAGAAAACTAAAGATCTTAATTATGTTAGATGCATAAAAGATGAGGATGAAAAAATTCTAGTGGCAAATGATGATATAAGAAATAGATGGAAAAACTATTTTTATAATCTTTTTAATGAAAATAAAGATGTTAGTATTAGTTTAGGAGATTTAGCCTAAGTCAGAAAAGTATATAAACCACAATTTCTACCGACGTATTCAAAAGAATGAAGTCAAAGAGGCTCTTAAACATATGAAGGGTGGTAAATCGGTAGGACCAGATAATATTCCTATAGAAGTTTGGAAAATACTAGGAGAAATAGGAATCACTTGCTCACAAGACTATTTAATGAAATATGGAAAAACCAAAAGATGCCTGAGGAATGGAGAGCAAGTACACCTATACCTGTATATAAGAACAAGGGAGACATTCAAAATTGTGCGAATTATCGAGGTATCAAGTTAATGAGTCATACTATGAAATTATGGGAAAGAATTATCGAACGTAGGTTAAGACAAGTATCAAGTACAACAGAGAACCAATTTGGATTTATGCCAGGTAGATCTACTATTGAAGCAATTCACCTTTTGAGACGTCTTATGGAACATTTTAGAGCAAAAAAGAAAGACCTTCACATGATATTTATTGATCTAGAAAAAGCTTATGATAGGGTACCGAGGGAGGTTCTTTCGAGAACTTTGGAAAAAAGAGGTATCCCATTGACATATATTAACCTTATAAGAGACATGTATGATGGTGCAAAAACATGTGTGAGGACTCATGAAGGAACGACAGACTTCTTTGAAGTTAATATTGGGTTACATCAAGGATCAACTTTAAGTCCATACTTATTTATAATGGTGATGGATGAGTTAACAAAACATATTCAAGATGAAGTACCTTGGTGTATGTTATTTGCAGATGACATTGTATTATATTATTTTTGATAGCCTCATATTCTTAAGAAATACCCTATAAAAGGTCAAACACTTTCCGTTCTTCAAATTACTCATTCCGTTCTTTCATGCAACTTTATCACTTAGTTTTACAATAGAATTACAACTCTTCCCATAAACCTCGAAGTTTAGTATAATACTAACTTACAATCCTTACACCTTGTCTACACTTTCGAATCTTCTCAATAATATTATATTTTTTAGCTATATTTTTCTTTTATGCATAGGCATCCTGAATAGCCAACCAGATGTCCTTGGCTGATTCTAAGAACATGAAAGTGTTGCCTATGGATGGCACCACTGATTTTATGAGCCATGAGTTGACTAAAGCATTCTTCCTATGCGCCATCTAGAATAGGAATGATCAGTGGTTTGAGGCATGGAATTGTCGTCAGTAAAGTAGTTCCATCGCCCCTAGTCATCACGACTAGTTAAATAGATTTGGCCCATTTGATGTTGTTCTTTCCATCTAATTTTAGATTTTTTATTTAAAAAACATCTCCCTTATCTTAAACACTGTTTTCAGAACTTTTCACCATCTTCCCTTTATTCGACATTATCAAACATGCCCCCTTTCTCTAGGATCGATATAATTCTTTACTCTTTTCCTAAAATTCTTTTTCAGAATAAATCTATGTGGCTTTATAACTAACGATCATGATTTTTTAGACTGTAGCAAATCCGTGATGCCCTAAAAGCCTTTAAATCTTTGAACCATCAGTACACATGCTCTAATCTTCTTAATTAGGCTCTGATACCATGCTGCGATTCGACCCACACACTTAGAAATTAGAATTAACACACAATGGAAACACTTGGAATCAAGAAGGAGGCTGACACCATCATGGTTGCTGCAACCTTTATCTCTCTTTTATTCTCTTAATTCTACACTACACAGTTATAATTAGGGTACTTAATACCGGCTTTTAACTTGAAAGACTAAAATACCCTTAATTAGTATTCCTAATGAAACCTGACTCCTATTGGATCTAATCCAATAGAATTTGAATGAGTAAACTGCAGAAATACAAAGAATAAATGTATGAAACCTATGACTTCAACATGAGGGTTTATGGACATTATCACTATTAGAAGAAATTAGTCTTGGAAGGATAACTCCAATCAAGTTCAGTTTTCCATGAGAGGACATAATATATTGAAATTCGGAATTTTTGATGTCATTCACGTTTGCTCTGAAGATCAATTAGCAGACATACTCACAAAGCCTATTGCTGCAAATGAACTAAGGAAGGCTCTCAACAAATTAGGAGTTTTAAGCATTCAAGACACAACATAAAGGAACGTATTGAAGCCATAGTTATTTAGGCGTTTATTCTTTGTATTTCTGCAATTTAGTTATTCGTATCCTTTTGGATCAAATCCAATAGGAGTCGGATATAATTAGAAATACTAATTAGGGGCATTTTGGTCTTTCAAGTTAAAAATTTGTATTAAGTACTCTAATTGTGATCGTGTAAAATTTGAGTGAAGAAAATAAAGAGAGAGTGTGCGGCAACAACCATGATGCTGACCCTCTTCTTGATTCCAAGAGTTTCTAAAGGTGTGAGTCGAATCTCAACAACAGCCACCATATCAAGGG
The DNA here is from genome assembly GCA_036023115.1 of Brasenia schreberi. Lineage (NCBI taxonomy): Eukaryota > Viridiplantae > Streptophyta > Magnoliopsida > Nymphaeales > Cabombaceae > Brasenia > Brasenia schreberi. The sequence continues at coordinate 22,424,423 of JAYKKT010000089.1, read as the reverse complement.
GTATAAAAAAAGCCGATAGAAGTATGTACGTGGAGATAATACCTCCCACCATAAAAATCAGCTTTCTCAAGAGTAGGAGAACACGACTTTTTTGAAGTGTTGTTGCCCAATTACTTCATAAAAAAACAGGAACAAGAGGAGCAACCGACACCATAGAAAAGTCGTGCGCTACCCGAGTGTGTTCTTAATTGTTCAAGTTGATTTCAAGAAGCCTCTCAGAGATCATTTTTGTAAGTGCAGTGAAAGAAAGAATTAATTTTTTGGGAAGTTTAGAGTTCGAAGTATCTCACTCCCAACTTGAGGGGTGTTAAGAATATGTTGTTTAGTGTTGTTTTAGTAATTTTGATGTTTTATGTTTTACTATAATTGTCCTTATTACTAAGGGTATTTTGGTCTTTTTATATTGAAGAGTCCACTGTATAAGGACTGGTCCAGCTTATATTAAGTTAAGGGAGTCCTATTAATAGAAGAGAGGGGGGGGCTCCGACCTCATCTTCCTCCATTTTGTTTCTTTCTTGTATGCTGCATTTCTCTACGATTCTCAACAGTTTTCTCTATTTCTCTGTGTTATATCTTACTTTTTGTAGTGGATTTGTACATGTTACTGGATTTCTTTTCCTGTTTGTTGTCTCATCTTTCCAATAATTGTCTCAGTATATATAACATGGACTCATTACTCCTGTGATGTGGGTGCTTCTCAGTTACGCTAATGACCTGTTCTGCTCTTGTTTTTTAAAATGTCAGCTAGTAATGCTGAAATTCAGAATGAATCCTAGAAATCATGGATTTTCCTTTCAAACATCTGATTTGATGGCTTTAGTGTCTGCTTTTCACCAACTATTCTCTTGCCTGTTTGTTCCTATACCCACTTGTCCAGGCAGTTAATCTAGGTGACAAATATTACTGTTGCCAATTCTTTTTTTGTGACTAATCATGCCTAATCTTTCTTCAGGTAGTAAATGATGGTGACATGTATCTATGGAGAGAACTGGGGATAAGTTCCTGGCCAACTTTTGTTCTTGTTGGACCTAACGGGAAGGTTTTGGCACAGGTTTCTGGTGAAGGCCATCGGAAGGTACTTGGACCACTTTTGTAAACTATTTTTGTACTCTTGACTTCTGAATATTCAATTTCAGATATCCATGGTTCATTATTTCCAATCAATTATGCTGTCTTGGAAAGGTATTCTATCCAATCTGAACTAAATGCCTCTAGATTAATTACTTATTTAAGAAAGGACTTTTCAGTTCATGCCACTTACCACAGTGCTTTAATTTCTTTGTATCCTTGGAGACTTGAACCTATGATCACCAACTTGTGGAGCCCCTACAATTCAAGACATCCTTCAATTATTTCCTTTGAACAAGTGTCAGAGGGTCCACTAAGCTTTGAATAGGGTGATAAAAGAAGCTCGGCCTAAAAAGCCCTTTTAGCTCATTAAGTTCAACAATAACAACTAAGCCTTTTTTCATAATAGATGGAGTCGGCTAGAGGGATTCTTTGTTTCCATAGAGCTCCATTCTATGTCATGTTAATAGTTAACTCAACATAATCTACATCATTCTTTATTATTTCCTTCCAACACTTTTGTGGTCCTCCCCTTCCTCTTTTAACATTTTCACCGTTTAGTTTCTCACACCTTACCAAAGGTTCCTTTGGTCGTGTTTCCATGTATCCAAACGATCTTAAACTAATTTTTCTCATTTATCATCTATTGGTGCCACTCTTAATTTGTTTCTCATTAGGTGTACATTCCTTTCTATGTGACCATACATCCATCTCAACATCTTGATTCTGTCAGAAACATCTTATGTACATGTTGATGGTTAACTACCCAACACTCATAATCATATAACTTAGCGAGTCTAATTTCTAGTCTATAATATTTTTCTTTCAACTTTAATGACATCCGTTTGTTAAAGAGAATACTTGATGCATCTCTCTATTTTAACCAATCTTTATTCTATACATAACATCTTGAATTTTCAAATCACTCTAAAAGTTGACCCTAGATAGTGAAAAACTTTTGTTATAAGGAATGTGATGTGCACAAATCTTAATTTATGTGTCATCTAAAGTGACCAAATGATCATTATGTATTCCATATATTCTGTCATTATTCTACTAAGTTGGAGGCCTTTACTTTATGATATTTCTCCATCATTTCAATTTCCTATTAACTTTTTCCTTAGAATCATCCACTTACGCAATATTATCAACAAGTAACATACACCAAGATACTTCATCTTGAATATGATTTATTAACTTGTCAAGAACTAAGGTAAATAAATACGAACTTAAAGTTGATCCTTGATATAATCCATTATTAACTTCAAAGAAATTTGTCATTCTTTTATAAGTCCTCATATATGTTTATACTGTAGAAAAATAACCCACATACCTTAGAAAATCAATAATTCATGCAACTAAAGAGCAAAGCATGGAAGCAAGGAGTCGGCGCCACCATGGCTGCCGCAACCTCTCTTTCTTATTTCTTGCTTAAGAAACCTAATTACACTTAGGGCAGACTTTATACAAAATTTTAACTTGAAAGACCAAAATGCCCTTGATTAAAAACATTGCCTACTATCTACCCGTGACTCCAAATGGATCGGATTTTGATCCATTTGGATCCACATGACTCACCCATTTCTACTTACATAACATAAAAACAATAAGAAAAAATACACAAAAAAATTTAATTCGCTCTTCAACACGCCCCCTCAAGTTGGGTCTTGAAGACTTGAAATACCCAACTTGCCGAGAGTTTTCTTTAATCCATTTGTTGCAACTGGTTTTGTAAAAATATCAGCTAATTGATCTTCAGAACGGATATGAATTATATTGAAGATTCCTTGTGAGACTTTCTCTCTAATAAAGTGACAGTCGACTTCAATATGCTTGGTTCTCTAATGGAAGACAGGATTAGACGCCATCTGTAGTGCTGCTTTACTATCTATGAAAAAAATGATTGGAATAACCTTTCCTAGACCCATTTCTTCTAACAGTGATATGATCGATAAACCTTCACACATGTCGAGTGCAATTGCACGATATTCTGCCTCTGCACTTGATCTAGCCACCACAGATTGCTTTTTACTCTTTCACGATACCACATTACCTCCTAGGCATAGTATGTAACCTGAGGTAGACTTTCTATCACTTTTGGAGCCAGCCCAATCTGCATCAGAATAAATCTCTAGATGAAGAGATGAATGTGGGGTATACAATAAACCATAAGTGATCGAAGGCTTCAGATATCTAATGATATAGAACACCATACTCATGTGGTGCTTAGATGGGGAATGCATCCATCTACTCACATAACTGACTGCAAAGTTGATGTCACGTCTTGTAATAGTGATATATATAAGCTTTCCCACCAGTCTTTGGTATCTGTCAACATCTTCATATGGTTCAGTTGTCTCTTCTTTGTCTTTTGTAATTTCAATGGGAGTAGAACATATCCGACAATCTTTCATTTTCGTTTCTTTCAGCAAATCCAAAATATATTTTCTTTGACTTAAAATTAACCAGTCTTTACTCTGTATGAATTCGATTCCCAAGAAGTAATGGAGACTGCCCAAATCCTTTAAGTCAAATAGAGCATGTAGTTGTCTTTTTAGATTAATAATACCTTCTGTATCATCACATGTGATAATGATGTCGTCTACATAGACCAACAATACAATAGTTTTCACGCATCGGTTGATAAATAGAGTATGATCACTAACACATTGTTTAAAACCCAAACCAATAATACCATCACTGAATTTTTGAAACCATGCTCTTGTGATTGTTTCAAACCATAAATAGACTTCTTTAGTTTGCATACCTTGTTTGCTTTCTGCTCTTGGTTATACCGAGGTTATAGGTCCATGTAAATATCTTCCATGAGATCTCCTTGAAGAAAGGCATTCTTCACATCGAGTGCCATAAATCCCATCCATGATTGACAACCACACTCAGAATAATCCTAATAGTATTTATTTTTGTCACTAGTGCAAATATTTTTGTATAATCAATACCATATGATTGACTGTAACCTTTAGCAACTAATCTGGCCTTCTACCTTTCTATATTCCCATCAGCTTTGTACTTCACTGAATATACCCATTTGCAACCCATTGTTTTTCTTTCTGGTGGTAACTGTATTAGTTCCCATGTCTTGTTTTTCTCCGATGCTACAATTTCTTCTTTCATGGCTGCCTTCCATTCTGAATGTTGTTATACTTTTTCGTATGTCTTGGGAATATAAGTATTATCTGCATTCACTACAAACAACTGATACTCTTTGGGATAGTTAGTGTATGATATCATCTTTTGTAGTGAGTTTTATTTTTTCATGTTTTCCTTTTTGAAGAGCAATAGGTAAATCATCAAGATCACTAGCAGAATTTTGAGAAGTTATGTGAGTAAGAATTGAATCTGATTCGGGGTGAGGTCCCGGGTAGCAGACTAATGTGAAAAGAGAATCTTCCTTTCACCTTTAGTATAAATCTGCCAATTTTTTTCTTGATCGGATGGCATCTCTTCTTCTTCTCTATCAATGTCTGGTTGATCTTGAATTGGTGGAAGAGGTATCACATTAGGTGAATGGATAGTTGATGCTTGGCTATCTTGTTTGCCATAAAAAGGTGTATCTTCATGAAATATAGCATCCATTGTAACATATGATCTTCTTTTTTCAGGATCATAACATTTATAACCTTTCTGAGTAGATGAATATCCTAAGAAGATACATTTAACAGCCCTAGCATCTAATTTATCTCTCAAACCACTGTGTACATGAACAAAACAAGTGCACCCAAACACTTTAGGTGGTAGATGGAACTGCTTCTGGGAAGGACATAAGGAGTGAAGTGGAGTATTGTCATTTAATACTCTGCTAGGCATACGATTTATAAGAAAGACTGTTATTAAAACTGCTTCTCCCTAATAGATTTTTGGAACATCATAACCAATCAAAAGAGTTCTAGCCACCTCTAAAATGTATCCGTTTTTCCTTTCAGAAACACCATTTTGCTGTGGAGAATAAGAACATGAAGTTTGGTGTAAAATTCCATGGTCTGAGAAGTATGAATTAAGTGATTAAGACATGAATTCCCCTCCATTATCACTTCGAAATATTTTAATAGAGCTATGGAATTGAGTACGCACAAACTGATAATATATGGGAATAATATTTCTCACTTCCTCCTTAGTTTTCATGAGATATATCATGGTGAATCTAGTACAATCATCAACAAATGAAATAAAGTATCTATGACCATGTAAAGAAGTGACAGAGCAAGGACCCCAAACATCAGAATGAACAAGCTCAAAAGGTTTAGAAGATTTTTTTTCATTCAGGAGAAATGAAATACGATGATGTTTTGCCTTCTGGAAAGTTTCACAATTCAGCTGCAAGTCATTACAATAGAGAAATTCAGGCAATAACATTCTAATTTTTGATAAAGGCAAATGTCCTAATCTCCGGTGCCATAAAGTAGTTCTTCTTTTTGCTTTTCTGTAATAACTATTGACTACAAGGCGGTTCCTCTAGCTTCCTCATAGACATAGAGTCCTCGCCACATGCTAACCTGACCAAAGATCCTTCCCGTCCTCAGTTCCTGAAAGAAACATCCAGTAGAATAAAAAATTACTCAACATTTTAAATCTTGTGTCATGGCAAAGACTGAAAATAAGTTTACTGAAATGTTTGGAACATGTAAGACATTTTTCAATATTCCAAAAGGTGTAGTAATACTTCATTTTCTAACAATGGGAGTTTTTCTATAGATCTGGCCCACTCAATGTAGTTCTTGTCATCCAATTTCAGATTTGTAATTTGGAATCCCTCTCTCTTGTCTAAGAGACTATGATCACTTCCATCTCCAATCTTGTTTCTTTTTATAATTATCAAAATCTAATCTCTTGATAGATTCGTGTTTGAGTATTTTCTGAGGTAGAGATTTGGCACTTAATCCTTAATCTTCGTGCCCGCAGCAAACAATAAATCTTTGGCTTCAAATCACTCTCACTAAGTATGATTCCAAAGACGGCATATGCTGTTTTTTTTTCTTTTCACAACAACAAATATCATACGATTTCAATGAGTTGATACCTAACAGAAGTGAATAACCCATGGGTGTCTAAAAGAAACTTTACCTCAAGAGAAGACTTTAATAATTGTTTCTGAACATCAACAACTTACGGATTCCATGATTCTGATTTTTTTCTTCGTTTCACCCACTATTTTCATCGAAACAGACTCTGATACCATATAGAAAAATAACCCACATACCTTAGAAAATCAACAATTCATGCAACTAAAGAGCAAAGCATGGAAGCAAGGGGTCGGCCCCACTATGGCTGCCACAACCTCTCTTTCTTATTTCTTGCTTAAGAAACCTAATTACACTTAGCGCAGGCTTTATACAAAATTCTAACTTGAAAGACCAAAATGCCCTTGATTGAAAACATTACCTACTATCTACTCGTGACTCCAAATGGATCGGATTTTGATCCATTTGTATCCACATGACTTACTTACACATTTCTACTTACATAACATAAAAACAATAAGAAAAAATACTCAAAAAAGTTATTTCACTCTTCAACATATACACCATTATGCATGTTGTAAGAAATAACTCTTCGATTGTGAGTCTCCGCCAAATGATAATATCATAATCCAAGAATCACCAACCAATCAATACACCAAACACTTAGGTATTGAAACATATAAGTCAAGTCAAACTAATATCCAATCAAACAAATAACCAAGGTGATGTCCCCAAATAATAATATTATTATTTATGAAGATTGTGGCTCTATTTATAGAGCAAGGATAGTAATTTACAACAACAAAGAGGAAATTTAGAGAGAGGTAGGATTTGGGATTCCCCACTGGCTACCTTAAGTAGCCGTTGGGGGCCAACTGTTAGGCCCCAACGGCTAGTTCGAGCCAACAATCACTTTACTAGAGCCCTAGGGCCCAAGGCAGGTAGAGAAGGTCAAGGAATCCTAGTGGCCCATTACCTGTTACACTTTAACACCCTCTCAAACTTACAATGTGTATACCGAAAGTTTGTCCACCAAAAAATTAAACCTAAGAGTTGATAACGACTTGGTAAAGAAATGTAAAAGTTGAAGTTTCGAAGGCACATAATGTTGTGAAGAGCAAGTTGACAAAATGTTTAGAGTCTAGGTTTGTCGTGTAATGTCTTTATGTTCAGTTCTATGTAATTAGTGTGAGTTATGTACGGTTTGGATCCCAATGGATCAGATTCTTATCCATTGGGACCCCAATCCTATTAGTTACTAATTAGGGATATTTTAGTCTTTCAAGTTAGATTAGTAGTATTTAAAATGTTGCCATTAGGGTCAGTGGGTGTGAAAAAATGTGGGCAGCAGGTGGTGGCAACCAAGGGGTGTCGACCTACACCCTTCTTTATTGCCTCTTGTATTCTTCTATTTTCTGATGAATAAAATATATTTTGGAGGGTCAAATAAACATGGTATTAGAGCCTAATTGCGAAGTTTCAGCCATCATGAAGAGGAGTATATACAAAGCAGGTACACCCAAAGAGACGAGGAATAAGATGAAATGGTTTGGAGGATTTATCAAGAGTATGAATAGGACTCTCCCCCTGAAGAGTATGACTGGGCATACGATTTATAAGATAAACAGCAGTAAGGACAACTTCACCCCAATAGAAGTTGGGAACATTACTTTGAAGGAGAAGAGTTCGGGCAACCTCTAGAATATGACGATTCTTTCGTTCAGCAAGACCATTCTGTTGAGGTGTATAAGGACAAGTAGTTTGATGAACAATGCCATGGGCTTGGAGATATTTGGCTAACTCAGTCGCAACACATTCACCCCCATTATCAGACCGAAGAATTTTAACAGTGGCATGGAATTGAGTAGAAATAAATTTATGCACAATGAAAAAAATAGATGCAACTTCAGACTTTGATTTCATTAAGTACACGATGGTAAGTCGAGTACAATCATCAATGAAGTATACAAAATACTTATGACCAAACAAAGAGTTAACTGGACTAGGACCCCATACATCAGAGTGAATAAGCTCAAAAGGCTGAGAACTGCGAGAATCACTTAAAGGATAAGAGACCCGTTGGTGTTTCCCACGTTGACAAACTTCACATTGTAGTTGACATTTATTGGACTTGACTCGAAACTGAGGAACAATATATAGAATTTTGGATACTGGTAGATGACCCAGACGATAATGCCAAAGACGAATATCTGCATCAAGAGCGGAGATACTACAGGAGGGGGGAGGCGGAGATGTATCTTGAAGAATGTATAATCCTCTCTGTAATTTACCATGTCTAAAGATTTTTCCCGTCTTCAGATCCTGAAATACACAACCAGTAGGCTGAAAGGTTACACAACAATTTAAGGTACGAGTTAAAGAGTTGACAGAAAGAAGGTTGAGCGGAAAACTGGGAACATGATATACTGAGGATAAATCGAAAAGACATGTAGAGACATTGCCCTGTCCAATCATGTAAGTAATAGAACCATCTGCCAGTTTAATGGGTGCCTGATCTGTAAGAGTCTGGTAAGTGGAAAAATATGTGGAGTTGCCAACCATATGATCTGTAGCCCCTGAATCAATTATCCAAGTTTTTGAAGTGGAAGAAGAGAAGGGAGTACCCGTTACGGTATGTTTAGCCTAAGCGATTGTGGCGTGGGTGGGAGGAGCAGAGGGTTTTGCAGAGAATCGTTGTTCAAGACCCTCGAGGCGTTTGAGAATCTCCTGAATGCCATCAGTGCTGGGAGTGGAACTGTTTGCAGAGTGAACTAAAGGATTGCGAGGTCGATAGTAATCGGGTTTACCATGTAATTCCCAACAATGTTCTCTGGTATGATGCGATTTACCACAATGGGAACTGACGAGTTTATGTTTATCTTCTGGAGGAGGGCGTCCACGGCCATGACCACGACTCTGAAGACCTCCTCTGCCACGAAAATTGGAACTGTCCTCTCTAACCTGAAGTGCATGTTGGTCTGGGGTAAGAAGCTGATCCTTCTCAAGATTTTTGCGGTCTTCTTCTCTGATTAATAATGAGTAAACAGTGCCTAAAGATGGTAGCTCGTCTCGGCTTAAGATATTCAGTTTAACTAATTCAAATTTTGGATTTACTCCCCACAATAAATCAAAGACTTTCTTTTTTTCTAGCGCAGCCTGTCGTTCAGTATAACAAGTAGAACACAGGATATTCGTGTAGTAAAAGAGTTCATCCCAAAGACCACGGAGATCTGCATAGTATGTATTGATAGATCGATTGGCTTGTTTGCACTTTCTGATTCGCTCCAGAATCTCATATTCTTTGGCAACATTCTTTTTCCGGGAATAAGCCTCAGCAACAGCACACCAAATGGCATTGGCAGAATCTAAAAACATAAACGTTTTTGCGATAGATGGAATCATGGACTTGAGCAACCACGATGAGAGTAAGGCATCTTCTCGTTTTCAGGTGAAATAAATACTGTCATTGGGCGTTGGAATGGAGGAGTGACCCATCAAATGTTCCTATCTCCCCCTTGCTACAATGGCGAGTTCCACAGAGCACGCCCATTCCATGTAATTACGTCCATCCAGTTTAGTCGTGGTAATCTGAAGAGGTTCCATTTTTTCAAAGAAACCAGAGGATTCACCGTGAGGAGAAGAAAGATCAATATGCCTTTACCCTTGTCATCCATTACAGATGAATCAGATGCGAAGTATAAGGGCAGTATTCAAGCTGCACTAAGGGAACTCGCAAGGACAGCCACACCAAAAAGTGGAATGCGGCACAAGTTGAAGAATGGAGCAGCGAGGACTGACTACAAGCAGGCGGCTAAGAGGAACAGAAAAAAAAACGTGTATCACAAATCAATGGAGTGATGCGAGTCTTCTGGTAAGACTGCTGCAAAATGGCGAAAGCGATGTGAGGGTGCGTTACCCTTAATCAAACTAGATAAGGTCAAAAAAAATGTCTTGGAGTGAAGAGTATGTGTGAAAGCAGGTTTGAAGTAATCACTGCTTAATGGATTGCAAGATGGAATCGGCCTTCCAAAATGGCGATGATAAGTGACAAGCGGTTGAAGGGATGAAAAAGAAGTGTTACAGCGAGGGCGCAGCAAGAGACAATGATCAGTGCCTATCAAAAAAATTCTGCCGATAGGCTAGCAAACACTGAATCGCAAGGGAAGGCTGCTGGACTTCTGATACCATGATGTGAATGAACTTCATCCTTAAACATTTCAATAGACATAACAAAAGGAATTTACAATGAATGGCAGATTGGAGGCATTCCTCCAATCTGCCTTAAGCCCAAAATCGGCTTCACCCTGGCAGCCGTCACCCTCTCTTGCTTATCCTTTCTCTCTAACCCTAATCACATATTAATACCCTATCTAACTTAATTTCCTAATCTACCCCTACTCAGAATTAACATCTTCTAAGAAGACATAAGACTCAAAATGACAAACTAACATAAGACAAAACTTATTTACATGACTTGACTCTCATTACATGCAAAGACGACTTTTCTTAACAGATTCAACCAAAATCGTAAGCCTATTTGATTGTTTGGTTGAATGTTTTCTTCTATTTTAATGATCATAGAAAGAATCCATAAAAGGAGGAGATTCTATCCATTGGATTGAAGATACCGTGATTTGCATATTTCATATTGAGATTAGGGAATCGGTGAAGTGCAAATTATATTAGTGATTTTATAGATTACATCGGTATTCTGTTTCTTCTTCATATCGTGTTTCACGATTTTATGAAGTACATAACAGAGGGCTATGCACACGTAACTTAGGGTTCACGGGTTCTTGAAGTGAGAAGCAGATTACTAGGGTATTTCAGTCCCTTGGTGTATTTCATACACACACAGTTCCTCATTTGATCATGTTTCAAGTGTATTTAATCTAAATTGTAGTTGATTTAAAAAAGATTACCTTGGAAATATTCATGGAAAGAACCAAGATGGGTGATACAAATGAACAGTGTTCTACAGATAAAATGAAGGGTTCCAGATAACCAATCTGAAATTAGATGGAAAAAATTATCTCGAGTAGGCTCGTTCAATTAAAGTGACAATTATGGCCAGGGGGCATTGGGATTACATAACGGGTGAAATAACTCAACCCTTAAGTACAGATCCTTTTTATTCTAGATGGAGAAAAGAAAATGCACTGGTGAGTGCTTTGAGTGCTTGGTTGATTCATTCTATGGCACCTTCCATTGGCAGTACCTTTATGTTCTTGGAAACAGTCAGAGAGATATGGTTGACAGTACAGGAAGCTTATGCCCACGAAAAAACATTGCAAAGAAGTATGATCTTATAGGAAAGATTAGGAAGTGCAGACAGGGAGGAAGAACTCTATCAGTGAGTACTATGCAGAACTGAGAGGTCTGTGGGAGGAATTACAATTCTACTCCAAAACCAAATGCCAGAGCTGCACACTTGAGCGCAATGAAGAATTTGAAGAGCGAAAAGTATTTGATCTTCTATGGGGAATTTCTTCTAAGTATGAGGCTATTAAGAACAATATTCTTAGTAGAAAAGAACTCCCACCATTGAGTACAGTATATTCTCTCCTACTTCATGAAGAGGACAGAAAGCGGCTATAAAAGGAAACCAAAGTGAATATATCAGAAACTTCAGCATTCGTAGGAAGAGGTACATCTACTCCTACCTTTTCTAGGAGGAGAGGAGGTTATGGACGAGCCAGATCTGGGACCACTTCTGAAGACAAGGATAAGTTAATCTGTTCACATTATTGAAAATCACGCCATACGAGGGAAACATATTGAAAATTAGTTGGAGTACCTACTCAGTTTTAGAATTAGAATCGATCCAATAGGGCTTACTTCAGCAGTGATCAGACAGAGAAACCAAGGAATGATGATAGTACGACCTTATTAGCATATATGAAGAAAGAAATTGAACTCCTTAAAGCCAGACTAACTGATTCTCAATCTGCGTCTACATCATCTCACAGTGATCCTCAAGCCACGGTAGCATATCCTTTTTCTTTCCTGACTCAGGGTAATATTAGTTCTTCTAATTCACGTATTTGGGTTAGTGATTCTGGTGAGACAAATCATATGGTCAATTGAAGAGAGTTTTTTTGATAATTATGAATTGTCTCAAGATAACATTAATATCAAACTCGCAGATGGTTCCTATACTCCCATAGCTAGAAAAGGAAGTATTACTACTTCGTTTGGTATCTTAAAGAATGTCCTGCATGTTCCAAATATCTCAGTCAACTTATTATCTGTGTTTGCTATGACTAGAGATAAAAAATATAGTATAATATTTGATTCTACTGGGTGTTACTTTCAGGAGATACAAACAGGGAGGATCTTTGGACAGGGTAGTGTGAGAAGAGGCTTATATTTTTACGAAGATCATAAAGAAGCAGCACTATAATCAATTGTGATTAGCAGGGAACAAAAAGAGGACATATCTCGATGCATCAAAGACTTGGACATTTACTATTATCTAAGCTGAGAATGTTACTACCAAAATTTAAGGATTGTAATAATTTGAATTTAAATTATGAGACTTGCCAAAAGGCTAAGTATCATCGTGTTTCTTTTCCTTTAAGTGAAGACAGATCTGTTATTCCTTTTGAGATTGTTCATTCGGATATTTAGGGCCCTTGCTCTACTACATCTCTATATAGATATAAGTATTTTGTTTCCTTTATTGATGATTGCACTAGATTCATAATGATATATCTTATGAAAATCAAAGATGAAGTGAAGAATATTCTTTCAATATACTGCCAATTTGTACATACTCAATTTCAGAGAGCTATAAGAGTTTTTCACAGTGATAATAGGGGTGAGTTTATGTCTCAATCCCTTAATTCATACTTTCTAGCACAGGGAATCTTGCATCAGACTTCATGTGCCCATTCTCCTCAATAGAATGGGGTTGCAGAGAGAAAGAATAGACATATATTAGAAGTTGCAAGGACACTTCTCATTAGATGTAATGCTCCTAAATACTATTGGGGTGAAGCGGTTTTAACTACAGTCTTCCTGATAAATCGAATGCCCAGTAATGTACTCCATGGAGATACTTCATTTCATTCATTGTGTCCCTCTCATAAACAATTTCATTTGCTCCCAAGGGTGTTTGGTTGTACTTGTTTTGTACATGTTCATCGTGGATTAAGGGATAAGTTAGATGCTTGAGCGATTAAATATATTTTTCTGGGATACTCATCTACCCAAAAAGGTTATAAATGCTATGATTCACTAAGAAGAAAGCTATATGTTACAATGGATGTCACTTTTCATGAAGATACTTCATTTTATGATTCATCAAAAGTTGATTATTTATCTATGAAGACTCCCTATGTCATGCCACTTCCACCAGTAGAAGCACATCGTATACACGATGAATGAGAGGAAGAGATGCCATTTTCTTATGCAGAAAATATATAAGTGTATACCAGAGGGGAAAGGAAGATTGTTGCTCCTCAACTATCAATCACTCCCGATCATAATTCTGTCCCAGAATCAGTTTCACATCAGATTGAGGAAGTCCCTCAGCATTCTAATGATGAGTTGGATGACTTACCTATTGCTATCAGAAAATGAAAACGGAAAATAGCGAAATATTCCTTGGAAAAAATGGTATTACTCTAATTATCCCATAGAATATCAGGTGTTTATTATGAATGCAGATTCTACTCTCATACCAAAAACCTAGAAGAAGCAAGATAACATCCAAACTGGAAAACAATGGAAGAAGAAATTACAGCCCTTCTAAGGAATAACACGTGGGAACTAACAGATCTGCACGCAGGACGGAAAATAGTGGGATGTAAATGGGTATTTTGTGTAAAGTATAAGGCTGATGACAATATAGAAAGATATAAAGCTAGACTAGTAGATAAAGGATACAACTAGTCTTTTGGTATAGACTATACAGAAACATTTGCTCCTGTTGCAAAGATACACTATCAGGATTATTTTTTGTTTGGCAGTTGTAAATACCCTAAAATCAAATGATTTTCCAAAACAAACACTTGGTTTGAAAATCCATTTCAAAACCAAATTTTGAGTTTTCGAAAACCCAGGAGTTCCAAAAGCTTTAAACTTTTGTTAAAAACCCATTCGAAATATGAATTCCTTAAACTCGGGCCAAGTCCCCATTTTGTAAAAAGCCAAAACGAATAGGTGGAGCCTGATCAAAAGCAGCCCCAAAAGCAGGTTCAAAAGCCCAGAATTCAGCTTGGCCTGATAAAAGCAGGATTGAAAGGCAAAAGGAGAGCTCAGGTCAGAAGCAGACTTCAATCCCGAAGCATGAAATACAAAGTCAAAAGCATCAACCAAATCATCAGAAATCAAAGCCCAAGCCTGAAATATCAAAAATCAGACGAAACAAGGTCCAAAAAGGTGAGAAGGAGTTCGGACGAAAAGGTTGGGGAAGACCCAACCCAAGACGGAGCACTGATGAAGCCAGGTTCCGTGAAAACTGTCCGCCTCGAAACACCCAGAAGGACTGAAGAAATGAAAATTTGGATTGGATCTGGACCTAAATATCTAGATCCAGACCCAAATAGTATTTAGATCGGATTTGGATCTCAAAATCCAAATCCAAGATCCAAACCCAAGACCAAACCCCTTGCCTATAAATAGAGGTGAGAGGTGGCATAAAAGTTCACGTGAATTCTCTTGGAAGGCTTCGAGAGAAAGAGGCCATAAAGTAGGAGAGAGAAGGTTGGTAGGCTTGACTTTGGTCAAGGAAGGCTAACCTTGTGGGCTTGATCAAGAGGGTGGGCTCGAGCCTTGTATGAACCTAGACTCGACCTAGGACTACACCAACTTGAGGAACGGCGTGGACCAAAGGCTACACGAGGTGGACCGGCTCCAAGAGGTAGGTCTCTCAACCTAACCCTAACCTAGCCGCTCAACCTCACCCTAAACCCATCTAACCTAGCCCTAGCCGACCAACCTAGCCCAGCCCACTTCCCCACCGATCTAAATCTAAACCTAACCGAGTGCAGCTGCACTCGGTTTGAGTCTAGCCCAAACCCCATCCGGCACCCTACACCACTCGGCTCCCTACAACCATCCGGCTCCCTACACCACCTGGCTCCCTGCAGTGCCCCCGCGCGCTTGCCGCCTACCACAACGTCCCTCACCTCTCCAGCTCCAGCCCACAACCCAACATTCCCTAGCTACCTGCCCCCTGCCACAGCACCGTGCCACACCTTCTACCTGCCCTACCACCTGCCATACCCCAGCTCCAGTCGACCCTAACACCCGCCCAGGCGCACCTGTCACCTGCCGCAATGCACCACTCCCCCGCCCTAGCGCCACACCACACCTTCTCCCTACCGCCTGCCACATCCCAGGCACACCTGCCGCCTACCGTAACACCCCGTCGTGACTCCACTGCCCCAACACCTACCTCCCTTCACCCGTGACCAACCCACTGTGCCTAGTACCAACATCCGGCCACCCTTACCTGCCACATCCCATCCTACACCTTAGTCGTGACCTACTTAGGACCATATCCTACACCTTTGCCGTGACCCCCTTAGCCAACCCACGTCTTGGCCGAACTTAGCCCCTCCTAAGCCACAAACACCTGGCTGCCCCCAAGCACACCCCAAGCCTAAACCTCACGTCTAAACCCACCTAGGGAGACCTATCTATTGGCTGCCAAGGTAGATGGACCCGAGCAAGTTGAGAGGAAAAGCCGACCACTTGTAAGTGTTTAAATTCGTTTTTTACCTTACTCCTTTGAAATTCAATTCAATTCGACACGGGGTTGTAATAATGGAGCATAGTCTACCCCTGAAATATAATATTTGTGCTTGATACACAAGCCACACACGCACACTTGAGCCTTATTGCTCTTAGTCGTACATAAGGAACACCCACGTGCACTTGAGCCTTTCCGCTCTTAATTGCACACGATTGCACACACATTGAGCCTTTCCGCTCTTAAGCTAAAGTATATATTTCCCTTTGGGTATTTACTTTAGTGAAAGCTGTGTGAGTTTATCATTTAAATTTCACACTCGCACACAAAAGCACTCGAGCATTTGCTCTACACTCACGCACATTTTGGGCCTTTGTTGCTCATAAGATATAACATACTTATATACTTTCAAGTTGCGTGAGTTTTACATTAAGTCGTGTGTGCACTTATATTTCGGGTGAGCTTAATTCAAGTTGTGTGAGTTGTCATTTACATTTACACACCAAAAGCACTCACTCACAATTGAGCCTTTCCGCTCTTAAGATATAAGTATATTTCAATTTTGCAATTTACATACAAGTCGTGTGAGTTGCTTTACATTTCGGGTATTTCCCTTAAGCTGCGTGAGTTGCACTTTCAATTTCGGGTATTTACGTTAAGTTGTGTGAGTTGCTTTGAATTCGAGCCTAGCTCACATCATCATCTCAACCCGGAAAATATTTATGCATCCTTGCATTCGTGTGTTTTCAAAGAAACCCTGAATCTACACTCAAACACGTTGAAATTAGGCCACTTGTGCACACATATCCGGCCTAAATAGCTAAAAACTCAAAGACTTGGAATCGTATAGCTCCCGTATATAAAACTTGCAAACATAGGCATAAACTCTATTTTTCAAAACACTTGTCTCTTTGCCAGAGTCCAAATTGTTTTATGAAAGTCCATAAGTGCTTAAACTAACCCTTGAGTATTGGTTCAAGAAGGTTTAAAGCGAAAAGACCCCGCTTGCTCACAATTGCCTTAAAAAGTCAGATATTTCAAAAATCTTTGCTAGCTTGAGCAAGCTAGCTGGCACGCCCATATAAACAGCGTAGATGCGAAAAGGTTCATTTCCGGCTTCAAAACCAGAAGTGAAAATTTTTGTTGTTTACAGTTTTGGCACGCCCGGTGGGACTCGGGGCTTAAAACATTGATAAAACAAGTAGGATTCTGTGAAATTTTTCCAAAAAGTGTTTAGTTTTCGCCTAAAATTGCATTTGTAGGATTGCAAACTTTTTGTTGAGTCATGTCTAGTTGAGGCTCTAACGAAGTAACTAGTCGGGCCTCGCACTCGTTAAGTTCCCTTTCCAAAAAGATTTCAAAATCTCAATTGAAGTGTAAAAAAGAGGAGTTAGAAAACTTGTGTAGAGAATTCGAGGCTAAAATAGACGCAAGAATCGACGCCCTTAGCCAAGAGGCTGAGGCGGACGGCTCTTGTTCGTCACATGGCGAACCTACCAAAGCCAAGAAAAGAACTACCAAGGCAAGAAAACCCAAGGAAACATTCGCAATGGAGGGAGACCAATACCACAATTCCTTCACACTGAAGGATCGCAAAGCCCTTCAACAATTGTTGAGAGGGCAAAATAAAGAAAAGAAATCGTACGCCCTGTCTAACTTCCTTCCTTCTGATTATGAAACAGACAGCGACGACGACATACCGAATTTTCATCGGTATGATGGCACGGGAGATCCTAGATCCCACTTGCAACTCTTTTCGTGCAGAGCCCATAAGAAGAAAAGGGACTCTGCGAAATGGATTTATTGGTTCCCCCTTTCCCTCAAGGAGACTGCTTCAAAATGGCTTGCTTCCTACGACTTAAGCCAGTTTGCTACTTTTGAAGAGTTAGCAAACAGCTTTATGCAAAGATTTTCGCACAATGTGGAAGTAACGCCTACTTTGAACACCTTGAGGGACACGAAACAAGCTTCGAACGAGGATGTACATGCGTTCATCGTTCGATGGAGGTTCCTCCTTGGGCAAATAAACGAGCCCATCTCTGAAGGATACGCAGTCATGCTCATCCTTGAAAATTTCAAAACGGAGATCAAGACTCTTCTTTCTTTACACGAAATATCTACCTTTCACAAGTTAATAAAGAAGGCTTCCTTATTTGAAACCAACCTGAAAAAGGGAGTCTATGACGACTTGTGGAAGGGAAAAATACTTCCCAAAATGAGATTTGAAAAACCCAGAACTTATGGGCCACCCATGATCCCAAAAGATTGCAAACGTCAAGTGGAGTCGAGCCCGGCGGGGACTTCGAAAAAGCTCGAACACCAAAAAAATAAAAAAAATGAAAAATTTCAAAAAAACTTTAAAAAACGGGAGTATACCCCACTGGGGCAACCTGTCTCGGAGGTCTTAGACCTCCTACTCACCCAGGGCTTAGTAGTACTCCCGAAAATTCCCGAGGAGACCCCGCCAAAAGGGAAGTTTTTGAATCGGTATTGCAAGTATCATCGGCTCAAAGGCCATATATGAAACCCACAACCAAGCCCTATATATCGAGGTGGTATTGAATCACCATCCTTTAGATAGGTGCTTAGTTGATGGGGGAGGAGGTCTCAACATCCTTCCATTACACGTGGCATGTCAAATTGGAGTCACCTTGACTTCTGTGAATCCAAGCACCATCGTTATCACTGGATACGATGAGAATGCATCCAAACCTTTGGGAGCCATAGAGTTACCCATAGAAATTGGGGGAATAACCCACGCAGGGGTGTTCCATGTCTTAGACATACACCCCCACTACAACCTACTTCTTTGAAGACCCTGGATACACAGCCTTCGTGCTGTGCCATCCACCTTCCATAGGTGTGAAAGTCCCCCACGAAAATGAAATCATGGTAATCCTGGGCGAGAGCCACCCACAGCTAAGGGGAGTTCAAAACTTCCCTTACTTGTCAGGTGAAAAGGCCTACGGGGCCAACCCCGTCAAATCCATGGACGAACCATACGAGTTTGTCCCCCAAAACCCTAGGACAGTTGTGTACGTCAAGGGGCAGCCCAAAGCTGGCCCAAAAGTCATGACTATCCTAGGCAAATCCAAACTCCCTATGTTTCCAAACAAAACCCTAAACAGAAAACCCTTCGAGCATGCCATGGATGACAACAAGTTTCAAGGTCATCCTTTGTACAAAGAGTTTTCTCAAATAAGAAAACCTTGGAACATGCTTCTCAATATGGGCTACATGCCCTACCAGAGTTTAGGGAACAAAAACAATGGGCGTCTAGAGCCTGTCTTCCCAAATCCAAATAGGTATGGTATTGCTATATTCCCACCATACCCCCAGAGCCACCACCCATGACCACTTGGGTCAAGGGTGCCCTGGAGCTTGCTAAAATTGAGACCTACGGTTTAGATCTCTTGTTTAGAAAATAATTCATGACGTTTTCTTTGTAGGTGTGATGGAAGACCCTTCTTTTAACAAAAAACCAAAAAAATTGCAAATTCGCAAAAACCCAAAAACAATGAAAATTTGTGAAAATACCAAAAAAATCTTGTACATACCAACTCCTGGTAGAAATTTAGAAAAAACCAAGGATTTTGAAGAAAAAATCGTCTTCATAAAAGGACCAAAATCTTCAAAACCTCTAGAAATTCAAAAACCAAAACCAGGTGTTTGTAAAAACCATGCATCAACTCCAAATTCCCTATGATTTAAAATTCTCGAGAATGATCAAAGCACGGAGGAGGATCCCCTTCTCCCTGAGGAGGATCAAACCTCCGAGCTTCCCAAGCTTAACAAAATTCTCGATTTGGAAAAACCTTCGAATTTTATAGGAGGGGATTTCATAGAAATCGACCTAGGGAGTAAAGAAAAACCAAAATGTGTTAAGATAGGCACATGTCTGCATGAGCATGAAAAAGCATCATTCATTGCATTCTTGAAAGCCTACCGTGACGTTTTTGCATGGACATACGAAGACATGCCGGGCCTAGACCCAAAAATCGTGAGCTCTTAGAAGTGTATGTGGATGATCTCTTGGTGAAATCAAAAACCCGATGCACATACATCGAATCTTTGCAAAAAGTTTTTGAAAGATTGAGGCTTTATAAAGTGAAACTAAACCCTCAAAAGTGCGTCTTCGGAGTAGAATCCGGCAAGCTTTTAGGTTTTATGGTAAGCCAAAGGGGCATTGAAGTCGACCCCTCTAAGTGTCGAGCCATCATAGATATGCCTCCACCCTCTAATTTAACTCAAATCCGAAGCCTCCAAGGTCGCCTCCAATCAATTAGAAGGTTTATTTTAAACCTCGCAACGAGATGCGAACCTTTCAACAAGCTTTTGAGAAAAGGGGTGAAATTTGTATGGGACAATGATTGTCAAAAAGCTTTCGAAAGATTAAAAGAGTATTTGGTTAATCCTCCAGTTTTAAACCCTCCAAAGCAAGGAAAACCTCTTTTACTTTACATTTCTGTGCATGCAAATGCCTTGGGTGCCTTATTAGCTCAATATGAGGATGATACCCATAAAGAGTATGCCATTTACTATATTTCGAAAACTCTATTGGCTAATGAAAGAAACTATCAAGCCATAGAAAAAACGTGCTTGGCCTTGGTATGGGCCTGCCAGAAATTTCGACATTACTTCCTAGATCATGAGATCTAGATAGTGTCTAGGCTTGATCCAATCAAGCATTTGTTTGAAAAACCTATCCTCATGGGTAGGCTGGGAAAATGGCAACTCCTCTTAATGGAGTATGACCTAAAATTCCACCATCAAACCTCTATTAAGGGGCAAGCCCTAGCGGACTATGTGGCTAATTTCTCCTTAGAGGATTCATATCCCACACTTATGAAGTGCCTGACGAGGGCATCTTTCTAAATCAATTTCAAAACCATATTTTAGCAAACTGCTTAAACAAAAACCAACTGTGAAAGATGCACTTCGATGGGGCACGAAACTAAAGAGGGGCTGGGGCAGGAATCATTCTCATATCCCCTGAAAAGGGAGAAATTCCCATTGTCATTCGCCTAGATTTCAAATGTTCTAACAATACGGCCGAGTATGAAGCACTCATACAAGGCTTGAAAATTTTGAAAACTCTAGGAGCATCATGCATCGAAGTCTTTGGAGACTCTTTACTTGTCATTAACCAAGTGTTGAAAATTTGGCAAGTCAAAAATGAAAAACTTCTTCCATACCACGAATTGGCCACTAAGCTGGTCGATTCGTTCCAATTGTGTACACTCACACACGTAGGAAGAGAGGACAATGGCATAGCCGATGCCCTCTCACTCTTAGGCTCAGCCCTAAGAGTCGATCCCACCATGAAAACTCGATCCTTAGAAATATGGCACTCACCCACTCCATCTGCTCACGATTTGGAGATTTGCCAAAACAACCCAACTTCTATTGAAAAACCCTGGTTTCAAAACATTAAAGATTTCTTAGAAAATGAAGGATTTTCAGAATTCGCTCCGTCTAAAGACAAAGCTTTTATTTGAAAGATTTCAACTCGATACATGATTTTTGGAGGGATTCTTTATAAAAAGAGTTTTACTGGCATCTTATTGAGGTGTGTCGACCTTGAGGAGGCTAGGATGATAATGCATGAATTCCACGGTGGAGAATGTGGAGGGCATGTAAATGCAAACATGATGGCAATGAAAATACTTAGAGCTGGTTACTTTTGGTCCACTCTAAAGCAGGATTGTCATGACCATGTTAGGAAGTATCACCCATGTCAAGTGCATGGACACGCCATTCATATCCCGTCATCCACCTTACATTCCGTGGTCACCCATGGCCATTCACCATGTGGGCGTTTGACATCATAGGACCAATTTTTCCAAATGCATCAAACGGGCATAGGTTTATCCTAGCAACCGCTGAGTACTTTTCCAAATGGGTTGAAGCTACCTCCCTGACTAATGTCTAGGGGCAACATGTAGTGGCGTTCATTAGGAAAAATATCTTGGCTCGATTTGGAGTTCCAAGAGACCTAGTGTCTGATAATGGCACCCCCTTCAAGAACGAGAGGATGGTAAAGTTATGTAACACGTATGGCATAACTCACCACTTCTCATCGCCCTACTACCCTCAAGGCAACGGCCAAGCCGAAGCCACCAACAAGACTCTCATAAGAATTATTGAGAAAACCTTAGAGAAGGGTAGGACATGGCATGAGAAGTTGGATGAAGCCTTATGGGCTTATAGGGAGAGGGCAACTGCCAAGGATGTGGCGTCGATCCTTAACCCTTTGTAACTTTGATTTTTCATTATATGATTGATTGTTTTTCATTATTTGCTTTATATGTAAGTGTTTCTACATGGTATTAGAGCCTAATATGTGGGATTAAGGCTTCACGGTTAGTCGGTAGCAGTGTTTATGCCCTAAGGGTTGAAGTTTACCCAAGAAACAATCAAGAAAACAGGTAAAGGTTGTTCTACATGCGACCCGATAAAGATTCGAAAAAGAAAAGTCAAGGAAAACTTGAGATCGTGACCTAGAGCAAGGGGGCACGATCATGGCTAAAAAAGATAAAATGTTGGAAAGTGCACAAATGTCCAACATTCACAAGAGCGAAACATTTCAAATTATAAGCATCAAATTGGATGGAAAAACTATCTAGAGTGGATATGATCTATTGAACTTACGGTATTGGCAAGAGAAAGATGAGAATATCTTACAGGAGAGATTTCAGCACCAAACCCTACTGATTCAACATACTCTAGATAGCGTAGAGTAAACGCTCTGGTAAGTGTGTGGTTAATACAATCCATGATTCCTTCTATCGACTGCACTTTCATGTTTCTAGAGATAACCCATGAAATCTGGTTGGCAGTACAAGATCATATGCACAACGAAAGAATATAGCCAAGAAGTATAAAATCATTGAAAAAGTTAAGAAATGCAGACAAGGCAGCCGATCGGTCAGTGAATATTATGTTGAACTTCGTGGATTGTGGGAAGAGTTATCAATTTATTCTAAGACCAAATGTCAAAATTGTATAAAGAAAAGACATGAAGAATTTGAAGAAAGGAAAGTCTTCGACTTATTATGGGGTATCTCACTTGATTATGAAGTTGTAAAGAATAATATCCTCATTAGGAAATAACTTTCCTCACTAACTACAATTTATACTCTACTATTAAGCGAAGAAGATAAGAAGTGTTTGGAAAAAGAAGGAAAAATCAACAATTCTGAAACTACAGCTTTCATAGGAAGGAATCAAAATTCTACCTCTTGGTTTAGAGGTAGAAGAAGATATGGAAGATGAAGAGGAAGAATTCAGCAGTCATTAGATGATAAAGATAAACTTTTTATGCACCCATTGTGGAAGAATAAGGCATACACGTGAAACCTGTTAGAAGTTGATTGGTCGACCAACATATAATAAAAATGAGCCAACTAGAGCTCTCTATAGTGACCAACATAAGAAGAGTACAACAGAGGGTGGTCAGAACCCAATGACTGAAATGCAGAAGAGGATAGATGAGTTAGAGTCTCGACTTGCAGAATCTCATAAGACCTCCACATATTTTACCACAGATTCCCATGCTACCATGACATATCCATTCTCTTTTATAATGGCGGGTAATTATTTTATGTCTAATTTCAGACTTTGGGTTATTAATTTAGGTGCCACAGATCATATGGTAGGAACCATATCATTTTTTCAAGACTACTACCCAATCCAAAAAAATATTAGAATCAAGATGGTTAATGGGTCTAACACTCCTATTATTAGAAAATGTAGTATAGTTACATCTCAGGGAGTTCTACATAATGTCCTATATGTTCCTACCCTCACAGTCAATTTACTTTCTATACATGCATTGACTAGAGATTTACATTGTTGAGTAATCTTTGATGCTACTCATTGTGGTTTTCAACAACTGAAGATGAGGAGGATCTGTGGTCAGGATAGCCTAAAGAGAGGATTGTACTTCTACGAGGAGATCAGCATCACTCGAGATGGGTTGACCCTTATTACAGAAAAGTAGAAAGTAGATCTTACTTTGTATTACCAACGATCGGGACATTTACCACTCTCTAGAATCATATTTTTGTTACCAGAATTTAAAAACTGTAATAATTTTATTTTGAGATGTAAAACTTGCCAAAAGACAAAATATCATCATGCTTCATTTCCTATCAATGAAACTCAATCTTTAAAACCCTTTGAGATTGTGCATTCAGATATTTCGGGACCATGCTCTGTTACTGTTTTACATAGATATAAATACTTTGTTTCATTTATAGATGACTACCAAATTTACTATGGTTTATCTCATGAGATCTAGAGATGAAGTTATAAATATTCTGCCAGCATATTATGAATTTATTCATTCACAGTTTTAGTTGTCCATAAAAACTATACGCAGTGATAATGAGGGAGTATATGAGTAACTCTTTGAATACGTTCTTCCTGAGTAAAGGTATTTTACATTAAACTTCATGCTCATATTCTCCATAGCAGAATGGAGTTTATGAAAGAAAGAATAAACATATCTTGGAAGTGACACGAACATTATTAATTGGATATAACGTGCCAAAATTCTTTTGGAGAAAAGTTGTATTAACTGTTGTCTATCTTATAAATCGTATGCCTAGTGTTGTTCTTAATGGAAATTCTTCATTTCACCTTTTATGTCCAAATCAAAAACAATTTCATATTCCTTTAAAAATCTTTGGTTGCACTTGTTTTGTACATATATATAAAAATGCCAGAGACAAGCTTGATGCTATACAATTAAATATATTTTTTTGGGTTATTCTTTTACCCAAAAAGGGTACAAATGTTATGACACAGAGAATAGAAGATGCTATGTTATCATGGATGTGACATTTTATGAGGAAGTTCCATTTTATGAGAACAAAGACAATCAATCAATCAATAGCCATTCTCTTATGAAATAACGTCGAGCAGCTTAAAAATTAAATATCATTATTTAAGATTGTAAGTTGAGACAGTGAACTAGGAACCTTTGAGCAGAGCTGACTTTTCCGGCCATCTCTGGCGTAGACCAATATTAATGACTGTGTCGTTCACAGTTTAAGTTTTCTAATGCACATGCATGTTTTATATATCGATTTGTAATAATACAATGTTTGCCTGCATTGCATTGAGAAAAGGGAAAAGATCTTGTGCTAAGCACTACCCTATTTCTAAATTTGTTTCCTCCACAAACCTTTTCTTTCAAAGCATTTTCCAAAGCTTTGTTACGACCATTGACTCTGTATCAAATCCCTAGAACAAGACAAGAAGCATTGAAGGATAAGAATTGATTCAAGTCATGAATGAGGAGATGCAAGCTCGGAAAGAAATGGAATATGGGAAATTGTTGAGAAACCAAAGGAAATGTGAGACCAGTGGGGGAGTAGATGGATCTACACCGAAAGTACCAATATAGCACTATGGTACTCCCTAGGACATGTGTATAAAGCAAGATTAGTGGCAAAAAGGATACACTGCGTACCTATAGTATTGATTATGAGGAGACATTTGCTCCAGCTGCAAAGATGAACATTGTTCATATTTTACTCTCTCTTGCTACCCACTGGGTGGAACTACACCGCTTGATGTCAAAAATACTTTCTTGCATGGAGACTTAGAGGAGAGGTATACATGGAGATTTCCCCTTGTGGTTTGGTCCCACAAGTGGAACAAACAAAGTTTGTATATTAAGGAATGCTTTTTTATATGGGCTAAAAAATGCCTCCCGAGCATGGTTTAGAAGATTCACAAAAGCTATGGTATTGCCATTGGTTACAAGCAAAGCCAAGGAGATCATACACTTTTCTTCAAACATTCACAAGAAGGAAAACCGACTATACTTCTTGTTTATGTTGATGATATAATTATTACAATATTTGGGAAAGTTGCATTACTTTCTAGGGATTGAGATCATTAGAAAAGATAACAACTTATTCTTATGCCAAAGAAAGTTAATCTTGGATTTATTAAGAGAGACCAAGATCGAAGATTTTCGTATGTGTACCACACCAATTGAAATAAAAAAGGATCCAGTGAGTATAACGGATGACTCATATGAAGATATGGGCAAGTACCAAAGAATAGTGGAAAAACTTATATATCTCACCATTACCAGGCCAGATATCAGCTTCGTAGTGAGCTACGTAAGCATATGGATGCATTCCCCTACAAGACATCATATAAATTCTGTATTTCATATCATAAGATATCTTAAATCTTCTATCACTCACGATTTGTTGTATTCACCGAATCATTCTCTAGAACCGAAATTTATACTCATGCTGCATGGGCTGGTGTTGCTAAAGATAGAAGATGTATATTAGGTTATTTACTAAGTGTTGGAGGAAACATAGTGTCATGGAAAAGCAAGAAGCAGTCAATTGTTGCTAGATCTAGTGCTCAGGCAGAATATAGGGCTATTGCACTTGGGATGTGAGAAGGCTTATGGGCCCTATCTCTCATGGAAGAAATTGGATTGGGAAGGAATCTTCTAGTGAAATGTTTTACAGATAACAGCATCTAATCCTGTATTTCACGAAAGAACCAAGCATATTGAAGTCGACTATCATTTTATTCGAGAGAAATTATGTGCTGGGATTTTTTATTTTACACATGTGCGGTCAGAACAACAGTTAGTTGATATATTGACTAAGCCTGTTACAACTTGTTTTTTGAAGAGAACTTTGGAGAAGTTGGGAGTTATGAGTATTTAGGTCCCAACTTGAGTATTCACAGAATTTGTTGAACAATCCATATATTTGCTCCTATTGCTCCTACAGGCCGTCATCCGAATAAATTGACGCAGAGATGCTAGCTGTAGAAGTAGCTGTAGTAGCATCTGACGACACTTAAGTATCTCTTCCTTTGGAGCTCATACAGAGTCACTTCCAATTTGTGTCTTGCATCGAGATGGAATGTTTTGCACATTATTTCATAACTCTTCTCCGCTCTAGGACAGATTCTGCCTTTCACGCTTCAACCACCATTGATTTAGTCATCTCTCGAATCTGTATGTCCATAATCTTCACCATTAGGCTCTGATACCATGTTAGAATTTGTAGGTAGTGTTAGCAGAAGATCAAATGTAACCATGATTAAGAACATTTAAGAGTAAAAATAGGAGACCGGAGGAGGGGGCAGACCTCCAATTGAGGCCCCCTCTCTTATTCTCTTTCTTTTAATCAAACTCTTAACCCTAATAAAAAACGTCCAACCCTTATATAATGGGTTGTAAAACATAAAATGACCAAAATGCCCTTAGTACTCCGGCAATTACAATAATACCAAAATATAAAAAATTACAAAACTAACACTAAGAACAACAAATATGCATATTCTTCAACAGATAGCATGTTTTCATATATGTTAGCCTTCTCCGTGAGCTCTTCTATGTAAGCCTTGATGTTAGAAGGTAGTGCTCATTCTTTATCCTCCAAGACAGACACATTGTCATTTTTCTTTATCAAAATTGGATGTGTACCGATTCTCTTTGCAATAGTGGTAAATGGTACTTTTGTTGGGTCATGTAACCATGGGTCTCGTGTAGTTCTTGGGCTTGTCCTTGAATATTCTTGACATGTGGTGGTTTGTATGACTTTAAGTTCGCTCCTGGTCTAGATGTGACAAGAATGGCTTCTTTGAAATATTTAGAGTTTTTAATCTAGTTTCTTCTATAACTGGATCGGCAAGGAACTCATCTCCCTTGAGTCATATTTTTCTATGGATTAAAGTGGATATAATGTTTTCAAATTCATCTTTAAGATCCTACATAAATAAGAAGAAATATTGATTATCTAAATACTCTTGAAATTCATCTATTTATTATAGTTTTCAAATTTATCAAAGCTTCGAATTTGATTCCACAACTCAAAAAATTCATTGTGGTAATATTTAATACTCAAGTTGCCTTGCTCGAGCATTATCATTTTTTTCCATTAAATTGATTTGGAAAACAAAATCTCTTGGGAATGGATTTTCTTGAAATATTCCCTAGTTTCAAAAGCTTTCCTATATTTTTAAATCTTGTTTATATTTTCTTGAGCCTTGATGATTTCATCTTCATCAAGTACATCAAAAAACAAATTAGGTTATTGAATAGTACCATAAACATAATCCCAATAATCTTTGGATAGAAAATATTTTTTTATTATTCAAACACAACTTTGATAACAATTTAGATCAAGCAAACAACGAAACACTTCAGTTTTGCTTTCCATTGTTCACAAAGATGAGTCTCTAAGGTTTGCTTCAACTCTAGAATGATGAAAATAAGAAGACATGGTTTTTCCAAACTTGCTTCAAGTTAGTCACTTTTCCCACTGCACCATGTCCGATGATTTGCTTTTGAGTAGGCTCTGATATCATATAAGAAATAACTCTTTTATTGTCTTGAAAAGTCTCCGCCAAATGATAATATCACAATCCAAGAATCATCAACCAATCAATACATCAAACACTTGGTGTTGAGACACATGAGTAAAGTCAAACTAATATCCAATAAAATAAATAACCAATGTGAGGTCCCCAAATAATAGTATTATTATTTATGAAGATTGTGGCTCTATTTATAGAGCAAGGCTAGTAGTTTACAGCAGCAAAGAGGGAATTTAGAGAGAGGGAGGTAGCTATTGGTGTCCCCCAATGGCTAGTTTGGGCCAACAGTCACCTAGCCTGGGCCCTAGTGGCACATTACCTATTACACTTTAACACATGTTACTTACAATATTGATATTGATGAATGTCAATGAGATATTTTTTTTCCAAAGTTCTCCAAAGAATATCTCATGGTATCCTATCATAAGCTTTTCTTAAATCAATAGGTTCTTTTTTGCTCTAAAATGTTCCATAAGACGTCTTAAATTTAATAGGTGGTAGCCTCCATAATAGATCGTTCTTGTATGAATTCAAATTGGTTCTCTTTTATACTCAATACTTGTCTCATTAAGTTAATAAAAATTAATATGTGAAAGGCATGAAGTGTAGTTAAGGCAACAAATACTTTTTTCATTTTCCTATTGAATGCCAAATTTTAAAAAGAAAGATACCTTGAACTTCAACATTTTGTATCCTTTTATTCCCGAATAATGTGTTAAGTGACAAATGGTAATTTTTTGAACTCAGGATATTGGTGAGGTTACAGCACTTGGGCTCACCTTTCCAGGGCTACTTTTCAAATGAATGGAGGATTCAGGCTAGCAAAACTTGATTTCAACCAAAATTAGTTTGTCCCAAGAGAACATTGTTGTCCTTGTTTTCAGCCATGCTAGATACGCTACAGCTGGCCTAGTCCCTAGCCTGTGTACACCCCTAGACTCAAATACTTCTTAATGAAAACGTCAATATAGTTTGTGATTTCCATCATACTTTTTAGAGACTTATTTGAACTGTTGTCATGTAGACAATGACGTATACTTCCAGGTAATCATGTTCATGACCACATGGTACTGTCCATGTCCAGCAAAAGGTTTCTGGTTTTCTTAGTACTATGTTGTGAACATCTAAACGAAGATGATCTAAACAATTCTTTTGTCAATATTAAATGATGTTGATTTTCAGGATCTTGACAGTTTGGTGGAGGCAGCCCTGCTATTTTATGGTGAAAGGCATTTGTTAGATGAACGCCCCATTCCATTGGCACTGGAGAGAGATCGGAGTCCGAAGCTGTTTTCATCACCTCTAAAATTTCCTGGAAAACTGGCAGTTGATATCCTGAATAACAGACTTTTTATTTCAGACAGTAATCATAATCGTGTGGTATGAACTCCTAATTTTCTCGGCTTCTTTTCTAACAATGAGTTTTCTCAATGATGAAAAAAATGTTTTCTTTGTCAGGTTTGTTTCTGATGTGACAATCGTTTGTCATCTGGAAGCTTTTTGTTGTGTTGTTTTTGTGGCTTTCTATTAGAAAATAGCCAGATATTGTTTCTCCCCTTCCAATTAGCTGGGTTATTATTTTTGTTTCTCATGCAATAATTGTTTGTCATCTGGAAGCTATTTTGTTTTTTGAATGTGTTGTTTTTGTTGCTTTCCGTTGGAAAAAAACCAGATATTGTTTGTCCCTTCTAATCAACTTGGTTGGTATTTTGACTTTTGTAGGTTGTAACAGATTTAAATGGAAATTTCCTTATCCAAATCGGAATGGGACAGGAAGGCCTGGATGATGGGGCATTTGACAATGCCACCTTCAATCGCCCACAAGTAAGTGTGAAACTGTCTTTGTAGATAGCAATGCTTGGAAATATCCTCATTTTCCCTGTGACCTTTTCAAAGTTGTCAATGTTGACCTGATTTTGCCAAGCTCTTGTCTTTCAGGTATGAAATCTGCGGTCTTATTTTTACATTGAATTATAGTATATGTTGTATCAGTATTAAGTGGTTCCCCTTTTCACTTTCCCTGTACTGTGGATTCTCTAAGCTTTGTCTCATACTCGCAGGGGCTAGCTTACAACCCAAAGAAAAATGTCTTATATGTGGCAGACACAGAAAATCATGCTTTAAGGTATTTGCTTCATTGTGAGCATATAGGATCACCTTTCCTTGCTATGACCAGCTGAAGAAATCTTCATTTCAAACCCCCTCCCCACCTTGTTCTTATAGTTTTCAGTTATAATTTGATTCTTTTCACTGTCTTCTTATATGTTGCAATACTACTGATATTTGCCATTTTTATTGAAAAACAGTTTCCAAATTATCAAAATTTATTTTCAGAGAAGAACATTTCAATAATGAAGTTTATGAGTATACATCTTTACGAAGGGCTGTTTACCTGTAAATGTAATTAACTCTTGTAGATGAGGCACATTGCTAGTTAGGGACACTAGTTTTTCCATTTTTTCTTTTATTTTCTCAAAAATTAAAATAAGAAAAAGATATAGCTAGTTGGACTTGCAATTGATATCCTGTAAATAATGTCTTACGAATTTGAGCTTTTGTTTTGGTGAAGTCCCTTTGACTTTTGCTATTTCCCTTTTCTGTTTTAAATCTTGAATCTGAACTTCTATCATTTACTTCAATCTTTGAGGATTGCCGAAGTGTGACCAGTGAATTTCTATTGCAAAGCATTACATCATTTTTTATGCTTTTCTTGTGCATGATCGCAATTTAATGCCCTCTGTTACAGGAGTGAATCCTCCACCCATGTGTGTATTTTCCAGGAGCTGCTTCAATACATGCAGCTCTTTGCAATCTCTCATTCTTCATGTTCAATCTTCAAAAATAAGCTAAGGCACAACTTTCTTTTGTCCTGAAAGTGAACAAGATAAGAGTAGATCACTTTGTTGAACTTGTTCTTCAGCTTTGGTTTAGTTTATCGTACTTGTCCTTCACCTTGGATCGAGTATATCCACTCCCTGGGTCACTTAGTGTATATCTTTTATCTGGAGAGAAATTCTTCAGATGTTGGATTTTCTTGTTTTGCCAAGTACCCTGGACTTGCGATTTTATTTTCATGTTGGTTCAACAACCTCATCTACTTTGATCTATGGTGGAAGTCACCAGAAATGTCATGATAATGGTGGAACATTTGCAATGCTAGAATTCAACCTTACCTATTGTTTTGAACTTTTATCAATCACGTGTCAGTTGCTTACTGGACTGATTTTTCTCTAGGGAAATTGATTTTGTTAATGAGACAGTAAGGACGCTTGCTGGAAATGGTACCAAAGGTTCTGATTACCAGGGGGGTGGAAAGGGAAGTTCTCAGGCAAGATTATTGTGCATGAATTTCTTTTACACATTAGCAAGATTATTGTCTGATTACCAAAGGTTCTGATTTTGTCATGAAATTTTATTTGATATTGTATCTATTTATCCTACTAGTTTCTTCAGTTTTTTTATTATGATCCATATCTACTTTCTCATAGTACTCCATATCAAACAGGTCCTTAACTCACCTTGGGATGTCTGTTTTGATCCAATCAACGAGATGCTTTACATAGCTATGGCCGGGCAGCATCAAATTTGGGTTCACAACACACGAGATGGTGTCACAAGATCTTTTAGCGGTGATGGCTTTGAAAGAAATTTGAACAGCTCGAGGTCAGGGATATTGGACAAAGATATAAATACTTGATGCTTCCTAGAACTGCATAATCATGTTAGTTCTTAGATCCAAAACACTAACTTCATTAGACTATCTTGCATAACTTTTTCCTATTATGTTAGGCAAATTTAAAACTTGCTCCTTCAAAGTTAAACCTAGTATGACTTGAGATAGAGCATAACAGCAGTTACCAATTCATAGAGTTAATCTACAACTACCTTCCTCTTTAGCATTTCAACAGCTAGCTGACTCAGTGTTGATGGTCTTCTTCTTGATTTATTCCTTGTCTTCACCTCCATATAAGGATAATGTATTCCATTAGGACCCGTATCCTACCAGCCACTTACTAGGGATATTTTTGTCTTTCAAGTTAGATTGTTAGTATAAATTAGTGAGTCATTAGGGTTAGAGTCTCAGGTGAGAAATCGTGATTGGAAGGAGGCGGCTGAAAATATGTGGTCGACCACTCCATGGATGGAGCTTGTGATGTAAGTTGTTTTTTATTATTTATAAAGTGTTTGTTTCTCGTTAATATCAACATGGTATTAGAGCTTTTTCTTTAAAAAGTTTGGCGGAAGGCTTTGAAAATCAGCCGCAAGCAAGTTTCGTGGGAAGTTGCAGAAATTGTGGATGTGCAGAATTTTTTTTTTGGATGACTAGTACAAGTATTCAAGGTAAGTTGAAGATTTGATATTATATTTGCGATTTAGATCAAGATCACGGCAACTTGAAGACGGGACGGGCGACAGGTTCACGGAAAAAAAAAAAGAGGGATTGTTTATCTTGTTGATTAAGATCCAGTGATTATATTAGATACCAACTAGGTACCAGTTTCTGTGGAGAAAGTAATCTGTACTAATGACATTAAAGACAGGAAGAGAAAATGGATAGAAACAAACTTCCCGAAGGCTGTGACAATTTTTCAGATAAAAGAGAAACCTTCCAAATTACAAATCTGAAACTTGATGGAAAAAATTATCTCCAATGGGCCCGATCTATAGAGCTTGTTGTCATGGCTAGGGGGTGATGGGACTATCTGACTGGAGAAATTCCCAAACCTCCTACTACAGATCCCTTGTATTGTCGGTGGTGTAGGAAAAATGCACTTGTTAGTGCTTAGCTTATACAATCTATGATACCTTCAATTGGCAGCACTTTTATGTTTTTAGATTCAGCAAAGGACATTTGGCTAGCTGCCCAAGAGGCATATGCACAGAGGAAGAATATTACAAAAAAGTATGATATTATTGAAAAGATCAGAAAGTGCAGACAGGGAGGTAGATCAGTCAGTGAATGTTATGCAGAACTCAGAGGTTTGTGAGAAGAATTACAGTTGTATTCAAAAACCAAATGTCAGACATGTACACAGGAGCGACATGAAGAATTTGAAGAACGTAAGGTGTTTGATCTTCTATGGGGCATCTCTTCAGAATACGAAGCAGTAAAGAACAACATTCTCAGCAGAGAAGAACTTCCCTCCTTGAGTACAGTATATTCACTTCTTTGGGAAGAAGACCGAAAACATTTAGAAAATGAAACCAAAATCAATACTGAGACCTCAATATTTGTCGGGAAGAATGCGTATGTTCCACCCTTTGTTCGTGGAAGAGGAAGCTATGATAGAGGCAGAGGTAGATCTGGACCGACCTCTCACGAAAAGGATAAGTTACTTTGCACCCATTGTGGAAAATCTCGACACACCAAGGAAACTTGCTGGGATCTGGTTGGAAAGCCTACTTACTTTAAGAATAAATCTAAGGTATATTTCAGCAATGATCAAACTAATAAACAAAAGACTGAAGATACCTCAACTTCGCTGGCTGATATGAAAAAGAAAATAGAACTGTTAAAGGCACGCCTATGAGAAAAGGCTTAGTTGTTGTTGTTTGTTGTAACCTTTAAGTATTGCTATATAAGTAAGTCAAAATATATTTGACAAAGATAAGTCCGAACTTATAACATGAGACATTAGAAGCTCAAACTTATACAATTAAACAAGAATAAGCTATTAAGCATATGAGTATGGAAAAGTACCAATTGACACATGCATAAAAGGTGTTTATAATACTAAAGGAGCAACTAGCATGGGTACCACTCACATTAACACGATACAAGCAAGCATAAAGCAATATGTATGATTACATTTAGAGTTTAGACTTCAATGAGTTCCCACTGAAATATAAGTGATAATTGTATGGGCTTTGATCCCTCTTCACCCAATAGGATATATTGGAGGTTTAATTCGAAGGTAGTGCATTAAGGTCAAGCCTATTGTTTATCTTATTTTTTATATGTATGATTGTAATTACATTAATCCACTAAGTTATATGCATATTTAAATTTTAAACTCATTATGACTTAAATGTATAAAAGATGGATGATAAATCATGTAATAATATATTATATTATGTGATTATGAACATAAGTTACAAAATGAACAAAAGCCGAACATGCATAAGAAATGAACAAAGAACCTCCCAAGAACCGGCCTTGGAAGCACCGTGGAACTCACACCGGCATTAAACAGGAAATAGAATCGGCAGTTTTGAAACGGTAACAGTAACCGGCCTTTCGCCGGTTTGGTTATGGTTCTAGGTTCCAAGGGTAACCGAAAGTGGCCATGTCTAACCATGACCAATGTCAATCTGGTGCAGGTAGAAACATGGCAACTTGTACCTAATATTGAACAAAGGGACATGGTTATATACATTTATCAAAAATATATGAAAATTGTATATGTAGTGATATACGTATATGCATACATACATACATATATATATATATATATATATATATATATCTGTAAATGTATATTTATTTATATGTACATACATATGTGTGAGAGAGAGGTGGAATTTTTGCATTCATAAATTCCAATGTGAAGGTGCGGTAGTCAAACCAAAAGGCAAGACTAGGAATGAGTACTGGCCTTAATGTGTTTAAAAGGCCATCTTTATGATGTCCTCATCCGCCATCCTTTACTCAGTGGTAGCTCGATAAGCCAACTTAGAGAAAACACAAGCACCACGCAATTCATCGAGCAATTCTTCATTAGTGGAATGAGGTCCTCTATGGTGGCCTCATTCAAGGCTCAATATCACCCTTGCTGGCTATCTTCCTCATTTGTTTCTCTTCTCTGTCAATTTCCGCCTACTCCATCCTCTCTCTCCCCTCTCTCTTCCTGTCTCTCAATCTGCTCAATTACAGTATGATTTTCTGATTATCTTTTAAATAATGCTATTAGTTTAACTTTTAATAATAAAGTTTATCAAGAATAACATGTGAGTTCTTTAATGCCATGGGGAACAACATATCTTTTGGTTCTGTTTTTTGACGAATGCATCTTTAGGTATGTAAACATTTTTGGTTTGGGTTTGATGTAGCATTATTTAATTGTCTAATTGGGTTTGGGGATGAATTCAATTATAACTATGATAAATAGGAAACACTCATAAAAATAATGTAATCAGATAAGTTATCTGGTTACGATCTGATATGCCCTGAAACGTAAAAGTACCATCCATGTCTTATGAGTAAAGTTGTATGGTTTTGGCTACAGTATCTAGACGATCAGCCTGGTATTCCAACTGAAGCTGATTCACTAGCATCCATATTATCTTGGTCAGTTGGTTGTGTCTTGATGGGTATGCATTACAACATTCTCTTTCCCGTGCCTGAAATCTCCCTTTTCTTTTTTCTACCAAACAGCCCTAAGAGCACATCGTTTGCTCAGCCTTCTGGAATTTCCTTTTCACATGGTAACATGATCATCACTCCTTGTGACTGTTAATAGTGAAAGAGTTATGTTATCTTATTCATGAAGGGTTTTAAATAGACTTGCAGGAGCTATACGTTGCAGATAGTGAAAGTAGTTCCATCAGAGCACTTGACTTGAGAACTGGTGGTTCAAAATTACTTGCTGGCGGTGATCCATTTTTCCCCGAGAACCTGTTTAAGGTAGAGTAACAATTTTCAACTATTTCTTCATTTTCAATGCTTCTTTGTGCCGTTTATTATAACCAAGAATGTTTTTTGGTAAGAGCTATTCAGCTAAAATTTGTTATATTTTTTATGCTAGTTTGGAGATCATGATGGAATAGGTTCGGAAGCTCTTTTTCAGCATCCTTTGGGTGTCTTTTCTGGACTGGATGGCTTCATTTATGTTGCAGATTCTTATAATCACAAGGTATGGGTGAATTTCACAAGCAAATGTCAGTGATGTAAGTTTACTGTAACCACAAGAATTTTAGGCAATCATTGAATTTTTTTATTCATTAGTAGTCAAACCAACAGTTTGCTTTTTGTTGAGCAAAAGAAGGCTCGCAAGTACTTGTCTGGTGATCAACTTTTTGGTCTTGCATCAAGTTATTCTGTTTTTAAGTGTTCTCTTTTTCTCTCTAAATAAATAAATGGACATATATATACACACACATAAAACAACAATCAATTCTTTTCCCACACTAGGTGGCATCGGCTACGGATTCTTTGACTCCATAGCACTCGATCAGTCAATCATGCCATGTTAGTAGTTATGTCCAAAGAAATCATATGTACGTACACTATCTAATTTGAACTCAGTTAAACTTATTAAAATATCTTTAATACCCTGAAAAAAGTGATGGTATAATTGAATATATATCTTACATTTTGGGGGCAAAATACTCACTTCTTTAAAAACTTCAAACTTCAAATGAACCTTTCAAAGCAACTTCAATTTTCTCGGTGTAAAACCTCTTGAGGGGTTGGAGAAACTCCTGACTGTTCTTTTTTTAGGGTTGGTTTACTCTTTTGTCCTTTTGGCATATAGGTCTTGTTAGTGTAAATATTTTGGAACTGGTAGAGTTTATAGAGTTGTAGTCTTTCCTCGAGTGCACCCTCTTGGTGCTTTGCAATGATACTATTTTCTTCAACCTCAAAAAGTTATTAGTAAGTTTGGGTTATCTTGCAGATAAAGAGGTTGGACCCATCAAGCAAACAAGTTACCACAATAGCAGGGACAGGGAACGCTGGCTTTAAGGATGGACCTGGTAACTCCGCTCTGGTATGGGAAGTCTAGTTTGTATAATCAAAACTATGAACTATTTTAATGTTTCAAACGAAGAAAATGGATATCTATTTGGGGCATGGTATGTGTCATATTTTGACATGTATCTGGTTGCTCCCAATGAAAGAGAGCATTCTAAAGAAAAAGTTTCATTGTCAAAAGGATATTATACATGTTTTGGTTATAATTTGACTATATTAATTGGAAGAGAGTTGATACAGCAACACACAGAATAATCTCTTAAAGAAGACGATTTTAGAGCAGCCACCACTTTTATTTCTTCATCCCTCTTAGGGTTATGATTTGTTTACAGAATTTATATATAAAAGGTTTATTACTTGAAAGACTAATATACTCTTATACTAATACACTATTAACATATATTAATCAAGAATGGATATAGAACTAGATTCAAATATAATTAAGAACAGAAATAGTAAATCTAGTCTAAAGATCTTCTCAACACTCCTCAAGTTGTGAGAAGTATGACTCAACTTGCCAAGCGTATTCACAAGTCTACTTCAATTGATTGCTTTTGTGAGAGTATGAGCACATTGGTCAATGGATTTAACATAAATCAACTGGAACACCTTGTTGGTCCCTTTGTCTCTTATGAATTGATAATCAATCTCAATATATTTTGACCTTTCATGGTACACAGGATAACTGCTTTACTGTCACAATAGAGGAGAATTGAGAATCTAACCTCTATTCCTAGCTCTTTCACGAGAGACTTTATCCATAATCCCTTACATGCCTTGTGTAATTGCTCTTTTATCAATACATTCTATTGTTTATTATCCGCTACGTTTCTCGATAATTCCAACATGGTATCAGAGCCGTGGAGTTGTTCAATTGCCATGAGAAGAAGAATGAATGAGTGGATGAAGCCGTAGGTAAGTCCCCATCGTAGATCTTGTAGCAGTGGTCGGGAAAAGGAACATGATAATGAGGTGGATGAAAATCATAGGCAGAAATTAAGGTGTCTCGAAGTTGTTGTTCTGGAATATCGTGAGTCTCTTGAAGATCGTAGTAGTAGGGGTGCTGATGAGATTGAGAAGAAAGTAGCAACATACAGGAGAAGAATGCAGTCTGAGTTAGAATTATTAGATCCAAATGAAGATATTGGAGCGAGCAGTCACCATTCGTCTCGTTCTTCAGAGAGGACTTATTTAGAAAGAAAGGACAGATGTGATGATGCACGTGAGTCTTCAAGAAAGTGACACCTAGCTGAGGCCTTTTTTGCACAAGAGGTGAAAAAGTTGCAGGCTGACCAATTCAAGCCCTCAAAGTAGTGGCACAGATTTGGAAAATCAGATTGCACCTATATTACAGAGATGCAATGAATTTGAGGCATGAAATTGGAGCCTCTTTGTCATCAGATTCTCATATTACGGTGAAAGGTCATTATGTTCATTTTTCACGACTAGCCAACGCCAGGCTTACAGAAGCTTCTGGTATTTGCAAGAGCCCATTCTAAAGCGATGTTTTTGACAGGATACTAAATCAAGTTGAGCAGTTCTTGTGGGCTGGTCATGAAATCGACCCAATAAGACACATGGCAAGCAGACTTGCTGATGCTAGGAGGTGGGCAGACAGTTTGGGTGCTTGTGTTTCTAAAATTAAAAGTTGGATACATTTTGGTGATCGTTCTGCAGAAAGAGTTCTTATGAAACACGTTGAGGATTTACTGCATTCTGATCCTTTGCCTTGTAATGTGCCTAACTACCTGAAATTGAAGGTTTATGCCGAAGATGCAAATGCAAAAGAAAAAAAGAAGAAGATGATGAAAAAGGGAAGGTGATTTTCTGCCAAAAATGATAATGTGTCCAGATTTAGATTTGAATTTTTTTTTTAGAAAGGAAAGTAAACCAGAAAGATAGTTATGGAAACTTAATTTTTTGATTTGGTGGAAAGGATAAGATAAAAGGGACCCATGATTTTAGGAAAAAATCATCAAAAGGTGCCCATCATCTCGATAAAGCAAGTTGTTACAGAAAAAGAAATGATAGAAAATATAGTCCATCCCAGATTTTATGGGTTGTGCTAAAAAAAAAGGAAGGCCAGCCTATCCTAAAATTCCTGCATGGATTCACTGCTGAATTTCCATATAAGCCGTACATCATGTAAAGCTATACCAGCATGTTTTATTGACAAATGAAGCTCCAAAGTCTCGACATTGACAAAAATCTGGGGACAATGTGTGCAAGCGTTCGTGCCACCCCTTGGTGATGCAAGCCTT
Source organism: Brasenia schreberi (assembly GCA_036023115.1). Taxonomy (NCBI): domain Eukaryota; kingdom Viridiplantae; phylum Streptophyta; class Magnoliopsida; order Nymphaeales; family Cabombaceae; genus Brasenia; species Brasenia schreberi. The sequence continues at coordinate 22,385,354 of JAYKKT010000089.1, read as the reverse complement.
GAGATGCCATTAATCGGATCAACCAAAGTGTGGCATTCATAACAACCAGAAAGACGCTTCAAATGAACTCCCCTCAAACTTCCACCATGAACTGCAGATGAGTTAGATGAACAAGAGAAAGCAGTGAGGAACCTTTAAATCCAAACAGAGAGCAGAGAGGGACGCTAAATCCTAACTTTTGCCTTTATGATGCTAATAATCACAGATTAGCTGATAGAGATTGTTGATTTGACCCTCCAAAATATATTTTATTCATCAAAAAAATAGAAGAATACAAAAGGAAATGAAGAAGGGTGCAGGTCGGCACCCCTTGGCTGCTGCCACCTGCTGCCCCCTCAAGTTGACTCCTGAAGACTTGTAATTTTCAACTGTGAGAGTGCTTTTTGAAGGTACTGATGTTGATTTGGTGAAAATGTTTGTCAATTGATCCTCTGAGTGAACATAAACTAGATTGAAAATTCCTTTGAAAGTCTTTTCTCTGATAAAGTGACAGTCGATCTCAATGTGCTTTGTCCTTTCATGGAAGATTGGATTCTCTGCTATTTGCAGGGCAGCTTTACTGTCTGTAAAGAATGTAATCGAAGAGTTTTCTTTAAATCCAACTTCTTCTAAGAGTGAGATAATCCATTGTCCCTCACACATACCTAGAGCAATAGCTCGGTATTCTGCCTCTGCACTGGACCTGGCTACCACAGACTGTTTCTTGCTTTTCTAGGATACATTATTTCCTCCTACACGTATTATATAGCCTGATGTTGACTTCCGATCAGTTTTCGAACCTGCCCAATCAGTATCGAAGTAAATTTCTATATCCAAAGTTGGGTGTGGAGTATATAGCAAGCCATACGTGATAGAGGATTTCAAATATCGAATAATATGGAAAACTGTATTCATATGATGTTTAGAAGGATTGTGCATCCACCTACTTGCATATCCAACTGCAAAGCTGATATCTGGTCTTAAGATCGTTACATATATCAGTTTTCCTACTAATCTCTGGTATTTTCCAACATCTTCATAGGGCTCTACAAGCTCGAAATTATCACCCTTAGAGATTTCTATAGGAATGGAGTATATTCGGCAATCTTCCATTTTTGTTTCCTTCAGTAGGTCTAAGATATATTTCCTCTGGCTTAATAATAATCCATTCTCTTTATGAATTACTTCTATTCCCAAAAAATAATGTAACCTTCCTAAATCTTTCATATCAAATAATGTATGGAGCCTTTTCTTTAGATAGGTTATACCTTCAGCATCATCTCCTATAATGATAATGTCATCTATATATACTAGAATATAATAGTCTTCTGATCTCGTTTGATGAAGAGTGTGTGATCACTGACACATTGCTTAAAACCCAGTTTCATGATTCCATCACTAAATTTTTCAAATCAGGCCCGTGGAGATGGCTTTAACCCATAAAGTGATTTCTTTAACTTACAAACCTTGTTTTGCGTCTTTTCCATTTTATACCCGGGAGGTAAATCCATATAAATGTCTTCTAGAAGATCACCCTGAAGGAATGCATTCTTAACATCTAACTGCCATAATTGTCATCCTTTATTTACTGCCAAACTCAAAATAATCCTAATAGTGTTTATCTTTGCAACAGGAGCAAATGTTTCTGTATAGTTTATACCAAAAGACTGGTTGTACCCTTTAGCTACTAGTCTAGTTTTATATCTTTTTATATTGCCATCAGCCTTATACTTTACAGAAAATACCCATTTACATTTTACTGTTTTCCGTCCTACAGGCAGATCTGTTAGTTCCCACGTGTTATTCCTTATAAGGGCTGCAATTTCTTCTTCCATTGCTGTTTTCCACTCTGGATGTTGTCTTGCTTCTTCGTAGGTTTTTGGTATAAGAGTAGAATATGCATTCATAATAAACACCTGATATTTTCTGGGATAATTGGAGTAAGATACCATTTTTTCCAAGGAATATTTCATTGTTTTCCTTTTCTGATAGCAATAGGTAAGTCATCCAACTCATCATTAGAATGTTGAGAGATTTCCTGAATCTGATGTGAAACTGATTCTAGGACGGAATTATGATCGGGAGTGATTGATAGCTGAGGAGAAGCAACTTTCCTTTCCCCTCTGGTATACACTTGTATATTTTTTGCATGAGAAAATGGCATCTCTTCCTCTCCTTCATCATGTATACGATGTGCTTCTGCTAGTGGAAGTGACATGACATAAGGCGTCTGCATAGATGAATGATTAACTTCTGATGAATCATAAAATGAAGTATCTTCATGAAAAGTGGCATCCATTATAATATATAGCTTTCTTCTTAGTGGATCATAGCATCATTTATAAGCTTTTTGGGTAGACGAGTATCCCAGAAAAATACATTTAATCGCTCTAGCATCTAACTTATCCCTTAATCCACGATAAACATGTACAAAACAAGTACAACCAAACACCCTTGGGAGCAAATGAAATTGTTTCTGAGAGGGATACAATAAATGAAATGAAGTATCTCCATGGAGTACACTACTGGGCATTCGATTTATCAGGAAGACTGTAGTTAAAATTGCTTCACCCCGATAGTATTTAGGAGCATTACATCCAATGAGAAGTGTCCCTGCAACCTCTAATATATGTCTATTCTTTCTCTCTGCAACCCCATTCTGTTGAGGAGAATGGGCATATGAAGTCTGATGCAAGATTTCCTGTGTTAGTATGAATTAAGGGATTGAGACATAAACTCACCCCCATTATCACTGCGGAAAACTCTTATAGCTCTCTGAAATTGAGTATGTACAAATTGGGAGTATATTGAAAGAATATTCTTCACTTCATCTTTGGTTTTCATAAGATATATCATTGTGAATCTAGTGCAGTCATCAATAAAGGAAACAAAATACTTATATCCATGCACAGATGTAGTAGAGCAAGAGCCCCAAATATCCGAATGAACAATCTCAAAAGGAATAACAGATCTGTCTTTACTTAAAGGAAAAGAAACACGATGATGCTTAGCCTTTTGGCAAGTCTCACAATTTAAATTCAAATGATTACAATCCTTAAATTTTGGTAGTAACATTCTCAGCTTAGATAATGGTAAATGTCCCAATCTTTGATGCCATCGAGATATGTCCTCTTTCTGTTCCCTGGTGATCACAATTGATTGCAGTGCTACTCCTTTATTATCCTCGCAGAAATATAAGCCTCTTCTCACACTACCCTGTTCAAAGATCCTCCTCGTCTGCATCTCCTGAAAGTAACACCCAGTAGAATCAAATATTATACTACATTTTTTATCTCTAGTCATAGCAAACACAGATAATAAGTTGACTGAGATATTTGGAACATGCAAGACATTCTTTAAGATACCAAACGAAGTAGTAATACTTTATTTTCCAGCTATGGGAGTATAGGAACCATCTGCGAGTTTTATATTAATGTTGTCTTGAGACAATTCATAATTATCAAAAAACTCTCTTCGACTGACCATATGATATGTCGTACCTGAATCAATAACCCAAATACGTGAATAAGAAGAACCAATATTACCCTGAGTCAGGAAAGAAAAAGGATATGCCACCGTGGCCTGAGGATCACTGTGAGATGATGTAGACGCAGATTGAGAATCAATTAGTCTGGCTTTAAGGAGTTCAATTTCTTTCTTAATATCTGCTAATGAGGCCGTACTATCATCATTCCTTGGTTTCTTTGTCTGTTCACTGCTGAAGTAAGTCATGTTGGATCGATTCTCATTCTGAAACTGAGTAGGTACTCCAACTAATTTCCAACATGTTTTCCTCGTATGGCATGATTATCCATAATGTGAACATATTAACTTATCTTTGTCTTTAGAAGTGGTCCCAGATCTGCCTCTGCCTCATCCATAACCTCCTCTCCCCCTAGAAAAGATGGGAGTAGATGTACCTCTTCCTATGAATGCTGAAGTTTCTGATATATTCACTTTGGTTTCCTTTTATAGCTGCTTTTTGTCCTCTTTACGACGTAGGAGAGAATATTGTTGGAGATCAACTTGAATCTTTATTGTCTAGATGCTGAATTTAGTTTATATGTAAAATTAGTTAATTATGTAAGTAAGCGTAATAGACCTAGTAAGTTATGTAAATAAATGTAATATAGGTCCTAATGGATCCTTCTTGGATCCATTAGGACTCATATCCTACCAGCCACTTACTAGGGATAATTTTGTCTTTCAAGTTAGATTGTTAGTATAAATTAGTGAGTCATTAGGGTTAGAGTCTTAGGTAAGAAATCGTGATTGGAAGGAGGCGGCTCGAAATATGTGGCCGACCACTCCATGGATGGAGCTTGTGATGTAAGTTGTTTTTTTATTATTTATAAAGTGTTTGTTTCTCGTTAATATTAATAAATATATTGTACTCAATGGTGGGAGTTCTTCTCATCTAAGAATATTGTTCTGAACAGCCTCATACTCAGAAGAAATTCCCCATAGAAGATCAAATACTTTTCGCTCTTTTAATTCTTCATTGCGCTCAAGTGTGCAGCTCTGGCATTTGGTTTTGGAGTAGAATTGTAATTCCTCCCACAGACCTCTGAGTTCTGCATAGTACTCACTGATAGTTTTTCCTCCCTGTCTGCACTTCCTAATCTTTTCTATAAGATCATACTTCTTTGCAATGTTTTTTCTCTGGGCATAAGCCTCCTGTACTGCCAATCATATCTCTATGGTTGTTTTCAAGAACATAAAGGTACTGCCAATAGAAGGTGTCATAAACTGAATCAACCAAGCACTCACCAGTGCATTTTCTTTTCTCCATCTAGAATAAAGAGGATCTATACTTGAAGTTTGAGTTACTTCACCCATTATGTAATCCCAATGCCCCCTGACCATAATTGTCAGTTCAATTGAACGAGCCCACTGGAGATAATTTTTTCCATCTAATTTCATATTGGTTATCTAGAACCCTTCATTTTTATCTATGGAACACTGTTCATTTGTATCACGCATCTTGGTTCTTTTCATGAATATTTCCAAGGTAATCCTTTTTTTTTAATCACCTACAATTTAAATTAAATATACTTGAAACACGATCAAATCAATTATGTTTGTATGAAATAAACCAAGGGACTGAAATGCCTTAAGAATCTGCTTCACTTCAAGAACCTTTGAACCCTAAGTTACTTATGCATAACCCTCTGTTATGTACTTCATAAAATCGTGAAACACGATATGAAGAAGAAACAGAATACCGATATAATCTACAAAATCACTAATAGAATTTGCACTTCACCGATTTCTTAATCTCAATATGAAATATGCAAATCACGGTATCTTCAATCCAATGGATAGAATCTCCTCCTTTTATGGATTCTTTCTTTGATCATTAAAATATAAGAAAACATTCAACCAAATAATCAAATAGGCTTACGATTTTGGTTGAATCCACTTAATCGGCATGAGAACACTTCATGATGGCTGAAACTTTGCGATTAGGCTCTGATACCATGTTGATTTGACCCTCCAAAATATATTTTATTCATCAGAAAATAGAAGAATACAAGAGGAAATGAAGAAGGGTGCAGGTCGGCACCCCTTTGCTGCCGCCACCTGCTGCTCATGTTTTTTCACATACCCTAACCCTAATGACAACATTTTTAATACTACTAATCTAACTTGGAATATTAAAATGCCCCTAATTAGTAACTAATAGGATTCGGGTCCCGAATCTGATCCATTGGGATCCAAACCGTACATAACTCACACTAATTACATAGAACTGAACATGAAGACATTACACGACACAACCTAAACTCTAAACATTCTGTCAACTTGCTCTTTACAACATAGATAAATCATTTAAATGTAGTAAATGGTGCACCAAGAAGGCTTTATGGTCGGGAAAGTAGCATGAGGAACTTCCAGATAAAGTTTCCTGTGAATACATGATATAAAAGCCTTTCAAGCAACTCCCTTTCACCTCTTTGATAGAATTCGAGTTGCCATTGAGGAAGGAAGTGTTGGAAGGAAACCGTAAATACGATCTTATAAGGAAACCATAAGTATGATCTTATTCTTTTTAAAGTTCGTTTCAGTATGAACTATGAAAGATTACAATGACAACTACGAATCCCATGTAGCAGAACCCAATTACCAAGGGAAAAGGCTTGGTTTTGGTTGGTCTCAGGAAGAACTTACATTATTTAGAGAAATCAAGAGTGAACTTCTTTGTGATCAGAGATCTCCTAAAACATCAAATTTACTATCCTAAACATCAACCTTACTCAAACTGACTCTAAAACTCATATTCTAACACCCCCCTTCAGTTGGAAGTGAGATACTTTGAACTCCAAACTTGCCAAAAAATCTTCATCTGTCTGCAACATTCTTCATTTGTCTTCATTACTGGTCCAATCTGCAACAACTTCTTTCGCTGCAACATCTTCAACTCAGTCACACACGTCTACTTGCGAAAAAACTCCATAAAAAAAATGTGGGATATGTTGGAAGTATGGCTATAGTAGAAAATGTGGGATATGTTGGAAGATTAAGTTGGAGTTGGGAACTAATCATGTGGTGGAGTCAGTCATGTTTAATGGGCCAAATGTTGCTTTCTTTTCTTTATAATATAACAATGATTGTACATGGATAAGTATTCCCTGAACAAGACTCCAAAAGGACTACTTATGGATATCTAAGCTCGAAGGAAAGGAGATTGGAAGTTGCATGTAACTCCAACTGTTTTGTGCTAAACTCATTCCATCATTTAGATGCAGTAATTTGCTGGCACAAGCTCCAGTGTGAATTTAGGGACATCTAAGTTTACCTTTATCCAGGAGCCTCTCTAGACTCCTTTGTGTATGCCTCATTTTCAAATGGACACTTGAGGTGGATCTAATCCATGTCTAATCTAGAACTGTAGCCATTTATAAGTTTGGGTCTTTGATGTAGAACCAAATACGAAGAGAATCCTAGACTTCATCCAAATATAGAATGCATTTAGTGCAATCTTATAATCCAAACCTGAACTGACTTATTTTCCTTGTTTACCTTGGGTACTATCTAAATTGGAGTGTGTTCCATCCTTGCCGATCAGCTGAGCGTATTGCTCTTCAAAACTGGCAAGTCTTATAATAATACGCAGCCATGCAAATCTTACTATGCTTTTCTCTAATATTCGCTAAATTATTATAATTCACATAAGCTTTTACATGCAACTAGCTAGGAAACTTTACAATTTCACTGCTTACACACCTTTATACACACACATATATATAGAGAGAGAGAGAACGTGGTACATGAACGCACCATCCATGCTCAATTCACTTAAACATCTCCACCATTCCATATGAATGATCAGCGGTGGAGATTTAAACTTAAAAAGTGGAAAATACCATTGTACTTTCCATACTTTGCTTAATCTCCACCGTTAATCACGCGGATCAAATATTGGAGATGTTTAAGCAGATTTAAGTGTGGATGGTTGTGCATGGACTATGCTCTCTCTCTATATATTCACATGCATTTGTGTATGTACGTATGCATGTATAATTAAACTTATATATATGTATATGCTTTAGGACTTCCTAAATCATGTATGTTTGTGATGCAGCTGTCAGAGCCATCAGGAATTGTTGAAGTGGGAAAAGGTTCTTTTAGTCGTTACTTCTATTTCTGTTTATTCTGCCAGTTTAATCAATATAGCTACTTTATGCAGCAACTCTGCTTTACCATGTTGTAATTATCAATACACGCCCTGTACCTTTTTGAATGGGCAAGGCAGCATGGGCAGTATATATCAAGGCAAATTGCATGTGATGTACTTATTTTTTGAAAAAAATGGAAGTTCGGAAAGAACCCAAAAAGGAAAACAAAGTGGCACCCTCTGTGATGCCCTTTCTTCCTCTCCTCACTCAAATACAAAAACAGAAAAGCTATGAAAAGGAGAACATCATTCTTTCTTTTCCCTATGTACTCAAGTAGAACAATAAAAAAGAAGAGGGCTCCTTCTTACTCAAAAGCAAACACAACAAAATAAAGAAAAATAAACTGATCAAGAGAAAATGTGTTCTTTTTTTCTCCTTATCTAAACTCTTACTAAAACAACAAAAGGAATTTTAAAAAGAGAAAGGCTAACCTTTATCAGAGTTATCTTGCTCTTTTTTTCCTTAACCAGTCTTTATTGCACGAAAAAAAGGAATTGAGATGACGAAGCAGAGGGAGCTTATCCTTCTCCCTTGCCTTTGTGGTTAAGGATGGTGTTGGACCCTTCCTTAACAAGGAAGTAAATAAGATAATACTGTCCATTGAATAGACATCAATTGCTTTATCTGACTCTCCCTTTTTGCTTAAAGGAGAATAAAACCCTGTCTTGTCATTCAATAGGCATTAATTGCTTGTACTACGAAATAACCCAAAGTTCTAAATGTTCCAGAAAGAGAGTGAAATTTCTCATAGAGCCCCTAGCTTTTGAAATTCAAATTTCATCAAGGTATTACAAAAAGATTAAATAAAATGTTCTTATATGTGTGTATCATACAACCAGCACGATACTGCCCCTTATAGGCCAATGCATCCCCTGTTTGTGATACACATGCACTTTGCATCGAACTTCCTTTCAGTATGGTATGTTCCGGTGCATAGAGGATGACAAACCCAATACATTAGAACAACTTACACAAAGTTTTGATAAGGTTATCATATACAGTGAAGCTAAACAATAGAAGTCATTGCCCTTGTAAACCATGCTAAGGATACTTAAGTTGCATCCCTCTCATCTTTTTGCCATTAGTTTTTTTCTGCAATATCTCTACTTGCAGCCCGTGGACAAGCATAACCATATGTTGGTTCACATCAGTGTCTACCTTTTCCAAAAACATGATTTTGCTTTTCAAAGTTTTACAAGTGCACATTTTTTGAACAAGGACATTTGTAGGTCTAGTTGTTATAAAGAAAACTTTATTGCTATGAATATTTCCCGTACATGAAGTAGGATGACCTCCTCTCATCAGCCACGCACATTTGTAGGTCTAGTTCTTATTGCTTTCTTCAGTCTTATTTTTTTAGGTTTTCTTAATCACAACTTATATAAGAGTGTTCTAACTTGAAAGACTAATCTACCTTTCTACTAACAACAGAATTAAAAAGTTACACTAAAGAGCTAATAATAGGATCTAACGACGGGAAAGATCTTTGGTGTGGTAGCTTGAGAAGAGGGTTGTACAGAACCACCATCAACTTCATCGACTTCATATTCTGCAATAGTACCTCCAAAAGAGAAAATCAAGATATGGCATAACCATTTAGGCCACCTATCAATATGAAAACTCAAACTAGTTGTTCTAGCTCAGTTTCGTGAATCCAATAATATAGGCCTTGAGTGTGATGTATGCCAAAAAACCAAACATCATAGACTCAATTTTCTTTCTTGTGAGTAAAAAATATCTAAGCCTTTGGAGTTAGTATATTCAGATGTATGGGGTCCTTGTCATGTGATTTCTCTGCATGGTTGTAAGTACTTTGTTTCCTTTATTGATGAATGTCCTTTATCTATCTAATAAAATCAAAAGATAAAGTTTTTGTTATATTCTCAATTCTTCTTAATTTTATTGAAACTCAATTTTGTTCCTCGTTAAAAGTACTTCGTTCTGACAATAGGGGAGATTATATGTCGGGCCAATTATGACATTACTTTAAAAAATATGGTATTTTGCATCAAACCTCATGTTCTTATACTCTCCAATAGAATGGTGTAGTTGAAAGAAAAAAAATACATATTCCTGAAGTGGCAAGGACCTTGCTCATTGGATACAATGCTCCAATACAGTTTTGGGTAGACGCCGCTCCAACTCTTTAGACATATAACCACACAACCAATCAAGAGAACATGAACTTGATCTTCCCGTTGCAATTAAAAAAGGTAAAAGAAATTGTACTTTATATCCAATTTCTCAATTTGTATCTTATTACAACACCAAAGGGATATATCATAAATTTGTAGAGAATGCAGAGATATCAAAGAAGGCAAAGTTTACCAAATAGAGCCATATATGGTATGAAAGAATCACCGAGTGTGGTTTGAAAAATTTAGTGACAGTATAATTAATTTAAGATATCAAAGAAGCATAAATGAGCATACCTTATTCATTAAAAGAGGCAAGGGGATATCTCTTTTGGTAGTCTATGTTCATGATATTATTGTTATAGGTGATGATCGAAGAGATTACCAAACAGAAGGCAAAGTTACATCAACTATTTGATTTGAAAGATTTGGGAAGTTTACACTATTTTTTAGGAATAGAGGTACTTTATTAAAACAAAAGCATATTTCTAATATTGAGAAAGTATACTAAGGATCTGCTCAAGGATACAAAAATAATAAGAATGTAGAGACAATAAAATTTCTATGGAACTCAATCTAAAGTTATGTTGGTTTGTGTCTTGGGAGGCATCAATACCGAATGAAAAATATTCATAGTGCACAGAAAGTCTGAAATGGAGGTCAGCGCCCTCATGGCTGTCGCAGCCTCCTTCTAATTCTTATTCAACTTAACACCCTAATAAACGTGCTCAGGGTTTTATAGCACGGACGTTTTATATTTCAATGTGTTTGGTCCTCTCATGAAACACTGGATTGGAAGCAATATGCAAGGCAGCTTGGTTATCACAAATAAGAGTCATTTGCATAACGTTTCCAAACCGAAGTTCTTTAAGAAGCTGTTTTAACCAAATGAGCTCACAAGTAAGGGCCGAGGCCATGGCACGATATTCTCGCTTCGTTCACTTGATCTTGCAACCACATTTTGTTTCTTACTCTTCCAGGATATCGATTACCCCCAATGGATACACACAACCGAAGTTGATCTCCTATCGTAGAGAACCCGCCCAATCAAGCATCCGAGTATCCAACAACTGAGTGTGTCCTTTGTCTTCATAGATAAGGCCTTTTCCTGGAGCTCCCTTAATATATCCGAGGATACGAGTCACTCGCATCCCAATGTCCTTCACAAGGTGAGTTTAGAAATTGGCTTACTACACTCACCGCAAAGGAGATATCTGGACGGGTAACAGTAAGATAGTTAAGTTTTCCAACCAATCGTCTATATCTTCCTGGGTCCGAAAATGGCTTCCCGATCCGGTAAAGTTTAACATTGGGATCCATAGGAGTGTCAATTGACTTTGCATTTAATAGACCTGTTTCTTCAAGAATATCCATAGCATACTTCCTTTGTGAGATAACTATGCCATCCTTGGACTGTGCCACTTCAATTCCCAAGAAATAACGAAGTTTGCCAAGATCTTTGGTCCGAAAATGATGACAGAGATGCTGTTTTATCCGAGTTATACCTTGGTGATCGCCTGCCAGTGATAACAATGTCGTCTACATACACAATCAAATAGATACAGCCTCGGATTGTATGGCGATATAAAGACAGTGGTCACGCCTTCACTACGAGTCATACCAAACTCGCTGAACAACAAGATCGAATCTCCCAAACCAAGCCCGAGGAGATTGTTTGAGACCATACAAAGACTTGTGTAGACGACAAACGAGGCCGAAGACTCCCCGAGCAACAAACCCGGGAGGTTGCTCCATGTAGACTTCTTCTTCCGGATCACCATGGAGAAAAGCATTCTTGATATCCACCGATGAAGGGCCAATGGCGAATAACGGCCATAGACGTAAAAAGCCGAACAGTAAGCCATCTTCGCCACCGGTGAGAAAGTGTCCCATAATCCAAACCAAATATCCGGGTATACCCTTTTGCCACCAGACGAGGCTTTCGAGGCGATCAAGAGTACCATCAGGGGCCAACTTTGACCGTATAAATCCACCGCAACCTACAATGTACTTCCCAGAGGAAAGAGAGCAAGTTCCCAAGTACCACCGCTCCGAAGAGCACACATTTCATCAATCATTGTTGGCGCCACCCAGACGATGGATAAAGCTTCACCTAGAGATTTAGGAATAGACACAAGACAAGGTGGAAAGACAAGCATAATGTAATGAAGAGAGACGATGGTAACTTAAAGTAACATAGTGAGGAGAAGCGGTTACGAGTGGAGCGTATACCTTTTCGAAGAGCAATTTGATAATCTCTTGAATACCCTCTGTACTAAGAGTTGGAATTTCTGCAAAATGAGCTGAGTAGTTTCGATTTCTAGTAAAATAAGGTCTCCCATTTAATTCCCAACAATATTCTTTGGGAAAAACTGTCGAATAGGCTCTGATACCATATTATAAAAATCAAGACTTTATTGACTTGAATTAAAAATAAACTTACAGATCATGGTCGATTGGAGGCATTCCTCCAATCGACCCTAACAGAAGATGGCAGCCGACTGCTCCACATATGCTTTTTTAAAGTTACACGGTTTTGACCTAATGACCTATTTATAAAGATTCTAACTTGAATGACTAGAATGCCCCTAGTTAATCTTATCTACAACTAAATGGACTTGGACCCATAACTGACTCATTACATGACCCGTGGACCCATTACAGGACACAGGAACTTGTTTAACACATGGGACCTTTTGAGCACATATATACAACACGCAGTTAGAACTTTATTGAGAAATGATTTTCTGTGTCATGAAGTGCTACGTTATTTGCCATAGAATCTCACATTCAAACCATACAAACATTCAAGCCATACAACTCAAGATGTAAAACATTTTTATTCGAAACATACATAAACTGCATCAAAAGATTTGAGGTTCTCTCTCTCTCTCAAATAAAGGGGTGATAGAGTGAGAGATCTGGCCTAACAGTTAGGTATGCTCAGACTTTACAAATACTCAATGGGTTCCCTCTAGCTCTGATGCACACCGAAATTTGAAAGAATATAAAGATCTAGAAACTATACTACAATGTTAAAAGAGTGATCCTAGTAAGTCCATGACTAATCCCAACCTACAAATCTTAGAAAGAAAAATCCTGCAAAAAGAAATCAATTACAATGAAACCCTATGTTCCAGTCCAACATCACAAAGCATGCGATTAGAAGGGACGTAAAAGCGTTTCTTTTATTTTAAATGAGGAAAAAATATTTGATGTTGACTACATTGTCATGGTGAGTGCTTGCTTTTGGTTATAGCTTAATTTACGGGCATATGCATCCAAGTGGTGGTAAAGGAATATCGTCTATTATCTAAAGGTTAGTGCATCTTGAAAAACCCAAGAAATAGATATTAATGAAAGAATACATAAAGCAGTTATTTGGTCCTTATCATACGTGCATCTCATAACCTATAACAGCTTGGGCCCAAGTCATCTTATTAATTTGGTTGTGCCTTAGGGGTGATAAATCAAACTTTGGCTCTCAGCTGGTGCATTAGCATACCTGGGGTCAGACCTGGAGGCTACATGAGTACCTACATGGAGTCAATATTTTTAAAATATTCCATAATATCTTAGATGTGTTAACATGTTGGTACTTCTTTTACTATTATGATTAGGTGCTTTCCTGAAAACTTTATGCTCTTTTCCTGCTTTTATTTTTGCTTTTGGTATTTAGTGTCCAGTAGTTCCACGCAGGCATAAATTATCCTTTAGTGCTTGGTACCTAGGCACCAAGCAGCGCCTTGGAATGTACAAGCATATGCATCTAGCTTTAAAATGTTCCTATTAAAAGATGGGTGCTCCAATGATTTGTTCAACGTTTATGGCATCAACCGTTCACCTTATCGATGATAAAATCAATGGTCGGTCTGATCTGATTTCTTATCCAAATTGGAAGCGCATCAAGCCCAATGCTTGTTAAGAAATTAACGTATTTCATTTGGAGAATAAATGAACCAGATGGCAGGCTTTCTTAGGTGTAGGGCCATCTGCGTTTAAAATTAACTATGTGAAATCTACATATTATGTCCGAGTGTTCTGAAAATCAGGACTAGGAATATGTGATAATTTTGGTATATTTCCTGTTGAGTTGAAAGCCAACCCCTTGTGCAAGGTTCTTTAGAATGGATAATTTTTTTTGCTTCCTGTTTCACTGTAATTCTTCATCTTAAGTATCTAACAACAGCATCTATTGCATTTTGTTGATATAGAATTCTGCAAGGAACAACCTGTACCTGTTGTTATGTGTTTCCACTTTAGCCTCTAACAAGAAATGCGTGTATCTCTGGCAGGCAAGTTTCTTATTGCGGACACCAATAACAGTGTCATCCGGTGTCTTGATTTTAGTGGGGAGGAACCCATTCTTCAGACAATGGATCTGAAAGGAGTCCAACTGCCATCGTCAAAGCCCACATCCCTAAAACGCCTAAGGAGGCGGTCGCCAGTTCACTCCCGTATAATTGCAGTGGAAAGTGTTCCTGCCAAAGAAGGCAGATTGACTATAAAGATATCACTCCCACAAGAATATCATTTCTCCAAGGTATGAGTCTGGAAACTTTATCTTCTTATGCAGCTTAGTTGTATACATTTCTCTATTAACTGTTCAACCTGTCTTACTGGGAAGATAAACTATATTAGTTAATAAAAAAAAAATTAGTTTAAGCTCCATAGGAAATTATTCTGGAAATGAAAGAAATCATGGAAGTCTTTTTCAACTGATAACTCACTGTGTGATTCTGAAACGCATGTGTTGCTATCTGCTGCTACATATGCGCCACTCTGTGGACTTGTATTTGTTTGTACTCCCAGCAGGTTTTCCTAGTCAATTCTTATGGTCCGCTGGTGCATTACTTTATATAGAGTTTGTGAACCATATTCAAATGTCATATTTAGTTTAAGCTCAATGAAAATGTATTCTGGACTCTGGAGATGAGTAAGAATTGCGAAGACTCTTTGATATTAGAAGTTGGCTGTGTATTTCACATTCACGTGTGGCTGTACTTAGATGAGTCTCTTGGAATTTGTCTTATCTTTTGCAACCAGTGTTTCTTGGTCACATGTGAAAGATCTTTGCTTCATTGTATATTTGTCGAGTTCATGGAAACCAGAATATTCATGCTATGCATGTCGTGTTTATCAACTAATTGCTATTTTTCCTGCATAATCGGATTTCTCTACATAAAGGAGGCACGTAGTAAATTTCAAGTGGATGTTGATCCTGAATATGCTTTAGTTGTACAACCACTTGAGGGAATTCTTAACCAGGAAGGATATGCATCTGTCCGCTTCAAGAGGTCATCAAATTCAGCAGCAAAAGTCGGAATAAATTGCAAGGTATCTTGATGAAATTAATGCTTCATTGATTGCACAAATTGTGATGAAGTATAGCATTTTTTCACAAATACCAATCTGAGGATATTGGTGTCTATAAGTTTCGCTGAATATGAATCATCCAGTAAGCAGTAGCAGATCCATCTGAGCCAAGGTGGGGATACGGCCTAACCAAGATTTGGAAAATCAACAAAAATAAGATACGAACTATAGCCCACTATTGAGTCCATGGCCTACAATCTATAGTTTGCACCACCCTAAGCAGTTTTTATATGCTATTTGCCCCACCTTAATTTCTAGATCCACCAGTATTAAGAGGTTCAGCAACGTCCTTGATATTCAAGAGTTGTTATTTATTGGACCAAAGGCCTTAACTTGAATTTGGAGATTTATGCCCTATTGTGGCTTGTCACTCTTTGCTGATCTCCTGGTATGGATAAGCAGGGTCCATTCTTTCAGTGTTCATCGAGTCTGAATTTTTTTTACTGTATGCCACTGCTTACCATAGATCATTGTCATAAACTTCAGGTTTACTTCTGCAAGGAGGATGAGGTTTGCTTGTACCAGTCGGTAACTTTTGAAGTGCCCTTTGAAGGCCTATCAGATGAACCGAGCGTGGAAGTTCTGTTATCCACGACAGTAACCCCGAAGGCCTCATCAGGTAGACTGGAACTAGCATTGGCGAAATGATCCAACTTCATGTATATAGTAATCCCTTTTGTGATCGGTTTCTTATTTTTAATTTCATTAATAAATAGTTTTACAATAATTAAACTATAGTACAGCTCACCTGATAATGATTAAAAGATAATTTTAGTTATAGAATCCTCTCATTCGTAGTAACTTTTAGTTGTTTTCATTGTCTGCCCCAAATTTTGATATTATGAACTTCAAACTCAGTTAATGAATATACATACCTGACTTTGTATTAGTGTGTGCGATTGTATGTGTGTTGTGTGCCTGTGTGAGCACATGTGTCTGCTTGTGTACGTGTGTTAGCTTAACCACTCTAGTTTCTGTGGATTAGGGTGTCATTAATTATTTTTATTTTTGGTTTCTGTCCATCTCCGCGGAAGGTGGAGCAGGTTTGGTAGGTTGTGGACGTTTCATATTTGACAGGTATCAAGTTATAGCTGCTAGTGCTTGTGGTTGGTTAGGCTCTAGGTTTAATCTTGAACCAACCAATATATTTGGTTCTTAATTTTGGGGAACCAAAACCAACCATTATAAGTTATAGAACTTAACCAAACCACAGCATTAGTTCTAGTTTGGTTAGATCTCAAGTATGGTTCATTATGCTTTGACATGATAATATATGGCTTTTAGTAAACTATAGATAAAGTAGTTGTTCACGTATAAAGTCGCACTGCTCAAAAACTGTCAATAATTATGCATTAGGCTAAAGCAATAGACAAGCATTTGCTAGTACATAAAATATGACTAAAAAGTCAAGAAACATACCCTTATTGCTAATACTTGGACAATAAAAAAATTCTTCGTTTTTGGTTATTAGAAACTTGGAAACGGAAACAAAACGGGCCTGAGAGAAGTTTTAGTTCCTTTTCTGGTTTGGTTCTTATGGATCAGTTACAACCTTCAAACCATGGAACCAACCATACTTCTTTAAAGACCAAACCTGACCACCAGTTTCGATCGGTTAAGTGGGTTCTTTGGACAAAGGGAAAGTTCTCTCAAATTAAAAGGAAAAGGTAGTCTTAAAATGGTACAATGCACAATTTAGCCATCATTTGCCCAAGCTAACCAAGTTGAGTTGATGACTCGTTTGAAAAGCTACCACATGATTATTTCAGCGAGAAATCCTTAGCATTGGTTCATAATCACCGGTAGTTTGGAAGGCATCCCTTGATTGTCGATGGCTCGTTTTTTGCTGATACCAACTTCTGTCATTATTCTTAATCAATTTCATTCTATTGGCTTGATAAGCCCACCTATAGTGATTTTTTACCCTTACATAGTCGGTCCCAAGTCCCAAGAAAGAAAGGCTGTGATATTCAACGTAAAACTTTGTTAGCACCTTTGAAGTGCTTGCATTAATTTCCAACTTCTCATAACATGTTATCAAAACTCGGAAGCTAAGTGATCTTGCGTGAGAATGATGTTTGAATGTGTAAACCTTCTAGGAAGCCCTCACTTTGCACCTTCTAGATGACCCCAGCTAGTGTCTAGAAAGTTAAACGAAAAGTGTATAGTCAATGGCCATAATATATTCGCCCTGCTCTAAAACAGTGGGGGATTTACATTGAGTCGAGGTGGGGCATCTGCCCACACAAAATTTGGGAAGATAATAAAAAACGTATGGTCCATGTTCAAAATCCATGGCAACAATACATTCGCCGGCCCTAAAAGGTTCGTAGGCTATTTACCCCATCCCGAAAGATTTCCTAGATCTGCAACTGATCTGTCATGAGCATCATGTTATCCAGCTGCTTCAAACCTCAGTACATGTGCACATGATAATGTCCAATGAGATGCAAGCAATTGTACCAAAAGGACGTAATTGAGATAACTACATCGCTCTAAGAGAGTTTGCCTACAATAGGTTTATTCATAGAGCTACTAGGCACAACCCATTTGAAGCCATCTACATAAGTAATTCATACATTCCCCTTGATCTGATCCAACTCCCTCTATCAGACGACTTAGGGGCTATCGATTCAACAAATCTATTTTACGAACTACATGCCAAGATTAATAGGGCTTTGTAAAAGACTAGAAATAACTATGTCCAAAAAGCCAATCAAGGGTGATACAAATTAATATTTGAACCAAGTGATTTAGTTTGGGTGCACTTGAGGAAGAAACGTTTTTCAAACCTCCAATCCAAGTTGAGTCCTTGTGTTGATGGACCGTTCAAGGTACTCAAAAAGGTCAATAAAAATGCATACAAAATGGAGTTGCATACCCACTATAATGTGTCAACTACCTTCAACATTAGGAATTCCATCTCTTACATACCATATAAAGAATCTCCACAAATCGAGGTGATTTCTTTTCACCCCAAAAGAAATGATGTGGGCATTAACGATGATAAATACGACAGCAACTCAGAACTGAATATAAGCTAGTCTAACTTCGACCATGAACAACATCCACAATGAATCAACCAGCCTATTATTCGTTCTAGGGCCCGGTGCCAAGAGGCAGCGCACACCCCAGTTGACCCTCACGCCTCCTAATATTCAGATGGAGATCGTGGACAAGTGGTGTCTCACTCCAACAATTACCTAATATCTAGTTTTTGTCTATTGGTTAAATTGGGCGATAACTTAATTACTAGTTTGAGCAATTAATTCAATATTTTGTTTAATGGTTAATTGGGTGGCATCATTAACTCTTGGCTTCTCTTTCATTGGTCAGTTGAAGAGACCTGTTTTCAACTATAAAAACACAATTGTCAGATTTGTAAGGCATCTTTTGATGCTCTGTCAAGTAATATATGAGCTTCTAGTTGCTTATCAACTCATTCAACAAGGCTTGTAGTGCATTCTCTTCTCTCTAAACTCATCAGCTAGGTTGTGGCATTGGATTGCAATGCTGCTAGTTGTTTACTTTTCCTTTCACCTGTCCTCTCTCCCATTATTTTTGTTTCATCCGCTCCCGGGTTTTCGTCATCAAGCACATCAGATATATTACTAGCATCTTGTCCTAAGACTCGATTCCTTTAGAGAATAATCTCTTGATAAACTTTCAGTCATGACACTTTAGTTTTATAGGAGATATATACAGAGGTATCTCATAATATAAAGTGTATCCTATTCACCCAAAAGCTTATTACTATCACATTAAACATATTTCATGGGATATCAACTCAGTTAGTTTGGGTTGCCCCTAATTGTGAATAAATCATTCAACCTAGTTTTCTCAATTAATGCTATTGTAGACCCTTAGTTAAAGGATTGACTGTGTTATCTTTGGTTCCAACAAAATTTATAGTTATGACCCCATCAAACACAAGAGCTCTTAAAGACTTTAGTCTGACTTGGATGTGTCTTTGTTACTATTGTTTATACTTACAACTATTGATCTTAACAATGGTAGTCATGCTATCACACTGTACTGAAATTATAAGAAGTGACTTTTTTACCATAGGTAAACTGGACATAAGTCCCTTAAGCCATTCAACTTCTAAGCTAGACTCATCTAGCGCACATAGTTCTGCCTCAAACGTAGAATAAGTCAAAATAGTTTATTTCTTAGATTTCTAAGTAATAGTGTCACCACCAACAAGAAACATATATCTAGTGACTCATTACTCATATATTTCTTTGTTATCCAACTAGCATCACTAAATCCATCAAGAAAAAAAGATGTTTACTACAATGCAATCCAAAGAAATTGTTCAATTCACATAGTGAAATACAATGTAAAGAGCTTCTCAATAGGTTTTATTTAGACAACTAGTGTATCTAATCAACTTACACAAAAAAAAAAGTAATATCTGGTTGTATACATTTGGTAAAATACCTCAAACTACCAATAATATGAGAATATATAGTTGAGACATAGGAATACCACTTTCATTCTTATACAAAGCCTTAGATGAATCATATGGGGTCTTAATAGGTATACACTTTGTATATCCAAATCTCTAAAATTTTATCAACATAGTGAGACTAAGATATTACTATACTATCAGGTGACCTTATTATTTTAAGCCCTAGAATCACTTCAAGTACACTCATATCTTTAATTTCAAACTTACTACATAAGAACGACTTAGTATATTTACTATTATCATATCAAAACCAAATAATAATATATCATCTACACACAAGTAAAGAATGATAAATGCACTATTAACGAACTTATAGTATAGACACTTATCAAAATCATTAGAAACGAATTCAAAAGATGATATCACACAATCAAACTTTTCATGCAATTGTTTAGGGACTTGTTTTAAACTATATAATGATTTTACAAGATCACACACCTTAGACTCATTCTCACGTGCTACAAATCCCTCTAGTTGATCCATATAAATGTTTTCATAGAGAACACTATGTAGAAAAGCAGTCTTCACATCCATCTGATGGATTGTGAGGTCATATATAAATAGCAGTGCTATAAGCACTCGAACGGTGGTTATATGGAAAACTGGAGAATAGGTATCAAAGTAATTTATTCATTCTTTTCATGTGTATTTCTTGTAACTTAGCCTTATACTTATTAATTGATCTGTACGCATTCAGTTTCTTCTTAAAAATTTATTTGCAACTCAGAGTAAAACAATTAGGAGGTAAATTCATCAATTCTCAAGTATCGTTAAAGAGAATTGATTGAATTTCACCGTTAACGGCTTCCTTCCAAAACTTAAGTTGTTTAATTTTTTGATATCTTAAGTTGTTTAATTCTTCTTTGATATCAAAAGATTGAATTGTTTGTGACGTCATGACCTGCTGGAAGGTGATAGGAACATGCTCGACATTAAAAGTAACATAGTCACTTCCAAATTCCTTTGATATCTTAAGTTGTTTAATTCTTCTTTGTTTAATTATTTTCTCAGAGTCATCTGAAAACAAGACAATCAGGATCACCCCTTATATTTGTCATTTTTTCCACATGATTGATAATGAAACTATTAGTAGGGTAAGAATCTCTAAAAGATACACTTTGAAAAACTCCAGTCTTTATGAGAAATATATTTTCAAAGAATGTCGCATCACAGAACTGAATGATTTTATTGACATCTATACTAAATACATTAGGTCTAATGACAAAGAATATATATATATATATATATATATATATAACTCGTCTCCACATAACCTAGAAATATAGCATCCACTATTTTAGGTCCCAATTTCTTTTTATTGTGTTTAAAAACAAGTACTTTCACAAGACACCCCATACTTTGAGGTATTTGATATTGGTCTTTTGAACCTTTCAAAGCTTAAAGGGACTACCTTCTTTATGCTTATGGGAAACTATATTTAGAATATGGTAAGTCGTATTCAAAGCTTCTCCCACATTAGGTAGGTAAATTTGAAGTAAAACATTAATCATATCACACAATGTTTTATTCTTTCATTCAGTTATCCCATTGAACTAGAGAGAGTACAAAGAAGTAACCTCATGAACAATACCATTGTTTTGACAGTATTCTTGAAAAATATTTGAGGTATACTCTCCACCCTTATCAGACATTAATCGTTTAAGTATCTTTCTAGTTTGAATTTGTGCCTCATTTTTAAACATTTAAAACTTTTCTAAAGCTTTATTTTTACTTTTAAATAAATAAATATAATAATATCTACTGCACTCATCAATAAAAGTGATAAAATATCTTGTCCCCTAATAGTCATTCAGCATGCACCAAATCTAAAATTTTGGATTTTCTATCAACTATTTGGAAAGGTTTCTTAGGTTGTTTCGCTTGCATACATACCACATTATGTTTTATATCTATAATAGTCTTAGGGTTAAAGTTTAAATTCATCATTCTTTTCATAAAATCAAAGTTTACATTACCCAACCTAACATGTCCTACATCAGATGATTTAATGTTGTACGTAAAAGAAGAAAAAGTAGAAGTAGAGACTTTATTAACATTAAAATTCATATACTAATCAATAAGTAGTTCTATACGAATTTTAAACAGATTCTCTAAATCACACAAATAGCCCTTCTCAAAGAAACACCTTGTACTAAGTTGTATAATTATAATTTTATTATATTTGCAATCTAACCTTAACTCTTTTCTAACTAAAATATGACTATTGAGGATATTACGACAAATTGCTAGAATGGGCCTAACTCTTTGAAGAGTTAGAGCCTTTCTCAAGAGAAACTTTAAGTTCACACGTCATTCACCCTTGACTTCCATAGTCGAATGATCTTCTAAAGTTACAAAGGATATTACAGTAAATCGTTGGAATGGGTCTAACTCTCTGAAGAGTTACAACATTTTCTAAGAGAAACTTCAAGTTGGCACACCCTTCACCCATTATTTCAGTAGTCAAATGATTTCCTAAGATAACAGTTCTATCAGAGGCAGCCAAACACAAAGAGGTTGGTCAATACAAATATGCACATTAGTCCTAGTGTCTACAATGTAGTAGCATTGCTCATAAATAGAAAATATATAGGGTTTAAGAGATAGATACATGTCACTAATAGGCAAAGTTATCACCATATTGACCATAACTCCTTCAACAATCGTAGTTTTTTTTACTTTCTTTGAGGGGCAATCCCTCTTCCAATGTTTAACCTAACCACAAAGCGAACACAATTTATTCTTGGGTTTTTTTTGGATCTTGGCCTTTGATTTATATTTTGCCTTAGTATCACTAGGATGTTTCCTTCCGACCGTCATATTTACTCGAAGGGTATTGTTTATAGGCATAAGGGGTTTCTAGCTTCTAAGTACTTTCTCTATTGCTATGTCTACCATGAGGCCATCAAGGGTCATCTTGCCCTTTTTATGCTTGAGATCTAGGCCAACACTTTTTCAAGAGTTAGTAAATTTCTCAATAATAGATATAACAATAAACTTGTCATAAAGCTCCATCTCGACTTCCTTCAGATTATGGCATAAAAATTGAAACTCTTGGGGTTGTTCAATCATAGGTTTACCCTCTACTATTTGATACTTAAGGAATTTGGTCACGAAATATTTTTTAAAACTGAGGTTTTTAGTATTGTATTTTTTATCTGAGGGTGCCTATAGATCTTCCGTTGTTGTGAAAGAGAAAGAATTATAAATGTTGAATAAAATATTTAATAATACCGATAAAATATAGCAACACAAGATGTCCTTCTCCTTCCACTTGATGATTTTATCTAAGCTTTTAGGGTCAATAATATCAGGTTGGGGACAATCCAACTCGATATGTAAATGCATCTATAACATAGTTAACCAAATTTTCATATGTTATTCAGCATTTGAAAGGGAGACTGAAAAAAAAAATTGGCATCAAGGTGAAGTCAACCTTAGGTCGGAAGGTAGTAGATGAGGACAATAGTAGTGATTTCTCTAAGATTCTTGAAAAAAACTCATAGAATTATAGTCATAGATCCAAAGTAAGTCATAAATGAACCATCGAAAGAAACCAATATGCAACAACTATAAACATGCCCCAATCAAGATTCAAAGTAAGTCATAAACAAACCATATGAAAAACACAAGCAAACAGTAATCAAAAAATGAAACTTATTTGTATGAGTCGCCCTAGCGAACTTACCTTAGAGAAATCAACGGCCCTCTACGGAGTATGTATGGGTATCTTTGCTTTCCTCCCATGATAAAATACATATATAACCCACAAACACATACCTTGCTTCGAGTCATCCTTTACCACGCCTTAGTCACCTTAGTCGGAGAGGAAGGTTGACAGGGAGCAATCACTAGGGCAGAGGGAGACGTAAAGAGCAGAGATGGAGGAGAGTGCGCTTAATCAAAAAGTGCGTATTAGATAATCCTAATCTCTTATTTATAGGCTACATGATGGATCATGGATCACGGTATGATCCAACCGACGCACCTCTTCATCCCATAATCATTCACGCATAAACATTTTTTATTGTTAAATTAAAAGTTTTTCATAGAAAAAGATATACTAAAGACAATTCTCAAATCCAAGCTTAGCCTGACATATACATGTGTGGTCTAACATGTCCTCCCCAAGCTCTTTGTACTAAGCTTCAAGAGCTACTAACTATATAAAAAAGACATGTGGGTTTGTCTTATTCTTCAATATAGGACTAAACTTTGTCTTCTCTTTTTCTTCACATGCACAAGTCTCTCATATGACTTTTTATACTTTAGGACTTTCACATACATCAATTATGCATCAATTGAATATTTAGGGATACTAAACATGAATTAAATATTATTAATGCACATGAGTTTAATTAATCCAACCTTAATTAACATTAAATCCAACATCAAGACAGTCCAATTTTAGTCATGGTTGTAAGTATCAATCTATATCATGCAATACAGACAGATGCAAAGCATAATTATGAACCGGATTCCCTTCATTTAACTGGGGAAGTTTTTCAAAACCCGTCGAGAATGAGTTTAAGAAACCTGACGGAATATGTTACAAAAATAGTCTGGCTGTTGTAGCCATTCGGAAATAAAAAGAACAGCACATCGGAAACGTGAACCCTGTGGTGGTATTCCAGCAGCTTCTGCCTCCGGTTGGAAAATTCAGAGTTCCACTGGTCTTTATTGAATATATATATATATATCGAGAGAGAGAGAGAATGATAGGAATATGTTGCATGATACAGTGTGTGATAACATATAATATGCTACTTGAGACCTCGATTTTCTTGTTATTATACTTTATCACGTATATTAAATTTGATGGCACATTCTCAGCTTTCAGCACCCAGTCCCGATCACGAGCCCACATTCATATGTGAGCCATGCCGTACTTGATCTTGAATATCCGTAGTTTGTATTGGACACTTGCAATTTGTTATGGACGTGAACACATATATGGTAGATGAAGGTACCAATATCAATCTCTCTCTCTCTCTCTCTCTCTCTCTGCGGAACCATGGGTATCGAACTTCTGACGTAGCATTAGAGAGCCAAGCCCTTTGGACATAATTGTGTTTTATTGATAGGAGTTTTCTGCATAATGTGATCCCTAGCGCTGACCTTAAACATACTTCAGGAAATGAAATAGAAGAGCAAGTGGGTACACAAACGTATGAATTTGTATTGAGAATGGTTGTCTTGAATCCTCTCACGCACATCATATACATATAGACAACCATTATAAATACTAACATGTATAAGTGAAGGGGACTTAACACCATTTGCTTTAAGTACCTGTTCCTCTTTTTACGGTTCCCTAAAATTATATTTACTCTGAAGGTCCGAAGCAAGAGCTCTTATGTTATTAATCCCACACACACCGTTGGTCTTAATTGGCCGCCTAAAGTAGAAATCCTAACACGTAGCTCTCTCTCCATGAAGATGTGTGCCCCACATGGGGCACTTCGCATCTCAACCGTTGGTCTTTTAATTGGTCGTGTAAAGTATTTGCCAAGGCAGTATTTGATGACACTATTCGTTCGTCCTTCATGTTTTCAGCATTTTATTATTTTAAAAAGGTTTACAGTTTGTCTTTCCCTCCTCAAATAATGTACAGAGGGCACATTTTTCTTCGAAAAGTTTCTTGCAAGTATTGTAGACAACGGTGAGCTTACCCTATTAGGCTGGCCCATTATTCTGCTTTCATTGACGAAACCAGAAAACCAATCCAATTTAGTGAGGCCATGTGATGTCATTTGACTCTCAACTAATTTGGACAGATGGAGCATTAACTAAACCCTTCGATATGCACGGTTACAAGGTGCAGCACGAGAACTTCCTAGGCTAAGAAGTTGTGCCATCAAGGAGCCGAATGAACCGAGCAAGGGTTTTTCGAGTAAGGCACTTTTTCTATACGACCTAGATCGTGTTCACATACTCAGTAATAATTTTATGTCTTATTGAAACAAGATTCTCAGTTGTTTGCTATTATTCAATTGGATATAATAAGCCAATTTCGTACTCGTATCTTTGTTGGTTTTAGAAACTGTATCCTGCGTGGCCCCGAAGAATATATACGCTTCATTTGTAAATCTCCTATCGAAGAACCAAGACATGAAAATTTTACCAGTTGAGCAACCTATAACGAGATGAATAATTCATGAGCAGCATCTCTTGTGGAGAGAGCTTCACAAGCCGATCCTAACGAAACACACACTCTGTTGGAAAAAATCATAGGGCTATGCATAAATAAATAGTATGCAACAAACATGAACATGCCGACATCAACAAAAGCTACCGACTCATGAAAATCCATAAGTAAACAAAGCATGAAACAAGCAAAGCAAAACAGAAATTAGTAACCAACTTATCTCATCTAAGTTGCCCTCACGGACTTATACTAAAGAAATCAACACAATGCTATTAGGTATGCACGAGTATCAACACCTTTCTTTAAAGATAAAACAATCACCGCAACAAGAGTATATACTTAAACTCTAGCCGTCTTTCACCACACCTCATTTCTTGTCGATTAAAGAGCATAGGCACAAACAACAAGATGAAGGACAGAGAGAAAGTATACGAGTAGTTTCACTAACCACTCTGATTAGGGGGTCTTAATAAGGCTTTATAGCAAAACTAGTGGATCTCAGATCCGCTTTAACAGTCGTAGCTCTTCGGGTCCACCCCACATCTGTGGATCTTTGTAAAGGGATCCATTTGATTATTAGATCAAACCTTTTTTATGTAAGTTTTACTGAATAGCGAAGACAATTCTCGAGCCTGAGCTCAACTCAACATGCGTGTGGTAACTCACATCATTCTCAAGCTCTTTGAACTAAGATTCACAAACTACTATCTATATAAAAAGATACTTAGGATTCTTTCAACCATCAATATCATACTAAAGAATGCTCAATGATATTCATATACACAAGTCCCTCACTCACATGTAACTTTCACCTTAATCAAATATATATCAAATAAGTATTTGAGAATACTAAACAAAAACTAAATACAATTAATGTCACATGAACTTAATTAACTCAACCATCATTATTAGTCACCAAGTCTTCAGCTCAGTTAAGGCCAATAACGAAACACAACAGCTGCTCAGTTGGTTTGTGCGGCTGACTAAGAATGACTACTGTTTTTCTTTTAGCATTTTCAGTATATATAAGTAATACCCGCGAATGGTCCATTCTAAAAGAGTAAATGTCTCTCAATACTCGATTCAGCTCAGTTTATAAGACAATGAGAAACCATTCATAAATAAAGGATTGCTCAATCCGTCGTGCTTGTTTGCCGGTCCTAGTCGGTGTGCGTGTTTGTGTACAAATATATATTACATAAATAAATTGGGCCATTAATTCCTTAAATTAACTATGGCATCCGCACTCAGGGGGCTGACTCTTAAATTGAAG
Source organism: Brasenia schreberi (assembly GCA_036023115.1). Classification (NCBI taxonomy): domain Eukaryota; kingdom Viridiplantae; phylum Streptophyta; class Magnoliopsida; order Nymphaeales; family Cabombaceae; genus Brasenia; species Brasenia schreberi. The sequence continues at coordinate 22,358,290 of JAYKKT010000089.1, read as the reverse complement.
GTCGTGAGTTCAATACATGGGGAGTGCATACTACACCTTCAGCAGCGCCCATTGTAACCAAAAGAAAAAAGAAAATTAAGGCATCCTGTCCTTGATGAATGTGACATATCGCAAGCTATATATGATCTTAAAAAGAAGTAACTTCGACCATTAATTTCTCAAACTAATTTCGAGAGCTTTTAATTTCCATATATTTTGAACATTCGTCCTATGCATCATTGAGCTGTCATAGCGGTGATGGTGGGGCCAACTCCTTAAATTCTTTATTTTCTGAAATGCATTATGGCTCTTTTATTATTCAGTGAGCATGTCTCTCCGTTTGCTGGAAAGGCGACATGCACATGCAAGTAGTAAGGATTCAATGACTTAGTGAAAAAGACAGCGGGGCTTCAATACGAGCACCAAAATGTAAGTAAACCTGCCTCTTTTGGGGACATTACACGATAACCCCAACAAGACCCAAACCATGAAAGTCTTGGCCACGAGACACTAAAACCCAAGAAAGAACACAACCCGAAGATTATGTCTCGGTGTTCAACCAAAGTAACATTTAAAAGGATGGGTCGTATTCAGGTTGACTTGTCTTTGGTGACATGACATGAACATGACCTAAAACACAAAATCCTAATTAATCAACCCCTTTGTATGTATGTATATATATAAGGGTGTGTGTGTTTGCGCACGCGAGCTTTACGGATTGACTGACCTCCAATCTAGGTGGCGAGGTAGTCATTGGGAGAGTGCAAACAGTGTTGGCATCGTGTTGTTAGTACGTCCTCACGGACCTCACATATCCCGTGGTGAGAATCCTCCTCTTAAGAATTCCAACTCAAAAGATGTAAAGGAAAAGGGGGAGGCTTGTTCTAAGCAATAACAAACATTGCATGCGAGTGTGAACGTGATTGGGCAGTGACGGATGAGTGCCTTTACGTGAGGGTTTCTTTGGAAGTTGAAGAAAGAGATTTCGCATTTGTTCCGCATTGAAGCTGGGATAGAGCATGGAAATCCAATTCACGCAAGCGCTTGCAATATGAAACACGAAATGAGCCTCACACACAAAGTCTTGTTGCATGTAGTATAGTACAAAAGAGCCCGGTCGTGTTCAGGTAGACTTGATCTTGACACGTATATGAACTGACAAGGCATGCGTCCTGCCCAGTGCTGCCCGTATAACACTCTCTGCAGACAAAACCCGGAAAGTCCGTTTTCAAGTCCATCCGATGCAACACAACAAAACCTGGTTTTGTTCAGGTTGGCCTGTTCTTTGCACAAATACGAAATGACGACATTAATTAACATTGAATCACCTCATCCTATTTGGATATCAGATAGACTTGATATGTCCAAAAAAAACATCGAACTTGAAAACCAAATCCGACTAATTTGATTCAAATCTTGGGTATATATCCCAAGTCTTCTTGATAATGTCCTTAAAAAAGTGAGAGGTTCTTTCCTTTTTCTTCAACGGGAAGACCGAAGCGAGATGGGCGACGACCCCCTAACGGGCTGAACTATTGCAATTGCAGTGCAAAGTAAGAGAACTTTAGTTGTTCAAGGTTTCATAGTCATCAAATGGCGGTGCACGTTACCGCTGTTGGTGCAGAGTGCCGTCTTTGTTTATTCGGACAAATTGTGTCAGGCCTGACTGAGAAAAAGAAGTAACCTAGGCCATCGTTTCCCTTCTTCTTGGGGGAAACAAATCCAGCGAAAAAGGCTCCTCAGCAACACAAACGTCGTTGACTCTTTATTTATGAGAAATTTCAAGAAATCCCCACAAATTACCTATTTACCACCCATGTTCCCAAAATGTATATCTCAAACTCTGCCTTATTTCCAGCATCCAATTTCTTTAAAAGAGGGTATAGGGTCGTTAATGGCTAGCAATACAAGATGACATGAAAAAGCAACTAGAATACGAACCAAAGTAACACGCTAAAGAGGGGTCATGTTTGTGTTATCCCCGCTCTTTTAGAGAACACCTAACGACATGATAAGGATGCGGCTCGAAACACGAAATTCATAGAAATATAGTACTTGGCGAAAGCAAGACCTTGTTTGTAAATTCGTGTTGATGTCCACCCAAAATGACTCGAAAAGATGGGGCTGAATTCGCATTTTGAACGAACATGACATGAAGACAATCTGGCACACAAGATTACTCGCAATATATAACAAGTACTTGATAGTGCACGATTAGAAAAGGTTTATGTTCTGTATCGACCCAAAATAACACAAAAGGTTTTGGTTCACCTGTTTGTGCAATGAGCATGAATTGACGTGACACAAACACAATCTGCAACTGCAAACATATATGGCTAAAGAAATCCATGATCGTGTAAGCCAAAAATAACATGGGAAAAAAACTTTAACGTACACAACCCAAAAACTCCACGGTTGTGTTGTGTCCATCGAAAATGACACGAGAAAATTGGGTCACCATGACCAATTTTTAATATATACAAGCAGGAAATGACACGATATCAACACGATCCATAACACGATATCACCGCCTCTGCTTGGATTTACGGCACCTTACAGGTAATAACATCTCACGGCCCGGGTCCGGCTTCCATGGATTATTAAAGTAAAAACATCATGACGGATCTCACCCAGATACAGATGAGCACGGGGCCGAACCGTTCCGCTCTGACCAGACAAAACGTGACTAGTTCTGTGTTCGTGTTAAATGCCCCATCTGCTAGTTGGATTAATTGATAATAACATGATGCAACTCAGATGCACGGCACAGATCGACAAGATCCATTTGCCAGATCGGTCCAGATCAGATCCAGAATAGTGAACTCAGACCCGACAAGGGTGCCAATTTAGATCAGACCAGGAATAGTGAACTCAGACCCGACAAGGATGCCAGTTTTGACACCCCCAATTGGGACCCACTACATTCAAACCAGCTCATACCTTGCTCAAGGTAGAAAATGTATTCATTTGATATTGCCTTCATGCTTCGGACGGGTGTTGCAATATCGTGTTTCAGGCAGCGTTCGTGTCGAGCTCTTGGGGTCAATTTGGGTGCATACGTTAAACCGACTTTTTGGGTCGTGCCACTATTGGGTTTTCATTTTGGGCATGATATCGCAAGCAAGTATATGCCTTGTGGGATGCTAGTGCCTTGTCATTTCATGTTTGTGACAAAACTGGTCACCCTGAACATGACACGAAACATTTTTTGCGTCACTTTTGGGAGATGTGTCCATTTTAGGTCATGTTTGTGCCTGGTTTCGATGTCGTGTCTGAATTTGCCACCCTGAGTTTTGGCTTTGACAAAGTCGGTCACCTTAGCCAGCTCTATAAACACACCAAAAACCGAATATTCGTGGCTTGTTCAATAGTTGAAAATGCTGTTAAATGTTGCTTTTTAGTGAGTCAAGCTCAGGGCGGGCCAGCGAGACAAGCTAATTCTAGTTGCTTATTAAAGTCAAAAGACTAATTTTAATGCATAATTTTTTCATTAACATAAAATTCCTTAGTATTTGAGAGACATCTTTAATTTAGATACAGCTTTTTTTGTAAAAAAATTGAAACATTTGTCATTTGGCCACTTGTATACATACCCACCTTAGTGACATGGTTTTCCATTATAATATACATATCATATTATCTAACTCGATGGGCTTATATGAACTGGCCGATCTGAAATAGTATTTGTGTTCAGCTCGGATGATGAATTGAGCCAGTTGGTTCGAACAAGGTGAACAGCATGAGTCTACCCAGCCCCTACCTTGCAGCGTACGGTATTATCGTTTTTTACTGTGAAAGGGACTGTCCCAGGCACATTTTCTTCCTTCTTTTATCTTCTGAATTTCCTACAAATACAAATATGAAGTTCCCTCCGTTCATATTCATTTCGAAACAAAATGACCTAAATTATTGAAAAATATTACTTCATTGGCAAACTGGAGTTAGCAGACCGCCGGGTGAGTATCGTACACATGACCTTTTGTTTTTCCTTTTCTCACAATGGGGAGTATGCTGATGCACACCATGAGGCATCAAACTCATGACCATCGACTTCTAACTCAGTGAGCCTGTCTGTCTGTATGTATGTAACACACCTTGAGCCTCTCTATATGGGTATCCTGACTCAGCTTCTTTTGCATACAATGCAACACAACCCTGTTTCTTGTAAGTCTAAGAAATAACACCACTTCTAAATAAAATATTTGAGTAGAGGTTGACTTGTTGTCATCTTTGCTCCCAGCAAAGTCAACATCTGAGTATCCTATCACTTTTAGTTCATCTACTTGAAAACACAGTTTCAAGTCTTTTGTTCATTTAAGATATCTTGGAATCTTTTTCATAGCTATCTAATGTTATCAACTAGGATCACTTTGATATCTACTCACAAGACCAACAACAAAGCTAATATTAGGTCTTCTATACAGCATCGCATACATCAAGCTACCCATAACTTGTGCATGAAGAACATTAGGCTTGTTCTCTTCCTCAACAGGGCAATCAACCTTACTCAATTTGACCCCTTTAGCAATAAGTATAGCTATAGGCTTGCACTTACCCATTTTAAACTTCTTGAGGATATAATCAATATCTCTCTCTTGACTCAACCATAAGATATTAAATTCTTTATCATAAGAAATATTTATACCCATAATATAGGATGCCTCTCTTATATCCTTGATTTCAAACCTTGAGTTTAACCATGACTTGGTTTTGACAATTATTTTATTGTTATTGTCAGTAAATAATATGTCATCTAATATAATGATAGAATGATAAAGTGGCTCCCATGCATACACACAATGGTCAAGATGTCACAAACTCAAGTTCTAGAATGATATTTTGAAAAGTCAAATAGCATTTATATGATGACTGTTTAAGCTCATATAGGATTTTTTCAACCTATATATTTTATCTTCCTGACCTTTAATAACATACCCTTCTAGCTGTTGCATGTAGATGATTTCATCTAAATCTCTATTTCTTGAAATGATAGAATTTCTAAAAAAAAAAATCTTTTGAGAAAATTTTTGGGTGTTTACAAATTTCCCTTTGTCATTAACCAAATTTATTTGGTTAATGGCAAAGATAACACCTATAAAAAAAATAATTTTTTGAATGCTAGAGTTGATTTGAGTTAAATAAAGATTTCCTAAACTTTTCCATTTTTGTTGAGGGATTCTTGGACTTGGGTTTATCCTAATTCCAATGGAAAGAGGATTTCTAGCAAATAGGATATCCTAAAGGTTCTAAGGGATACAATTTCATCATAAGTACCATGATTTAATAGAAAACACTAATGTTGAATTCTCAGAGGAATCTAAGAATGACATTCTTCAAAATGATGATAAATGCATTGTTGATCTAGTGGATCTAGATCCGTTGTCATTTGAACCCATAGATAATGATGATCTTTCTAATCAAACTGAAACTTTAAGTGAACATAAAAAATCTAGGTTGCACCGTCCTACTTAAAGAATTATCACACTTACCTTATAAAAGAAGTATGCAATTCTGTGGATTTAGATACGCTCACTGATAACCTTATATATTAGCAGGCTATTGACTCATCTGAATTGCCAAATTGGGAAAAAACCATAGATGAAGAAATTAAATTCATTGAGAAAATTAAATATAAAAATTGACTGATTTGCTAAAAGGAAGGAAAGCCATAAGTTGTAAATGGGTTCTGAAAAAGAAATATAAAGTCGATGGGTCTATCGACAAGTTTAAGGCAAGGTTGGTTGCAACGAAATTTTCGCAAAAGAAAGAATAATTTATGTTGAAACATATTCTCCAAATGCAAAATTTGCATCCATTAGAATTATTTTGATAATTTTTGTATATTATGATTTGGATTTGCATCATGTTGTCTAACTTATCCCTAGAATGATCAAGGACTTTCACATGCACGATAGATCCCCCACCTCCCGAGATAACCCAAGTCTGGTTTTCTTCCAAACCACAACTTATATGGGTAAAGAATAAAGTCTTATATGTACTCTATTTAGAATATATATAGTTTACAAACCGCTTCTTCCCAAAATACCCTAAAAATAAAAACATCTATTAACATGGACCTAGTCATATTTAATAAGATCATATTATTTTTCTCTGCTACACTATTTTGTTGAGGTGTTTTAGGCATTATATTTTACTTTGAAATATCAAAGTTTTTACAGTAATTCAAGAATTTTGTAGAGGTGTATTCACCACCTCGGTCTGACCTTAAGACTTTGATTGTCTGTTCTAGTTGATTTTCAACTTTTTGCTTATATTCTTTGAATACCTCAAGTGCCTTAGACTTGTGCCAAGAGATATATACATGTATATCTCAAATAATTATCGATAAATGTTACAAAATATACCTTTTCACAATTAGATCTTACCTTGAAAGGTCCACATAAGTCAGTGTGAATAATTTTTAATAGGGTTATTGCCCTAGTTATTTCTTTGAGAAATGATTTTCTAATAATTTTTCTTGTATATAGGTTTCATATATATTAAAAGTGTTTTCATAAAAGCTAGTGAATAAGTTAAAGTTGGTTAATTTTCTCAACTTTTTCAAACTTATATATCCTAAGCATTTATGCCATATATTCACATAAATAGAAAGAGCACAATCAATATAAGCAGAAGAAGAGCTTTCATTTTAATTTATATTTAGTTTAAACAAATCATGTTCAACATCAAATAAACCTGAAAATGCTATCATGCCATATTTTTCAACAGTAGTTTTGCTAGGGACAAACATGACCTCAAACCCTTTCTTTATCGAGATACAAATCGATACAAGATTGCGCTTAATAGAGAACACAATCAATACATCAGTAAGTACAATTAGTATGCTTTGTACAAAATCTTAAAAGACCCAACTCTAATAATATCAGAAAAGGTATTATTGCCTATATAAACCCGATGCTCTCAAGATTTGTATTCCTTCAGATCCATCGTTCCTCTTTGCTCTTTGAGATATGTTGGGTTGCTCTTGAGTCAATCTACCAATCAATCACTGGATGGTCCATATAAAAACACTCAGAAATGACGTAGATTATGTTCTGCTTCTCTGTTGGGCCATGTTGGTTTCTTCTTATTCTTGTTGTTTTTAGAGCTTGATCCTAAATCATTTTCAACAACTAGCAATTTTTACCTTTTATTTGTATTTATATGTTCTTATTCAATTGCTAGTTTTAATGAGAGTTTTGAAAGGGTAAATTATGTTCCAAGTCTAAGGGTTGTGGTTACCATGTTCCGAGAAAGGAGAAGATTGTTTAGAATTATGGATATCTGCATTGGTTCAAGGATGATTAACTTTGCTACAGTTAAATCTCTAGCCATTACTAATATTTAGTTAACATGTTCAACTATATTATCACATTCTTTCATTTTATAAGAATTATATTTTTGAATGTGTAGTTGGACATGTGGTTAAAGAGTCAAAAACTCTTTAGCGGTCTTAAATTCTTCAAAGACCCTAATCAACTCATCTTTCATGTAAGTCAGCATTATGGTCTTCGCTATAGTAGCATCCTTTAGAAATGTCTTATATTTGTCTGTCTCTTCTTTTGTTGCAACTGGAGTAGAGGATAAAACTGTTTCCCTAAGTACATAATCAACACCCACTAGAGTTAGGGTCAACGGGATTCTTTTTCACACGTTTGAAAATTGAAGTCATTTAACTTTTCTATCTTTGCTAATTCAGAAACACAGATTCTATAAGTCATTTTAATAATTTGACAGAGACAACAAGTAGAGGATTTGAATATTTAAAAAAATATATATAAAACAAGAAATAGATAATCAACCATGACATTTTCTAAGGAATCAACAATAAAAAATAGCCAGGCACTAAATTGTAGTATCTATATTGTCCAGGTACTAAATAGTAAATATTCCCAAACACTAAATAACAATTTTAAATAACTTCTGGGTACCATAACAAAATTATATAAGTTTCAGATAGATTTTGTAATTTCAAAACAAATCTAAGTGCAAAATAGTAAATTTACTTTCTGTCTACTTCTATAATTTTTTTACAAGTAATAGGCAAACTTGTAATTTTAGCTTTTGTCCGTTCTTATAATTATCCCAAAAGAATAGGGACAAAATTGTAAAAGACTGTGTTCAGTCTATTCAGTAATTTTCCAAACAAGTTAGGAACAAATCAATAAAATTATCACCTAGTTTTTCAAAGATTTTTAAGACTAATCAAGGACATAATGGTAATTTTTCTCCTCACTCGGAATCTTTAATTATGCCTAAAGATACAGGGCAAAAACATCTTTTAACTCAGTGGTAGACCTATTAATGTTTTCACATTCAAGGACAACTGCGTAATTCAATAGGCTGGTATTTGGTAATTTTAAAAAATTGTCAGAGGATATGATTGTCATTTCATTCATTGAAGGGCAAAAATATCTTTTAGCTTTAAAATATCTAGACTTTTTGATAATTTCGACCAGAAAGAGAGAGACGTATGCAGAGAGAGTGGCTCCCTCGGCTTTTGGCCTCTCATCGGCCTCTCTTGGCCACTTACTTTCTAGCTTTCAAGGCCTTTACTAGGCCTCTGCCTCTGCTCTACCTCGTTGCACATCTGCCTTTTTGGCATGTGCACAGCGTTTCGGCCTTCGCCTCTTCTGGCTTTCTAGCTTGCTTTCAGCCTTTCGACCTTCGTCTTTTTGCCCTGCGCTCAACCTTTAGCCTTTGCATTTTCTGGCTTTCTAGCTTGCGCTTATCTTTTTGGCCTTCGTTTCTCATAAACAAACTGAAGAGAGATATGTCCTCTTGTTTGTTTTGGTTTTAAAAAAAGTTTCAAAAAAGATTTCTTATGCCGAAAAAAAAATTCAGCATCTTTCCTCTTTTCTCCTTATATTTGTATATTGAATGCATACATATTTTCCTTACAAAGACCTGTGAACCCTTATACCAATGTTGGAGTCGACACTACAGTCAGATTACAAAGGAGTCATGAGCGATACGGAATCAAAAATGGTTTTAGAGGGAGAAGTGAAGAGCGAGAGGAAGAAGAAGAAACACAAGGTTACCCGCAGTGGGTTTTTCAAAAGAAGCCCGTTTTTTTTGTGTTTCTTTTCTTTGATACTTTTCATGTATATATTTCACTTGCTTTTCCACTCCCTGTGATTTACTCTTTGGGTTTTTCATTAAAGTCAATTTATGTTTATTTGGTAGATACTTGTATCTTTTTCAAAAAATAAAAACAATTTTTTTGTGTAAACTTTATCTTTTATAAAACAACTCATGAAATCCGAAAAACATTATTGTTTTGTTATTGGAACTGATGGTGACCATCAACAACTACATGCTACCCTCTCCTATGTTCCTTATGAGAGTTACTTCTACTTATAACCTTCATAGCTCGTTATTTTGTTGTTTGGATGAGAAATTCTTCTCATATGAAGTGACGTGAGGCTTCCCCCGCCCCAAGTCTGAAAAAGTAGAAAAGGAATATGTTGAATCCGTAGTCTATAATCTGAGGCTCATTCTAACTAACTATAGGCTATTAGTCTACCCTCTTTCGGCTGATAACGTAGAAGATTTTTCAGAAGTGCAGCCATGGTTTGATCTTTATGGATAGGGTCTCTTGCCCTACCCTTAAAGTTTTCCCTAGAACCGCCACTGACTGCACTTTTATTTTGCAGTAAATATTCATTATACCAATCATTTAATTGTTCGTTTTTTCAATAAGAATGGTTATTAAGTCATCAGTATTTGCCATTAATCTTTGCCGTTTCTGCCTATTTTCTTTTTTCCGAATTTTGAAGAGGAAGAAGGAACAAATCTATCTTCGTCACGGTGCCACAAATGAGCATTTCCGCCCGATAGTTTGAAGGAACAGCAGTGAATGCCGCCAGCTACATTGTCTGCTCGAAGCACGTAAACCCTTCCCTCTAAATTTCCTGGTCCTAATGGAGTCCAACTTTCTCATTAGACCGACTAAGATGAAGAAAACAGCAAACAAAGATCCTTGCTTCTCCTCTCTCTCTCTCTCTCTATATATATATATATATAAAGCACACGCATTTTGCACCTACCAAGATCGAGTTTTTACTCAGGCTGCCTGTGTTTTGGTGGGTGTTCGTACCGCGTCATTAATGAACAAACCCCAAAGAACCTGCCTGCTTCATTAATGAACCATTGATCCCACCACAGGTATGACCTTTTCTCTCTTTCTTTTCTTTTCTTTTTTAATTCCATGTTGGTTTTTTCGGGTTTTCAAGAGTTTGGATTTGTGGCTCTTTACAAGGGATTTGGATATGTGAAGATTATGAAGGAAAACCTCTATTATCATCTTAGGACTTTGTTTTATAGAAGTGTTGGAAGGGCACAATTAAACACGATGGTGCTCTTTAATGAGTTTAATGCGAGTAGGACAGGCAGGATAGCAACTAAGACTCGATGTAGCTGACAACATTGTGTGACAAAAAGCTTGGTTTTGGTGTAGTTGGTTTACATAAATGCACTCATTAGTTGGATGAATGAAGCATTCAAGTCAATGTCTTATCTTTGCCTGAGTAGACTCTGTTCGGTTGGTTCACCTCAAAAGTATGACAAAAATACTTTTCTTGCTCCCTAAACAGAAACTGCGCAAAATTATTATTCTTATACTGAGGCAATTCTGAACATGCCCACTTAATGAGGAAACTAAGAGAAAGAGTTATGGCCTTTTACTCTCTTTTGTTGCAGTTGTTATTTACCTCATCACTTAAGCTGTTTTGGGGTTCTTAGATTGCCATTAGTCGTTGATTACCTCTTATTCTTGTATCTTTCGTGTTTAGAGGTCCCACAGATTAGAAGCACCATTGATTGAGTCTTGTATTTTCTTCATAGTTTGAAAATCTATATGGGGAGGCTTTAAATGTAGAGCTACCTGTCTTTGACTATCCGTTGCCTATTCTGAGTATATATGTTCTATTGATAACTCAGGCAACCTATTCCAGTTTGGTGATGAGCCACTCACTACCTTGTACTTCCTTTCTGCTTGGCGCTTGCTCATTTTGTTGCAGTCTTTCTCATTAGGGGTTGCAGGAATCTCTTTCAGAGTTCCTTGCTCCTTCAATGGCTTCCTTTCTTGGGTGTTGCTGGTTTTTCATTGCCATTTTGATGTTCATATCTTGTGGAGTCTGCTATGCAAGTTTTTTTCCTGCTTCTTTTGTTATTGGGGATTCATTGGTTGACTCGGGAAACAACAATTTTATTATTTCTTTGTCGAAGGCGAACTATCCTCCAAATGGGCTCGACTTGGGGAGGCCCACTGGGCGTTATACCAATGGAAGAACCATCCCGGATATCATAGGTTAGAGTTTCTTTATTTTATGTTTGTGGACCTGTCTCTGTTGTCATGTTGAGGATTTATGCATTCTGCTAATATAATGTGCTTGAAAGTTTCATATTCTCAGGGGTTTGACAGTTCTAACACTTTAAATGTATGAGTAGGACAAGAGCTAGGAGTGAAAAACTTTGCTCCTCCTTACTTGGATCCAACCACCACTGGAGATGCAATACTAAGTGGCGTAAACTATGCTTCTGGTGGAGGAGGAATCCTCAATTTTACTGGAAAGATCTTTGTAAGTTTGATGCATCATGTAGTTTAGGCTTGCTAAATGTTAATCCGGAGCTGTTTCCAGCTCAACAATTCAAGATATTAGATATATCTGCATACTGCTCATTTTGGAAACTACCATGGCAATCCACACACAGACACTGGCACAGCACACAGCATTTCTTTGCCAGATACAGAGGAAGGTGGGATTATAGATTTGATACAGCATTGCAGATTGTGGATTTCCCTTTTGTTGATCACTATCATGTAGTTTATATCCAGAGCTGGTAATTAGTATAACCTATTTGGTAATCCCATCCTCTTTCACTGATCCGCTTTTCTAATACTTTGGATTATTCTTCAAAGTAATACCTCTATTCGATCATAGGATTGAAATCTCCGATGCTTAAATTCCTCCAACTAGTTGGTGTCTGTCTAGTTCAGGAAGTAGTATTGCTGCTGTGTTTTCACAGCAGCAATTACTACGATAAAATCTATATGTATAGGCCCGCTGCTGCCTGAAATTTCAGCTTAGGAAACTCCATTTTCAGCTTCAATTACATGTTAAATCTGCTCTGCCATGGACGCCTGAAAAGGGAGAAACAAACTCTTCACTATATGAGTTGTCATGTCATTTGCATTGTGTTTGGTAACTTTGGTTAACCTTGTCTTTTTTTGGGGGGGTTATACATTTAAATGGGTACTGGCACTTGTGCTAATCTCCAATTCCTTAGTGATACCCTATTCTCTTCATTAAATTATTTTTCTCATTGTATTCCTGAATGAGCTCTTGAATCCCATCCTTGGTGACGAATCTACAAAATTTCTTAGGTTGGGCAAATGGCTGGCCAAGACCGAGCAAGGTATTATAATATAAAAATTGAACTCGGGGTTATATCTTTTCTGTTAATTTTCTGAATTTAGGGTGTAGTGGACGCTTCGTTTTGGCTCAATATAGATCCACCACCTGCCATCCTTGACTGTACCTAAAGTAAGCCTTTTTGCGCGCCTGGTGGGGTTCACTATAGGGTACAACACATCGATTCTCAGGTTCCCCATCATAGTATTACTCTCAGCAAGGCAACACTCAACTTTGAGTTCCAATGAGATCAGTGCATTTGTGCCATGAAAATCGGACCTCAAGACATAACAAAGTTTTATGTTGGCTGTCAGCTACCTAACCCTTCCCCGTCTTGTTATGTAATGCCAAACCTTCACCACAGACAGAGAACTTCATCCTTGACTGTGTTCATACCGAAAAGAAAAAAGCTTATTCTTGATTATGTTTGTACCTTTTTTGCTTCGGTGATGTGAAGAATCTTAGGAAATGAAGAGCAAAAGCAGAATGATCAAATGAAGAACCACATCACAGAAATCACAATAGACAAGATTTACATGGTTTGAAGATAGCTATTTCTCGCCTCCTATTCCACAGCTGCCACAAAGAAAATTCCGCTATATGATCAATCTTTAATTACAAGACGGGGACATCTTTGTATATCTAGGGCATTCTTCAGGAACTGAAAAGTATTGCAATGATGAAAAAGTCGATCTATATCAAAGTCCAAGAAAGGATGTTTGTTTTACCTTAAGAAGCAAATTTTATACTCGAATGGTTTACTGAATTCAATTTAGAGGTTGTCCTTCTATAAGTCAAGCCCGTCGGATAAATTTGCTATTGTAGCAGTCATTTATCTCCTGTTCTTTGATTAGAGCAAGTGATTGCAACAAATCTATCACTTCCGATTTGCAGATTGGTCGAATCAACCTAGATGCGCAACTCGACAACTTCGCCAACACCCGGCAGGATTTGATCTCAAGTATCGGGATCAAAGCAACATTGAATGTGTTGAGAAGATCAGTTTTCTCAGTAACCATGGGTGCGAATGACTTCATCAATAACTACCTAGTTCCTATTGCTGCACTCTCTGAGAGGATCATATTAACTCCAGACGAATTTGTTGAGAGCCTAATATCCAGATACAGAGTTCAATTAACGGTAACATCTCAACCCTACCTAAGAATTGGTTTCTTAAATTGTCATGTATGTGCATATCAGTGTGGGCAAGAAAGACCAAAATATATAGCTTATTAGCTAGGGGGTCGATTCACAAGTGGAAGGTCATGAGTTCAATATCATCTGGCACCGGCCTCCTGATTGTACCCCGAAAAGAAAGCAAAAAAAGAATGAGCTTACATGCATATGAGTAAAGAGTAATTCAGTATGAAAAGTTCCTTTGATGCTACGCCTCTTAACTTGTTCTGACCTTCCACCAAGATTGTAAAGTTACAATCCTTTGGAGTCTGGTGAAAGAGCTTAGCATATCAATCATGAGAAACTTGGTGAGTTGGTCTCTGAAAGAAGGATTAACAAAAAAGGCCTTAAAAGTGTTGCAAGGAAATAACAAACCATTATATTTCTTTTTTAGAGTAATCTGTAATTTAGTGCAAGATGAGCTCAATGGAGACTAACAATCTCGCATTAGAGCCAGTCTTGAAACTAAAATTCTCTATAAGGCCTCAAATGTGTTAGAAGGAAACAATAAAATATGATCTTGCTTCTTTTTTCTGGATAAGTTCTAATACAGCACACGATCAAGCTCAATGGTAACTAAGAAGCAATATAGCCAACCCCAGTCATGGAACTATCAAACTTCTTAGGGTCGAGCCAATAATAACCCATGGTATATTATAACTCACTAATCCAACTGCAAGGTATGCTTCTTTTTTCTTTATTTTGAAAGTTTTGGGGGCGGCAAATGTCACTTCTTGCCTCGATGAAATTTTTTTAGTTGGTTTTGAACACGGTCTCAAGTCCGGATAAAAGAGGAGGGTTGTGTTAGGCTTCCGACAACCAGCGTAAACCTTTTTCATACTTATTTGTCATAAATTCTACAAATCATGATAAGGTTATATAGAAACAAAGAATCCATTTAGCCGACCCCATCTAATATGGAAAAAGGCTAAGTTGTTATTGTTGTTGTGTTGGTTTTGATCAACTCCCACAGTTTGATGAAGCTGCTGCTGTTGATGAAAATGTGTGACTTTATTTGGCAGAGATTGTATGAGTTGGATGCCAGAAAGATTATTGTGGCGAATGTGGGGCCTATTGGCTGTATCCCATACTTGAGAGAACTATTCCCTTCAGGAGCCGACTGTGTTGCTTTTCCGAACGAACTCGCAAGAGCTTTCAATCAGCGTCTGGTCAGTGTAGTTGCCGACCTGAATGCAAACCTCAAAGGAGCTCATTTTGTTTATGCAGATGTTTATAACATTGTTGCAGATATCATACAAAACTACCCAAACTATGGTATGTTTGCATCACTTACGTTGTTTGTTCAAATACTGAATCTTACACTTCTTGTCAAGTCTGATTTCACGTTCCGAAACGAACAGGGTTCGAAGTTGAAGACTCAGCATGTTGTTATGTAGCAGGGAAATTTGGTGGTCTGATTCCTTGTGGTCCGAAATCGAAAATTTGCCCAGATAGATCAAAATATGTTTTCTGGGATCCTTACCATCCATCTGATGCCACAAATCAAGTAATTGCTACAAGGTTGCTGGATGGTAGCCCTGAGGATATTCATCCAGTTAATGTCAGGATGCTAGCTCATCTCTGAGTAAATAAATCTTCACCGCCGCCGAGAGTTAACCAATTCCTTTTCACATATCTTATTTGTATTGTTTGGTAATTGCAATCCATATTGGCCATTTGGTTTCTAGGGAAAATCTTTCCATGTGAATTTTGATTGCTGGTCCGAGCCAGACAGCTTCTCAATTACAGGTTTGAGAGCTTTTTATGGGAAACAGGAGAACGGAATTGTCCTCTTGCTTATTGAAAGGCAATAATGATTCAGTCTTTTTGTTAAGATGGGTGCAAACAAATACGCCTGTGAGAGAGAGTGTTCGTTCATATATGCATAGTAAGGTTGGCAAATGAAACAAGGGTTTCATAGTTCAGTTCACCTTTGGCTTGTAACCGTTCAGTCAAACTCGGTGGCAGAATGCTTTGGCGGTGAATACAACAACACATTCGGCTCTCCATCGTAGCTAGAATGTTTCAGTTTTTTTTTTTTGGAGGGTACATATTATAACGGTCTACCATATTTTGCTTGAACATCGGTCATTAACCAAATAATTCCTATCCCAAAAAGTATGTATTCGTGGTTGAGGAACCTTATTTGGATATCTTGTAAATTTTGGGTGTGAGATTCAGGAAGTGGCGAGTTTAATTCCTCCTAGGGTGCACCGGTGTGTGCTACGCTTCCTCTTATAACGTGCTTGTTCTTTACTTACTTTTTTGAGGGCATAAATAAGATTTAAAAAGGTGTTTTCAAAAACTAAAAATGACAACTGCGTTACACTCATACATTTAAAAAAGAAAGTAAAGAATAGACGTAAATAAAATGTATACTCTCACAAGTGAATGTGTGTAAGAACCAATTTCCCTTTTGGTTCACCAAGTTGGCTCCAAATAATGATTCTAAACTAGGCCCACAAAAATGAGGAAATCACTTAAGCATGGCGTTATGGAAAAACCTGGCCCAAACTTAAAAAATAGAATATGCACATTCAAACAAAACTTGCATGACAACAGCAATGGCAAAAAATCCAATATTCAGGGCATTTGCTGTGAAACTAGCCCAGTGAGCCTAGCTAAGGCTGTTTGGGCCCATCTCATTAGTCATGTGTGACGAACTGTGCATATGAACATGAGCTTGTTTCTTGAACATAAAAGGTTTTACTGTACCAAAGAAACATAAGATGATTTTGGTCCTTGCATAGTATTTTACTTGTGCTAACTGTCACTACCTTAGCGCTCATTTTGGAAATAGGCAAATTTTTCGGCAGTAAAATAATATTCGTCTCCCGCGGATGAGGGAGGCGTGACGAGAAAGACGAGTGGTAAAGGGGAAGAAGAGACGTACGGGCAAGAGAAACAAGCCGGTCGGAGATCGACGCCGAAGTCGGAAATGGAAACGAAGACGCCAGAAAAGAAGGCGATCGAGATCGACGTGAGGGCGGACGGGATTGCGTGGTTGAAGATCAACCGCCCGGAGTCGCTCAACTAGCTGACCCGGCAGATGATCATCGATCTTGCAAAGGGATTTCGGTCGCTGGACGCCGATGATTCCGTGACGGTGATCATGATTCACGCGCCGGCAGGGCATTCTGCTCCGGCGTCGACCTCACGGACGCCGAATCCGTCTTCAAGGGAGACATTAAGGACATGCACACGGATGCCGTTTTCCAGATGGAGAGTTGCCGGAAACCGATCATCGGAGCCGTCAACGGATTCGCGGTCACAGCTGGATTCGAGATCTGCCTCGCCTGCGACATCCTCGTCGCCGGGAAGGACGCCAAGTTCGTCGACACGCACTCCAGGTACTCTACGTCTCGCTTCGGAATCGAACTCATCCCGTTTCAGGGTCCATTCTCTTGGATAAGGTTCCGACGGCGATATGTCATTTCGGGACCCACATTTATCATAAGTACGAAAAGTATTAATGATTTGAAAGATGAATGCATCAAGTTGCAGTTTGATAGGAACGTGTCCGTTCTGGAAACAAAAGTAGGTGAACCAAACACAACAATTTTTCATGTCGCTTGGGTCAACACAAAACTCTTTGTGTCGTGTTTGTCTCGGGTTTTTTTCTCTTTTGCTGTCTAAAGTTGGCAGCGTTCATGGTTGAGGTTGTGTCGTAGTTATTTTATTTAGTATTTATGGCAAAAAGAACAGTCCAACCCAAACGCAAGTTGATGGTTTCTCGTGCCACTTTGTGTATACACGAATGTGGACTTTTAAGGTTGTTTTTGTGTCGGGTTATAATGTCGTGCCCAAAACGTGCTACCCCTAACAATCTCATCCCGCACATCCTTAGTTGGATTCTGTGGTATTCGTATCTGAATTTGGTCAATGTAATCGATCTGAGTCAAGCTCGAGTGTGGTCAAGCTCAACTCGTCTCGTGCAAGAAAGTTCAGCTTAAACTCGATCAAGTTTTAACATTTAGGTTCAAGCTCTGCTCGATCTGTACTCCAGCAACTCAAGCTTGGCTCGTTATGCTCATCTCGTTTTGTTTCCCTTAGCTTGAAATGGGAGGCCGAAGCCAGGTATGCACCCTCTCTGAATCGAGATCACGGCCTTCATCATGTGATTCGATAACGCTGCCATGTGAGCTAATGGTTCGAGTGCGTTATGCTCATTTCTTGATGGAGCTCATGAACAAGCTCAATTAAGTTGAGCTCATCTAAGCTTTTGAACGAGGTCTGTTAAGTCGGGCCTGACTAAACTTGTGAATGGGCTCGAACTTTTGAGTTTGAATTTAAGCGCAACCAATTAAAAGCTCCACTTATTAGCAAGATGAACCTAGATCCAGCGATCCGGATACTAAAATTTGATCATGCCGGCACGCAGCTTCTTCTAATCACTAATGTATGGTCTTGCATGCAGGTTTGGAATATTTCCATCATGGGGTCTCTCACAAAAGCTGTCAAGGATCATTGGCTTGAACCGAGCCCGAGAAGTATCGCTGTTAGCTATGGTGGTGACAGCCGAGATGGCAGAGAGATGGGGGCTGGTTAACCACGTTGTCGAGCCAGACGAAGTGTTGAAGAAAGCCCAAGAAGTAGCAGGGAGGATAGTGAAAAACAACCATGACATGGTTCTAAGGTATGAGGCAGTAATCAATGATGGGTTCAAAATGATCTTGGGCAAGCTCTTGCATTGGAGAAGGTAATATTTTTCTTAGTTATATTTTATTTTACACAATCAATTTGAATATGTGATTATAAGACTGAGGAAGGAAGCGAAAGATTAGAAAGAGATATGCGCTTGTATATCCAACATGGTATCTTGGACCCAAGCCATTATAGATCATGACCTTTGAACTAGCCTCACCCAAGCCAGGTGATCTGTTGCTCGTTGTGCAATTCACTTGCTTCTTTGTGCCTTACCATGGTTGACAAATCCAGCAGAATCTCAGAAATTATCAAGTGTAACCAAAACGAGTCAGACAACCCACCGTGTCCTGTTAAAGCTAGATTGTGCGCTGGTTTAAATCAGCGGACTCAGCAAACTGACTTTTGATCGACCAGGTTTTAACAAAACTTTTTATGTATATTTTGGATTGACAAGAGAGGGTTAGGCAGACCCCGACCAGAATACAGCCTGTACAGAAGTAATCTAAAAAGAAGGCCACCATTCCGGTGGTTGATCCTTCCAACACATGCTTGGACTTATGGAGCTTAGTAAGCGAAAAAGGGCATGGCATTCCTTTCTTTGTGCATCGATATGCATTGAAAGCAAGGAAAACTATTGCAGAACTGAATGCTTTCCTGTTCTATGACTAAGTCCGCTGTTGTTCCTTGTAATGCTTTTTGCAAGTCTGCAACTATGACTCATCTCGACGGTTCCACTTTGATGGTGGTCTTCGGTGCATCTGACAAAATCTTTAACCCACAATGTCATTCACTAAATCGGTCTTGAACATGAGTTGTCACCCATCCCACCTTCACATATGTTCCTTTACAGAGTGTTCTCTGGCGTCAGCTCCCACCTATGACCGTTGATCCATCACAGAGTCATGGGGCCTGGAACTTTCTTAATATCGGCAATATATAGTCCCTGGCTCTTCAATATATCATCCCACCTTCACATATGTGTTTCATGCATGATATGATTGTAATCAAAGTTGTTATGAGTTTAAGTGTTATGAGCATTGTGTTGGGGCGTCCTCTCTTAACGACGCATTGTAGAGCCCGAATGCAATAAAAAGTAAGCAAGAGTTTTTACATTTTCGCTCGGATGTAGGGCATCTACATTTTCACTCTAGTGAATCGATTGAAGAGAGGGGTAAAGAAGTTAGTTTCGCTGCATTGCCACTCGAATGTAGTGAATAAATTGTAGACAGTGTTTTTGCATTTTTAGTATGGACGGATGCGGGGGTAAGGAAGCTAGTTTTAGATAATAAGATTCGTATTGGTTCTTCGAATTTCGAAACATTGTTCGATAAGCTAATAGAGGTGGTAGCTACTATGATTCGAAGAAAGATTATATCTTATGTTTAAAAGAGACAAACTGGGTTGGAAAAAAAGTAAAGGAGATTGAGGATAAAGGTTTTAAATTATGGTACTAGGGAAAGGAAAAGTCTCGAAACAGAGTTTGTATGATCGTAAATAAAGATTTAAAGGATAGTGTAGTAGACATACAACACTATAGTGACCAAATGATGACGTTGAAATTAGTGCTAAAAGGAGAGGTTTTGAATATAGTTTGTACTTACGCACCCCAAGTAGGACTAGAAGATATATAAAGACGGCTTTGGGGGAGGAGTTAGATAAGGTGATTCAAAGAATTCGAAAAGGAAAATGATTTGTTTAAGATGAAATTTAAATGGACATGTCAGTAAAGAGGCATTAGGATATCAAAGTATTCATAGGAACTTTGGTTTTGGGGATATAAATGAGGAAAGTAGGGAGATCTTAAATTTTGATATGGAATTTGATCTCTTTATAGTCAATATAATCTTCAAAAAATGAGATGAACATTTAATTACTTATAAGAGTGGATTATGACAAACACAAATTGATTATTTTGTTTATAGGAAAAAAGATGGATCATGATGTAAAGATTGCAAGATAATTTCAGGAGAAAGTTTAATCATCCAACATCGATTTGTAGTTATGGATTTAGAGGTGAAAAAGTGGACAAAGAAGAAAAGAGTATCAAGCTATTTAGACTAAATAGTGGAACCTCAAAAGCGAGAAAAAAGTACATTTAACTATAAAGTCCTTAAAGGAGATGCTTAAAATTATGTTGGTACACCTTGTGATATGTCGAACAATATGACTATATATACTAGGAAAGTGGCGAAAGATGTGTTAGGTGAATCTAAGGGAGATATACCGGCATAAAAAGAAGCTTGGTGGTGGAGCGAAGTGGTGCAAAATAAAATAAAGGCAAAGATAGCATGTTACAAATTACATCATTCTAAGAAGACTAGTGAAACTTTGGAGACTTATTAGAAAGCATAAAAAAAAAAAGCAAAAAATATCGTCTGTGAAGCAAAAGCTAAAATTTTGAAGGATTTATATAAAAACACAACTCAAAAGAGGGTGAAGGAGATATTTTTAGGATAATTAGGGCTAGAGATAAGAAAACTAAGGATTTTAATTTTGTTAGATGCATCAAAGACGAGGATGAGAAAATTCTAATAGCAAATGATGATATAAAAAATAGATAGAAAAACTATTTTTATAAGTTTTTTAATAAAAATAAAGATGTTAATATTAGCTTAGGAGAGTTAACCAAATAAAAAAAGTATATAAACACCAATTTTTATCGACGTATTCAAAAGAATGAAGTCAAAGAGGCTCTTAAACATATGAAGGATGGTAAATCAGTAGGACTATATAATATTCCTATAGAAGTTTGAAAAATCATAGGAAAGACAAGAATCACTTGGCTAACAAGACTATTTAATGAAATATGGAGAAACCAAAAGATGCTCGAAGAATGGAAAGCGAGTACACTTATACCCATATTGTAGAACAAGGGAGACATTCAGAATTGTGTGAATTATCGGGGTATCAAGTTAATGAGTCATACTATGAAATTATGTGAAAAAATTATCAAACGTAGGTCAAGACAAATATCGAGCACACCAGAGAATCAATTTGGATTCATGTTAGGCAAATCTACTGTTCAAGCGATTCACCTTTTTTATAAAACATTTTAGAGTAAAAAAGAAAGACCTTCATATGATATTTATTGATCTAAAAAAAACTTACGATAGGGTGCCAAGGGATGTTCTTTGAAGAACCTTGAAAAAAAGAGGTATACCATTGAAATACATAAACCTTATAAGAGACATGTATGATGGTGTATGTTATTTGTAAATGGCATTGTGTTAGTTGAGGAGTCTAAGAAAAAGTCAATAGAAAATTGGAACTATGGAGAGAAATATTAGAAAGTAAAGGCTTCCGACTTAGTAGAACAAAGACAAAATATATGAAATATAAGTTTGATCATTGGGTTACTTCAGAGGATATAAAAATTAAAATTGACACACATTGCATCTCCCAAAAGGAAAATTTTAAATACCTAAGGTTAATTGTTCAGAGTGATGGAAGAATTGATGGAGATGTTACACATAGAATTAATGCAGATTGGTTAAAATGGAGGGGAGTATTAGGTATTCTTTGTGATAAGAAGATACCATTAAAGTTAAAAGGTAAATATTATAGAGCAACAATTAGACCTGCCATGTTTTATGGTGTTGAGTATTGGGCAATTAATGATCATGTACAAAAGATGTCTGTGACAAAAATGAAGATGTTGAGATAGATGAGAAATCATACAAGGAAAGACTGTATACATAATGAGATTATTAGAAACAAACTAGGAGTGACACCAATAGAGGATAAAATGAGAGAATATCGTTTAAGATGGTTTGAACATATAGAAAAAAGATCAAAAGAAGCGCCTTTAAGAAGGTATAAAAAACTAGATTTTGAAAGTATTAAAAGAGGTAGAGGACGACCACAAAAGTGTCAGAAAGAAACAATAAAGAATGATCTAGCTTATTATGAGTTAAGTGCTAACATGATACATGATAGGGCTATGTGGAAACAAAGAATCCATGTAGTTGACCCCATCTAGTATGCGAAAAGGCTTAATTGTTGTTGTTGTATATAATCATCTAATATATTTTACTCATCGAAATTTGAATTTTTTATGTATTACTAACAAATACTTTATCTTGTATTTGATATTTTGTTTGAGTCAACCCACTGACCTATAACCTAGTGGTCGAACCTTCTCACATCAACTCCTGGCTTGGGCAGAAACCCATCAAGCTGCTTTTTTGTCAATGAGGGTAAACTGAAAGCAGTTGACCTTGGTTACGATTCAACCTGATAAAGCTCAGAAGTTTTGACTTGGTTTGTGGACCTCGACCAAACCAGGTTCTTGTGATCATTGTCAAGTAAATGGGAAAATGTTGCAAATATGAACTTATAATGTTACATTAACAAATCCATAAAATCCTGGTGTTTTCTAAAATGAGTGTTTCTAGAAAATTTCATTGAGAAAAACTTGTACCGTTGAATGGCATAATTAAACTGCAGTTAAAAGCAAGAATTTAAAAATTTTAAGAGGTTTTTCCTAAGAAAAAATTGGTTTTGCAGTGAAACCGACTGAGCCTAGACTCTAGCCAGCATAAAGAAGATAAGTGTGCCTTTGCCAACTCTCGTGAACAGGATGAAAACTACTCTGTGATGCGCTGCTACTTAATGGATCCTATCATCTTGTGATTGCCATGCCATCTCTTGCAAGAATCACAAAATTTTATTGATTCGGTTACTTGATTGCAAGGATTAATTGATTCTTTCCCATCCATTTCTTTTTATATGTAGGAGAGGGCACATAAATTTTATGATGGGATGTCCAAGCAGCAGTTTGAGCAGATGAAGAAATTCATAGCGGGTCGAGGTTTTAAACCAAGCTCCAGGATGTAAAAATGTTGCTGTTCATTTACGTTATCAATAATTTTTACAATCCTATCGGGAAGAATTATCCTTCAAAAGTTCAAGCTCTCCATTATACTTGTATTTACTTCGAAGATCCTGTTATTGTCAAGATGAGAATAAACCATTATAACATAAGAGAAGTGTTTAAGGTGATTCAAACACTTAGAAAGATAGCAAGATAGAGTTCCGATACAAAAAGGCCGCAGTCGAAAACCTTCAAAGTGGCACCAATGGTAGCTATCATACACCCAATTTTGTTGATTAGCAGTCAAATGTGTAGAGGTTCCAAGATGCCCATAGGCTTCAGCTTTGTTGTAAAGGTTGCACACCAAGGTACTTAAAATCACGACCTTCAGCGCTAAAATTTAGATGAACCACCACGCTTCATCTAGCCAAGGGTGCAGGGCCCAACAATCGAAACGCCAACACAGATGCACAATGAACGATAACTCACCTGGCTAAGGGTTGATTCACAAGTTGAAGGTCGTGGTCGATACCCAGGGCGTGCACTTGGCTTTGGCATCCCTGTCATACGAAAAAAAATGCACCAAGACATATGAGGTGCAATGTTAGGTGAGCCTGTAGAATTTGCAATGGGATTTTTGTTTGCTTCTCTGGCTGTCACAAGGGGTGCAGGTGAGAAAGAGAGGTGCAGGCATAGCAATTTCAAGAAATAAATCGTGGCAAACAGGCATCAATATACATATATATAATAACTGATAATATATCATGCAAAACTAGAATAAAACTCAGCTTTCTTATACAAGTAACAATAACACTAATCTTTCAGAAGTTCTTTAGTTAAAAAAAATACTTAAAACTAGTCAGTGCTGAGTCAAACACGAGGGAAGGACCAGTGTCAGTCTCAGAGCGTCCAACACAGATACAGCACCCCGCTGCCCCCTGTTCGAACTGTTATGTTAACAGGTATCCGATCGAATAGCAAATCAGTGAGCCTAACTTGTGAATCAACCCGAAAAATTCAGTTCCCACTGATCAGAGCATTGCATGTGAAATAGGTTACATTGTGAAAGCTTACAACCACAGCTCAAAATCAAGGTTCAAACAAATTGGTTACTGGTCAGCTCTCTAACAGGTCAGGAGTTTGATCCAGGTCTGCATCTGGTAGGAATCTGCCTTACTCCCAGCATTCTGCTAAAAACAAGTTCCAAATAATGCCAACAGATTGCTTTGTAATATCTTCACTGGGAAAGGTGTAAATTTAGAATATTGCTAGAAACTTGGAACCGAGTAAATTATAGGTTATGACTTCAGGCAAGACTTTGTTTCTCCGAAGAATAGCTGACAAAAGTTAAGCAGGAGCCTTATCCGAAAGCCCATTAATTTACAAGAATGCCACAGGTTCTTGAAGTCAACAAATGATTGAGATATAACTCACCTTCGATTTTTGCTTTAATGCAAAACAAAACAATCAGGCAAGAGAGAAGCTACATAAGAACCATTTTTATATTTCAGTCCCTGAACAGAAGCTGATTTCAGTGACATGTCCAGTAAAGCATCCATGAAGTTGATGGTTTTCTTTTCGGACGAGCCTTCACCAGAAGCATCTGGACATATATCACCAAGATCCACATTCAACCCACTTGAAAGACGATCCACAGTAAAGCTGCAACAGAAACATTAAGCTTCAGACAAACCAACAACCTAAATGGGTCATTTTCTGACACTCCTAGTTCACAAGCAAACCAAATTTTTGATCAAGCATAGATTTGGTTTTCTTATTTTTAACCCACTCTATTCACTTTGCTCAAATACAACTTATTGATTAAGGAAAGGAATTTAAACAATTATGGTATTAAGAAAGAGGCCCACACCATGCCTATTTCAGGAGTGCATAAGTTTTCCTGTTAGAGCCCCATTTATTGAATGATAGCCACTCAAAGCCCATTGAATTGTGCTTCTTAGGAAGTGAGAAACATAAGCTTTTAAATTTTCCTGACAGAAGCACAAGCAAGTCGGCTATAAATAATTCCCTTGAACAGAGACACACATTCTTAAACATGGGATGTGATTCTAAGTCACACTACTCTATTTCTATGTTCAGAACTCTTGATTCCCATGTCATTGGATGTTGATTTCCTACAATATGGCGTTCCTGATGTATTGAAGCCTATTGCTTGCCTTTGACTTGTATCACTTGTCAAATGGTCCTCTATACCAGTTCCCGATTCTTTGCGTTTCTGAAATCGTTGTACACATCTTAACAATCAGTTTCAAATTATTGTCTGAGCATTCTTCCCTCGCCTTTATTCCCAGAGTGCCCCTTTGGAGGAATATCTGGAGTGATGATGCTTCCTCCAACAACAAAAGCATGATAGATCTAAAAACTTGAAAGCACAGACTACTATCCCAAAAAGAGGTCCCGCTACCATATCCAAAACAAAGAAAGCTAACTTTGTACATTTAGTTTCTCCTCATGAAAGGTTAGCATTATTGAAAAATTCTTTTAAGAAATCAAAAGCACCATACCTTGCTTCGAATGTCCGACCATCTGAACCCATTGCCTTGCAAACCCTACAGATAAGCCATGGTGGAAGAATGGCATCTCTGATCTCAATGCTGTAACAAATGCTACATGAAGGATCTCCTTGACACCCTGATTGGTAAGAACCTCCTGAAAGAACAGTATCAGCCCTCTTCATTTGCTTGCATCTTACCTGTGAATGACAGCAAAATGCAAAACGTAAGGGGGGGCAAAGGATAAAAGAAGACTGACACTTTTTTTCATATTGACACAAAACTACAGAATGAGGTGCTCTAATTTTCTTCAAGATCCCAATGGCAGTAAAACCTTTCCAGGTTCTAAGATTCATGTCATGTGACCAGGCTAATGAAACTGCTTCTAATAACAATCCCTAAACACATTAAAATAAAACCAGCATCTTACAGAGAAGAAACAAGACCACATAAACGAATTTTGAGGATTCATTCCTCATGATATCTTTGTGGCAAAATAGCAAACTTTCCAACCTGTGGAGAATGGACGGATGCATTCTGGAATGCCATAGGCGAATAGAGTATGGGCACATCAAGGGAGGTCAGAGAATTCAAAGTTGACCTGGTAAAACAGTAGACAAATAATCCACATGAGAAAACTTGTGATAAAATCAAGATACATCTAGCAAATAGTTTAGGCACATTCCTCATAAGAAAGTCAATATGTGGTTCCACGAATGTTTTTGATGAATTACATCAATGAACACTGTGTATGGCTTGATAATATAGAAATGTGAATGAGCATGATTGACCTAAAAATAAACAAAAACTCCTCAACAATTAAGTCATCTTGAAATACCTGTAATTCAACAAGAAGTCATATAACCCATGGACATTCCCGTTTCCAACAAATGCAAGCAGTGACTCAGCTGTTGTCTATGTTATACATGTAATCCTGATGACAAGTCTGGAAATGTATAGGGCGAAAAACATAACATAAGCTAACAATATTGCATCAAGGAAGATATGAACTAAATTTGCAGTTGTCATAACCCATTGCTACCTTCTGTCACAGAAAACAAACTCTACCCAATAGGATAACAGCTGAAATGATGCCTTCAAAACTTTAACCAATCACTAGCTGAAATTATCCTTAAGAAAGCAAACTAATGCGACTGGATGTTAGAATCTTAGATGAAACCTGTCCAGGATTTCTCCTCTCAAATTCTGACAATTCGTGCATATCTTATGATGTAGGATTCTCAACTTCAGAATGGCAAAGAGGCATGGTGAATTCAACGTCCTGTTTATTTTTCATAATGAGAGTTAAGAGAATGGTTTGGATTACAAAACACATCATGGAAATACAAATGCAAGAATCATTGCACAGACCATGCTGCAATCCATGTGCATTCTGATATAATGCTACGAAGATATACATGCAATAGCAGAAGCTGAATCATAAAAAGGCATAAGGAAATAACTTGGACAACTCAAATGGGCCAATAGGTCCAACACCATAAGAATATTCATGACATGACTGTTTTTCTCTCGGTAATATCTTCCATATCATCAACAGATTTTCCTCATGTCATTACTATTGGTGTGATATTGCATTTAACTACCCTAAGTTTACTGCATGAAGAACACACCCAACTTTCAACGGCTGGAAAGAGCCTATACTACAAGAAGCAAATATGTTGCAAGACTGTTTTTCTCTTGGTAGTATCTTCCATATCTTGACTAGATTTCCCCGATGCCATGAATATTGGCACAAGTACAACACTTACACGATATGTGGCACATACTGTTTGAGGGAACAGAAGAGTGCATCAATCCAGTAAGTCATCGACAAGTCAAAAGATTTGCTGGTGTGACTGTAAACACAACCTATTGGTTTAGGTTCTAAAATTATGAGATTAAGAAACATTATGAAGGCAGTAAGGAAAACTTCTGAGCCGAAAAAGGTGGCGAAGTCCAATAGAAACCACAGGTGGAAACCAATAAATAGAAATCACCAGATGAATGTGTATGTCCTGATGTTTTGCAAGTAAGCCTTTATTATCAACAAGCAATATGACAAGAATTAAATTTCCACAAAAAAAGAAAAACATCAAGAAATCAAAATAATAAACAAATTTGTCATCACCGAACAGCATAAAGTTATGCTCCTGAATCACAAAATTGTGTCAGAAAGATTGTACAGCCGAGATTCCTGACTGTAATCTATGGCAAATACTATAATTGCCTGATATTTGTCTCCACACTCACAGCTTAAAGTAGCAAAAGTTTCCAATATAAACTCTAGCCCTTAATGTTCTGTCGCAAACCAATGACACCTAAGGTGAAAATTGCTTGTCTACTTCAAAACCCTTCATCAAGCGAAGAGTTACTAATCTTGGAGCATATGGGCCCAAGATATCCCAGATTTGCTAAATATAAATAGATCGCACAGTTTCAATGAACAAAAGTGTATAAATTGCAACAAGAAAGAGAAAAAGGGAAATGAGGCAAAGTGCGGTTCCTGTAGTTGAATCAGATGCTTTTGAGGCATCACACATAGACCTAAAATGTGTCAGGGAAATGCATGCCGACATGCTCTTATATAACAAGAAGTGCAGCTCCCATTAGAATGGAAGCCCAAAGTATCTTGTTACTCTAATTGGAGAGGACAAACAATGAACATCTAAAGCATGAGAAAGTCAAATACTCAAATAAGATCTCAATAGATGGATTCCGTTCTTACAGAATTGTACGAGCATCAGCAGAAACCCAAACCAAGAATAATCCTAAAGTTAACCATAAACAGGATCTAATAATGGCATGGACTCATACATGCTCCTTCAGTAAGGCACATAATCCCCAGGTGGATTGAGAAAGGTAAGCATTACATGTGTGCCTTGACAGCCCCAATTTGTCTCCAGCTACGAACATGGCAATAAACTGTGAAGTATAAACTGCAAAATCCACAAACTGAGTTATACTTTTAATAACTAGGGATCAGATCCGGAAAGAAACATTGTGGCCCCTTGCTCATAAGCATGAAAGACAGAAAGAGTGCTTCTCATATAAAATGAAACCAAATATACTTCTCCAACATAGCAAAAAACGAACAATACACAAATAAATCCTTACACTGAGAAAATATTAGATAATGAGCATCAGAAGAAACAAAAGGCCCAATGAGAAACTTGAACTAGATTTTTTATTTGAGTCATCAGAAAAAAGAAAGAAAGTGGATGACCATAAAAGTTAGAAAAAACATAAGACAAATGGAAATTACGAGTCAAAAGTAGATGAAATAAAATGAATTTGCAGCTCTCGTCAGGAGTGCAGTTTTTGCGAAGTCTACTACATTTTCAATTCACGGCAAACATATGTAAGAACAATTTGTATACATGAAGAAGCCACAAGGGAAACTCCAAGATCAAGACACCATCTCAAAAACATAAATTAAAATTGGGATCACCTTAGCACTTGAACCAAGCCAAGAGAAGCCAAAGAAGAGTACCATAAAGGAGGTTGCAGGCATTGCTCCTGAGCATGTAGTAAAGGCTTCGAAATGAATCTTCCCAATCAAGTCGTCTTTTGGTTAAAAAGTCTCTTTCTGAAAAAGTAACAAAACCATACAGTTACACACGCCCCATGGAAGCAAAGTCCTCAGTCAAGCTTAGCTGAACTCTTACCAGCTGAACCTCCACGGGCAGCTGATATTGTCACTGCAGATATAATGGATGATGGTAAAGAAGATTGTGGATACAGACATGAGCATAAAGCTTCAAAATTCAAGGAAGTGGACTTTTGAGAGACATCTGTGTATTGAGAGGCTTCAGATTCTGAAGATTTTGTAATCTTCTCACATTCAAATGAAGGTAGAAATGGAATTGTATATACAGAAGGGACACAAGAGCTTAATCTATGACACCTGTGGCATAAGAAAGGAGAGGTTGAGGGAGTCAAACGTCTAAAAACACAGTCTAGTTTGTTTATCTTTGCATTATATTTTTGTGTTACACCAATAAGAAGAATAAGACATAGCAATTTCGGCACACCTTGATAATAAATGTTTTCTTTTTGTTCCCTGTTTGTGTTACAGTAATCAAGATTGCATATATGTGCAGGAGCTAAACAGTATTTCTCTGGTAGTATTTATCTTTTCTCTTAGGAAGACTATTTATTTCATCATCAATTTCTGACAGAGTTTAAGCTTAACAAGATTCCTTTTTCTTAAGATGGCTAGTTTAGAGAACTGTTTATATGACAAGACAAACCTCCATCCATTAAGCAACCAAGGGTGTTTGAACACATACTCCATTGATTATACATTCATGCTGGATAATCACATTGGTTAGAATAAACATCAAGGAGATGAATCAACTGAAACCAGATGAGTAAGTATTTTGAATTCACAGGAAGTTGGTGGCTCAGATTTGGTTAGGCTGTCAAGCCCATGTGATCAAATTCAGGAGAATGACAATAAGCATCCGTTATCACTTATCACCTTGTGCATCCAAATAAAAGCAAATCATGCTATCAATGTGTGAAGCTGACACCAAAATGAATACAACCACCTTACTTCCATATTCATAGAGTGAAATTCAGCAGGCATTCTAAACAATAAACATAAGGCCAACCTTGAGGGCAGAAAAGAAGGAACTATTAATCACTCGGTAGCCTCCATCAAATAACCAGTTGTAGACACCGAAAATTTTCAACTCCGGGTTCTTAGGCCTGAAGTGAACCTTTTCGCAATCTACGTTCGCTTTTAGGGCGTGCCAGCTAGCTTACTCAAACTAGCGAAGTATGTTTTGAAATATCTGACTTTTAAAAGGCAATTGTGAGCAAGCGGGATCTTTTCGTCACAAACCTTCTTGAACCGATGCTCAAGGGTCAGTTTGTACGCTTAGAGACTTCGTTTGAAACAAGTTTAACCTTAAAATCGATTTTGAACAACTAAGTGTTTTGAAATCTTTGGAAAATCATGCATTTGGGCAAGTTTTGATTTACGAGGGTTGGGCGACCCTAAGTCTTTCAATTTTATCTACTTAGGCATGATGTGTGTGCATCAAATGGCCTAAGCCTTGGCGTGTTTGCACGATTTGTTCGGGGTTTATTTGATGTAGGTATGCACTCTAGCTCGAGTATGGCGAGTATACAATGCAACTCACACAACTTGAATGTAAAACCCGAAATTTAGAGACTTAGCTGAAGGGAAAACCCAAATTGAATGCAACTCACACGACTTGAATGTAAATTGTAGAAATTTAAATATATCTATATCTTAAGAGCGAAAAGGCTCAATTGTGTGCGTGGGTGTTGTGTATAAATTAAAATACAACTTACGCAACTGAACCGTAAAATGCAGCAGAAGGGAGATATAGATATAAGAGCGGAAAGGCTCAATGTGGCGTGTGTGTGTATAAATTGAAAGACAACACACATGACTGAATTTAACAACCCAAATTGAATTGCAATATGGCTCTTATTAGAGTCTTGGGAGTAAGAGCGAAGGCTCAATGTGTGTGAGTGTGGAATGGAAAGACAACGCACACAACTTGAAAATAACACCCCAAATTGAATTGCAATACGGCTCTTATTAGAGTCTTGAGAGTAAGAGCGAAGGCTCAATGTGTGTGAGTGTGGAATGGAAAGACAACGCACACAACTTGAATGTAAACCCACGCAGCTGAATTTATATAAATAGAGCTATATTTTAGGGGTTGCCAAGGCCCATTTGTGTGCAAAAGTGTGCAACTAAGAGCGGAAAGGCTCAAGTGCACGTGGGTGCTTGTGTGTCATGCACCAATATTACATTTCGGGAGAGACTACGCTCCATTACTACAACCCTGTATCAAAATTTAATTAAGTACCAAATGTAAGGACTTACAACTCACCTAGCCCGCTATGTGGGGTGTGTCTTGGGCGTGTACGCCTTCTTCATATTGAGCCCGGGTCACGTGAGAGCGAAGCCGAAGAGCTTGGAAGCTTGGAAGCACTTGGAGATGGGAGCAGCAAGTTATACCAGATTTATGGGCCACTTGGGGCTGATTTGGGCTAAGGTAGGCCTCGAGTAGGACTTGGTCTTGAAGGTTCGGCCAGCACTTGGACTTTTGTTTGGTCTTGTGAGACTCGAGCCAAAGGTGGCTCGAGTGAGAGGGGCTTTGCTTGTGTGACTCGAGCCAAAGGTGGCTCGAGTGAACTTGGTTTAAAGGGGACTTGGGGTTGGTCCTAGCTAGATTTTTGTCTAGGCTAGGGTGGTTGTCCTAGGTGCTGGCTAACTAAGGCAAGTCACGGCTAGGTTAGGGAGCACAGCCAGCTGCTGGCCGTGGGGTTTCAATGGGAAATGGCCTGCCTAAAGGGCATGCCTGGTGTTGGGTAGGATAAGGGAAACACGACCTGGCTAGGCCGTGTGGTTTGTGTTAGGTGGCCTCCCTTTAGGCAGGCCTGGTGTTTGGCGAAAGGAGGGAAGCATGGCCACCTTTGGCCGTGTGTTTTAATGGGAAATGGCCTGCCTAAAGGGCAGGCCTGGTTTTGGCGAAAACAAAGGGACACACGGCCAACACTTGGTCGTGTGGTTTAAGGGAAGATGGCCTGCCGAATGGCAGGCCTGGTTTTAGGTAAAGGGCAGGGGAGCACGGCCTACCTTGGTCGTGTGGTTCAAGGAGAGTTCGGCCAGGTCTTGGCCGAACTTAGTTGGTTTAGGGTAGTGCTCGGCCAAAGGTTGGCCGAGCTAGGTTTATTAAGGTAGAGCTCGGCCAAAGGCTGGCCGAGCTTTAGGTGTTTTAGGGTAGAGTTCGGGGTTGGGTCCTAGGTGGGAGCCAAGGCGAATATGGCCAGGCTTTGGTCTAGGTTGGTGCTGGCTGTCCTAGGTTAGGTGCTGGCTAACTAAGGCTGGCCAAGGTGAGTTTAGGGGTTCAAGGTATACACGGCCTGCACTAGCAGGCCGTGGGATTTGGGTGAAGGAAGGGAACACACGGCCACCTTTGGCCGTGTGTTTGATGTTAGGTGGCCTACCGAGTGGCAGGCGAGGCTATGGTGCAAAGAGGGGGAACACATGGCCTGGTTTGGCCGTGTGTTTAGGGTTAGGTGGCCTGCCGAATGGCAGGCCAGGCTATGGTGAAAAACAAGGAAGCCCGGTCACCTTTGGCCGAGCTATTTTAGGTAGGTGGCCTGCCTTTAGGCAAGCTAGGTTTTAGGTAGAAAAGATGGGACATGGCCTGCACTTGCAGGCCGTGGGTCTTAGGGATGGCTCGGCCAACTTTGGTCGAGCTATGGATGGTCAAGGGGGAGTTCGGCCAGGTCTTGGCCGAACTTGGCTGGGTCTTGGGCTGAGCTCCACTCTCCTTGAAGACACAACTCCTTGGTTGGTGCAGCCCGGGCCACAATGGCCCAATCCCAAACACTCTAGGCAAACAAGCCTTGGCCAATAGGGCCCTCTCTCTCTCCTCCCCCTCTTTTTCATGTGAAAGGCCTCTCCCCTTTGAGCCTCACGTCCCTGATTTTTTAGCCCCCTCACCTCTATTTATAGAGGTTTGAAATGGGTCTTGGATTTGGGTCTGGGTATCCGGATCCAATCCAAACACTATTTGGATCTGGATCATAGACCTCGGATATTTTAAGATCCAGATCCGATCCAAACACTATTTGGATCTGGATCTGAATATTTTTGGGTCCAGATCCAATCTAGACTTTTCTTATGCTCCTTGGTTTCTGGTCCTTTTCTGGTGCTTTTCACCATCGGTTTCGAGCGGGCTTCGATTCATCGAAGGCCCAACTTTGGCCTGGGTCTTTCCCAAATCCATCTTCCAACTAGTGTTATGCTTTTCAGGACTTTTTCGGGGTCTATTTCTATCCGTCGTTTTGGTTTCTGGCCGGTTCCTGGTGATATCGAACTCAGATTGCCGCACAGATTCCGTTCTTCATTCTGACGGGACGTGTCTCGGACTTCTGTCGTCTTCACCATGTTTTTGGCTTCTTTCTGCATTTCGGAGCTGCTTTCTGCTTTTTTTTACCCAAATTACGCTTTTACCCTTTTGTCGGGCTTTTCTCTGAACGAGCTCTCCTTTCTTCTGTTTTTGGGCAGGAGATGGCTTTTGAAGCTCTGGGCTTGAATTCCTCTTCTTGCCTGGGCTCTCCTTTTGCCTTTTGTGCCTGTTTTTGCATTTTAAAACAGATTGTCGTTTTGGCTCAAACGAGCTTTTTGTGTTTTTGAGAGTTTTTGAAATACAGAAAATTTGGGGTGTTGACACTAGTCGTGCTTCAACTCCTGATCCTGGCAGATTTAGCAGGCTGTTGACAGGACATATCGAATTTAATATCAGATCCATGTCATATAACATTCCAAATGATGAAGGATTTCTCTCTACGAAGGTTTCCTGTTGTAATTCACTTTATAACATGTCATATAGCATTTTCAAAAGCTAGAACACAACTAAGCTAGGGAACCTCAACCTATCACGTAGTGTAAGCACATGGATTAGGATCACAACATTCATACGCATGGAAAAACTCAAGTAGCCCCAGAAACATAACTGATTCAACTAGGAAACTCACCAAATGACCGAGGATGACAAGACCAGTCACATGCTGGATTTCAGAGTAAAGTCCACAGGAGCTTTATCACAAAAAATAAAGACTTCATCGAAAAATTATCGAAGCCAAAACCAGATTGGTGTGTGAATCTTCCAATAGAATTGGTAAGGGGAAGAGGAGGGTTTGGAGGCTTAGTGGCAGCAAATCCTTTGAGCGCTACATCCTATGAATGGCAGAAAGAAAAAGATCTGAAGCTTGAGCATGCGCACCAAGTAAATGGTGAAATACCAGTACATACCTTATCAATATGCCTAGAACCAGGGGAGGGATCACCACCAAAAGATAGCTCAGCAACATGGCAGAATTTGTTTTGTGTACGGCTATTATTAGGTTTCGACTCAAAGGTGCTGCCGCTCTCAGCACAGACAGAAGCCATATTATGTTCATTAATAGCACTGTATTTCCCACAGGAGGAAGAATTATATAAGATAGTGTTAATGATTAATTAGTTTATGTTGTTATGTAATTCTAGAATAAGTATAGTATGTCAAGTTGAGTTACTTTGTAACACGGGTCCTAATGGATCAGATTCTGATCTATTAGGACCCGTGACTAGTTATGAGAAGTCTACTATTCATTAAGGGTAGTTTAGTACATTAAGTTAGATTAGGGTTACTTAAGTAGCAGTTAGGGTTACTTAGAGAATATCGGCTGACAGGATAGACAGAAAAGAAAGGCTGCAGACTATGGCAACCATTCCACTTCTTTTGTACTTTCTCATTCCAGAATATATTTGATAAATGTGATGTTCAGCTTGATGTTTAGCATGGTATCAGAGCCTTAAACGCACGCACGCTCGCCTCATACGTCAAGGTATCCCTGCAAAAAGAGTTCAAGTAAGTGGTATATTAGTTTATTGAAAGATTTGATGAAAAATCTGAGATATTGTAATGAAAACAAGAATGAAAGATGATATACTGCAGTAAGAATGATTGTGAATCAATCTACGTGATTTAGAAGGATTTCAATCACGATTAGGAAGACTTATATCATCTACAAGATCACGATTTGATAGTGGAACTGAATCAGACGTGAATGCATTTCTTGAATCAAGAAGAACGACAACAGAAACAGTTCAGCCGCAGATCGCATCAAGTGACTGAATCACGACTCACTGCTAAGTCGATATACTTTGTGAATATTAAAAAATAGTGCAACTAAAATTTCAGTTGCAATCAACATCTACATACCGTGGTGGCCTGTATCGACCTACCTTCAAGAGGTGTGTTTTATCTACAAGGAAAAAAAAGGGGCTTTTGGTGAGATAGAATCTGCAGAAATCAGCAACAAGGTATATATATATATATATATATATATACATATATATATACATAAACAGCCATAATATTACTCATACTGTGTGGTATCGATTGACTTGAAATAAGTCTTTTGTATTGATCAAGTGTGAAGAATCATGGAAGGAAGAACGAAAGAAGAGTCAATATCATCGATATATGGACATGATCGAAAGGTGGAGTCATTTCAAGTCACAAACATTCGTTTGGATGGGAGGAACTGCAGAGAATGGGCCAGATCTATTGAGTTAGTGCTGAAATCCAGAGGAAAGATTGCTATTATCAGACAGAGTCCTCCCAGCTCAGAAGGAAACAGTGCAGACTATGAGAGATGGTCTAAAGGTGATGCCCTAGTCAGTTATTGGCTAATTCAATCAATGAATACCTCTATTAGTAAGACCTTCATGTACATAGATTCAGCAGCTGAAATATGGTTTGCAGTGGAAGAAGCATATTCTAGACAAAAAAACATAACAAAAGAATATGAAATCATTGAGAGAATAAGAAAATGTCGCCAGGGAACCAGAACAGTCAGCGAATACTATGGAGAACTAAGAGAACTCTGGAATGAGCAAAGATTTATTGTGGAAAATAAATGCAATCATTGTGTAAAGGAAAGAACAACTGAAGGAGAAGTCGGAAAAGTTTTTGATTTACTATGGAGAATATCATCCGAGTATGAATCAATCAAATTGAATATTTTGAGTAAAGAAGAACTTCCATCTCTTGGAACAGTGTATTCCTTGCTGTTAAGAGAAGAAGACAGAAAGAATTTAGAGAAAGGTGATCATATACAAACTGAAAAATCTGCATTCATTGGTAGAGGACAAAATAATTACCAGAGAGGAAGAGAATCCTTTAGAGGCAGAGAAAGAGGAATGAATCAAAACTACGATGATAGAAACAGAGTACAGTGCACTCATTGTGGAAAAAGAGGACATGCACGAGAGTATTGTTGGGAAATTATAGGGAAACCACCAGAACATAAAATCTATGGCAAGAAACCCGCAGAATACAAAGAGTATGGTAGCCAAGCTGTAACAGTGTCTGAGAAGAAATCTGAAAAGAATCCTTTAGATGAGATGGCAGATTTGAAGAAACAACTTGCAGAGATTGAAACCAGACTACTGGATCAACCCTCGACATCTTCAGTAAAGACAGAATTAAGTCCTCCTACTTCTTACAATGTTAGTGGTAATTACACTCTCAAAGACTCTACTGCTTTCTCAAACTGGATTATAGATTCAGGAGCTACCGATCATATGGTAGGGAATAAATCCGATTTAATGCAATATGAATTGATTCCTAGTCCTCAATATGTAAAAGTAGCAAATGGTTCTTTGATTCCAATGGAAGGAAAGGGCACAATTCAGAGAGGCAATCTTCAGCTTAACTCAGTGATATATATTCCAGATTTTTCAGTAAATCTACTTTCAGTAAGTTCATTGGTTAAAGATATGAATTGTATAATTACTTTCTCTCTGTCTGGCTGTGTCTTTCAGGATCTGAAGACGGGAAAAATCTTTGGTCGTGGTGAGCTACGTGATGGACTATATATCTTACCTAGAGATCTGAGGCAGAGAAGGGCGTTGACAAGTCAAAGATCTCTTTGATATTTCCTCGAGTTCATAATCTTATAAGGACTCAGTTTGGTTATACTGTTAAAACTCTTAGATCTTACAATGGTGGAGAATACTGTAATACACAGTTGGACTCGTATCTCCAAGCTCACTGTAATACATCAAACTTCATGTGTTTATACACCACAGAAGAATGGAGTAGCAGAACGGAAGAATAGACATATCCTGGAGATTACTAGAACCTTACTTATTGAACACAATGTTCCAAAATATTTCTGGCCAGATGCAATACTCACCGCAGTATATATTATGAATAGAGTTCCTACAGTGACTCTTGCAAGAAAATCTCCGTTTAAGATGATTAAACCTGAGGATAACTCCTTTCATTTGATTCCCAGAATATTTGGATGCGTGTGTTATGTGCATATTCATTCCCAATTCAGAGATAAGTTCGATCCAAGAGCAATAAAATGCATTTTTATTGGATATTCATGTGAAAAGAAGAGATATGTTTGTTATGACCCTAATTCACATAGAAGGTATGTTTCTATGGATGTAACCTTCTTCAAGACGACTCCATACTACCAGAATTCCAATGAAATATCTGACTCCATCTTTGAAGAAACAGTTGTTCTACCACGAATTGGTGTGGATGAAGAACTAGAGGAGGCACAGATGGATCAACGAAAAAAAGAAAAAACCAGAATACAGGTATATAGAAAGGGAGAGAGAAATATCTTTATGAAGAAACAAAATGAGATAATAGATCAAGGGGGAGATACAGTATCATCAAATTCTAGAGAAAGTGTAGAAGA
The DNA here is from genome assembly GCA_036023115.1 of Brasenia schreberi. NCBI lineage: Eukaryota > Viridiplantae > Streptophyta > Magnoliopsida > Nymphaeales > Cabombaceae > Brasenia > Brasenia schreberi. Next base: position 22,320,485 of record JAYKKT010000089.1, on the reverse strand, counting down.
AGAAGCAAGAAATGAAGACCTTGATGATTCAGATGTCCCTATCGCACTCAAAAAAGGAAAAAGAGCATGTCACAAGTATCCTATCTCTCAATTTATCTCCTATGACAGGTTATCAAAAGGTTATTACAATTTTGTGATGAATACAGAGGTGCATAAAATTCCAAAAGATTACCTTGAAGCATCTAAAGACAAGCAATGGGTTGAAGCTATGAAGTCAGAAATCCAAGCATTAGAAAAGAATTATACTTGGGAACTTAGTGATCTACCTGAAAACAGAAAAGCAGTTTCATGCAAGTGGGTGTATACAATCAAGTATAAATCAGATGGCTCATTAGAAAGGTATAAAGCAAGATTAGTAGCTCGTGGATACAGTCAAACGTATGGAATAGACTATGAGGAGACATTTGCACCAGTTGCAAAACTTACATCTATACGGGTGATTATCAGTATTGCAGCTCAAAGAAATTGGACAATGTGGCAACTTGATGTAAAGAATGCTTTTCTACAGGGAGAACTCAAAGAAGAAATTTATATGGAGCCACCACCTGGATATCCTAATCCAGAAAGGAAAGTATGTAAACTGAAAAAGGCTATCTATGGCTTAAAACAATCCCCAAGAGCATGGTTTGATAAATTCAGCAGGAGTATTATCAATTTGGGATATCATAAAAGTGTAAGTGATCATACCCTATTCTTTAAAAAGGGGGAGAAACTGACACTATTATTGGTATATGTGGATGATATTATTGTGACAGGTGATGACATTGAAGAAATTCATAAATTAAAGAAGAATCTTCATCAATTGTTTGATATTAAAGATTTGGAAAAAAAATTTGGGCATTGAAGTAGCTTATTCTGGAAAAAATATCTTTCTGAATCAACGGAAATATACCTTGGACATATTGCAAGAGGTTAAAATGGAGAGTTGCAGAACTACATATACTCCAATGGAAGTCAATCACAAGTTACATATGAATGATGGTGCTGAAAAAGTCAATACAATTAAATATCAACAACTGGTAGGAAAATTGATATATTTGACTATTACACGTCCAGATATAGCTTATGCTGTAAGCATAGTGAGTAGATTCATGCAATCACCATCGAAGAATCATATGGATGCTGTGTTTCACATATTGCGATATTTAAAGACAACTCCAGGATATGGGATTCTTTACACTTCCAATGGTCACACAGATGTTGAGATCTATACAGATGCTGATTGGGCAGGATCAACAGAGGATAGAAAGTCCACTACTGGATATATAGCACTGATTGGGGGCAATATAGTATCTTGGAAGAGTAAGAAACAATCAGTAGTAGCACGATCGACAGCAGAAGCAGAATACAGGGCAATAGCATCAGGTATATGTGAAGGAAAATGGCTGCGATCATTACTGATGGAGATGAGCTTATTTACTGGAGACACTATACCTATATATTGTGACAGCAAAGCAGCTATACAAATAGCTACAAATCCCGTATTTCATGAGAGAACCAAACATATCGAGATTGATTGTCATTTTATACGAGATAGTGTACATACAAAGGAATTCCAGTTAGATCATGTGGCATCAGGAAATCAATGTGCAGATATGTTAACAAAAGGAGTTACCAGAGACCTACTTAAAAAATTGTGTAACAAGTTGGGTGTAACATCTATCTTTCACCCAACTTGAGGGAGAGTGTTGATGATTAATTAGTTTATGCCGTTATGTAATTCTAGAATAAGTATAGTATGTCAAGTTGAGTTACTTTGTAACACGGGTCCTAATGGATCAGATTCTGATCTATTAGGACCCGTGACTAGTTATGAGAAGTCTACTATTCATTAAGGGTAGTTTAGTACATTAAGTTAGATTAGGGTTACTTAAGTAGCAGTTAGGGTTACTTAGAGAATATCGGCTGATAGGATAGACAGAAAAGAACGGCTGCAGACTATGGCAGCCGTTTCACTTCTTTTGTACTTTCTCATTCTAGAATATAGTTGATAAATGTGATGTTCAGCTTGATGTTTAGCAGATAGTGAGTACAACCTCATACCTGAACCCATGCTATGCATGCAAATGAAAACCTTACCGAGAAGGCTTGCCTTGATTCCTGACTTTTACGTTGCAGCTAGATGATGGAAGACGGTTCTATAAAGTGCTTTGATCTAATCCATTCTGTCAAAATCAATAAGTTGGAACTGTGAAGGACAGGGGCCACAAGGCCTACACGCAGATGACATAGCGGTGGTGTACACAGAACACTATAACATTCTAACCTTTGAATACGGCTTCCTAGGTAGCAAGTTAAGCATGTCACTCAATTTCTTCACTGGATAAACGTCATCAACCCTCGTGTCAATGTACTTTGTCATCTTTGAGGGCTCCTTTTTCTGAGTTAGATGAGTATTTTGCTCGATAGTGCTTCTATGCATAGTGCTTGAAGACATGAAGTAATATGGCAAAAGATAATAACACAAAACAAATCACCAATGAATCTCAGAAATCCCTAAGAAACCCACCAAGCGCCCTTTTAGAAGTTATAGATTCCTCTGTCTGCTTGCTATTGCTTTGTTAGTTGCTTCCCTATATACATTCAGAACGCAGAACTGCAACTGCACATGTGAACTTGGAACAAATTATACTTGCCCATTTACAGCCCATAACATGTAAGAAGAAACTCATCCAGCAACCAAAATTCATTACTATAAATAAAATGTGAAAAAACGAAATAGATTTCAACAAATATCTCAAACTCTTCAATAGAACTTCCAAAACATTAAACTTGTAACAAAAACCAAAACCAAAAGCAATTAACAAAATGGGGCCATCTTGGGTGATATCCAGAATATGCAGATCCTTAATCGACATCATGATCCATCTTAGGACATAGCAGCCACAATTAACAAAATGGGCATCACACTATTGAAAGAATATTTTAAACGTTCAACTCAGGATCTGGCAAAAAATAAAATCCAGAATTCATCAACATCGAGAAAATAGTAAATAAAATGACCAAGAAAGTATAGCCATAGTGTCCAAGAAACACATAAAAACCTCATGAGCTTTCGTCACAAGGGACTGAGGGAGATCCGCATAAAGGAAAGAAAGGGCAAAGGGCACGGTTAAAACAACCAAAATAACTTACCTCAAATCCAGACGAGAACTTCCTTTTCCTAGAATTGAATTGAGTATCGATGCAGAATTTTGATGCAAAGTAAAATAAGACGTCATTTCAGGAATTGCCAAGTTTAGCCATGTCAATCTATTCCTCATACTATGGCATCCTTTGCCACAATATATGCCCCTTTCTAAAGATATCAGACATATAGATGATCATGATGATCTATGACGAAAACTTAATTCATCAAAATAGACATTCACTGATTCTTATTCACCAGAACCAGTGATTGATACCCAGAACACAAGAAAAACAAATAAAACTTACGAATGGGAAGAAAAAGACACGGATGGCTAAGCAGCGGTTTACCTCAAAGATATATATATATATATATATATATATATATATATATATATATATATATATATATATATATATATATATATATATATATATATATATATATATATATATAGAGAGAGAGAGAGAGAGAGAGAGAGAGAGAGGCGGGAAACAGCGGGACAAAAATCTTTCGAACTGTATCCTACTTGGAGCGAGGTGATTGTTATCCAACTTGAATCGGGTAGGACTACGAGTAAAGATCTGATCCGAACTAGATATACTTCCGAACCAAAAGGTACAATGGAATTATGGAGGGATTGTTCTTCTCCGGCTCGTTTCCGAAGTCATTCACCTCCCGTTCAGCTTGTTTCCAATACGAGTTCGTTTGTGTTTGTCTACTTAGCAGTGGAATTATGGAGGAATTGTTCGAAACCTTCGCCGTGCCATCAAGCTCCTAGCGTCACACAAAAACTGAGCCGTGTTGGATTCCTCCCGGCATGATCGGCAACTCATGGTCACTGTGTGTTTGCATTCAAAATAAGCCAAAATAAATGCAACACGACATTGCGTGTGCTTTGCTTCACCAAGCCAAACACGAACACGACCTGACCGGATTTGTGTTAACATTACCTCGATGGCTCACTGAATATTGTATGCCTTAACACTTGAGACCGTCAAATGCAACCTAAAATCGACGGTTAAATGGAGAAAGAGAGAGTTTTCCGAGTCAAGGGAGAAGATACCTTACTTGAAAGGATGAACCATCTTATCTGCCTCCATAAACACCATAGACCACTGCCAACATCACCACGGTGCCGCTCAACAAGTTAGTGTTAATTCTTGTAGATGACACAATTTATTGAGTAGTTAGCACCTAAGGCATTGAATTTAAATCCTAAAAAGAAGGTTAGGATAACGCTATTTTTTGAGGTGCGATAAATGATAATATATAAGTTTATTTTCTACTACCGTTATCAAATAACCGAATGTAATGGCCCCAACAAACAACTTCATCTTTCACAAATACAACCAAGTCTTAGGCAACCTGACAAAGTAAAGATGATTGATGTTGAAAATCTAATTAATGCTACAATAGGACTTACAAACTTCCTTTGAAGTGTGTGAGAAAAGTTGGATAAATCTTATTTATAATATCATTATATATATAAACATGGTGAAGATATAATTCATGATATATTACTAATGAGCATAATTGTCACTCAAGAAGGTGGCTCTTAATATCATAATTTGATTGTTAAATGCCTATAAGCTACAACTACTATACGTGATATTAATGAGTACAATTATCACTCAAATAAGTAGATCTTAATGCCAAAATATGGCTGCAAAAATACTCGAGTTACAATCACTACATGTACTACTAATGAGCACAATTATCACTCAAGTAAGTGGCTCTTAATGCCAAAATATGAATGCAAAATCCTCATTAGTTATAGCCACTACATATGCTATCAATGAAAATGATTATTACTCAAGTAAATGGCTCTTAATACCATAATATCACTGTAACCATTAACCTTCACTAATATATTTTGGTATTTTGAAAATCATCCAGCATTATTTTTATATATCTTATATAATTTGAAAAACAATTTGGTTAGTTTTCAAATTTAAACATTTCCATTTTCTTGTTTATAAAGTTTTCTATTTAGTGTGTACGAGTTGCTTCAGTGTCATGTTTAGGCGAATCCAACACAACACAAGGTTGTAACATTAACACGTATTGTATTCGTGTCAATTTTTTGTATTGCATACAAAATTGCAAGCTCCATTAGACACGTGGTTATAGTTCACTTGGAACCATGAATCAGAACCTAATTGAATATGGATCGATTCCATATATGTTTGGTTTGCAATGGTGTAATTTCAAACTTAAAAGAGTAAAACTATAAAAAAAAAAAAGGAAAAAAGAAAAATTCTTATAAAAGGCATGAACAATTTGAAGTTTAATTCCGGTTGGTTATGGTTTTGGGTTAGAATAATTCTCAGCCCAATTGAGTTCCCGTTACAACTGGTTCTAATTTTGAATTGGACACATTTAAGTCGTACCTCAGGGATCTTCTGAGAGAGGGAGAGACTCATGAGTTAATGGAAGCATGGTCTTATGCCATCATTAATTTGAGGAATTGTAGAGAAAACATTAGTTGAATTGCTCGCGGACTCACTAAGACATTGAAATAAAATGAATGAAGAGAAGAAGAAGATAAAAAATTTAATGCTTTAACCACTAGGGTTTGGTGATCTCGAACTCCATCAACCTGACCTTTTCATAACAAAATACCCAAACCTAGATGAGCTACGGAATGAGCCTAACTACGATATGTTACTTTTCTTTTTCTTGAGCTTCACAAACCAAATGAGTTGAACATACATGAATGTTCAAGTTTGGCTTGTAATGATTAGTGAGTCAACCTTTGTTATGTAGTGAAGGTTAGGAACTTTTTCCCAATAAGTTGGCCATAAACCAAAATCAAAGTGGATCTACGCGCAAGTCAAGTTAACCTCTTTAGTTAAGTAGCGAGTCAGCTTCACAAACATTACATGGCAAACAAAAGGGTGTTACTATTGACACACATGTTTTTACAAATATGTTCTCTCCCTTCTTCACTGCTATTTTTCCCACTATGAACGACACATACACCATGCTTCTTCTTGATTTTTTATGGTTCTTTTCCATTGTGATTTCATCGTACTTCAAGATAACATCTCATTTCTTCTCTATCATACTTTTATTCTTTCTTTAAGGATTGTGTTTGGATTGGTATTGAAGGATTGTGCTTGCATTCGTTGTTGATCATCCACAATTTTTTACTTTGAAATTGATATTGATATATATATATATATATCCATTTTTTATTTTTCTTTGAGTGTTTTCTTCGTTCTGTCAGTGATTGGAGAAGTATTGATTGGGAAATAAATGTGGTCATGGCCCAACCGCATCCACGCACATGCCTTGCAGTTGTAACTCATGCATACACAACACGTTTCTCTACCTTCACGCATGCAATTCGGATGCATCACTTTGCTAGAATTGACACACCTTTGCCTGTAATTTGTTGTTTTGTTGAATAGGTTGAACTTGTGTCTCTTACTATATTGTTTATGTTATATATTTAGTTGCTTATATTGTACATTTTCTTATATATTCAAATGAAATGTGTGTTTCAGATTTTGTAGTAGGAATAACTTAGAGAGGTAATGATAAGCGCTATAGAGGCAAAAAAGTAAAAGGTTGTATTGTTATACAATCATTGAGAAGATGAAATGCCTTCGGGTTCATTACATGTGGATTATCCAATGATACAACCATAGTTTCAAATGGATTATGTTGCAGCTTCTTTATGATACTATGATGAAGTCATACCTTTAGAGCTTTATCCCAATGAGTATCCTATAGAAGGTAACAATGATGTCGCTCTCCAATTCTGGAGTTGCTCTCTAGTTTTGCAAGTCACATTGCATATATGATTTGATATAAAAAAGTAATTTATTTCATCAATTATAAGTAAAGATCTTAGATATATTATTAACAAATATTGTGCGAAAACATGTAAAGATTGTTGAAACTGGTGACATGTAATACGAGATATAATACTTTGATTGAGTTGTCATTTTCGTGAAAAGTAGTAGTACGAGTTAGTTGGCGAAATATTGTGTAGTGATTTGGGTTATCTAAGTAAGGAGGTTTGTTGTTCCAAACTTTGGATCAACTACCGTTCACTACATTTATCGAGAGATAACAATCCATCACTAACAACTTCCATATATCGTAGGGTGAGATGATTATCACTCCTTATGATATCAATGAGATTTTAGGTCTTTCGATGGATGCTCACTTGTAGTCTTTACACATGCATTGGAGGTAATAGGTAAGACATATATTATGACTTAACTAATGGGTATGGATTATGATGTAGTAATCCTTTTATTTATAACCTTCAAATATCATGAATTGTCATGTAATGTAGTAATATTTTATTTGTTCTTCATTTTATACTTACATGTTGAAAATATTCATCTATCTATTACTTTTGTTGCATTGTGTTATTGATATCTTATGGATGATGAGATTTATGATCCGAACAATTAGACAATACTCACGTCCATTACCGTTCATGATGTGATGAACCTCTTTGTTGATTGGTGAGAGAGTATAAAATGATGGTTAACTATGTGTCCTACCTTGATGAAGAATAGACATGTTTGTTTTATATTATACGTGTAACTAAGTGACTACATATGTATTATACATTGTACGTGAATAATTACTCACTTTTCCTCATCTCTTGTTCTCTTTCTATATATATTATGTAAACATCAAATCATCATAGTACATCTTTCATCATATGCCAAGAATTTAAGTAGAATCATTATACAATTAAGCTAATAAGTAAATTTATAGAATCAGTATAAAATTCAGTTTGTAGATAAAGTAATTTTACAATAAAAACACATAAAGAACATACAACTTAATACACAAGTTAATCAATATACATTTGTATACATTACCATTGCTCAATCCTCTTAGTTTGATAATATGCAATACATGTATGAAATGGTAAATCTCAATCAATAACATTGTCCCATTTGTAGCACTAGTAAGATAAAAATATAGGTAACATCGAGAATCCATCTACTATATGAATCTAAAGAAAATACAAACAAGGTAACTAATAAAACTCAATACAAGTCAATGCCAAAAAGATAACCAATATATAAGAAGTTTCGTTACATGTTCTTACTGCAAGAAAATATTGTATCGATTCATCGTAGCATATATGCCACACATGTTGTACAAGTGATTAGCTATCATTTGTAAATAATAGAAGAAATGTTGTTGACTCAACTTTAGAGAGTTGTACTAATGCAACATTTTACACTATGGCCATGACCCAACTTGTGTCAAGCATTTACATCCCATGCTCAAAAAGATGCTAACTATCCTCCCAGTATGCAATATGATGAAGAACAATATTGATACATCCCTCTTTTATAAAGAATATAGTATATATATATATATTGATGACATGTTACCTCCCTAAAATATAATCTATGAGTTTCAGGTCACCATACTTCACCCTCTCCGAAAAGCTCATTAACGGCATGGCATTCTTAGTTACTATCTCAAAGAACATTTTATAAGTTCATAATTCAATGTATCTATGTCTTATTGGGATGTCCAAAATCTAATCTTCTAGTAGTCTTTTTGTTATTAGATGTATCAATACACGAACCAATCAAATCCTATGTAATATCAGAAATATGGTCAAAACTAGTTGAAAAAGAAACACTGCATCTAAGAGATACTACATGTATTTGGTCAAACCCACATCCTCCGTTCCTATTGGCTTTCCTTCAAGTAGTATTGTGCTTTGCATGCTCTCATAAAGACAACTCCCTCTCAATAGGTTGGTCATACCCACATCTTCTAGTGTAGTGTGATGATGATTTAAATGCTTATCTAAGAGTCAATCAACTTGCTATATTTTTATATGTTAGGATTAGTCAATAGTTGGTGGATAATATCATGCATCTTTGTTATCTTTCTTTAGTCATTATCTTCACACTCAAAAGTAAGACATATTTCTACCTACATGTTAAGCTTCTTTCAAAATGCATCAATTAAAGAAAGTTAGAGAGCCTCATCACTCTTGAAAAGAATATTGATATCGTGAGTACATGACAATCTATATAACCACTCTAGTATATATCAACCACTGTACCTTTTAATCATGCATGTGAATCATCAATCTTGTCGACCAACACACTATAAGCAATATAGGATTCAAAAAATAGTGATGTACATATGTGAAAACAGCCATACTCACATATTGTTTAGTTGTATGAGTATTATAATCCACTATCTTATTTATCCATTATTCATTAACATAAAAAAGTACGATAAGTAATTTTTTCTACTTCTCCTCCATCATAGCCAATGTCTCGATATATATACTATCATCCACTGAGTCAATAACCTTCATCCAACTGCCACAAAATGTAGCCACTATTCTTTATTTCTCTTCAACTGAACAATATATCCCTAAATATTCTTGGTAATATGATGTCTGTATTGGAAGTGTGATGCCTCTAAGAATATAATTTCAATTGCATTAATAAGTAAAAGATCATGATCACTATAAATTACATAGAAAAATTTGTTTGTGATATACAACTCTCTTATGCACCTCAACATCTACACATAATTATTCTCTTTCTATATACCTATGAACGCGAATGCAACGAAAAAAATCTTATTGGTTAACGTAAATCCTACAATCTCCAAGAAAAAGATCTTTTATTTGCAAATGAAACAAAAAACCTTTTATCAATTAAAATAAATATGAATAAATATAATAAAAGTAGCTCATACTTGTTTGTCTTCTATACACAATCAAACTCTAACACCTTTCAGAATGCATGTAACAATTGAATTGATTAAGGATTTATAAATACAACATCACTATCCTTGTGTGCCAAGTATGATAACTATCTAATGAATGCAGTAGCTGCTGCAAAACCATTTGACCAATTATAACCTATTTTTTAATTTTCATCATCGCATTATAAACATACCTTACCGTGCTAACATTTGTGTCATCAAGATGCTTAAATTGTGATAAAATATTCTTCAACTTAAAATATTTTTTTCTCATATCTTTTGTCATACTACTCAATATCATTCAATCTACGTATAAATGCATATCCTTCACATGCAAGGGTAGAGGGTGATTATGTGTACAATTAACTACATTTAATCTTCATAAAATATCGGTTGACAACAACTTAAAATAAAATTGGTGGGTTTTCCAGCAGTTGAAAAAGGTTTTCTCTCCTCAGAATCTGGAAATAGAATTTAGTCATTCTATATCTAATCAAGAGAAGCTTCTATTCTGTACTCAAATATAAAACGTCAATGAACAAATCTGAAGAATCGTTGTAGAAAATATGCTTAAAATTAGAGATGACGAACCCAACCCGATCCACAAAGTATCCATCCTGTCCTTTCCTGGCTGGAGTGGGTTGAGGATCCTGCCTAGGGGTTTTTGCCATCTGGAGTCGGATTCGGTCGGGTTTATGGTAAACCCGACTCGACCTGCTCCACGAGATTATTTGTTCATTGTGGATACTTGAGAGTGAAGACAGAAATGCTAGAAAGTAAGAGTGAAAACGTGAAAGACAACGAACATAATATTTTCTTGGCCTTTTGGCCAAGATGAAGTGTAGCACTTTTGTTCTTATTAATTCTGCCTTCAGATTTTTTTCTCTCACATAAGGTGTTGGCTCATCTGGCATGAATCTGGGACTCCCCCACCACGGGCGGTGAGTTTGAATACTTGGGCATGCAGTGACAAATCTACATTGAGGCGAGGTGGAGTGGCCAACCCACCTGAAATTTAGAAAACCAATGAAATTATAGGGAACAATTGAATCCGTTTCTTTTATACATAGTTTGCCCCATAGGCAGTTCACCCCATCCCACGAGAAATTCTAGATCCACCACCGGGGGCATGCATGGGGAATGTTTGTGTTAGGATTTGGCTGTCATTGTAAAAAAAATGTATTAATGAACAACCTCGGTACAGTTCATTGATGTTAAATTCTTCATGAGCACGAGCTCAACTTGGCTCATCAAGTGTGTGGTGCTGGCAGGCATCATGCATACATATTCGTTCCTTTGGACCCTTTAATATGCAATTATCATGGCAATTAAGGAGTTGTCATGGTTTCTTCTCAACAACTTTGTGGCCTTCTCTATGGGTCTGGGATGTATCTCCCAGGCTAGGACCTGGTGGTGAAGCTATTCATGGGCGAGCTGGTGCAGCCGCTTCGCTTCACCCTAAATCCAAAAGAATCCAAAACAATTTCTGCACAGAATAGGTTTTTCTCGAGAAGTTCTATGGATTGCCTCACCTGAATTTCACCTAACTCAACTTGCCTTCTCAAAGAACTTTCAAAGTCTGCTACTGGCTGGGAACGTCGTTCACCAGGCCTATGACAACTTTTGATGGAGTTTATTGGAGTCAAATCTTCAAATTCCGGACTCTCTTTCAACTTTTGGGAGTTGCGATGGCAGGTATCAGGTATTGGACCACTTTGGCTTTGAAATAAATGTCTAGATTACGGGAACCGGGGAGGGGAACCCAGAGTTTTGATTCCGTTGTGGAACCGAAGGAGAACTGGATCGGGAACCTTTATTTCATGCCATTTTCAAATAAAGCTGTAATGAAATCATAAACAAAAGCGTCTAAAAGAAAATACATATCCTACTTTTAATTGTCCACATCAATCCCAAGACTTTGCACTGCCTTGATAAAATACATATCCACCTGTCAAATGACAACGTCTCCGTCATTCAGTAACAATATTAATGAAATAAATAAATAATCATTGGAAAGAGCTTTTTAGTTTGGGCCAGCAGGTGAGAACCGGCAGGTAGAGCGGTCAGTCAGCTTCTCTCTTTCTTTCCACAATCGACGCCAATAAACATGTGCACATCAAAGAGATTACGGGAATGACCCCACTCCAGCTACAAGCTTGCAGTATGACCCAACCTTGCCTCCAAAGTAGGACAGCCAAGTTAGCCGACAAACTAAACTCATGGCTTTTCTTCAGCTCGAGATCTTTTTTCTTTTCTTCTTCTACACCAAAGCCTACAAGAACCCTGCCTAATCCAGTTCGAGCAGGGTTACCAGCTCTCTCATCCTGGTTTTCTCCCTTCACAAGACTCGAACACGAGTAACTTGAGACCATTTTCATGTTCAGCTCGTTCGCTTGTTTAAGACGAGTTAACCATAAGCCAAGTGTGATAGTTACACCAGTTGAACACGTGTTGCTTGTTGGAGTTGAAACTTAAGTGTACTTTTCACTTGTAATCTTTGGTAGAAAAGATCAATTTATTGATAATATACTTAATTAAAATTCTAATTTTCATACAATCATCTCGTAAAATTGAAATGTTTGGTCATGTGTTACATTATACCCACCCACCCAATTTGTTGATATAACATGGTTTCTAGAATGCACATAATTTCCACGTACTTGACTCGGGCTCGTAGTGTGTGTGTTTTTTGATGTGTGAAGCATTATAGTGACAATTTTTTAGGTCCGGGCATTTTTGGACACATATAACACATAATGTTTTACAATAATTTTGGCCCCAAATTTTTAGGTATAATTAATACTCAATTATGCGGGTCTCAAAAAGTTAAATTATCATAATTTTAAGCCATATATTTAAAAATTCCAGTTTGAGTCTGAACTTTTGTTTGGCCATCACTGCTTGACTAAATGAACTTCTGAGCTAAGCAATCTGAGTAAAACCTTGCTACTATTTGGAAGGATAGCTTAATGAGTTAGCTCATGTTTAGTTCGCTCATCAAGATTCAAATGTAACAGGTTCATGAGTACACCTCAATTCATTTGTCAGTTGTGCTACTTTCAAGAAAAAAAACACACACACAGCACCCACTCTGTGGTTGGTTATGTCATATATATATATATATATATGTGTGTGTGTGTATACACATACATATGTGTGTGTTTTTGGCTCATGTAAGGGTTACCCTTGTTTGATCGGCCTGAATCTCAGAAAAGGAGAAGTATTGCGTTAGGTAGCTGACATCCAGCATAAAACTTTATCGGTTCTTAAGAATGAATACATTGATTCTCATCCCAATTACTAAGTTAAGCATGCTTGAGTGATAATAATAGTGAGATGTCTGACCTCGTAGGATGTCCTCCAGTGCACTGTATAGATAGGTTTGACAATTGCAATTGGCGGATGGGTGATGATTGTCAGAGGAGAAGTGGCACTTTGGTAGTTTAGGGAAGCATTGTGACTGGTTTGGTGGCGATGTTCGCTTTCTTTGGCGAGGATCCTTAAATTAGATTTCTCGATCTAAGTCAAGACAGTGTTGGTGGGTGTAGTGTCTTCGTGTGGGTTATCTTCGATGGTCATCAGCGGACCAACTTCGCTGGCCACCAAGTTGCAGCGCCAACTTCAATTGGTGGTTCAGAGCCTCCAGTGGACTTACAGCGTCTTCTGGCAGGTCTGCCCACAGCAAGGGTGAGCTCTCTCTCTCTCTCTCTCTCTCTCTCTCTCTCTCTCTCTCTCTCTCTCTCTCTCTCTCTCTCTCTTTCAGATGATAAGTTTTCTTGATGGTTGGCGATTGCAAATGACCGATGGCAGATTTGGCCGGAAGTACATTCTCTAGGCAATCGTCGTAAGAAATACGTTTTCACTGGTTTTGGTTTTCATGGCACTCTTTGCTTCCATATTTGTAAAGGTCCTCAAGGATAAAGTGTAAGCTGTTGAGAATTGAATTAAGTTAGCTGCGCAATTTCGACGCGGGGCTTGGCTAGAGGGACAACACAAGGACTTTTAAGGCCTGCATCCATCTTAATGTTTTTTTACTCAAGCACACTTATCTTTGAAACTCTCACTAGTAGATATATGTAAGATTTTCTAATGAATATGAAAAGCTAGGCCAACTATTAAGAAAAAAAAAAACTAATCCAAGGAAAATATTTCTGGCTGTTTTGTGTTCATACTGACCGTGTTCTATCGGCAGAAGAGCCTAATCTGATGAAAACATTCTCGACTTCTCCATTCCCTCCGTTATTTTGTTTTCCCCACTGTTTGGACAGCCAAAATGTTTTTCTGAAAACCATCGAAATGATCGGCATTGGACCTGCGTCTAATATTTTGTGATGGAAAGATCCGTTTATATTTAATTGAAAGGTCAAAAAAAGTTTTAACCTAGATTTAAGCTTTACCTAAAACAATCCTCCTCCTTTATTAAGGCTTGGGATGTAAAACCAGTAATTCAGCAGAGCTAAATTTGCTGTTCGATCATTGTCATAAGAAAAAAAAGAAAAAGGGAAGTAAGTGTAATATTTGGCTTATTGACTTAGTGCATGCTGTTGATTATCTGTAGGGTACTTGTGTGGTGCGATGGATATTACAATGGTGCAATCAAGACAAGGAAGACAGTTCAGCCCATGGAGGTGACAACAGAGGAAGTGTGCTTGCAGAGAAGCCAACAACTTAGAGAGCTCTATGATTCTTTGTCCATGGGAGAAACTGACCAGCCATCGAGGCGACCATGCGCGGCCTTATCGCCGGAAGATCTCACGGAGTCCGAATGGTTCTACCTAATGTGTATCTCTTTCTCCTTTCCTCCCGGTGTAGGGTAAGTTGCACAACCATCTTTCATTTCTTTATGACAACAAACCTTCTTCAAGTTATATTTACCTTGAGTTAATGCACTTTCCCAGCACCTTACATCCCACCGTAGGCACAAACCTGTATCCGAAGGACTTGAACCATAGGTGCATTTCGTCAATATGACCCGGCGAGTGAATGACATTTACTCTATTTGAATACATACTGTGCCAACTCCATACTCTTTTCATGCCACTCAACAAGTTCTATGAAATTTTTATTTACGTAAAGCGGCCAATCTGAATTAGGGAATGCCCCACCAACCAGTCACCTTATTATATTTTACGTACTTGAGGAAAAGGCAGCCATTAATGGTTCAATATGCACAAGGAAGGTTGATGTTGCAGATCTAACATATCATAAATTGATAACTTGACATCATGGAAACTGCAAAAGCTAGCTGACGATTATGGGTCCAATAATTTAATTATTTTTAATAAGTAAGGATTTACTCCTTTGTAAGAATCTTATAGGAGAGATGTCGTCCTTGTGAATGTTTGTGAACTATCTGTACTTGGTAAATCAAGAAGAGCTCGGAACAAGTAGAAGGAATAGGTAGGAGAGGCAACCGAAAAGGTCGGGAAGAGTGACCGATCTATTTATATACAAGTTTGGTCTCTAATTAATGTGGTTCTTCTCTCACGAATTTACTGTCTTTGAACATCCTCTTGTATACTGTCGAGGAGCCAATGAACGTTAGCATCACATCTGCTTTATAGAATGTACTTTGAGTCGTCGTTCTAGCACAGGAGCTCAACATCTTTGGTGCCATGATAACTGCTAACATAGCACCGAATAACCTTAATAAAAGAAAGTCCATGTAGCCACGGGAAGAAGGCTTAGTTGTCAATTTAGAGGTCAAGTACTGTTTCGTATTCGTAGTAGCAATTTACTTTGAAAAAGTTACTTGGCTTGGAGTTCGAAGTCATGAGCTTAATGTCACTCATGGCTTCGGCCTAAGATAATTTCCTATTTAAGCTCATGTCCAGCTCATTTAGCTTGTAGTTTGTATAAGTCATGCTCACATTTGGCCTGGATGAGTCCGAACAACATTACTAGTTAACTAGGATTTTAGATGGTCAAACAAAGACACTTGACTGTTGCGATGAAAAAGAGAAAATAAGATTCCTTTCAGTGGTGGCAACTGCTAACCGTTGAAATAAGTTGGAAACAACATTGAATCTTTTCAAGTTATTATCTGAATATTTATCATTCATAGCTTCTTGGCTTTACCAAGTCACATAGATGACCCGAGTGGCATGTGATGTGATGGTGCATGTTGATCTGAAACCTTAGAGATTGTGACCACTATGCCTCTGAAGTGGACGGATCATCCCTTGCATATGCTTCCTTCTTCTGGTATGTAAGATGATGTTGCATGTTTCGTGGTTGGCTAGCTACTTACTGAAATGCAATGGCAGATCTGCTAAAATCAGTCCAGGATTAGAGCATTTCGAAGAAAGTAATAGATATAAATTTCAAAGATTATATCAGCAACCTTAAATTTTTTAGATCAGGATCCAATTTAAACTCTATATCCAGTGGCGGATCTACATTTCAAATTCACCCTACCCGAATTCTAGGAATCAATGGAAAAAAGTATAGCCCATGTTCGACTTCTAATGCTGTACGACGTGGCTCTACCCAACCTAAAACAATTCTACCATGCTGTAAAGGAATCTTCAAATTCGAGGGGTTCACTAGATCACCTTATCCGATGGTCATAAATAGTAGGACAGAAGATTGTTTTGATCAAAGAAACCGATCACTGTTGTAGGCTGCCGGGAAAGGCTCTTGCGAGAAGGCAGCATGTATGGCTGACAGGCGCAAACGAAGTGGACAGCAAGGTGTTCTCCCGAGCAATCCTGGCCAAGGTAACAACTGTTAGCCACCCTCAACTCCATTCATGTCTACCTTTATTTACTCTTCAATTAAACGCGGTAATTCTCACCGTTTGCTTAATTGCATTCGCTCAATGTCTTGCTGTCCGTGTTCGCTTCCGTGCCATCGCAACTACTGTGCCAGAGTGCACGCGTTCAGGTACCATATTGTTATATATACTTGTAAGATACAGAAATAGATAGTTAGATAGATAGATGTGTATGAGAGAGAGAAGAGTTACTCAGAAATTCCCCCCTTCTTTTGGCTGCAGACCGTTGTATGCATTCCTGTCATGGATGGTGTTCTGGAACTGGGTAACACAGAAAGGGTACTCTCTCTCTCTAATATTATACGGAAGTATTCTTTGTCTCATATAAAAAGAAAGGCATTCTAGAGCTTATCCGTCATGCGTGTGACTAACTTTGACTCTTAGGTGGTCGCATTTTTTTTTCTATTACAAGACCAAAAAAGAGTTCCTATCTGTGGATCCCACACCTCGCCTGAAACTCATAGTGAACATTCAAATGAACTCATGAAATCAAACTTGTCATAGACAAAAATACTGCGACATACGTTCAAAAATCTTCTTAACTTAGTCTATAAGTATCTAAATACCTCAAGAATAGTTTCTCGAAAATTTAACATTAACCTTTTTAAATTGATAATTTCCATAGAAATCATAAGTTTACATATAAAGATACCAGTGTTTTATTGAAACTTTATATCTTAGTCAAGATATTATCCAAAGCATTCGGTTGAAAGTTTTCTCAAGTTTTTATCTAATCATCAAAAGACCCAAAAATATAAAGAAAATTTTTAAATAAAACTTTATACATGGTTCTTACTCAAATAAAAATTTTAGGATTTTGAATCCCATAAGCCACTAAAAAAATATAAACTCCTATACACAACCAAATATGAATGATTTGCAGCCACCAATTATGGCTCATGATGATTTAAATCGTTTCTTTGAAATAGATTCAAGAGGATCAAAGCCTTGTCAACCATGCGAAGAGTTTTTTCTTTGATCACAACCAATCAAAGCCCGTATGCTCCGAGCACTCGACCTCCAATGCTGCTCTGATACCACGGCATGACCATATGCCTCCACCAGCATTTAGCCCCCAGTTCCATGTCCATGTTCTGCAGCAATCAGATAAAGAAGCTGATGATAACGATTCGGATGACCTGGACAGCCCCAGCATCCCGAATGAAGCCCGGACGACGATGCCAGTCGCTACCTCAGTGGAAATGGAGGAGCCACCAAGCGAGCTGATGCAATTGGAGATGCCACCGGATATACGGATCGGCTCGCCAGATGACTGCTCAAACAATTTGGAACCAGATTTTCAGCTACTTGCAACCAACAATCTGCCCGCGGCCAATGTACACCAAAAGGCCAGTTG